>OX453090.1:51267254-51952165 GCA_949708635.1 Hirtodrosophila cameraria
GACCCTCCACGGTAAGCACCTCCTACAACAACAAAACCAAAAATAAGAAAAAAAGAGTCATTTTTAATTGGCAGCACACAGAAAAACAGCAACAGCAACAGAAACAAAACAAAACAAAAAAACCGAAACAACTAAACAAAACAGAAAATGTGGAATCACTGTGCAAATGTTTTAATTAAGTCAAAGCAAATATCAAAGAGTGGCACTTGTTTAGAGCAGGAAGTGAAGTGCTCAATTGTTTGTTGTGCGTGTGTGTGTGTGTATGTGTATGTTGTGTGTGTGGTATACATTTATTTGCATAGCGGAACGAAGCAGGACGAGAACCCGTCGAATGGACAATGAGCTCTCGCTTCTAATTTGTTTGCATTGGCAGCCGTGCGGCGAGCAGCGAAGGCCGCAAAACAAAAAAAAAAACAAAAAATAAAAAAATTACAGAGTAGATAGCATGACTACGATATACCCTGCAAAAAGTTTAAGCTATGAACAAAAAATAACAATTCGTGCTTACTAAAAGTACTTTGTTTGATTTTGATGCAATGTTTAAAGTTATTATATTATAAAAGCTCACCATAAACTGTAAAAAGAAATAACGATGGTATCACTATCGATAGTGTAAGATATCGTTATCGATGGTCATATTAGAAAAGCGCCGTAATACCATATTAATGATAGTTTAAAATACAACTGGAAGTTTTAAAATGCGTGAGGGGGGCGGGTGCGGGGGCGTGTATCCGATATTTGAAATAAACCTGATCTGCGTATGGTATACAGGAACCTGCATGCCAAGTTTGGTGTCTCTAGCTCTTATAGTCTCTGAGATCGACGCGTTCATACAGACAGACAGACGGACAGACAGACGGACAGACAGACGAACATGGCTAGATCGACTCGGGTGTTGATGCTGATCAAGAATATATATACTTTATATAGTCGAAAATGACTCCTTCTGCCTGTTACATACATTTGCAGCACTTTATAACCCACTTTTTCCCATTTTTAATGGGAACAGGGAGTAAAAAGACAATAGAGAACTCAATCGATTCTCTTAGCAAAGTATAGAATGTTATTGGAATAACCTTATATAAAACATAAGAACATAAAATATGAATAGAAAAGACGCATTTATTTTCAAAATAATATTTAGAGAAGTGCATTTAACAAATTTTAATTAAAAACGTGTCAAAATTATAAATATTTAAAAGATTAAGAATGGTATTATTGAACTAAGCGTATATAAATTTTCAGATAACAAAAATAAAAGTTTTGTGGAGTCAAAATAAAAGTCTTTAGCTTACGAAATGTATACATTAATTGAATTATCTAAATAGCCTTAAGAGATATTAAGAAGTATTGTTTAGAAAGTGCCAGATATGTATAATTACTTGAACTAGTGATGGTTTTATGTATGAGACTTTGAATTTATGCTAATCACACGCACTTGTGTTGGGCATAAAGTAATTAAAAAGCCCCCTTTAGATTGTAACATACACTTCTTGCATAAACATAAGCTACCCTCGTTAACAATTGCATAGTGGGCAATAAAAAGCCAAAAGCCCAAAAACCAAAAACCAAAAAAAAAAAACCAAACTGAAACTGGCAACTTGTACGAGCATTGTGCAAATATTTAGCCAAACAATTGACGTGCCTGGCTGGTTGGCTGGTTGGATGGATGGATGGATGGATGGATAGCTCTGGTTGTTGTTGGATGGTTGGTTGTAGGCAGGAGACAGGATATGAGCGAGGATTTGTGCATGGCTCAGAGAGCACAGCGATGCTCGCGGATGCGCGCGGCATCCTTCAAAAAACAATCAGGCTACCGAAAGGCAGTTGGGTATATTTGTGTGCGTTTGTATGTGTATCTGTATCTGTGTGTGTGTTTGTGTGTGTGTGTGTGTCGAATGATGTGCCTTGTGCTTGGGTTAAACTTGAAAATTTCATTTTACAAAGTCAATATTTGCAAGGCAGCAGCGGCAGGAGCAGGAGCACTTGAACATTGAGCTGCTCAGTGCTTGTGCGTGTGTATGTTTGTGTGTGTGTGTGTCTCTCGCTGATTAAAACCAAATCAAATTATTTGCCAGCCAGAGTTATACATAAGTACACACATATATATATATATATATATATATATATATATATATATATATATATATATATTTTAGGCAGCAAACAACAACAAAAGCAGAAGGCTCTGCGGCTTTATCTATTTTTGTGTGGTAATTTAAAACAAATAAACGGCTGGCAAGTTTTTGCTTAACTTGGCCTAATCCATGAAATGGCTGCCACAGCCAGCAAAGTTTGCGCAACAAATTAGTTTGTCAAGTGCGTTTTGGGCGTGCAGGGTAGAGCAGTGGTGCGTTGGAGAGGGGGTTGTGAGGAGACAGGGGGTAGAAGGTGTAGAAGGAGTAAGGCAGCTGCGTAGACAACTTGAAGCTGGGCACAAATATTGACACGACGCAGCAGCAGTTCAGCAGTACAGCAGGAAATGAAATGTAGAAACAAGGCAATCAGTTAGACATTTTGACAGTTCGTCAGTTAGACATTTAGACAGTTTGTCATTCAGTCATTTTGCACTACTTTCCTATGCTGTTTCATCACAGCCAATCAACTTGCAACCTGACTGCCTGCTGCATATTTCAAATGCCAGCGTATTCTTGCGACAAGACAAACCTCGACATGCCCCCAAGTAAAGTGTCAAAATATTTGCGCATCCTTCCCCCAACCCCAACCTCTACCCAACCTCCTGCTCAACAAAAGTAACTGCTCAAGCCCCCAATCCCGACCCCGCCGCCGCCCCAACAACAAGTTAACCAAATGTTAGCAACGCCGCCATTGCGGTTCAATGGCGCTGATGTTGTTTGCCATTTGGCGCAAATGTCATACACTGCCCCTCCCCCTCCTCCTTTAACCATCCAACTTCCACCTTCCACTTCAGCTGATGACACCTGACAGCCAGTCATGACATTTGCCAATATGCAAATTTGCCTACACTCGAATGCCAATGACTGCAAAATCCGCAAAACGGCGACAACTTTTCGCCTAAACATTTTAAACTGAAATCTAACTTTTAACAGCTCTCCCTGTTGTTGCTGTTGTTGTTGTTGTTGCTGTTGCTCTCGAGGTTTTTCTCAATTTTCTCAGGCGATTTCACGTGCGACAAACTTCTCAAGTGCAAAGCAAAGAAAAGCAACACAAAAACAAAAAACCTAAAAACAAAAAAAAGCGACGACATAATGAAATTTTCAACGGCTGACTTTGTGATTTGTTTAAGCGTTCCACTTGTAGTTCGAGTAAGAGTTAACGCAAGAGCGACAGAGAGCGCAAGTGTGTTGTGCAACAGAGATAGCTGGCGTTTTTAGGGGGTAGCAACTCACCTGAAAACTCTTCACATCCACCGAAGCCAGCGACACGTAAAGATTAAAAGTCGATGCCGCCAAAGCGGTCGTGCGCGGTGGAATGCATTCACCTGCAATGAAGGAAGTATAAAGTAAAAAGTATTAAGTATAAAGACAGTGAACGGATATTGAAAGTTGGATTTGTTTATATACTATGATGCCATCAGAATGCATCAATATAAACAAGTAACAATGATATAGTCGAGTCTAATCGACTTGCAGTTATCCTGCAGCCAAATAAATACAACTGTTGCGTTTCTCTCGTTTCAGGAACAGTTTTGGTGCTTTAATATTTCATCTACATGAAATTTGTGCCAAGAAATAAGACTACAGTAGCCGCTCGAAAATTAAAGCCACCTTGCTTTTCAGGTAATTCTAATTTCTGACAAATTCAAACTTCTGAGATATTCAAAGTTCTGAGAAATTAACGTTTCTGAGAAATCCAATTTCGAACCACTTTGTGTTTAAGCTAATTCTCATTTCTGAGAAATTCAAACTTTTGAGATATGCAAAGTTCTGAAATAGTCAAAGTTCTGAGATGTTCAAATTCTGAGAAATTCAAATTTCTGGACAATTCAAATTTCTGGACAATTCAAATATAAGTAAGAAATAAGTAACTATATGCAACAAAACATAAAGTTTGATAATGTTTGTTAATGTAAAGTTTTACAAACTTCAGTTCAAACTTGTGGTAGAGTCGAATTTCAGAGAATTCTAATTTGTGAGTTCCTACTGTATTAGGACTTTCACAAGCTATCGTCTTGTGTCAATCGTCGTATAGCTGGATTGATAACGATCATGAATAGTTATCGACTTAACAATAGTTTTAAATTCTCTTCACTATCGAGGTTATCTTCGATGTATCGATAGTCAAATTTGTATAATTTTATACGGAATCATATTCTTTCCAAGCAAATTTATGGAACTTAATTAATTTGAATAGGTATTTTAAGCAAAAATATATTTTTTATAATGGCAAATATTATTAAATGACGTTGTTTTCAAATATTTTTTAAATATTTTGTATGAAAATATGTGCCTTAACGAATATATTGTTATACATTTTGGATTTGAAAACCTTTTTTGGTTTAGTTTTTTAGAAGACAAACAAATTTGTTAAATATAATTATCACTTTTATTTATTTATTTTAATATACTATTGGTAATATCAAAGTTTTCGCCTATCACTATAGAAAACTATCGATATATTTTTATACTTTATAAAAAAATAAAAAGTCTTCCCTTTATAAACATTTTCAAAGGGTGCAGGTCATAAAAAAAAAAGAAGAAATATATGAAACACAACTTTACAACATTGCGAGAGTTGCACAAAAAAATCAAAATTAATTTCCGCCAGCGGAAAGAACTCACGTAGAGTGCACACAAAATGCAATTAGCACCCTCGGCAGCAGATGTCCGGCTACTGTTTGGGTTTTTGGGTACCAAAAGATCAGAGATATATACTATATGATATAACTTACCTATGGGCAGTACGCAGCCAGTAAGCATTGACACAGTGCCAAACAGCTCAGTGCTATTGGCAGCACTAAGCAAACGTGTGGGATCAGCAGGACCTACAAACAACAAAAAGACAGGAAGCAAACAGTTAGTCAATGGAAGTTAGTCCTGTTTATCTTAGAGACAAGGTGCGACTTTTTTGTCGACTCTGTTGAACTCACCGGGCGGACAAACATCAATGAAACGCGTGAGGAAGCCCAAGGTGGTCAGCAGGCTCAACATGACGCTTTGGTTCTGCTCAATGGACTCGCGCACCTTCATGCAACGTCGCGACAAGATTTTAATTAGTCCTGTGATTACAGCAAGGCTGCAAGAAAAGCGAACAGGATATATCAATTAGCAGAGTGAAATCATTTTAGATACAATTGTTTGGTTTTCATAATATTAAAGAGAGAGTTTAGTTGAGACTTGGGTTAAAGATTATAAGGATTCCTAGAAAGGGTTAACCAACATTCAAACTTTGTAAAGGAAATGCGTTTTAATTCCAAACTTCATTTTGATTAGAACACATTTATAATTCTTATATAAAAAAGTTGCACAAAGTTGTAAAACATTTTCTGGATGTCAACAGGTTTTCAAAACCTCTTCACCAATAGTTGTTTAGCCCAAAATTGAATCTCCTATTCATGCTATACACACTTTTTATATACATTTAATGTGATTTTTTTTTATGAGCGCGTTTCAATGGCAGACTTGTCAATATATATCTTTCATATGGTAATCAGGGACACGCTTTAGGCATTAAATGTGCTTGAAAATGCAAAAACGATTAGCATACACAGAGTCGCATAAAATGTTGCTAAATGTTTGTAAGCAAATAAGGACTAAGCCAGGACAGGACTTGTACACAGCTTCGACTGTGATTGCGATTCTGATTCTGATTGTGATTGTGATTGTTATTGCGATTGTGATTGTGACTGTGACAATGCATGCATTGAGGAGCTCAGGTCAATGGTTTGAGTAACTGAGGAAGGGGAGAAGTAGGATATTAAGTAGATGTATTGTTTTTACTGTTGCTGTTGTGCAAATATTTCGCACACATTTTGTTGTGCATTCAATTAGAGCTTGTGTTGATTACAAACACTAAAAATATCAAAAATAAACACACAAGAGAAAATATCGAGTGGCTTTAATTCGTGATTTATCATAATATAGTCGTCGTAAATGGGGTAAATGGGATAAATGGGGTAAACTACGGTAAACAAATCATCATCAATTACAAGCCTCCCCCTAGAAACGCGAGAGACAATTGTGTAAAGAGCAATTCGTTGATTTGCACTCGACACTCGTTGGCTCTCCATCTCCACTCGCCACACTTCTTCACACTCCACTCGTCAATCGTCAATCGTCACTTTGTGTACAATATAAATGAATGGCATACAAATGTTTACTATTTAAGTGCAGAATTCATCAAGCAATTGACTAAACCGAGCCTTCTCCTACCGATGTTGTATATATCGTATTTATACATATATCGTAATATGAGTGATTGATACGTCCTAACAATGTACGTAGTAAAACGAAATAATAATAAAGCCAAAAGCTGCCAAACGCAAACAAATATGGCCGAAAACAACAACAGCAACAACAACAGCAACAACAAAAAAATGTAACCCAAAGGAAAGGAAAATATAGCATTTGACCCCTTTTGACACAGAGGCTTAGAGTAGGGGTATCCAGTGTATGTGGCGCTCAAATAAAAGCGTCCATTACTCAAACTCACACACTGCCACTTGGACATGAGCAAAAGCAAGAGAGATGGAGATACATATGGAGAGAGAGAGAAAGAGAGAGAGAGGAGCAAACAAAGCGTTCGCTACGTGCTTGGATGCGACTGCCAGAACTGAATGGGATACAGGATTTTGATATTGGGAGTATTTGGAGTTTGCGAAACTGCTCTGGCGTTGTCAACTGTAAACATACTTGAGCTTCCTGTTTTGCTATTTGTGCTCGCTCCGCCAGCCGCACACTTAACCAACACACACACAAACACACGCACACACACATGATGTTTGTTTGGGTCGGTTGTTCGCTTGGTCAGTCAACGTTTCTATCCGAAAAAGTACTCGGCAAACTCATCAGCACCACAAAAATATCCTTAATAATTTTCTTAAACCAACAAGCACAAAGCTCTATGAAGTATGCTTTTACCCAGTCAACAGCAGAGCTCGTCCTGTCTCTCTACACACACACACACACACACACACACACACTCTCTCTCCCTTTTCCCTTGACCTGTCATCGTTTGTCATGTGTCCTCTTGGCGTGGACATCGCTTGTGCAAAGTATTTAGTTCGCCTGCTCGCCGACTTCGCATCAATCCAAACACAAAATGGCCAACGCCGACGAGTATCGGATGTGGCTGAGGTTTCCTTTTGTCCCCCTTCCTTTAAAAAACGCTCTGCTCTCCCACTCTTCCCTTTTGCCTTGGCCCACACATATTCCGCACATTGCTCGTTCCCATTCCGGGAGCCACATAATCGTCACTGCCCGTAAAATAAACAGCAACAGAAGCTGCCTCAGCAGCAGCAGCAGCAGCAGCGACGGCGACGACGACGACAGCGTCAACGATGGCGACAAAATAAAAATAAAATACGAGCAAAAAAAAAATTATAATCGCTAAGCCGAAGCTAAAATACACTTACTTAGCTTAAAATCTTATTTTCGAAACTTAGAGAATATTGAAATATTTATAGAATTTAACAATTCTTATTTCAAATAAATTCGAAATACAGTTTGTCAGAATTTTTGATAAGAAGAATATATTGAGAATCAATTGATTTCTTGCTCCTTCCAAAAATAAATTAACCTTATAATTTCTACTATATAAAATCAATTTTGCTAACATTGTTGTGTCACATAGAACTTAAGAACGATCAAAAAGCTTTTATTTCAAAAATATTAGTAACTCTGAGAAGCATATCAAGAAATCTGAATAATAAAGTATTGCAAAACAAAGAAAATACTTTCCAAAAATATAAAGTATGAAACACTTAAAAATAGCATTTGTAAAGTTTTTGCATCTTTCCTTAAAAGTAGAAAATTTGTATGCAATGTTATCTTAAACTTAAAATTGTATGCAACCCAGCATTAAAGCAAGTGTATAGATATAAAATACGAGACCCAGGACGCAGGACATGAGCATTTTTTTGTGCTGGGTGTGAAAAGGCATTTGGCGCAAAGCTTGGAAATAAAATAAAAATAGTGCCGCAAAAGGACGACGTGCAACAACAACAGCAACAAAATTAACATCCTTGTTAGTTGTGAAAACACGTTCGCTAAATACGCGACGGGCGTTAAACAACCCCGCCAGGACCAACCAGGACCTCAAGTGTTATGAGTGTATCAGAGTGTGTATGTGTGTGTTTCAGACAGGCGCAAATATTTTAACAAGTGTCAAATGCACACGCTACTTAACTAAGTTCCACTTCTCTATATTTTATTTTTCTGCTATTTTATTTTCTTTTTTTTATTTTTGTAGGATTTTCTTCACGTGCGCCGTTTCACATAGAGACAGAAGGAGGGGGGGAGAGGAGCGAGCGGAAAAAAATGAAAACTCAATTGATTAATAAACAAAACAGTTGTGCAACACTTGCAACATTCACGCTACCCCTCCTCAACAGCGCCCCAACCCCCGCTGACCATGTAATTTGGCCATTTGTGTGCATTGATTTCGGCACTTAAGGCGCATAATCATCATCAACGGAAGCTGCAACTGAAGCAGCATCAGCAGCAGTCGTAGCAGCAACGACATCAGCGGATTTGTGTTCAACAACAAGCAGCACGGATCGCTGCACAACAATGAAAGGCAGCAGCAGGCAGTCAGGAGTCGCAGGAGCGGCAAACAGAACATGCCGAGGCCAGTTGCTTGCCCCGCAGGTCCAATGGCATGCAACGGCGAGATGCGGCTCACAGGCGCATAAGCAGGATTAAAATCAAAACAGATTTGCGTTGACAATGACAACAGGCAGGAGCAACAGCAGCAGCAACAGCAGCAGGCGGTTTAAGCACAGGACATGGCATACGAAATACATACACACACAGGACATGTTAATGTACGAGGTTAAACAGGAAAAGCAGCATCAGCAGCAACTGAAACAGGCAGAAACAAGTTGTTGATATGTGAAACGAAACACCTTGCCTGCCAGCAGGACACTGACATATACAAGGACCTCGTGAAATGTCACATTTCAAGTTGATTACTAGTCAAAAAGGGCCGGCAAGTCGAGGGGGCCCATGGATTTAAATCGTTTTCAAATGAGAGCTGCTCGGTTTAGCCTCGGGGCCGCTTAACAAGTGCCCAGAATATCAAGATGCGTACTTGATTTCAATCCTTTGCGACATATGTCAGCGCAGCTAAACAAAATGGCTGACCGCATGTCCTTTTTATTGAAAGGGGTATACGGCAAGAGTGTGCATAGATTTTGAAATTATATAACAAAACATATATCAGTACTTTTAACAATTGATTCAAATTGGTACACAAACATATGTCATACATAATATAAAAAACAAGTAAGAACGTTGCAGTCGGATGGACCCGACTGCGATATACTCTTTTTTTCGTCTCTTTGCGGAGTCAGAAGTGGGCGTGGCAATTATATTTTTGCTCAAATCTTTCAAGTTTTGCCATCAATTTAAGTTTGGTTGGGCCCGTTCTACAAGTTTGGGAGAAACAAACTTTGGTCGATTGCAAGGGCGGAGGTGGGCGTGGCAAAATTATTTTTATCCAATCCATTTAATAAGGCAACAGAATTCAACCTGCAAAATTTGGTGATTCTAGCTAAAGGGGTGTGGGAGATACAGACTTTGCTCATTTGTGGGGGCGGAGGTGGGCGTGGCCAAATTTTTTTTTACCAGATCGATCAAGGAAGTGATTAGTAGCCCTTGTGCAAAATTTGGTTACTCTAGCTCTAAAACTGTGGAAGATATAGTTTTTTGCGGTTTGTGGGGGAAGGGGTGGGGGTGGGGGGGAGATCTTGACACTTTGTCTGCCTATGGTATATACCAACATGTATACCAAGTTTGGTTGCTCTAGCTTCAAAACTGTGGAAAAAACCTGCGTTCATACAGACGGACAGACAGACGGACAGACGGACGGACAGACGGACGGACAGACGGACGGACGGACATTTCACAAACCCAATATACTCTTTTTTCCTTTTTTTTCAAAAAAGTTAAAAAAAGAGTATAAAAACAAGTAGGAACGTTGCAGTCTGACTATAAGTTAATCTAGTAGAAAATAGTATTGTAACAACAAGTTAACAATTCGACATTGGCGGAATATTAAATAAAGTCTCCAAAGCACTAAAAAACACGACCCTAAAGTTCCTAATTTGCATGAAACCCTAAAATCACAGATAAAATAACCAAGCAAAACCAAAGGATTAACAATATTCAAACTAGCTACTACATAAAAAAAATAATATTATTTCATCTGATTTTATTTCGAACAAATCCCTTTCAATACGATTAGGTTAATCAAAACCACATTTCAATTAATTGAATGTATATATAACATCTTGCATTCATTGCAAATATATGCTCAGCAAGGAACCCTTAAAAAATGAAAAACTTGAATATCAGTCACTCGGAAAAGTCAACAACGGCTCAGGGAAAGGTGGCAGCTGTAAGTAGCACAGAGCGAGAGAGAACCCAAAATACAAATATAAATAGAAATGGAAATAAATTTAGATACAATTGCAGTTGCAGATTCATTTACAGGACACGAGTCCTGCCACACAGCATTGCGCCTAAAACAACATGCGACAAAATTGTAACAAAAGCAAAAAAAAAGGTGTTAAATGAAAACTAAACCAAAAGAACGAGGCAGTGCAAGAACAAGGGTAGAGTATCAGAGGGGCAGGGGTATAGGGAGTAGGGGGTAGTAGGTAGTAGGTAGGGTATATGAAGTTTATTAAAATGCAATTGTGAAATTGTTGTTGCTGGTTGTCAGCACTTGATTAAGAGCAGCCGCCGTGGCGAGAGTTGACAATCGACAAGCGGCAACTGTCGCCGCGAGGGTTGCACGAAACAGTCCCTCACAGCAGCCCCGTTCTCAGTTCATGCTCCTTCCATAGATCACTCCCTGGTGCAACCCTCTCATTCTGTAGCTGTAGATATAGCTGTCGCTGTCGCTGTCGCGTTCCGCTTGGGTGTCATGTCAAAACAATGCAACTTGAGTCTCATTTTTAGGGTTCTCATCCCGAAAGTCGAGTCGGAGCTCAGATTGCCACACCAAGTGCCTGCTGAAGCAACCCTCCGCTTCGTCGAATGCAATTTGAATAAGCGCAAGGGCCACACAAAATATCTAATTGAAACTGAAAAGCAATGAAGGGCATCCACAACGATGATGATGATGATGATGATGATGCTGACGCCTGCTGCACACCTGGTTACCAACCAGCTAAAATGTTAACTGCTAACTGTTTTGTTGACTCCAAGCTCCATTCTGACTCCTCCACTTTGGTATGGCTGACAAAACAAAACTTTTGGCCATGTTTATGCATTAGACGTGTCAAATATATTTTGTTACTGCAGTCGCGTGCCATTTTTCGGCTGCCCTTTAGGGCCATTAAGTTACTGTTCGTTGCCCAACAAAACCAGAAGCGTCACAAACGTCACAAACTGGGAGCAGTTAGCTACTGCAGATGTTGCCATCTCGCGCGTAGACATAAAAAAAGCTTTATTTACTTTTTGTATTATAAAGTATATGTTCTCTATATTTTAATTTTATGTGTTTCACATATTGTATAAGTTTTTGTATGATTAACTTTTTTGTTTTTTAAAATAAAACTCAACCAAACTTACATTGTCTAAGTTTTAGCACTTTTCACACATGTTGACAAAATTTCATCGAAATCGGATGACTATATCTTATAGCTGCCGTAGGAACGATCGGTGGAAAATAAGTTTCTGTATGAAAAACTTTTGTGTTTTTCAAAGTATCTCGACCAAACTCACTATATCTAAATTAAAGCACGTTCTACACATGTTGACCAAATTTGATCAAAATCGGTCCACTATATCTTATAGCTGCCATAGGAATGATAGGTTGAATAATAAGTTTTCTTCTGCAAGGTTATATATCTTCGGCATGCCGAAGATAACATTTCTTTCTTATTAATTTTCAATTTTAATTCTAATTGTAATTTTAATGTTTGATTTTAGTATTTAATTATTTTTATCTTTAAATTTTAATTTGGTTTTCATAAAATAATTGAATTTTAATTATACTCTTTTTTTAACTTTTTTGAAAAAAAAGGAAAAAAGAGTATATTGGGTTTGTGAAATGTCCGTCCGTCCGTCTGTCTGTCCGTCTGTCCGTCTGTATGAACGCAGGTTTTTTCCACAGTTTTGAAGCTAGAGCAACCAAACTTGGTAAACATGTTGGTATATACCATAGTAAGACAAAGTGTCAAGGTCTACCCCCCACCCCCACCCCTTCCCCCACAAACCGCAAAAACCTATATCTTCCACAGTTTTACAGGTAGAGTAACCAAATTTTGCACAAGGACTACTAATCACTTGCTTGATTGATCTGACAAAAAAAATTTGGCCACGCCCACCCCCGCCCCCAAAAATGAGCAAAGTCTGTATCTCCCACACCCCTTTAGCTAGAATCACCAAATTTTGCAGGTTGAATTCTGTTGCCTTATTAAATGGATTGGATAAAAATAATTTTGCCACGCCCACCTCCGCCCTTGCAATCGACCAAAGTTTGTTTCTGCCAAACTTGTAGAACGGGCCAACCAAACTTAAATTGATGGCAAAATTTGAAAGATTTGAGCAAAAATATAATTGCCACGCCCACTTCTGACTCCGCAAAGAGACGAAAAAAAGAGTATATCGCAGTCGGGTCCATCCGACTGCAACGTTCTTACTTGTTTTTATCATTCATTTATAGTAACTTTATTTTCACTATTATTAAAAATTTTGTAATTTTTATTGATTTACTAAACCAATAATCAGTGATTGAATTTTAAATTGTAACTCAAAATAATCATTATTTTGTGTAAAAATTAAATGAATCATTATTTTATAATAAATAATAAAACTTAACAGGGACTTAACAGTCCCTGGTAAAAACCAAATATAACAAATTATAAACAGAGTATTTTTCATTAAATAACAATAACAAAATAAAACTAATTCTAAACAGGGTATAGCTTAGTCGCATATTTAACTATAGAAATCTGGTTGTTGCTGCCAGCTCGACCCACATTTAATGAACATTTGGTTGAAAATAAAATTCAACAAGAACAAAAATGTTAGCATGTGCAGTTAAGTAAAGGTAACAGCAAGTATAAACATTATCAGAGCAACCCAAACACAAAACAAAACAAAATAAAACAACACAACACAAAAATGAGGCGTCGTTATCATTAAAAGCGCGACAACATCATCATCATTATCATTTTATCATCATAATTATTGGGTTTATTAGTGCGTGTAGGGATAGGGATAGGATAGACTAGGATAGGAGACAGCAGAGACTACAGGCATAACAGTTAAAGACTATGGAGAGTTTGCTCTTACAGCACACGCATCACGTATTTGGCAAATCCGTTGAAAAATATATAAAGATACAACCACATAATAAATCCCAGACAGGCACAGGACACAGGACAGCAGACAGAGGACAGAGGGAAAGGACACACAATGCGACTAAGACAATTCGTCATGTCATAAGGCTCAGTGAGAGTACAGAGAGTTAAGATCTCAATTCTGGCTAATGGAGTTGCGTTCACACACAGAGAGCTACAACAACAGCAAAAACAGCAGTTACAACAACAACAACAACAACAACAATCAACTGCTTTCTTATGAATTTCAATTGGCCCACAAAATGTCCTCGACTCAAAAAGGGAAACTAAGTGAATCTGTGTCCCTGACTGCAATTCCAACTGGCTGTATGAATGTATTAATACCCTGTAATTACAGCTTGCATTGGGTATACAAAGCGCGAGCTACAGTATGAAAACTAAAAATAAGACTTTATATATATATATTGACCTAGTTTATTATCTCTAAACTAGATCAATATATAGCTGATATTGGAAGGGTTTGAAGGATTTGAATAGGGCTAGATTTAGAGTTCAAGAAAACTAAAATGACATAAGTCAAAAACAATATCTCAAAATGTTTAATGTTAAAATATTTCAGAATGTTACTTTCAAAGCGAATTTTGCAGTTTTGTTATTCATTCAAAAAGTATATATTTCGACTTACTTGACGTTACGTTTTTAAAGAAATTCGAAATCATATTCTTACCACTTGGTAAAGGTTTCACTGAATCGCATTACTAAAACATATTCATTTATATTAACTTAAAACATAATTATTTTAAATATATTTCATAAGTCATTAAAACTTGAACAAAAATAGTTATTCTGAACAACAACTATACAGGATATGTCATAGTCGATAAGTTCAGTTAAGCTTGTAGAAGCATGCTGACTTGTTTTGTGTGTGTTTGCATTACTAATATGAAACGCCCACCACAGCAACAGCAACAGCAGCAGCAACAACAACAATTGCTGTTGCTACTTACAACAACAATATGCAGTACGTGCGTCTCCCTAATACACAGCAAGGCGCTTGTCCTGCACTGCGGTCCAGACGGGCGGTCCTTGGACATCCTGCGGCGCTAATAACCCACTTACTTATAGTTATCCCTTTGTACTGCTGCTACTGCTGTTGCTGTTGCTGCTGCTGCTGCTGCTGCTAAAGCTATGACAGGCCATCAATTACGTGTATTATGCCGAGTATTACTTATATAAATGCACAGGGGGGTGCAAAAGGGGCGGAGAAAGCGAGCAACAATTGCAATCAAATTGACCACAATCGAATTTTGCAAACAACATTTTCGCATTTTATAAAAATATATATAAAAAAAACGAAATGATCAAAGCAACGCACAAAACACCCCATCAAAATCGTCCAGCGTTTAAAATTTTGTTTTTTATAGTTTTTCCACATAATGCAAGAGAAATTCGTCATAGCGGCAACTGTCAACCGCAATTTCTGCCAGATTTTGATATGTTGGATATATGTGTCCAATTTGAGTTGTTGTAAAACTCAAATAATTACAAAAAAGTTGCACAAATCAAAGTGAGAAGCGTAACACAGAACTTAAAAAAGGGCAAAGGCAACTAAAAACAAGTAAGAACGTTGCAGTCGGATGCACCCGACTGCGATATACTCTTTTTTTCGCCTCTTTGCGGAGTCAGTGGGCGTGGCAATTGAATTTCTGCTCAAATCTTTAAAGTTTTGCCATCAATTAAAATTTGGTTGGGCCTGTTCTACAGGTTTGGGAGAAACAAACATTGCTTGATTGCAAGGGCGGGGGTGGGCGTGGCAAAAATATTTTTATCCAATCTATTAAATAGGGCAACAGAATTCAACCTGCAAAATTTGGTGATTCTAGCTAAAGGGGTGGGGGAGATACAGACTTTGCCTATTTGTGGGGGCGGGGGTGGGCGTGGCCGAATTTTTTTTTGCCACATCAATGAAGGATGTGATAAGTAGCCCTTGTGCCAAATTTGGTTACTCTAGCTATAAAACTGTGGAAGATATAGGTTTTTGCGGTTTGCGGGGGAAGGGGTGGGGGTGGGGGGGAGATCTTGACACTTTGTCTTACTATGGTATATACCAACATGTATACCAAGTTTGGTTGCTCTAGCTTCAAAACTGTGGAAAAAACCTGCGTTCATACAGACGGACAGACGGACAGACGGACAGACAGACGGACGGACGGACATTTCACAAACCCAATATACTCTTTTTTCCTTTTTTTTCAAAAAAGTTAAAAAAAGAGTATAACAAGAAACTGAAACCAAATAACAGCTGTTAGCAGCCGCACCTTGAGCTGTAGCTGATAAGAGGGAGAGAAGAAGGTTTAAGGGTAAAGAGGAATAAAGAAAGAGAAAGAGAGTCAAAGATAAGCAGAACAACACTGTAATTAATTTCGGCTTTTCAGTGTCAATTGATGAAATGCAAATGCATTTTTACATATGCGGACAGCAAAGCAAACTTATATATATACTCTGTACAAAATGGAGAACAAAGAGTATATCGAGTCAATGTAGACAGAGCAAGTGTAAAGATACTTTACCGATCGGAAATCAGAAAACATTTCTATTGATTGCTTGAATAGTATGAACAGAGTATATTGCAGTCGGAATCTTTCGACAACAATATTTTTACATGCTTAATTCTGTTAACGTACGTAATGATTCAGTTGACGTAAATTAAGGAGTCAGCGGCTGAGCAAAAAAAAAAATGTGAGAGGGGTGAAGAGAGAGTGGAGAGGGGAGAGGCAGGTATAGTAGCAAGAGAGAGAGAGAGAAGAGTGGGTAAAAGAGGGATAGAGACAGGCGCCACAGCAGCCGCAGCAGTAAACCACAAACCGCAGGCAGCGGCAGCGACGGAAGCAGAGAAGCCGCTGTAGGCAGCGCTAGTAAAACCGCAGCGAAAGGATTGTGTATGTGAGGTGTGTATATGTACATATGTGTGTGTGTGTGTTAGCCTTTTGGGCACATCATAAATAATGCGCTCAGGTGACACAAGTCCCCATCGCTTATCAAAAGAAGCGCCATGAATTTAATGCAAATAAATAAACGCACATAAGGAGCGCGATAAAACTGCGTGCATAAGGCGTACAATAATGGAGTTGAGCAATAAATGATAAGAACTAAAAAAAAAACAAGAAGAAACCAAATTAATTTATATTATATTAAACTTTCTGTACATTATTTAACATAAAACTTTATACTTCCCTCTTTAATCTTGGTTTTTGAAAACCGAAAACTGATTCAGCTTTAAGCTAAACTTAAATGTTTAACACATTTTTCCAACTTATTTATATACCCTTGCAGTGTATATAAAGTGTAAGAACTATAAAGAATATATATTCTTGATCAGCATACGTCCATCTGTCTGTCCGTCTGTTTATGTGTGAACTAGTCTCTAAATTTTAAAGCTATCTTGATGATGCTTTTTTTTTGCTGTAAGTAGTACATACATATGTCGGAATCGGCCAGATGAGACAACTATAACATAGCTGCCATAGGAATGGTCAGTCGAAAATTTTATTTTTCAAGAGAAGGCGACAAAACTTAGCAATTCTGAGTTTAAGCATTATCTAAACATGTCTAAGAAATTTAAATAAATCGCACCATTATATTTTATAGCAGCCATAGGAACAATCGGTTGAAAAATTAGTTTTTGTGTGAAAAACTTTTTAAATTTTCTCAAGCTACCTTAAAAAAATTGACTTATTCTACGTTTTAGTATGATCTTGTCATGCTGACCAAATTTTAACAAAAACTGGTTTTGATTTGAAATACTTTTCTGCAAGTGTATTTATGTTAGGTCAAAATTTATTTGCTATGACTCGTTCGACGGGATGCTGCTGGATAGATTAAATGAAGTTAATGATTTAGGCTTGCTTCTTGATCATAAATTAAAATTCGACAATCATATCACTCTATTCAAGTTCTTGGTTTCATCAAGCGATGGTCAAAGGAATTGGTTGACCCTTATACAACTAAGATCCTTTACATTTCTCTTGTTCGCCCTATTCTTGAATATGGGTCTTGTGTTTGGTCTCCACAGTACCCGATTCATCAGATTAGACTTGAATCAGTCCGTGCCTTTGGATGGGTTTCTGGCTTACGACCTTACGCTAGTAGACTCCTTTTAATAAACCTTCCTTCTCTAAAAAACCCTTGTATTATGTTGTAATGTTTGTAGTAATATTATTAAATTGTGAAATCGACTCCTCTGTGTTGATCAGCCAATATCTTTTTAAAATAAATAATTTGCATGGACAAACTAAAAAAGCAATCTTGCTTAATTTGGCTGAGTTGCTCTGATTACTTAATAATTTATTGAAATGTCAAGAGTCCACACACACACACACACAAACACACACACACACACACATACAAAAAGACAACCCCTGCGCATATTAAAATAGATTACCCTTAAGCCTATAATACGCATATGTTGGAATTAACATTAATGAAGGGGTTATTTATATGACAATTATTTGTTATTGACTTATTGCCAAATGCCACGCCCATCATCAAATAAGCCCACGTTGCAAATAAGTATTTCGCGACAGTTGCACTAAAACTCGAAAAAAAAAAAAAAAGAAAGTCTGTCCCCTTTAGGAAAACAAAAACCGAAATGAGCATGTTAAACTTTTTTAAAGCGTTGCGCCTCATTAAGCGCACACAAAATGTGAAAATCTGGGGAAAAACATTTTTGAATATACTCGTGTGCCATTGCCAAGGACGTTGTGGCTGTCATTACCACGCCCATTAATGCAAATTAAACGCAATGCGGACATATGCCCGAAAAAAAAGAAACTGAGAGAATGACTGCCTGACTGACTGCCTGCTGAATGGATGTCACAGCGCATTATCATTCATAAATCAAAACATGGAAATTGCTGAGGCACATGCACATGAAATCCAGTGCCAGAATCTGAATCTGAATCTGAAGCTGAATCTGAAGCTGTATCTGAGTCTGAGTCTGTAGCTGAAACTGTGGAGGGGTTGGCTTTGCATTTGATAATGTTTTTCAATTTGCGCCTGAAGCTGTAGCTACTCCTACCCTTAACCTTGCCCTTACCCTCACCCTTAACAGTCTAATAAACATATACAACTGGAAAAAAAGTTATGAATAAATTAAGACATTTGTTTGCTGGCTGCTCATTTTTGTTTTTTTTTTGTTTTTTTGTTGTTTATATAGCCATCTATTAAATTCGCATTATAGAAGGCATTCGAAGGCAGGGAAGGGAGTTGTGGAGGGCGGCATAAACCAAAAAATTGAGTTGTCTTCACAAGCGAATTTCAAACGAAATGTGCAAAATATTCAAATGTAATTTGAGATATGCGCAGAGTTGAAGATATGTCAGACATTATATATGATATATGCATATGTATATGTACATATATGTAGTATATGTTATGCGGTAGGCCAAAACTAAAAACTCAACAAAAGCCAAAACAAAATAAATAAAACACGGATGTGGCAATCACAAATCCTGTCGAGCTATTTTCAATGAAAATTCATCAGCATGTCATCATTCAGCGTCTGGAAAGACATACATATGAAAATCTGGCTGCTGTTCCGTTCCGTTCAGTTCAGTTCTGTTCTGTTCTGTTCTGCTCTGATCTATTCTGTTCTGTTCTGTTCTGTTCTTAAGTCTGGGCTGCTGTTTTCTTAGTAACGCGAACGCCACCCAAAGCGTTTTCCATTTGCAGGAAAAAAAAAAAAAAACATCAACGGGGTAAACGTTTTTGGTGTCGCTCGGTTTATATATATATATATATATACATATATATATATATATTTTGACAGACAGTTGGCAGCAAATGTAGAATGTGGTAGAAGGGGGTAAAGAGTGTTTAAATGGAGGGTATGGTTGGGGTGTGCAGTTCACTGTGCGTCTTCAATTACGACACGCGCGTTGAAAATAAAATTTCAACAGTCGCCTTCACACTTTTTCGCCATATGGGAAATGTCACGACGGTTAGGAAAAGCATTGCAAAGGTGCCAGAGACGAGTCGGGAAGAAAATGGGAGGTAAATCGGAGTTCTGCCTACCGCAGCTGACGGCGACGCGAAAGTTGACGCTGACGTTGACGCGACGGCGGCTAAAGAAATCAACGTCACCAAAATGGACAACACACGTGGGGCCCAAACAACGTTGCCCCTCCCTCCCTGCCTCCCATAATGTGCATGATGATGATGTTCCAAGCTGATGATGATAATGATGACGGCAATGGTGCCGTTAAAAAGCCAGCGCCAAATAGCTGCGAAAAGTAAAGCCGCTCGTAAAACTCAAACGAGGCGAGGAAGCAAAAACATGGCGCCAAATAACCGCAAACATAACGACAACAACAGAAACAACAACAACAGCAACAACGAGCGAGCAAGCACAGGATCAGGACGTTGACGACGTTGCCGTTTGCCGCCATTTTGTAAAAGAAAAGTGCATATAATAATATAAAAGCAGCAACAACAACAACAAATGCTACACATAAGGAATCATGGCAAAATAGCATTAAAAACAAATTTCGAAAACTTCAAAAAATACGAACTTCTTATACACTATAAATGAGATTTACAAAGCTATACATAGAACTAAGCTATGATCATAAAACTTAGATGAAAACTTTATGCCATAACAGTTCAAAGTTAATTCTAAACAAAAAAGTAGTTTTAGATATATTAACAGATCTGATATACTATCGCGTATCTATGGTTACAAACCTTAAATGAAAACTTCATGGAATAACAGCTTAAAAGAATATCTATTCAACAATTGAGTTTTACAACAGCTAGAGATATATTTAGTTAACCTAAAGAAATAGGTTTAAACTGAGAATTCCAATCAGTTATTAATGTATATAGTACATATATGAGTATATACCACCATATGGTATAGAAAAACTATTCATAATATGAAGAACCAAATCAACTAATCCAATATGAGCGCTTAGATTAGTCACCTCTCATATTATTACACAATTCTTAATTCAAAGTTGCTCAACAAGCTGCATAACAAAATCAACATACACTTCCAACAGCTAAGGTCACAAAGACGCGGCACAGAGCGAGTGGCGACAGAAGAGGGGAGAGGGGTGGAGGCTAGAACTGGAGAAGGTTGAGCACTGAAATGGGCGCCTGTGATTTGGCTTTTGTGAAAAGTGGAAAATGGCGAATATGTCGCCGAGCATCGTAAAAAATTATGCCCAACGTAAGGCCTTCTCAGCCAGTAAAATGGCAGAAATGGGAGGAGGAGGGGTGGTGGGGTGTGAAGTTTGGGGCGCAATAGACGTAGAATAAGAACCTTTCAGAGCACCATACGAGTATGAGTAGTATATGAAATAGAATGGTGACTTTGCCCATTGCTGGTCAAATTGCGTTCTTATGGCACTTTAGTGGCAAAATCAAATTAGAATTTATGTTAAGTTCGGGCAATCATAAATGGCGCCCAACGCGGGGTGCATTGAATATCCATAAAAGCATTGAGAGGAACAACAACAAAATAAGCATTATAAAGATTATGGACTGGAACTGGGATATAACTGTGCAAAGTATGTGAAGATTTTTAGTTTTTATTGTATAATTTTACAGGCATGTTTTTAGCGAATGGCGCCCAACGTGGGGGCAGGGGCTGCATACTTTTAGGCGCATTGGATTAGTGGCTTGTAATGTGCGCCATCTGTTGGCCACTTGAGGGCATTACTCACGCCACATTTGGCGCATTCAAGTGCTTAGCGTGTTAATTTGCACCAGTTTCCAGGGGTTGACTGTAAACAACCGAGGGGGGTTGGTTGTTGCTTTATACGGCCCCTGGGCAGAATCTCCTGTTCTAAGCCCTCACAATTGCCGTTTGATTGACTGATGCGCTGCCGGTTCTCTAAAACTCTCTCTAGATAATGTTGTTGTAGCCTGCCGATGCGCATTAACTAGCAACAACAACAACAAGAGCAACAACACAGAGAGACAGTTGTTGAGGGTGCAACAAGAACATCATCATCATCGCCATTCAGGCACTTCTGACGAGCATTAAATTAACTGTAACTGGCACTGTAGCACTGCACTTTACACATTTTACATATGTCGCCTAAGATCTGTTAGCTTCATTTGGATGGGTGGGTGGGTGTTCTTGGTTCTTTTTGGTTGCTTTTGGTTAATATTCCCTCGAGTGTAAAACAAACAACAACAACAACAGCAACCAAAAAACAACAAGCCAAAATCAAAGCGCATGCACTCAAAAGATCTGTGAACTACGGACTCTACGTAATTCAATAGCCAGAAAAGCCGACTCTGCCACATCCTTTTGCCTTTTTGGCTTTGACATGCGGCTCTGGACAGGCACTCATCAAACTTTTGACATGCAGCTGAGCATTCATTGGGTGGTTGGAAAGGGGGTCATAATATAAGGTAGCTAGCATAGCGTTAAAGAGAGGGCATTCGAGGACACTGCTGTTGCTGCTGCTGCGCCTTTTTGCATGCAAAATGTCAGCGCATATGTCAGACTTTTGCATATGAATCCCTTCTCTGCCCTTCACTCTCCCACTTCTTTACACACCCATCAGCTAGCATCATCGAGGGCTGTTTAATGCACTTTAAGCCAAATATATGCATAATCATTTTATAAGATTTAAATACAAGACGTCTGGCTGAACAGCTATGCTTAAATATAGTAAAAAGTCTGCATGGAAATATTTCTTATATATTATAATGAAGTACAAATATCAATATCATTATTATTTATCTTCAGATTGTTTCCATAATCATTTTTTGTGAAAATATAAAAGAATTTAGCGTTAAAGTTCTGTATATTCTTGATAGTTTACAAAACTCTATTCTCTAAAAATATTGTTCAATTAACTCTCGCATATGACATGATTTGTTTTTTTTTTGTTTTTTTTTGCTGACCTGTGTCCAAATGCATTTTGATGCAAATCTGAAGCGAACTTTGGTCCGCACTTCTTTTGAGCTGTTCTCTAACCCATTCCCACACTCTCTCCCTCTCTCTATCCCTCAGTATATATCTCTCTATATGTATCTGGTCTATAGCATTCTCTGTGTTTGCTATGATGTCTCTGTAACTGTAATTGATGCTGACTTTTTGACAGTTTGAATGTCGAAAACGAACAGATGAACGGTACCGAGGGGTTGGGGTATTGAAGGGCTATATATGCTATAGGGGGTGGGGGTGGGATGTGTAATACTCATACTGGTTTGTGAAACTGTCGGCTACTGTTACAAAAATGACAACTCTGATTAGTTTTGTGACAGTTTCGTGATTTGAATTCAATTATGGCATGCAGATTCCGACTTGCAGTTTATCCGAAGAAAGAAATTTCATTACAAAAAAAAGCTAGAAATTTGAGAAATTTGAGAATTTGTAGCTTATGGCAGACAAAAGATAACTGCTACGAGCTATGGAGAAAGCAAAGTTTGTTTAGGGTAGCAACCAGGACAATGGCAGATCAATAAACACGCCGTTAAGAGTCAATATTTTGATTTTGAGCGACGTCGCGGCAGCAGCAGCAGCGGGGAAAACAAAAGGACGAAAAAGGAGCGCAGCGCACTAAGCAAATAGAAAACTAACTCGCTGCCGCCAAAACAAGGACGGGGCCAAGAAGTATTCAATGCCTGCGCCCATTGTCAAAAAGAATCAACAAAAAACTGAAATCGGATATTAAATGCACAACAAACAGCAGCAACAGCAGCAGCAGCAGCAACAACAACAACAACAATAACTAACAACCAACAAAAGCAACAAAAGCAACAACAGCAGCAGCAAGGAGCAGTAACAAAGGCAAGCGCCTGAAATGAATATGCCAGAAGGAGCCACTACCGCAGCAGGAGCGGGCAGTGCGTACACTGAGAGAAAAGAATTTACAATTAACGTTTCTATTTAAAAGACATTTCTAATCAAAATCAGAGTGTGCATCTCGGAAACAAGTACTGTTTTCAAAATATGCCATTTGATTTGATTTATCAATAAAAATATTCATGAATAACTCACAGAAAAGGCAATGCATAGCTTTTATTTTGTTGTGCATTGTTACATATTAAATAGACGATGTTAAAAAAATATAAATAAATTGAATTTAAAAGTTCAGAACTTAAATCAAACATTTTCTTCAAACCAATTCCCATTTGCAGCACTTTTCACTACGAAAAACTTTTATAATTTTATTTTTGGTTTTTTCAATTCATTTTTGCATAGATTTATCATTATCAATGCAACATTTGTATCATTATTGAGAAACCTGCTATGTGCTTTATGCAAATTCATAAAATCAAAGTTTTTGTCAATTGTGTTTTAGTTTCGGTTTTGTCAAATTGATTAATTTGATTAGCTTTCATACATTTAATTGAATTTCAAACATGTTTGAAAACAATAAACTTTTTTCACAGTGTTTTAGTTGTAGAGGTGGTGCACAGTTTTGTGGCAGGGAGCGGCGGCTGCGGTGGCAACTAAATAGTTGCACTAATATGTCCATGACGATGGCAAAAATTGTAAAATAAAACCCACAGCACGTGTGTGAGTGTGCGTGGGTCTGTGTGTGTGTGTGTGTGTGTGAGTGTGTGTGAGTGTGTGTGAGTATGTGTGCGTGGTTGACTGGGAGTCTCGGCTGTGTTCAGTTGGGTTGGCTAGGAGCAGCCAGTAATTGAGGCAAAGTTAAGGGCCAGTGTCGCAGGACAACGGGGCCAAGCTGCAAAGTGCATGCAGAAGGCACAGGACGAAGGCTCAGGCAGACAAGGACGGGAGTCATAACTCCAAATGGCCATTCGATATGGTTACTTAAAGGGTAATTAAATTAACTGTGCAGCAGGAGCAGCATCCGTTGCTGCCACAGCGTGCTGTCCTTGTTGACATACTCATCGCAGCAGCAGCAGCGACTGCGACAGTGGCAGACAAACAAAAGAACACGCGGCGCAGGACGACAATTCGCACCGAGGACCCAAGAACCAGAACCAAAATCCTGAATCAGAATCAGATTCCAGAATCAGAGCTCTACCCTTCAACTCGTCTCTCGACTGGTTACCACTTCTTGCTGCATGCATATTTCATTATGACAGCAGGCAGAGACAGCAGCAGCAGCAGCAGGAGAAGGGGTGTGGGATTGATTGTTGTGCCAAGGGGGTTGCTATGGGAGAAGGATGCGAATGCGGATGCTAGGCTGGCAAAAGGAAGCTTCGTGGTGCGCCTTATCGCGTGTCAAATCATCGTTATGATTGCCGTTACCTATTTTCCATTTCATTCAATTTTTTTATCATTTGTTTAGCCAGACAACGCCTTGAAATTGATGATCAAATGATGATTAAAATGTATTTTGCTGCTGCTGTTTTTGTTTTTTTTGTTTTTTTATGGCTGGAGTGAGGGAGGGGGGCATTGATGAACCCTGTATGATCTGCCTAATGATTATGTTGATTAATTATGAATCAATTACATTGTAAAACGAGAACACACACACAAACTGATGCTTTATGCATACATTTTGAGCTGGCAAGCGTGGCAGAGAAATCAAATTTGTTATGGTTCAAGGATAAGGTCGAATAGATTTTGTATTCAAGAATGAGGCATGTGAAATGATGTATCAAGAATAAAGTAGACAATTTGGGGTGACTAATCAAAGACATGACTATGTTAACTATATGTTGCTTTACCAACAACATTGATTCGATTTTATTCAAAAACTAAATCATTTCATTTAGGCTTTGAATTGTACTGTGAACTATACATTTATCACAGCATGTGTATTATGTTTTATAGACGATTTGTTCTAAATTCAATATTGAATTCGTAATTGAAATTTTGTTGTTACAATAGGAACAATCTGTTGAAAACTTGTATGGAAAACTTTTACCAAATTTACTTAAATTGCATTTTAGCATGTTATTGTCATGCTGATTACATTTTATAGAAATTAGGTGACGGGGGGGTGCATCTGAAATTTGAAATAAACTTGATCTGCGTACGGTATACAGGAACCTACATGCCAAGTTTGGTGTCTCTAGCTCTTATAGTCTCCGAGATCTGTGTGTTCATACGGACAGACAGACGGACATGGCTAGTTCGTCTCGGCTGTTGATCCTGATCAAGAATATTTATAGTTTATATAGCCCACCTGTTACACACATTTGCAGTACTTTATAACTCCCTTTTTTCCATTTTTAATGGAAACAGGGAGTAAAAAATTGTATATTTTCGTAGTTTTGAATTCAATATCTCCAAAACTATTAGATAACTGTATAAAATGTAAGGAACTTGTTTGTAGACCCATATATTGACTTTCATTGGGCATATATTTGAGCTGACTTAAAAAAAATCCAATTGGATCCATTGTGTAATTATCAAAATTTATACAAATCATTCTATAAAATTAAGTTTAGAAAAGGAAATGTTTTATAAAATTGTATTAAGTTTGTTTGATTCAAAAGCAACATTTTTCAAATTATGCTTGAATATATGAAAAGCCTGGCAAACTGCAGCAGCAGCAGCAGCAGCAATGCAAATTGCAGCACCATCCAAAAAGGAACTTTGTTAACTGACAGCTCTATGCGGCAAGAGCAAACCACGAGGCTGAGGCTGAGGCTTGTGATGATGATGACAAGGGTAACCCAAGAGGCGACTGGGTCAGTGGGTGTGTTATATATGCACATCATAACATATGTACATACATATATGTTTTCCTATGCGCCTTTTGGATTATGACATGCTTAATTCTATACTCTATGCTAAAGTAGAAACCAAATTATATTTTACTGCATTATTCATTGAAATTTTCGAAACACAAAGAGCAGCAGTAAGGCAACAACCAAAAAATGAATACCAAACCAAAGTCCACGGCCAAAGTTTCTTAATTAAAATCAAATTTGTGTTACATTTGTACATGAAAAAGTATTGCGACATTCAACCCACCCAATTTCCATTCCCCCCCACATTCATCTAGCGCTCGACCAATTAAAAGTAAACAAAAATTAAATTATGCAGCTACAAAAGCTGCACGTAGAGCAACCAAAAAGATTCGGCTTCAGCAGCAGTTGGTCTCCCCAAAAGCTTCAATTGAATTAGAGAGAAGCAGCAGTAGCAGCAGCTGAAGAAAAATACAAAGCAGCAGTAAAAGTTGAAGTAGAAGCAGAAGTAGAACAATTAGGCACATTGATCCCGGCTTTTATGTACTCTGTGCGCATTGGAAACATAATACTTATTTGGGGGCCGTAATAAAAGAAGAGATTTTCTGAGTTTGATTAAGATATCTGTATAAACAAAAAATGTTTTCATGCAAATAATTTTTCATCGGATTTTTATAATATTAACAGTATGCCATTAACAGACTGATAACATGTTTTTAACAGTACAAAACAGACTGTTAGTACTGTTAAAACCCGCTTTTTTTAATTCCATAAAACAGTTTTCTTTCAATTTTTCAATTGTAGAGGAGTTTTTTTTTTCGACTTAATAAAATTAAGTAGAGTTTTGAATCGCATGAAAGGCACAAAAGTTGAGCAAAACTTATTTTCCGACATGAAATTTTGATTGTAAATTAGATTTAAATCGTAAGTCGTGTACAAAAATCAGTCTGTGATAATTTTAAAAAATTTTCATGGAAAAACTCAATTTCAAAACGACAAACAGACTTTGCACAAACCCAATATGCTTAACGTCCCTTTGTGAACAGTGTATATTAAGTAGATGAAGATTGCGCCAAATGTTTGGCGGCCACGTCGCAGACCGGAGGTGGCATCCTATTCAAGTGCGGCGAATTGAATTTCTGTTAATTTTCTTCTTCTTCTTGGTCTTTTTTCATTTTCGTTTTGGTATTTTATTCAAGTTTGCCAAAATGGCGCATCAGATTGTGCGGGTGTGGTGAGGTGGTGTACTGTGCTGTGTGGAAGGCCAAATTATAGTCAAAGAAATTTGATTTTGCAGTAAGCATATAGACGTAGCTATAGAAAACAACGTCAGCTTGGGCTTACACACACTGGCAACCTGTCGAATATATTCGACCAATAGCTGGCACATGTTTTGTTAAACCTTTGCCTGTGTAAATCGAAAAATAAACCTTAAACGATTTTCAAAAGATTGAAAGCAAAACTTAATTAAAAGATGAACGGGTAACAACAATCATAAAGTAATATCGATTAATCTGAAATAAATCCTTTTATCGAGAAATAAACTACACAATAGTACGCAGCTGGCATGAAAAAGTAATGTCAAAACTGTTTCGATAGTTAATATGCAAATATCGACATTAATCGATACATTTCTACACATCACTAGTGCAAAATCGATGACAGTGCTGCCAGTTGGTGTAAACTAACTTGTATTCGGCAGTGTTTTGTAATTGAATTGAGCGCCGAAAAGCGCGCTTTGCTGAAATAAAAATGAAAGAAATGAAAGCAAAAAAAAGCCACAACCACAAAAGGAAGCGACAAAGCGAGAGAGCAGGAGAGGGAGAACAATGGCGGCGGCTGCTAATAAAATAAACGAAAAGCTTTTGTAAGCAAATTGAAAACATAAACAAACGAAAATTGATCAACGCAACAAAAAAAATAAAACTAAATAAAAAGTAGAACTAGAAAAAGCCAACGAAGGTAAAGAGAGTGGTGGTAGGTGGGGGGAAGCACACACAAAGGATAAACAAAATGTTTTTACTAGCGTGCCAAAGCAAAACAAAAGCCAGCTAAAATGACAAAAAAAAAATAGAATGAATACAAAAAACCAAATGGCCAAGCAGCAACAACAACAAAAGTCGCTGGAAAAATGCATAACAACAACTACTTCTTTTTTCCTCAACAATAAAAAGGCGAATACAAAAACGTTCACAAACACACACACACACACAGGCACACAGAAAAACACAATAAACAAATGTATATGAAATTCAATTTGTACGAAAATAAACAAAATGGCGTCTGTGTGGGGGTCTATTCTCGAACTAGTGTGTGTGTGTGTGTGTTGTGTGCTTGAACAACAACCAAAATTCGATTAAAACTTTTGCACTGGCCAAAAAATGAGCGCAAATTAAAGAAAAACAAGCAGCGACGCCGACAGCGAGCAGCATTAAAGTTTTGTCCAAAAATTCAAGCAACAACAATGCACATGCAGCAGCAGCAGCAACTGTAAAACGGCGCAGTCATAAAAACGTACAGGCTAAAAGTTAGCGCAAGTGTTGAAAGCGCCCAGCAACAACAAAAACAACAAACACAACAACAAGAACAAGAGCAACAATAACAATAGCCAAAAACAATGGGTGCACTTGCTCATAAAGAAAGAGTGAAGTCTACAGTTTGACAGCGACTGTGAAATAGTAAACACAGCCTTGCCTGCTGCACAGTTTTAGAGCAACTACATGTGCATATGTATATGCATACATATATATGTAAATATGTACGAGCAACACACTAGTTGTCCCACTCGCACAGCGTTGACACGCCCCCGAGCACACACACTGCAGCGCTGTCACTCTCGCACACGCACTTCAATGCTCTCTCACGCATTTTCGAACATGGTTTTCGAACTCGCAGGGGAAATCGTACTGTATGTGTGTGTGCATATGTGTGTGTGTGTGCGTGTAATCTTAACTTTGTGCATTGGTTTTTCTTGCTTTCGTGTGTGTGTCATTCTTTTTGTACTCACTTTATCATGTCCGGTAGGCGTTCCGGTACTTTAGGGTGGGTGTTTTTCTTCACATAGCTCGATGATAGCGCCTCGGTGCATGCCAGCATTAGCTCTGTGGATAACTCGACCGGATGTTGTGGTGATTTTTCTTCGGGTAACTGCGAATAGGAATAGGGAAACAAAACAATGAAAAAACACCAAATAAAACAACAACAAACAAATGTGAATAAAGCAAAAATGCAACCAAAAGTCAAAAAAACAAAGTGTCAATGGACTCAAAAAAGTTGTTGTTGTTGTTGTGGTTGTTGTTGTTGTAGCTGCTGCACAATTGTTGCATGCTTTTCAGCGTTAAGCGACATTTTTCGTGTGTGTTCAAATTAATTATAAAAGTTAACAGTACCAACAACAACAACAGCAGCAACAACAGCAACAGTAATAGCAACAACACCAAACATTAACATCAATCAAAATGTTAATTGATGTTTTTTACGCGACGCTCTTTATCTTTCTCTCTGCTTCTTCTTGATTACATGACAAGCGGCGTGCGCGCTGATCCATCAGCAAAGCAACCGAGGAGAATGAAGTGGAAGTGGCATAAGGAAGAGCAAGAGAAGTGGAAAGTGGGGGGATGGTGGGGGGGTGGGGGGTGCAGCCAAGCAATAAACACGAGCCAAGGTAACAACAACAACAATAACAATAGCAACACCAAAGAACGCAAATGAAAGTGCGACCTAGAAGCAGTTTTAACTTCATTTTTTTATAGAATACACAAATAAAAGCAAAGCGACCACAACAACAACAAAAACAATGAAAATATAAAAGTGGCTTTTTACGCGTTTTAACGATTGATTTAACAGCAGGCCACAAATATATATACATTTATTTATACATACAAACATATACATATGTTTGTATATAAAAAAAAAAGCACACGCAAAACTTGACAGTCAAATGCTGACAAATTGTGAGGTTAAGACAGAAGGGTAGCAGGGCAGCGGGTATTAAAGAGGGAGGTGCAGAAGATGGGAGGGGGAGGCGAACATTTGCGGCTAGTGTGTTCGAATTTATAGGCCAACTGTCAACGACGGCGTCGCGACGACGACGACGACGACGACGTCGAGCAGGCCCATAGCCGACGACCGAGACCGAGGCCAGTAAATAAAATTCAAATAAAAATGCCACACAAAAACAAAGCAAACGCGCCAAATAAAAGCGTCAAAGAAATTGCAAATAAACAAGCGAGCAAAATAAGAAAACAATAAACTTTAAACTTGGCAAGTTGGTGTTGAAATACAATATAAGAGATATAAGCTAGTCGACTTTCGAGTACACTAACCAACAAAAAAAAATACGATGGTTCGTTCTGCATTTCGATTTCGCCAAACTTTGTCGGAATCGAAATGTAGAACGCTTCTGATATTTTCAGAAATGCCAATTGATAGTTGGAGTTTAATCAGTATTGACGTTTACAACAGCAACAAAAATTCAAAATGAGTAGAAAAAAGTGTAATCGAAAAAATGTATTCAGGAATTTGAAATTTGGAACAGGGTTGTTTCTAATTTTTGTGTATTTTTTAAGATTTTCAGCAATTTGTTCGCATTTAAAAATTAGAATTTGGATTGTATTGACTACGGAACAATTGAAAATCAGGCCTGTTCCCATTTTGAATGCCGATCAAAACATTCGAAATCCAAAAATTTAGCTGTTTTGGTTTCCGAATATTGTTGGACAATTCGGTCTTAAATGATTTGCTTTGAAGATTGCGTATTCGAATTTCATACGATGAAAAATCAAAAACTATTTAGAATAAAAATTTATCAAAAATGGAACAAAAAAAATAAACGTCACAACAATTTGTACATGCCCCAACACATATATTTTATAGGTAAAGGGTATAAAAGAAAGACAAAAGCAGCGCCGCCAAGTATTAAGTGGCTGTGGCAGAGATCAGGGACGTGAAACTAGGGACAATGCCCAGGAAAAGGACGTGAGCCAAGTTTCAAAAGGCGCACAACTCCATTGGGGAATTACAATTTGGATACGTTCCATGGCGACACTCTGGCGACACTTTTATTGGTGGCAATTGAAAATTGCATAAAAACTTGACTCTCTCTCTCTCTCTCTCCGTCTCTTAACTCACCTGGAAACTCTTGATGATGGCATCGAAGAGCGCGGCAATCGAGTTGCCCAAAAGTGCATGTCGCGCAATCTGTGGACAAACGGAGCACGCATTGCGATACAGCTGGACGGCCAGTGTGACGGACCTGCAAACGGATTAAGACAGTATTAATAATACCATTCAGACTTAACTCCATTAAAGGACATACTTCTTTGAGACCTCGGTATTCTGCTCCATGCCCTTGCTGATGACATTGCTGGTCAGTACGCCCAGGCCATCCATGCAAAGGAACGCCTGAAAATCACATGTCTGCGCCTTTGGTATCACACGCAGCAGATTGCCCAGTGTACGATCCAAGCCCTGAGCACCGCCCCCCTTCATCACCAGATTCAGCAGCTTGGGCACGCTGCTATCACGCTTCAAATGGGCTGGCAGTGCCTCTAATGTGGACAAGTATTCGGTTGCACTGTGTTTAGAGGAATTTAAATGTAGATATAAGATTATATACGGGGGTGTCACGAAAAGCTCTTCTAGAGATTTTGATTTTAGAGCTGCCACCATGCAGAAATAATTTTGTTTTAAATTTATTCGCACTTTTGTTATTCTTTATGGTAAACAAATTTATTAAAATAATTGTTTGTTCAAGTATTAGTACATAAAATTATTTTTGCTATTATTATTTTGAACTTTTAAACAAAACACTTTCAAAATGTGTAGCCCGCCAAGTTTAACAAATTGTATGGCAACTCTTTTCTGTAGCAATCAATTTCGAGCAAGTTGGCAGCTCCCGTGTTCGGTTGGTTTGGTTCACTCCTTTTTTCCAATGGATATTTTTAAAAATGTAAAATTCAAATGTTTATAAAATGTAATGCAGACAGTTCAGAAAAATATTTTTGTTTCCATTACAAATATTTATTTTATTTTTAAAATTTATTTTGGTGGTGTTTTCAACCAAATCTCTAGTACTTTTGCTAGAGCTTTGAAACCAACCGAAAGACCTTTTTTGACATCTATGATATTTAATTTAGCTATAAATTGGTTGCAATTAAATTGAAATTGCTTCAGTGACTCTTCCATAAGTCAACAAACTAAATATCTTAAAGCATTTCAGCACCAGCTATTTCTAAGAGCGAATGAAAATGCAAACCAACCGTAAATCTCTAGAGATTTCCGTGACACCCCCGATAGATATAAATATGATTAGACGAAGAGAGATTATAAAGATATCAAATCAAATAAAAACACCTCTACGCGAGTTTAAATATTCAAGCCACAAAACTTCAAATTTTGTGATGAAGAATTTTCTGATAAATATAAGAATGATAAAATTACAGCTTCTTTGTATTGTACCTAAGTAACCTTTGCTGTGTGCCGGAGTGTCCAGGTAAGCTTAATAGCTCTTAAAAATACATTTTCACCGCAATGTAGAACGTATCTGTAGCTTTTTTAGTTCAAAAACTGTGGGCGTGTCTATTTTAGCTGTTTTTAGCGTTTTCCCGCTAAACTATCGATATTTCATAAACGTGGTAAAACAAACATTTATTGACTTATAATAACGAACAAGTTCTCAAAATTCCAAAAAGCTATCTCCACGCGTTGATACAAACAAACAAAGAGCGATACTGATAACCTTTTCATCTCAAGTTGGGAAGGAAACTCTAATTTCAAATGTTCATAGCTTTTGAACGTTTTGTCAGATTAGGATGAACAAGGTTAATTCAAAATCAGCTTTTAAATTGGTTCTCTTAAAAAAATTATAAATCCATTTTTTTGCGAAATAGTTTTTTTTTTATTTGCTAAAATCTCTTTCTTTAGCGTTTGGTCTTAATAATAATAAAAGCACAACATTTTTGAAAATTCGTTTTCTAGTGATTTGTAGGGTTTTTGATTGATTCTGGTGAATTGGACAGCTAATATGGATTTCTGTAAAATTCTGTAAATCATGTTTTCGAAATAAGCGATGCAATTGTTATCAAAATATTGAAAAGATTATTTATTTTTTTATAACACTATGTAACACCTAAAATGAATTAGAGCTTAAAATGCATTTTTCTGGTGCAGTTGGACCCCTAATCACAAAAAAAGTGTTTTTTTTCCAACTATAATTTTTTGGAGTGAGTTAAAATTATGACCATAGCTTGCGTATTACAGCACCGATTTTTAAAAACCATACATCAAATGAAAGTCAATATATGGGCCTACAGATAAATTTCTTACATTGTAGACATCAGTTTTGGAGATATTGAGTCCAAAACTACGAAAATATTTTTTTTTACAAACATTTTTAGTTTGAACTTAATTTTAAAATTCGAGGAAAAAAATGCTGTGGCCTTCAATTTTAATTTAACATAGATTGATTCATAACGTTTTGAAAAAGTCATCACTCGTCAAAATCTATGCCAGAACTTCCAATATATAGTCATTTGAGCAATTCAACATTTTTAAAAATTTTACATTTTTCCAATTGCTGAGCGAGAGTCCAATAGGTTTAAGTTGGAAAATTTAAAACCACTAAGTTGGAAAATTTAGAAAAAATTTTGTTTTTCAAGATAACTTGACCAAACTTACCAATTCTAAGTTTTAGCATTATTTATGCATTTTGACAAAATCTTTTCAAAATCGGACCCCTATATCCCTACAACCCATTTTCCGATGGTAGCTATAGTATATAGTTATCCGATTTTTATGAAATTTGGCTAGGATATGTAAAGTGTAATAAAACTCGAATTTGATTAGTTTGGTTGATACAAAAACTACATTTCTCCAACCAAAACCAATTGGACTGTGGCGCGGCAATTGGAAAACCGAAAAAAAACGAAATAAATTGAAAAATGTTGAATTGCTGAAATGGCTATAGCTTGGAGTTTCTGCTATAGATTTTAACGAGTGATGAGTTTTTCAAATGAAATTTGAAGGCAACTTAATTTCCAAATTTAGCCTTAGTGCAGAAACAAAAACAAAATTTTCGGAGGTGGTACGGAAATTTCTAGAGATTTTCGTTGGCTTGCATTTTCATTATATGTAAATAGTATATTCGCTCATAGAATCAGACGGTGCTAAAATGCTTTAAGATATTTTGTTTTTTGACTTATGGAAGAGTCACTGAAGCAACTTCAATTTAATTGCAACCAATTTATAGCTAAATTAAATATCATAGATGTCAAAAAAGGTCTTTCGGTTGGTTTCAAAGCTCTAGCAAAAGTACTAGAGATTTGGTTGAAAACACCACCAAAATAAATTTTAAAAATAAAATAAATATTTGTAATGGAAACAAAAATATTTTTCTGAACTGTCTGCATTACATTTTATAAACATTTGAATTTTACATTTTTAAAAATATCCATTGGAAAAAAGGAGTGAACCAAACCAACCGAACACGGGAGCTGCCAACTTGCTCGAAATTGATTGCTACAGAAAAGAGTTGCCATACAATTTGTTAAACTTGGCGGGCTACACATTTTGAAAGTGTTTTGTTTAAAAGTTCAAAATAATAATTGCAAATTATTTTAATAAATTTGTTTACCAAAAAGAATAACAAAAGTGCGAATAAATTTAAAACAAAATTATTTCTGTATGGTGGCAACGCTAAAATCAAAATTTCTGTGACAAAAAAGAGTTTGAATTCGGCTGAAATTTGATTGTAATCAAAGATTTAGTTCAATAGTTCTGTTCAAAGAGCCGGTCTTTAGAACTAGTTGAGTTCAAATCGAGCCAAGTCTAATATAAACAGACAGACAGACGGACTGATTAAGAATATATAGCACTTACCATTGGCTCATGCGTTGCTTAAGTTTCTTCATTTTCTTTTTGTAGCTGCGCGAATGCTCGCGAAAGCCACCCCAGTCGGAGATGGTTGAGGAGATGTCACAGTCCTCGTTAGTGGTGCTGGTGGCATTGCCAGTTAGCAGTTCATCATCCTGATCACCGCGTGCATCGTCCTGTTGCCGTGTGCTGGGCATGGTCAATTCGAGGGCACGTTGGCGTATGTGTTCAATGTTCTCCTCGTGACGACGCGCTGATTCCAGCTGTTTTTGCTGAATCTTACGCTGCAGCTCCTCGGTGGTCTGCTGCTGCTGCACCTGTAAGGCGAGCAGACGCTCCTCACGATCACGTGCTTTTTCGCGTGCCAAGGCCTGACGCTGTCGCTCCTTTTGCTCCTGCATTTTGCCAATGCGTTGCTCCTTTTCCAAACGCGTCTCGTTCATCTTCTCCAGCTTAAGCAGACGCTCCTTTTCGAGCGCTTGACGGCGACGCTCGACAGCTGCCTCCTTGGCGGCCTTCTCCTCGACACGCTTTTGTCGTTCCTGCTCTAAATCTTGCAGTCGGCCCTCAGTTTCCTTGAAGGACTCGAGCAAATCCAGGCGCTTATTTTGCGCTTCGATGTTTTTTATAAAATTAATCTCCTTCAGTTTCTTTTCCTCGTCATGTGCCTTTTCAATGATTTGACGCAAATAGATCTCGCGATTCTCGGCGGCACGCTGCAGCCGTCCCTCCATTTTCAAGCGCTTATCCTCGATCAGCTGCTTCTTGGCTGCCTTTACGTCCTCGACGCGTACAAACAGCTGCTGCAGCTTGGCTGCCTTTTCCTGCTGCAGCAACGCTCGCTTTTGATGCGCACGCGCCTGCTTCGCCTGATATTTCTTGAGCGTCTCCTGCAACGAGCGACGACGCGACGGCGACGATAGCTTCTGATGCAGCTCCTGTGCACGGCCAGGATGACGTGCCACATATGCCTGTAGCGTGGCCAATGCCTCGGCACGCTCATTCCAGGACATATCCGAGAGCAGCGCTTGATAGCGCAACTCCAAGCTGGCATTCTCATCATCGCTCATTGTAACAAAGACATAAGCATCATCCAGCTGATCTAGCTCCTCGTTCTCCTCCAGCTGCACTTCACCGTCCGTTTCATCCGTTTCGGTATCCACATCAATCTCGGTGCTCTCCAGCTCACGTATTTGACGCTCCAACGATTCCTGCACCGCCACCAACATGCGCTCATTGCGCTCCTCCTCACCCTCATCAGCATTCTGTTCCTCGTTTTCATAGCAGGCGCTCAGCAACAAATCGGTCGGCTTCACACCATTGGGCTGCTTGGCACTTGCAATGCTTTCATATAGCTCTCCAATGGTTTTGGAGAACTCACAGTTGGTTTGTATCTTGATATCAATCTTGTTGTGATCATCATGGACAGCTATGTAATTTAAATAAATGTATTAGAATCATATAACTATTCTTACAACAAAATTTGGTAATTCTATACTAGAGTTCCTCCACGCCAAAAAAGGATGTAAAAATCTGGTTTTGGTCCCATAATAAGAGCGAAATGATTAAAAAAAGGCGAAATCCAGTGGCCGAGCTCGACTTTTTTGCAGAATAATTAAGAAAATTTTGTTTAAAGTTGTCGAGTGGCATACAAAGCCGAGGCTTGTTATTAATGTATGTATAATTTAACAGAGTTGTAGGGTTGTTGACTCTACTAAGCTGTTAACGTTAACAGCACTGTTAAGTAGCTTTTTATTTTTTATTCTTGCAAATAAGTCAACTATGTGCAGAATTAATTAAGAAAACTTTGTCGTCAAATGCCATACAAAACCGAGTTCTGTTGTCATTAACAGTGATGTATAGTTTAACATAATTGATGTTTACAACACAGTTAAGAGCTTAGTATTTTTTTATATCATATATTTATGCAAAAAAAAACGATTTTTTGCATAAATAATTAAGAAAACTTTGTTTAAACTTGTCAAATGTCATACAAAACCGAGTCCTGTTGTCATTGTGTGTGATGTATGTGTCAGTGATGTATAATTTAACAGAATAATAGTGTTCTGCTACGCTGTTAACGTTGGTAATTCCTCGTTAGAAGGCCCGTAGTTGAAGTGCGGTCAGAAACAGCCGATTTTGGGCTAAAAAAATTCGAAAAAATTGGAGAATGCGATTTCCGGCAGCGGAGGTTTAGTTATTTGCATAAATCATTAAGAAAACTTAGTCTAAAGTTGCAAAAACGCATGAAAACTGAGTCCTGTTATCGTTTACAGCACTGTTAAAGACCTTTTTATTGTTTTTTTTTTTCAAACCGGAAATCGAATTCTTAAATTTTTCCGCACTTTTTGGAGAACCTCAAATAAAAATTTACCAAAATTTGTAGTGTTTTAAGTAAAATTGAAGTGTAAACTGTAAGAAGGAACATTTTTATATATTAAGTTGAGCATACTTACAGTCAATGTTCTCGTTTATTGAGTCGCTGTTGCTGTTGCTTAGCTCCTTTTGTTCCTTTTGTTGCTTGCGCAGCGCATTCTTTTCGCTGCGCATGTACTCCTTGTGCAAGGAGGTCATCTTGAGTCCAGTGAGATCAGATTTCTGTCGTTTAATTAACGAGGGTGCCACATTATTGGTGCTGCAATTGTTGCTGTTGCTGCGTATTAAGGCTGTTGCTGGCTTTAGCCTGTCCTTATTGTTATCCTGGTCCTTCTTAATATTGACAGATAGCCGCTGCGCTGGAAATGAGTTAACCTTAGCTTTGGCATTCTTGATTTCTGGTCTGGCAGCTGGCTGCGCAACACTTTTCGCCATTTTATTGGCCGCCTTTGTTTTGGGCTCCGTTGCAACAGCAGCAGCAGCAGCAGCAGCAGCTGCCTTGCCGACAATTGTGGGCTTAACGCTGGCTGTCTTCACTGCAGTTGCTGCTGCTGCAGTTGCTGCTGCTGCTGCTGCTGTCTTTTCACGCTGCTGCTTGTCCCTCTCCTCACGCTGCTGCTTGTCCCTCTCCTCACGCTGCTGCTTGTCCCTCTCCTCACGCTGCTGCTTGTCCTTTTCCTCACGCTGCTCGTTCAGCAGCGCTAGCGTGGGCAAACTTGCATAGCCAGTTGGCTGATTGAAACGATTCGACCAATGCATGCTGCCCCTGCGTCGATTCTTGACCGTCAGCCAGCCATCGTTGGCATCCGACGGCTGCTGCTGCTGCTGCCTGGGCTCCGAATGCCGCTGCTCATCCAGCTTGAGCGTGCTGCGCGAGCTGCTTAGCTGCTCATTGCTGGCCTTAAGCGTTGACGTCGAGCTGCCAATGTCCTCGCGCGAGTTAACACTCACGCTGGGCATATTTGCACGCTTGTTGCTGCCGCCTGTTGTGGCATTAGCTGTGTGCAGCATGGTGCTGGCCACACGTCGTTGCAACGGTTTGGCTGCCATGTTGCCAGCTAAAGCATTGCCATTCATGTCCAGCATGGTGCGTGAGCGTGCGTTAAGTCTGTTGGCCACATTATTGGGCGGACCATAGCATTCGGTTTTGCTGGTGGGTCGCGGTGGTTGCCACGGCGGCGGCGGTGGCATCGCTGCAGCTGCAGCTGCTGAGCGTCGAGCTGCAATGCGTGCAGTATAATTTTTCACATTGCTGTTGTTTAAGTTGCTGCTGTTGATGTTGCTGCTGCTGATGTTGCTGCTGCTGATGTTGCTGCTGTTGATGTTGCTGCTGTTGATGTTGCTGTTATTGCTGGCATTGTTATTGTTGTTGTTGCTGCTGCGTCGGAACACGTTACTGGCAGCTGCTTTCTTGGCCAAAGCAGCCTTGCTATTGGCAGCCGCAGCAGCAGTTAAAGTTGCTGCTGTTGCAGGGACACAAGCACCTATCTTTTGATTGCCAACACGCGCTCCTGCTGGTCGATTTAGCACGCTGGAATATTTGAGTGGACTGTTTTGCATTGGCTGCCCAATGGCGCTGATGGCAGCCAGCGGTGACGCTTGTGGCGCTGGTTGCGCTGGTTGCGCTGGCAACGGCTGTGTAGCTATCCTCTCCAACGGCTCGAGCAGTGTGCTTTCTGGCGTTGGCAACTTGTTGCTCTGTGCGTTTAACAATGCATTCTCCATGTTATTCAAACGTGTGAGTGTCAATTCCAATGCTGTGGGCTCATCTCCAGGTGCCTCAGTATCAATTAGAAAGGTTTCAACTGCTTCTTGGCTTTCAATTGGATTTTGCATGGGATTGGCTGACTGCTGAGTTGTTATTGCAACTGCAATTGAATAATAATAATAATTAGTTAAAACTTATAAACAACATTAATAGATAAACTAACCTTTAGCTGCAGCTGTTTGCCGTTTAACTGTCTCTATCTCAGCTGCCGCTCGCTTAGCTGCCTCTCGCTGAGCAGCCTCTCGCTCCGCAGCCTCCCGTTTGACTGCTTCGCGCTGAGCAGCCTCTCGCTGAGCAGCCTCTCGCTGAGCAGCCTCTCGCTGAGCAGCCTCTCGCTGAGCAGCCTCTCGCTGAGCAGCCCCTCGCTGAGCAGCCTCTCGCTCCGCAGCCTCTCTTTCAGCTGCCTCCCGTTCAGCTGCCTCTCGCTGAGCTGCCTCCCACTCAGCTACCTCTCTTTCAAATGCCTCCCGCTCAGCTGCCTCTCTTTCAGCTGCCTCCCGCTCAGCGACCTCTCGCTCAGCGGCCTCTTGACGCAGCTTTTCACGCTCAGCTGCCTCTGCACGCTGCTTTTCACGCACATCGGCCAGCGTCAAGTGCGGATCCTCGAGATCTGTCTGTGAGTATTGTGTGCTCAGCTGCACAAATGACTTATCCATTTCCGCTTGCGTCTCCAAAGCAGCCGCTTGCAGCAGCATTGCATCTTGGGAGTTGCACTGTGCGCTGCGCTTGTTAGCCGCAAACAGTTCCCGCACATTGACGCGCATGGCGCCGCGTGGCAGCTGCTCGTAGGCACGCAGCAACTTCTTGGGCGACACATGGCCATCGCAGCAGGAGGGCGACGTTTTTCCCGAATTGCAATTGTGAAGCGCCGGACTCGATTTGCCGGATGCCGTTGGACTGCAAAGGCTTTTGGTGCGCACACGTGGCGTTGGATTGCTTTTGCGCACCTCCCACGCAAGACTCTGTGGCCGCAGCTGCAGCGGACGTGACTCATAGTCCCAGCTCACCTTGAACCATTCGCCCAGCGCCTTAAAGTCACGCACATAGTTCTCCAGCACCAATATTGTCTCCTGGCAACTTGATATATTCTCATAGCATTCAACCGTCTGATAGATTTCATTAACGGCACGCTGCAAATTTCCAAAGAGCAAAGCCCAGTAGCGTGCCTGCAGCTCCGATTTCTTGTCCCGTCCGGTGGAGGCGCTGCGCACACGCGGCCCGCTGCTGCCGCCAACGCCACCAACGCTGCCGCCGCTTTTGGGCGATTGGCAGTGCTGCTTGGGCGTTTGTAGGCCGTTGGGTGACTTGGGTGGCGCCAGGGGCGGCTTGCGGTATGTGTGCGGTGCGTAGGCTAAGAGTTTAATTGAAACTGTAGCTTAACAATAATAAAAACAAAAACAAAACACCACAAAACTTACAATCGCCATTGACGACGCCGCCGTAAGCGTCTCTGCCAGCGCCGAAGCCAACGCCTCCGCTTGCTGTTGTCTCATCGCAAAACTGGTAAACGAGCAAATTTTTTGCCTCACGTCCCTCACGACTCAGCACCTCTCGCATTTCCATTATACAATAGTTTTGTTGGCTTTTATTGTTGCTTTGTCTCTGTCTGTCTCTGTCGCTGTCGCTGCCGCTGCCGCTACCTCCGCCTACGCCACAGTTGAAGTTGAAGTCACAGCGCAGCTGTTCGCGCACCTTTGTGTTACAACGTCTTCCAACAGCTTTTATCAATTTAAATGTTTAGCTGCTGTTGCTTCATGCACAAAACTATTACTATATCTCTAAATTTATTATATTTTTCTATTTGTTCTACTGTCTTTCAACGCCAGCTTGGATTTGTTTGTATTGTGGTTGTTGTTGTTGTTGTTGTTGCTGCTGCTACCGCTGCTTTGTCTGCTGCTGAAAGTTTCGCAATGGCAAACGATAACATCTTTGCTCAATAAGTACAGCCTGCACATTTAAATTCAAATTCACACTACAAACACAGCTAGTCAGCTGTTGTTGTTGTTGTTGTCGCTGCTGTTACGCAGGTGTTTTAATTATAAACTATAAATAATTTGAAAACGCACCGAGAATAAGAACTGCATGCCAGCCAATCAGCTGTTCCGCTGCCTATCTGTAAATCGAACAGTGTATACACACTTTCTAGTAAACTGTATATCGATAACGATAAAGTTCGTGTTAAGGCATTGCTGCCAATTTAGCCATTTTCACGTCATATCTAGCTTTTTTGAAAAATCAACTACGGCCAACTAGTAGGTGCCTGTAAATCTGACTTTTTTCCTTAATAAACCGTTTTTTGGCTAATTATGAGTTTTGGTTTACATAAAAATAAACAATTCTGAATAAGCAATTCATAAACGATTTATAATAGCTTTTGGAAAACGTAAATTTATTTTCTGAGGATAGCGTTTTGAGACCATTGAGGACAAAACGATACTTTTTTTTTGTATTTTCTTAAAGCAAATTTTTTTAATACACTGGATGAATAATACTCTGGTCAGAGTTTCTCCAATAATAAGAAAGATTCTGAGTTATGCTGTATAACAAAATTAATGGTTTTAGTGACTAGTGCATTAATTAATAATGATATCATTGTAGCACTAGGAGAGAAGAAAATAAATAATAATAATACATTTTTGCATAAGTTTATAATAATATTGTATTATATTGTATGAATACAAATAAAGGTCAAAAGTTATTATTCTCGAAAAACAACATACAATTTTTAGGTAAGGTTAACTATTTATAGCTGCTTTCAATTGCCAATTTAGCTATTTTTATTGAAAGATAGTTGACAGCACTGGTTAAAGGCCCATATAGACGGCGCGAGCATTTGCCAAAATAGTCCCAATCAAGTTATCGGTGGGACTTGTGTTTTGGGAAATTTCTCACAATTTAGAGTCTATAAAGCGAAGCTTTGCCAAAGTTCAAGCAGTTTATAATGAGAGCTTTTAAAACTAGAACTTGGTTTAGAAACTTGTTTCAAATCGTTTAAGCTTAAATGTTGATGCAAGCAGTTAGCTGACGGCGGCTTTGAGCTACACTAGCTCAGTAACTAAGACATCTACCCAGCAAACGATAGTTGAAGCAAAGTAATTCCAACAAAAAATAATTCATTCGAAATAGCAGCTTTAACATCTTCTAATATGCGAAATATCGTGTAGAGATGGTATTTAGAACGGAAGGAAATTGCAGACACGGACACATTAATAATCGCTTGATATCAAGTAGACATTTTTACAATTTTTAGTAAACAAAAGAACAACTATTATTTAACTTAACGGAATGATAAGCAACTCGCCATAAAATATAACTAATAAAAGTACAAATTAATCATTTAAATTGAAAAACATATGCTAAGCAAACAATATTTCGAAAAGTGGAAAGATTAATACATTTCAAAGACTATTTTTAGACTTTTAAACCAGATCACTAAAAGTGAGTAAAACGGCATCTTAGAGAGGAATACCCAATTATTTTAATAAAATATATCGCATTTGGTTCATAAAATTCTAGCTCTAGTTCGCACATCCCTAATGGCATTCCATCACAAGCAGTGCAGGAGAACAACTATCGCCTGTAAAACAACAGCTGTGCTCTGTTATGCTCATATGGCTCTGTTGTAAATGTGGCTAGAGACCGTGAATGGAGTCAATTAGCAACTGTTAAACTTGAATTCGAGTCTTATTCGACGTTTTTCTTTTGAACCAGCCGCGTGCTAAGCAATTAATTTTTATTTGAACAATATTGACATCATTTCGCTTCAAGCTGCATCAACATAAATCAGCTTTTGAATAATTGCAAAATTGAAAATTTGATGCAGTTTGTCCAGAACAACATTTCTGCTCGCTGTTAATAACATTTCAGTACAATGTTGGGTCATTGTTGTTGTATATGTGTGCGCATTCCGTCACAACACACACGCACGGACCGTGATTGCGGAGTTTTTTTTTTGCACTCGCTTTGAAAATTTTCGATTTTTAACTATAAATAAAATACAACTAGCAAACGCGCAGTTGCTAATTAAATAAATTCCGTCTACTGTACAACGAAAAATACGTAAATATTAAAAGTGTGCTGCAACTGGCTGGCAAAAACTGGACAGCAACAATTTCAATGAAATGAAAGTGGAAATCGTGTGATGTCATGTCGACAACAACGACGACGACTGCAGCAGCGACGCGACGTCGAGCGTTCTGTTAATTGAAACTTCCTGTCCTACTCAGTCTTGTGTTTAATTTACCGCCGTCCACGGTGCATGTGCTGCAAGTTGAAAGTGTGAGCAAGAGATCCTTAAAAAAACAGCAGCAATATTTGGCTAATACACTTGAAAAAAATATAAATAATAATAAAGAGAGATTCCAATTTTCATTCATTCCACCTCCCCAGCTCCAATGTGCCAGTGAATAAGCAGCACAAAAGAGAAAAGGTGAAACGAGCCAACACACATACACATACACACACGTACATACATATACACACGCAGCGCACGCTTGCGTGTATGTGTGATTTCTGGAGCGGGAAGCAACAGCAGCCAAATTTTACACAGTGTACGACATAAACAACAACAAAGGCAAACTCCTTTTTTTTGTTTTGTTTTTTGTTTTATTGATTTACCACTCAAAAAATAAATGATAATAACAACAACAAAATAACTCTGACGACAATATTCCGCCCAAAAACAAAAAAAGCAACAGGAGCAGCTGCACTTGCCACACCTACACAGACTGTGGTGCCGTCCTTAAACTACACACACACACACATATATATATATATATAGAATCCCTCCCTAGTCCTTGTCCAACCACCCCCCCCCCCCCCACCATCCTTCGCAGCCCCTGTCATGTCCAGCAACAACGCTCAAACAGCTCTGGAGCTGCGCATGGAAGTGGAGCGTCTGACACGCGAACTCGATCAGGTCTCCAGCGCCAGCGCCCAATCCGCTCAATATGGCCTCTCTTTGCTCGAGGAGAAGTCCGCTCTCGAGCAGAAGTGCGAGGAGCTCGAAACGCTCTATGACAACACACGGCATGAGCTGGATATCACGCAGGAGGTAAGCGATAAAATATAATTAACAAAACAACAGCTGTGTATGTGTCTGTGTATGTGTGTGTGTGTGTTGCTTGATAAGCTTCGATTGGCTTGGAAACAGCCAACACACACACACACACAGCAACATGCACGCTTATTCTTAGACCAAAACGTTTTTGCAAACGCTTTTCAATTTGTCTTGTTGGCAAAATATAAAATACAGTGCACGATCGATAAAATAAAAACATTCTTAGCATTCACCTGTTATTAGAGCTGGCACGATCCACTCTGAACTAGTTCCAAGTGAAATAGTTCTTCGGTTACATTTCAGTTAAATCTTCGTTTTAGGTCCTACAACGAAATACTTGTCCAAAACAGCCGGTTTTGGTCTCAAAATGTACAGCAAAATTAAAGGATATCAAATCCAGAAGCGCAAATTCACTTTTTGGCTTAAATAATTACGAAAATTGTATTTCAAGGTGCACCTAACGCATGGAAACCGAGTAATGTTATCGTTATCAGCGCTGTTAACGTTAACTGAGATCAACAGCTCTGATACTCTGTTAACGTTTACAGCACTGTTAACGATAACATTACTCGGTTTCCATGGGTTTTTATTATTTATTTTGGCAAAAAAGTGAACTTCCGCTTCTTAATTCGACATCCTCTCATTTTTCTGCACATTTTGAGACAAAATGCAGTTGTTTTGGTCAAGCATTTCTATGAAGGAAAACGAAGATTTACCGTTTCAAATTGTCAAAAGATTCAACAATTTTAATGTGGCATAAATCTGCGAACCCATATGAATGAGCAAGCTAAAGGAACTTAAGGCGATTAGTTCCTTTAACAGGGAAGGAACTAAAGAAACGATTAATTCTTTTATCAGAAAATTAACTAAAGAATCACGTCATTTACCGGGAATGAAAATAATGAAATAATTATGTACAAAGGAACTTTATGAACGATTACTTACTTTATCCGTAAAGGAAAAATTAGTTCTTTTATCGGAAAAAAAAATACTGAACTTTATCAATTTAATTTAAATTCAATTTTTAACATCTTATTTTGATCAGAAAGAAGTCAGATTGAGCCACTGTGCGGCGGCCCTGTCCAGCTCTGATAATCACGATTCATTTAACTGTCCGTCACAAGTCTGTCTGGTCACAAGTTGTTTGTTGTTTGTTCGTTCTGTTCGTTCGTTCTGTAAACTGGGCTTGCGGTACTTGGCGCCGCCTCAGTGAACGCCCCCGCTGAGCAACTGTTTCTCTTGATGTCTGCTAATCACTCTCTGCGCTCTCTTTCTCTCTCTCTCTCCATCTCTCTTTTTGATCACGGTCAATTTGGCCAGCGCTTTATCAACGCCATTCCGTTCAGTTGGCTATGTTGTTGCTGTTTTTATTACAACATGCTCAATATACATACGTTATTTGTATTTGTATTTGTTGCCATTCCATTTGGCAGCTTTGCTTAGCTTTGATGCTAACTGGCCAACTGGCAATTAGCCATGGCAATTGTTTTGCCATTTCCGCTGGAATATTTCGACGTGCATATGCGCAAAGCGTCTGCAACAAAAAAAAAAAAAAAAACTTTGTCCTTCGCCCAAAGAAATATCTTCTTTATTTTCAACTTTTATTACACCTTTGGCGTTAATTACTCGTTTACCAAAATGGAAAAAAAAACCTTTTTAAAAAGTGAAATGAAAAGAAACAAGACGCATTTAAGGTGTGCCTTTCAATTTTCGATAATCTAAGGGTTAATAATAGTACACAGTAAAAAAAAAAGTGTAAAAAATAAAACTGTTATGGAGTTAAATTCAAATTTGATTCCAAAATAAAACCATTGGAATTGATTTCAAACCTAGCTGATATTAATTTTAAAATTTATTACACTCTCAATTTGTAGACTTTTGGTTTCAAAAGCAACTCAAAAATTGAGTGCAAAAATATTACTATCTCAATTTCTATAGTTCTGGTTTGAAAATAAACCCAAAATTAAAATTTTTAGTTTAAAAATTGTACCAAAATTGGTGTAAAAAAATAATTCTTCTCATTTGCTATAATTTTGAATTAAAAACAAGTCTAGTCTCTCCTTTTTCAATTCTTGACTGGTTTAGTTGGGGTTGTAATATATAAACTCCAAAATGACTTTAAAGCAAAACCGATAAAAATGTTTACGTTACTTGTAGAAATGACAACATTTAAGCTATTAGTTCTGAAATATAAATTTCTCAGAAATTAGCCCAAAACTGAAATATTTTATAACGTTAAAACTTTGCCTGAATCGATTTTCTTCTATAGCCTAGTGTCTAGTTGAAGCGTAAAATTACGCCCGAAAAACCCTTACTCCATGCGAAATTAACATATTCTGCTAAGTTGCTGTTATTAACAGAAATGCCGAATATTTGTAGTTGATATACGTTTAATGTCGCTGTTAATGTAATGTAAAAAAATGTAAACTTAACAGCTCTGGCCTTTTTACGCGTCAAGTGAACACCACGCTTTAAATGACTCCGGAGTTTTATATTTCCGGGCCATTTCACGTCAGGTGAACACCGCGCTTATGTCAGTATTAATTCAAATCCTTAAATACACTTTTATATGATTGACATTCTGGTATTTTCTGTATTATTATTGCGTTAATTAACACGTTCCAAAACACGACGCTTCAAAAGCCAATTGACTGAACATTTTCGGCTCTATGCGTTTCATACATGCTTGAACAGTTTCTCTCAAACTGAGTTTCAATTTAGTCACCTTATCTATGTGTATATATATATATAGAGCTGAGAAGCTGATTAATTGGCCGACAGGTGGCGCCCACCTGCCCATTAGTCAGCTAACTTGATAGTTTCCAGCTTTTTAGCTTTGAACTCAACTGAACTTTTTCGAGAGCCCCGACAGCAAAATTCTCCATTATCTTTCACTCACACAAATACACACACACACACACAATGACAACACTCTCATTCACACTCACACAGATTAATGCATGCTTAAAATTTATATAAAAATAAAAAACGGTTATTATTGCTGTGCCGAAAATATAATACCCTTTTTAACTCTTGAAAGTCATTCAATTGATACTATGTCAGTTATACGCTAAAACACTGAATCTGATTTTCAAAACCTTCGACTTTCCACAAACTTTTAAATTGAATTTCAACTAAACATTTTTGCAAAAAAATAATATTTTTGTAATGCTAAATTCAATATCTCCAAAACGTTTAGATATACATACATATATGTATAAAATGTTAGCGCTCTATTTGTAGGCCTACATATGTATATATTGACTTTGGTATATGGTTTTTTAAAATCGAAAATGTTATACACAAGTTATGATGAAATATTTGAGCTCATTTAAAAAAAAGTCAAGTAGAAAAAAAACTTTGAAAATTTAAAAAACAAAAGTTCTTCCAAAAAAAAATTATTTTCTTGAACAGAAAGTGATTTTTAACCTTATTGCATTTTCGTTGTTGCATAGTGTAATTGTTGTCAATTTTGACGAATTTGCTAGTAACATTTGGAAATTGGTGCTGTAAAATGTACTAAAAAATACTGTTGAAATGTTAATAACAGTAAGTTCGAATATGTTATTATAGATTCTATTACGGTAATGTTTCGTTACAGCTACCCGAAGTGAAATCGAAAGAAAGGTAAAAAATATTTTGTTTTGGGCTCTAAAAATTCGGAATAATTCTAAAATCTTTTGCAGAACAATGTGTTAAAAAGCTATTTTTAGTTTAGCCGATACCCGCGCCACGCGCTGGTCTATCGATAATGCATATCGGTGCCTTTTTGAGTTAACAGAGTAGCGGAGATTATTGATTTTTAGTTTTACCGATTTCTTGCTAAAATTGTTCGAAGTGCCGCCAACTTAACAAACTGAACTCACTGTTAACGTTTACAACGCTGTTAACGACAACATTGGCACAAGGTAAATTTGATTTTTATTATATTTTCCGTCATAAAAGTCAGCCTCCAATGCCGTTTTCGAAATCCTAGAATGCATTTTTTGAGCCCAAATCAGGTTTTTTGATCGCTGTTTCGCAGGGGTAGCTATATCGAAACATTACCTAATAATGTAATCAAAAACATTTCCAATAAGCCAACCAGTGTTAATAACTGTAAGTTCGAAAATGTTATTATGGATTCTCTTACTTAAATTAACATTATATTATGCTGTTAATGAACATAGCCATGTTAATTAACATAGAATGTAACTTTGGTAGAAATGTAATTGTTTTTGACTCTCTCACTCTTGTTCTGACTGTAAGATCGATAACAAGCAACAAAATGTATAATTTTGTGAATAAAAAATATAATTCGCGTGAAAAGACACTTCTGAACAAATAAGGAACAATAAAGAAAATTATATAATATTCGAGTTAACACAATATAATTTGTATGCAAGATCTTGCACGCAATTCTTGCATCATCTACAGAAAATTGTACAAGCCTCGTGACAAAATGCAATTAGACTGTTAAAGGGTATCAAATAAAATGATTATTCGCAACGACGATGACGATGACACTGCGGGCATTTTGTGCTTGTGCTTGTTGCTGCCTGCAACTTGAGCTCTTGAGCGGTTTAAGGGGCTTGAAACAGTGTGGAGTGAAGTGGGGCAGCAGCAAGGGAGACATATTTCCACTTGCCACTTGTAATCAAGATATAAACGCCGTGGGCGACAACCCTGAAAATGGCATAAATCAGTTGGCAGCAACTAAAATTAGCTGGCCAAAATTAATAGAATATTTTCGTCATTTGGCCAGCGGCATGAAAAGCTTTTCAATGTGGCCAAAAATGGCTAAAAGGGAATTCCGATTACATGCTTAACTGTGTCCTTAACCACGACAGGATAACTGACAAAATAGCCAAATTGCAACTGCAGTCGATACAAATATTTGTGCTGGCTTTTGGTTTTTTTGTTGCGGGTTGGGGCAGCTAGCTGGGATCGGGCAACGAGGAATGGGGATCGGCAAGTGTCAACCACAAATGTCCATTTATTTATTTGGCTTGTGTGGCTATGAGCAGAGGTGTATGGGGGGGGTATGTGTAGGAGGGGCGTAACGAGGCGTGGCTGGACAGTAGTTAGTACACATGTTGTTTGTAACTGCAGCAATTAAACGGGCATCAAAACAGCCCCAAAACCCCCACTCTACCCCCCTTTGTGTGTGTTTTGGCCATATTTTATGGCTCGCCCGTTGGCAGCCAAGGACTAAGGACATTTTGCCTAGGGACTGACTTTGCAGTCAGTTCTGTTGCCTTGCATAGTTGTGTGGTTTTGTGAGTTGTTAACTTGGTTACTTTGCAGCGGCCCATGACAAAGCTAAAAGTTTTTAATACAAACTTTAATAATTAATGTCGCGAAGGGAGAGACTGAGAGGTGCGAGTAGCAAATTGTAGAATTTTAAATTACTATTCTGTTGAAAGAAAAGGTTCTGCAAAAGTTTTAAGCAGCCGAAAAATGCTTGCTGCATAGAAGTTGTAATTGGAATTATAATAAGAAGCTTAGAATCGCAAAAGATTAAACAGCTAACAAAAAAAAATTTGGTTTTGAACTTTTTATTCAAAAAGTTTTTTCAATTTTCAACTTAAAGTCCAGTCAAATGAAATTTGCAGATTTACTTAAAACAGAATAGTTCAATTGAAATGAATCGATAATAAATTACTAATTTGAGTTATTTACAGAAAATTTCGAAGGACACGCAAAATCATCAAATTTACGTGCCGGAATTTTAATTTGAAGAGAATACAGGAAAACGAAATGAAATAACATAATCAGTCCTGTTTCCCATTTCCGACAACTTGTCTTTCAAAAACTTTTCGATATCTTTTCATTCCACTTCCTCAAAAGCAAAACTTTTTCCATTGATATTCGGAATTCAGAACAGCTAATAATTCTGATTCAAAATGTTTTATTCAGAATCGTAATAAGAAACAGGCCTGAATAAGATTAAATGTTCCTTTTCAACAAAAATCTAAATTTATAAACATTTCTGCTCATTAATAAAACTCCTTGAAGCTGAAAGGTATTGAATAAATCTAGAAGAGAACCTTAAAATATGAATTTCTGCAAATTAGATGAAAGTTGTGTGCCAAAAGAAAAACGCAGCTGTCTGCATTTTAGTTGCTTAGCAATCGTTAAAAGAGTCCCATAATCCCAGAGAGCATTCAGTTGAATCAGCCAAAAGCCGTTTAACAAAATCCTTGCCAGACACTTGCAACAACAATAAAAAAAACCAGCAGCAGCAGCAACATCAAAGCGACAACTAAACGGGAACAGAAGCAGCAGGAGTGCACACACACACACACAAACACAAGATATAAAATGGAGAAAAAAAAAGTGAGAGAAAAAAAAGAAATCCCGACGAAGAAATTATAATGATTTGACGCTGATGTTCTGTTCTGTTGGCGCAAATTGCAATTCTACGGCAATCAAATCCGGCTGCAGCAACAACAATAACAAGGACAACAGACAATTGGGGAGCTGCTGCTGGCGGTATGCGGAATGCGGGGGGTGGTTTAGGGGGTGGCAGTTGCAAGCTGGGCGCTGGGCTCTGTCTGACTAGCAAGGGTTAAATGTAGCGCTTGAGCACTGACAAAACATGTTTCCGACTTGGTTGCAGTCGCAGTTGTCATAGTCATTGTTGTTGTTGTTGTTTCTGTTGCTGGCTTTAGCTGCTGCAAGGGAAATGAACAGGAAAAATGTTGCCAGAGCGCCACAGCCACAGTTGGTCTCAGGAGGCGGCCTGCAATGAAAATGTAAAGCATCAGTTGAGGCACTGATGAGCAACCCTCCCTCAGCCTCCCTTCCTCTGTACTCAGCTGGAGAGGATGCGGCAACGTGACAACAGTTGAACTTATTTTTGTTGCAACATTCCATGGCCATTATGGTCATGCAATTTATTTTGCAACCAAAACTTATTTGGCCCTGATTGGCTTCCCGTCTCGGCTCATAGACACATTTTTTATGTGCTGCCTTTTGGAACGTTGCCAATTGGTGACCCATACACACACACACACAGACACACAGACAACATCAACACCAAGTCCTGGAAATGGAAATGTCAATGTGTTTGCTGCATCCCAAGAGTTGGACACATTATTACGACGACTCTGTTGATTGGCTGTTAAGTGCATATGAGTTTTTATTGCTTGTGATGATGATGATGATTATGATGATGATGCAACAGTATGTGGAAGGACAGTTTCAGCACAGTTATCCTAGCTGCATATTTGTAGTTATATGATGCAACTATGCACAATTTACTATATATTGTTTTGGCAGCTGCACACAATTTGCATTTCTTTCGCTTTATTCTCATTTAACATAACCATTTCGTTTGCTAGCACCATTTGTGTATGCTCGCATATCCTTATTCCAATTGGGATATTACAGCTATGTCAGCTCATTCAAGTTTTGCTTATAACATGATATAGATAAGTTTCACATACTGCCAAAGATAAGTTCAAAACACTTTTCATTCCAAATATCTGACAAGCAAATTCTTTTCAAAACCGACATTTTAAACGTTATGCGAATTTCATAACACCTAGTATAATTCAAATTACGAATGTTTTGTGCGAGTTCGAGTCGTAAGAATAATAAGAATTGTTTTACAATTACTCCCTGTTCCCATTTAAAAATGGGAAAAAGGGAGTTATAAAGTACTGCAAATGTGTGAATATATAAAGTATATATATATATCAGCATCAACAGCCGATCCGATTTAGCCATGTCCGTCTGTCCGTAAGAACACACAGATCTCGGAGACTAGAAGAGCTAGAGACACCAAACTTGGCATGTCAAGGAACCGGAACCTATACCATACGCAGATCAAGTTTATTTCAAATTTCAGATGCACCCCCCCGCACCCCTGCAAATCGCAAAAGACTCCCACAACCACAATTTTAAAGATAAAGCTTTGATTTTTGTTACACATATATGTTTAATCAGTTGCGTTACGATCGGATAAATAGCACCAAAGTTACGGAAGAATCTATTACCCCCGTCTCAGAAGGCAGACACAACAGTTTTACATTCACTGAACTGCTTAAAATGCAAGTTGGGAGCAGGGAGTCTCGTAGTCGGGCACACTCGACTAGAGCATTTTTACTTGTTTTTCGTTAATATTTTGTGGAAATGTCTTTGGCTTAAATGTTGATGTTTTCACCTCTTTGATGAATTGACTTCAACTGAATATATTTGCGATTAAGAGAGAATTTAATTAACTGTTATAACGAAAATCGACACATTTAAGCCAAGTTACAGTAACTTTCACTAAATCTGTGAAAAGAAAAAAAGGCAACCGGTCCCATTAAAACTATTTCATTAGCTGAAATATTTTTCCTTGCAGCTATACCAGTTATCTTCACTGTATATTTAATTGTTAAGCATAGAGTATTTAAGCTTCTGCTTGCTCCGTTTAGCGCTCTGTTTTTGCTGAATCCCATTTAGTTGAGAGCGCAATTTGTATTCTTTTGTGTTCCATATACAGTTCTCATGCTGAAATTTTATACATTTTCCTATATCGCGTCGCGTTGTGTTGTGTTGTGTTTTGTTGCGTTGCTTATTTTCATTTTGGCGACATTTCAAATTCAGAGAGTGTCAAACGCGTGCATTGACATGGAGGCCACAAGTGCGTCCACATCCCATGTCCATGTTGCGTGCTACATGTGTGTGTGTGTGTGTGTGCGAGTGTGTGTTAAGAAATTACACGACAGCCTACAACAAAGCACCACCAACAGCAGTTGTATATACCTTATACCCTATACAAATAGTTTGCAAGGATACAATCAACTTGCGCATAAGTATGCAACAGGCAGAAGGATGCTGCTTCGAGCCTATTTGTAACAAATATAATTTGTTTATAATATAAATTAAGTAAATCAAGAATTAAGCTGCAAGTAAATGTAAATTTAAGCTCGCATTTAGACGATGGTTTATCCTTATGATGTTTTTATACTATTTTTTAATTTTTTTGAAAAAAAATAAAGAAAAAAGAGTAAATAGGGTTTGTGTAATATCCGTCTGTCAGTATGAACGCAGGTTTTTCCCACAGATTTGAAGATAGAGCAACCAAACTTGGTATACATGTTGGTATAAACCATAGGCAGACAAAGTGTCAAGATCTGACCTGTAGAACGGGCCCAACCAAATCTTAATAAACAAAAATACAATTGCCACGCCCACTTCTGACTCCGCAAAGAGGCTAAAAAAGAGTATATCGCAGTCGGGTGCATCCGACTGCAACGTTCTTGTTTCGTTTAGTTTTCGCTGTTACTGACTTAGTTCGCATTTAGACGATGACGTTTAGCTCATGACGTTTTTCGTTAAGTTCTCGTTCTGTAGGAAAGAGGTGAGCACCCCTCTACACCCCTACCCCACAAACACAAACTTAGCAAAAGAACGTCATGAGCGAAAACTTAACGAAAAAACATCAAAAAAATCAAACGAAAGAACGTCATGAGATTAATGTCATGGCGTACTTTTTCATTCTTTCATTATTAGATTTTCTGTTGATTTGACATGTATCGCAAAGAAGTAAAAAATACATCAAGGAAAAGTAGGTCTTGACGTTTTTCTCGCCTCGTCTACTCCTTCTTCTTCTTCCCTACAAGCACGCACGTCATGAGATATCGGCATGACGTTAAGTCATCTTCTAAATGTGGACTAAATCGAGTCTGAGAATTTTTTTTCGTTAAGCTCTCGCTTGAAGAAAGGAGTTGAAGCGGATGCTTCTCTTCCTCTTTCCAACAAACAAGAACTTAAAGTCATTGTCTAAATGAGGACTTAGTCCACTTTTACGTTTTTTCGTTAAGTTCTTGTTTTTTGCGAAGAAATGTAAAACTGTTTCCTGCTCCATTTCACTTCTTTCCTAAGTATCTAAACGGCTAACAACGGTTTCCACTATCGTCAAGATTTTGTGAATGTAAACTTTTGCTAGAATGTTGCAACTATCAATGGAAACTAGAACAGTACTGCCTTCGGCATGTTTACAGAGTATCTACAAGTCGACTACTATTTGAAAAGAGCATATTTATATGTCGTTTGTATATTTGTTATTATTGTTGTTGCTGCTGCTGTTTGTTGTTTTCATTTTCACTGTTTTGCCTGCTACTGATTGTTATTTCCAGGTAGGTGAGCTGCAGGGAAGAGGAGAGCGGAGAACGGAGAGCGGATAGCTTGGGTGTTTGTTGTTGTGGTCGTCATTGCCGCTTGATGTTGCTGCTGCCCCCAAACAAACTGTTCAGTCATTCATGGCATACTTTATCACTGTGCAGGCCAACGACCAACGCCCACGTTTGGCGGTTGGAGGAAATTGTTATGAGTTGTCCATTGACGTTGTTGTTGTTGTTGTTGTTGCTGTTGTTGTTGCTGTTGTTGTTGCTGTTGTTGTTGCTGTTGGTGTTGCTAGTGGTGTTACCCGCACCTCTGCCTCCAAAATGCCGCTACTCGTTGTCATAATGTGGGCAATCTGGTCTATTTTTAGTGGCATTGCAACGACAGCTGTTGCCTTGCCACGTTAATGCGGGCCAAAAATGAGTCTGGCCTGGCCTGGGCAGCTTTCATTTAGGCCACTTGGCTGTTGCCACACTGCTCATAAGGGAACAAGCCGACAACAGTCAGAACGAGCAGCGTTTGCCAGGACAAACGAACGCAAAGGAACACACCTAAAAATGTTTTAGTCTGGTCGAAATGCTGGTGCTTCTGCTTCTGCCTTGCCTGGGCCATGTTAATATTTGCTCAACTTAATTAAAAATCTTTTCTAATTTGCATAAAGTTCATGTCATCGTTTCATTTATTGCTCTTGCTCCGACTAACTGTTGCCATTGTTTTGGTACACTGTTGGAAAGTTGTGATTCAAATTGAATTCTAGCAACAATTTTGGGTTTTTTCTTAAAGTTAAAAAGCTGATTCATTTATTTTGTTGGCCTTATAAAGTGTAGGGTGTAAAGTATTTATTTAAACAACAGGCAACATTTAAATAAACAATGATTTATTTTGTAATTCAAAATATTATTAAACAGTAATAAGACAAATTTGAGAAATTCTTTGAATTTTATATTTTCTTTCAACTACTTTCGATAGTATTCGATAGAAATTGATTCGTAATAATATCAAAAATGCAATACTATTTTTATTCCCTAACGCATTGAAAAAGCCGTCTCCACATCAATAAGGTATATACTATATATTCTTGATCAGCACCATCAGCTTGTCTGTCCGTCTCTCCGTCTGTTTATATGTGAACTATTCACTCAGTTTTAGAGCTATCTTGGTAAAACTTGGCCCAGATGCTTCTTCTTTCTGCAGTTAGTACAAATGTCGGCATCGTTCAGATTGAGCCATTATATATATATTATAGCTGCCATTGGAACGATCGATTGACAAATAAGTAAAGTTTAATGTTCCTTTTTTTATGCTGACCAAATTTGGTAAAAATCTGACTTTATCTTATAGCTGCCAAAGGAAGAACTGAGTTTTTGTTTGAAAAACTTGTTGTTTGAAAAAAGATATTTGAATCAAACTTAATTTTATTACGCTTCACACTTGTTGCGTAAGTTGTTATCAAAATCGTGTGACTATATCTTATATCTGTCATTAGAATAATCGGTGAAAAATAATGCTTTTACTTGCAAAACTTTTCATTTTTTCTGCAACAAAAAAGGCGCAATACAAAGTATATCAAGTTTTGGAAAATGGGCGCCACAATGTCTTTTTATATATACATATATATATATTTATATTTATATACTATTGTGTACATTTAGCAAACAACATCGAAAAGAAAGAGTTGACAAAATTGTTACAATGTTGTTAGCATTGTTAGCAGCTCGAATTTCATTTGAACTTATGTTATGTCCAGAGTCGAAATTCAGTTTATCTATTGTTTACGTTTTCGCTCGCACCCACACAAAACTTGTGTTGTCAATTTTCTTATATATATATATATATATATATATATATATACATATATAGCTAAGGTGGCGCCACTGCACACAAAATAAAGTAAACGCTTGCAACTCGCTCGGTTGAATGTGACAGCATTGGGGTTCTCAAATTTCGAGCTAACTTGGAACTGGCTTGGCTGTGTGCCTTTGTTTGCTTCCGTTGCCTTTCATCCACACTAATTAACGAAATGCACTTGCCACACAGCCAGCCTCAAGCTGAAGGAGCTTTCTGTATGTGTGTGTGTGGGTTGTGCGATTCTCAAATTGAGATTACAGCAAGCAGAGAATAAAAAAACAACGACAAAGGCGTTGACGTCGCCCAGAGCCATTGACAATAATTATACAGCCACAGAGCTGGGGGTTAAAAAGAAACAAAACAGGCAAGGGTTAAAAACGGCTGCAGTTTTCTGATTCTCGCTATTTCCGTTTTAATTTGGGGCTTGGCAGTGGCTTTCTTCTCACTAAGAAAACATTTGTCGCCCGCTAATTACACAACATTTAAAGAAACAAAATAAACGTGACGTAAAGTTGAACATTTCCCACAACACATCCACTCGAATTTTAGCCAACATTCGTTAGTCCATATCGCTTTGTGGTCATTTCAATGCCTCTCTGCTTTAAAGAGCAAAAAACAAAACTGGCAAGTATTTCAAGTGGCAGCAACGGCTCTCTTGATTTCTGGCCTGTGAAGCACGTACTTCAAATGCAAAAATAACTACTGCCCCGGTCGAGATTTTCAATTAAAGCCCCAAACACGATTACAGCCCAGCCCAGTTTCTGTCAGGTCCTGTGCGGACCTCCTGCTGGCTATATGGACACGTCGCATGCCTTCAATCAGCGACCTTTTATGACTGCACAAGACTTGACTCTTGCACTTTATGTATATTTATATGTGTTTACACTGGGAAAAAAAACGTCGATTAAATATACAAACTGTGGTTTTAGTTTCGATTAGTTCCGGATAATAAACACCAAAGTTGTTTAGGAAATTTTGAGCAAAGCAGTGCTGATACTCAACTACTTAGAGTGCAAGCAGTGCACTGCTTGATACATTTTATTTAATTTACTTTTAATTTAAAGAGCAGTGCTGCTACTCAACTACTTAGAGTGCAAGAAGTGCACTGCTTGATACGGTTTATTTAATTTACTTTCAATTTAAAGCTATAATTAGACAGAGTAGGACATATTTTCTCTCAGTGTTGGGCGTGTCCTGCGCCCCTCAACCTACACGAGTACGTGCAACTATGACGCATTTTACAACACTGCCAATCGCAATTATCAACAACAAAGAAATCCAATAAAATGCGAGCTTTTTGCAAAAGCATGTAAATCCAACTTTGGAGAATGCAGCTTTGCTTCTCCTTTGGGAGATCTGTAATAAAAGAAAAATGCCACAAAAAAAGAAGATATTTGCGTCATTTAATGAAAAATGTAACCAAGTGAAACGAGGGGCGTCATCAGCAGCAGCAGCAGCAACAGTCAAAGCAGAGAGCTCCCCAGTGACTGACGCCCCATCCCAATTGGCACAGTCCTGTGCCCGTCTATGCCGCTATCCTCCTTCACAGCTTACACATGCAAATGACTGCAATAAAAATGGCAGGCTGAAAACTTTTATGATTGCAATACCCTGTAGCATGTAGTCAATGAAGGCGTAGCCGAACTAAGCTAAGCTACATGCTGTTAAGATGTTTAGATGATTAAATTCGAATATTAAATCAATTTATGAACAAAGAATCAAACCGCATAGAAATCTATTTTGAACAGAGTTAGAAATTGCTTTTGTTTAACAGTTGGAAATCTAAAAAAAAAAAATCATTTACAGCGTATGACACAGTCATAAAGTCGTGACAAACAACATTTAATATGCTGTTGTTCATAGTTTGCTAACATTCGTTCTTCCCTTTTTTTGTTGATTACAGGCTCTAACCAAATTCCAAACCTCACAGAAGGTCACCAACAAGAGCGGCATAGAGCAGGAGGAGACGCTGCTTAATGAGTCGGCCGCACGCGAAACATCATTCAACTTGCAAATCCTTGATCTGGAGAATGAGATCAAGCAGCTGCGTCATGAGCTGGAACGGGTGCGCAATGAACGGGATCGCATGCTGCAGGAGAACTCAGATATTGGACGAGACAAGAGCGATAACGAGGCGGATCGGCTGCGTCTTAAATCCGAGCTAAAGGATTTGAAATTTCGCGAGACGCGCATGCTTAGCGAATACTCAGAACTGGAAGAGGAGAACATAACGCTGCAGAAGCAGGTCTCCAGTCTAAGAAGTTCGCAGGTGAGTTTCAATTCTTTTGTCAAGTCCTGTAATGATTTCTCTAACACTTGTTTTGCTTCGTTTTTGGACAGGTGGAGTTTGAAGGTGCCAAACATGAAATACGTCGCCTTACCGAGGAGGTAGAGCTGCTGAATCAACAGGTCGATGAGCTGGCGAATCTTAAGAAGATTGCCGAAAAGCAAATGGAGGAGGCACTGGAGGCTCTGCAGGTTTGTTGAACATTGTCATTTTGTAAGATTTGTGTATTAACTGTGGTTTATCTTCAATTAGGGTGAACGCGAGGCCAAATATGCGCTTAAAAAGGAGCTGGATGGTCATCTAAATCGCGAGTCCATGTATCACATTAGCAATTTGGCTTATAGCATACGCAGCAATATGGAGGACAATGCCAGCAACAATTCAGATGGTGAGGAGGAGAATTTGGCACTGAAACGCCTCGAGGCTGATTTAAGCACAGAGCTCAAGTCGCCCGACGGCACCAAATGCGATCTCTTCTCCGAAATACATCTGAACGAGCTCAAGAAGCTGGAAAAGCAGCTCGAGAGCATGGAAAATGAGAAATCCCATCTGACGACCAATTTGCGTGAGGCACAAACCAGCTTGGACAAGTCACAAAACGAGCTACAAAACTTTATGTCACGTCTGGCGCTGCTAGCCGCTCATGTCGATTCGCTTGTGCAGCTTAAGAAACAGATTGATGTCAAGGATCAAAAGGAGAACAGCAGTGAGGATAACGATAATGATAAGGATAAGGACGAACAGTTGCAGCAGCAGCTGCGTGCTATAATCTCACAATATGCTAATTGGTTTACGCTCTCCGCCAAGGAGATAGACGGCCTCAAGACTGACATTGCTGAACTGCAAAAGGGACTCAACTATACGGATGCCACCACAACGCTGCGCAACGAGGTGACCAATCTGAAGAACAAGCTTCTAACCACCGAACAAAAGTCGCTCGATCTGCAAAGCGATGTGCAAACCCTGACGCACATCTCCCAGAACGCTGGCCAGAGTTTGGGCTCGGCGCGCAGCACTTTGGTGGCGCTCAGCGATGATCTGGCGCAGCTGTATCATCTGGTCTGCACGGTTAATGGTGAGACGCCAACGCGTGTTCTGCTGGATCACAAGAGTGATGATATGAGGTGAGTTACAAATTTGACTGAGTTATCTTGAATCTATTGTAATATATTTTGCTTTTTAATTGGCAGTTTTGAGAACGATTCCTTGACTGCCATCCAATCGCAGTTCAAGTCAGATGTCTTTATTGCACGCCCGCAAATTGTTGAGGATCTGCAGGGTCTGGCCGATTCGGTGGAGATTAAGAAATACGTGGACACAGTCAGCGATCAGATCAAGCATCTCAAGAACGCAGTGGAGCACACCATCGATCTGAACAAGCACAAAGTGCGCGTTGAAGGCGGCGAATGTAAGTGGCAGCAGCGACAGCTTCATGGCAACAAAATATACTTTAACATCAACTTCTATTTACAGCTGTGGAGAAGGGCAACACCGAGGAGCTGGAAGAGCTGCAGGAGCAAATTGTGAAGCTGAAGAGTTTGCTGTCCGTGAAGCGCGAACAAATTGGCACACTGCGCAATGTGCTCAAGTCAAATAAACAAACCGCCGAGGTGGCTCTCACCAATCTCAAGTCCAAGTATGAGAACGAAAAGATCATTGTCAGCGATACAATGTCCAAGCTGCGCAATGAGCTTAGGCTCCTTAAGGAGGATGCTGCTACCTTCTCAAGTGAGTTTAGTTCAAACAAATGTTTAACCAGTATTATAAACGTTCTATTTATTTATGTATACAGGTCTGCGTGCCATGTTTGCCGCACGTTGCGAGGAGTATGTTACCCAGGTGGATGATCTAAATCGCCAGCTGGAGGCTGCCGAGGAGGAGAAGAAAACGCTCAATCAGCTGCTCCGTTTGGCAGTGCAACAAAAGCTGGCACTAACACAGCGTTTGGAAGAAATGGAAATGGATCGGTGGGTGCATTTGGGTCGCTAATGTTGCAGCAGTACAAATCACAACCCTATCAATGTCTCAAAGTCAATATATTTATATATATCCCCTGTATAATACCCAATCCTGACAAAAAACAAAAAACAGCACTTGGTAAGCATTCGCATGTGGCAAACGTGTTTGCATGTGCACACCTCGCTAACCTGCTGCTGGAATCCGCCTAACCCCAACTGGAAATGAGCTTCAATCAAGAAAATAACTATGCGTGAAATATTCCCAAACACAACAAGCTTAATAATACAGACTTGCAATTTACGTACTAATAACACTATGTGACAAAAGAAAATTAGATCTCGTCAATATTTTGATTCTAAACCTTCGTTTAGACGATTTGCAGAAAATTGATTATGCTTGAAATAACTGTTATAATTTTACATATAAAAATATCTCGAAACTATCTTCAGTTTTTATGACATATTAAAGTTAATGTTCACTGATGAAGCTTCCAACTAATTTGTAATCAAATCTCATGCTCTATAGCTAAAATCAAATTAATAAGTTACACTTTCTTTGTTGCAACAGCGAAATGCGTCATGTGCGCCGTCCGATGCCACCGCAGCGCGGCACCAGCGGCAAGTCCTCGTTCAGCACACGTCCCTCAAACAGAAATGCGGCGAGCAGCAATGCGAATCCCTTCTAACATAAACTCAGCGTGCAGCGTAAGCTTTTGGCCTTAGTTTATACTTTACTTAAGTTGTAAATTCGTTGGATCGATGGGACACACGGCACACACGGCAAGGCAATCATGGAAAAAAACACCACAACAACACTTCACAACAAAATACTGAAAAACGTATTTGAGCGAACGAAGCTATGGCTATACTGTCTATCCTAAATATTGATAACTATTTGTATCTGTTTCTATTCGTATTTATTGAGAGTTTAGTTAGAACGAAACTTGGTTTTTTTTTTGTTTGTGTGTTTGGCGTCTAACCACGCCACACGCAATGGTTATTAACGGTTAGTTACTTAAACGTCCAATTAATTTAATTAAATATTTGAAGAAAACAAATCTAACGTAAATAATTGTATTTTTCTATATATACAAGAACACATATATGTATTTAATAACGTTTTAGTTTGATTTAAGTTTGAGTTTTGTTAACTTTCGCGTTGATTGTTTGATTTTTGTTATCAACGCTGTACGCAAGCGAAACTGTTTAAACTAAAACGATATAAAAAAAAAAAAAAACAAAACACTAATTTGATATGATGATAATATTGATGAAATGAAAGCATTGATATTGGCAAATGGAAACCATGTATTAATTGGCCTGATAACTACTATATGAGTATTTTCCCAATGGGCTGCAGAATAATTTGTACGTAAAGAACAACCCGAAATTTTTTGTTTAGGACAGTTTCAAAAAACACAACTAATGTCGAACTGATCCACAATGTAAATTATACATATATATATTTATATGGAAAGCAAATATTGTACTATATGTAGCAATGGGCTGCGTCTTAAAGACGGATTTTTGTATTTAATGTGCGAGGCTCAGGTCGCCTTTAATTGAAATTGTAGTAAATTAATTTTTGTTTGCAATGAGAAAGAAAGTAAGAAAGAAAGAGAAAAACATAGTTTTTTGTTTGTGTAGCTTAAACTGCAGAAATAGCGTATAATTTGTGCATTATTATTTAATTTAATTAATAAAAAACAAAAACAACAACAAAAACTACTCCTAAGACATATTTTTTTTAGCAAGAATTCTATTTAATTTTGATTTAGCTCCCAAAAACATACATATTTATTTATGGAGCTTGTTGCCAGCGAAACACGTAAGATAATTGTAAGAAACATCTATCTAAAGTCAAGATCTGTCAAACTGAGCTTTACGTTTGGGATCTGTCTAATGTGTAATAATAAGATGGTTAAATTGTTCGATTCATTTCAAAACAGCAACAAGCACTTATGATTTGCCTAGGAACACAGCCTTTAAAATAGAATACTCTATTATGACTAAACGAGCAGCTTAACCAACATAAAATAGCAAACAAAGCGTTAATGTTTAAACTAATATTATTATTACTATTATAGTAGCTAATTACACACAAAGTAGTGACTACAAAGTGCACGTTTTAATCAACCGAATCGTAGCAGTTTTACTCTACCCAACAACTACAACTACAAACAAAACAAAAAATGTGTTACTTCAATTTGTGTTTCAATTTGTTTCGTTGTAATGGAAAAAAGATCAACTTGAAATTGATAAATTGAAATTGAAATATGCAAGTGCGTATTATATTGTGTAAATTTACCGAGCCATTAAATTGAATTTATATTTAAGACACACACACACACATACACACACAAACACTTACACACTTTATCGTCCACTCACATACACAGAGAATAACTGAATATAACAGTTGCCTATAGAAATTATTTATGAGAATTTCGAGATGAAAAGAAAAATGAAGATGCATACATATTTCAAAATGATTTTATTGTAATTTTACCGTCCCTTTTTGCAAATAAATGAAATGAAATGAAACGAAACAAACGAAAGATGAACAAAGTCTATTTATGCAATACTCACTGAACCAAACAAACAACTCGAAACAATACAACTTTAAGTTTCATGTTCAAGCATCCATACATATAACATAACTTACATACATACATCATACGTACATACCTACATACATCAAATATATACATACATACATAAATACATACTTTTTGATAGACATGCATCGATCGACCCCAACAAGCCAAAATATTGATAGCCAATACAAAAACATATGAATAACTCAAGAAATATTTCAATTAACAAATAATAGTTTTCTATTTCACCAAACAATTTAAAAAGTAAAAGTAAAAGCAATTGAATTTAAGATTTAAAGAATATCTAATATAAGTTTTATGATACAAAATAATGCGTGGCAAAATACAAATTTGCCACTGGTTAAAATGGACATAGTACTACATACATACATATGAGAAATGCAACCAAGTTTGCAAAACAGAATAAAACAAGAAATTAACATAAATTATACAATATGTGAATGAATAAACAAATTAGAAAATAATAATGCGTTCTCTTTTATTTTTGATTACAAGTGGGTATTTGATAATGGATTCCAACAATTGTCTCAATCCGAACATTTCGTGCCTTTCGTGCGTGATTGTCGTGTCACGTCGAACTGTAATAGAAAGAGACAGCACTATGAAGATCATCAAACTAATCGGATTCATGCTTTCAAATTTAAATGAAAGGTAGCCGCTTTTCCGCTCAACACTTCCAACATATAAGTCATAATAATAAAAATAAATATAATCATACTCGAACTTGTTAAGCAACATTTGCTCATATTGTGTAAGTTCGGAACAAAAATATTTATTATTACAAGGTGCATGGGTGTTATCGCATCCTCTCTTTCAAATGACGTTTCACAAAAACGTGTATGAATTCAGTGTGATTTAAATACAACTGCTGAGTGCGAAATTATTTAAATCAATTGTGTGATTGCATAGCACATTATTTATTATAATTATTTTTTTTACAAATATCCAAAATAATGTAACTGACTCTCCACGTCACGTTATCGATACACCGATTCCAATCAATGACGATGAAGTAAAGTCACGCGCCATCGTCACGCGGCGAGCGAAACTACCGATATTTCAGCCAGGCGCCCAGCAATTCCCAGATGCACAACGATGCTCTATCGAACTGTCGACAACAAACCGATACACAAGCCGCAGGCAGGCAAACCAAAAACAAAAACACATACAGCCAAAACACGCACACACCAACTCACACTAACAAGCACACACACATACACATACACACACACGCACACGAACACATGCAGTAACAAAAATTTCATGCTGAGTCAGCGCGCTTTTCGTTTGCCTTCTGCTGCCGCTGCTTTGGTTGGTGGTTGATTGCAGCGCTGTTTCTATACGAAATGCCAGTGACGTATGCAGGGGGGCCGTGCCCCTCAACCCACTCGACAGCATCGTCTATGTGGCAATGTGAATAATTAATGATATGCTGCACAAAGTGTGTATTTGAATAATGAACATATCTCTTTGCATATGGCGTACGTATTTTGTTTGAGTTCAAAACATTACAACATTTGTATGTCATTTACAATATATGTTAATTATTATAATATTTTTATAATTTTTAAATAGTTGTAAAACACTTTTTTAATATTTGTAGCAACATTTAATGGCAGCTGTATATTTGGTTGGCCTCAGTTGGCTAGCAAATTTGAACATTTTACGAGCATGCGGTAACATTCAACCCCCTGAAATAAAAAACATGACTACGCACGTGGCAATATCGCTTTATTGGTTGGTGAGCCGTCGCCCAGTGGAACTTCGAAAATTTTGTGTTGTCGAATTGCACAAACCGAACATCAGGCGCACAGCAACAGTAAAAGGTGCTTGCCATGATATAGTTGGATGGCAACTCTTATTGGCTGCCGTCTCAGCTGCTGTCGCTTGGCGCGTTTAACGCTTACGTGCGCACACACACACACAGACACTGACATGTATCTGTGTGTGTCTTTGTATTGTTTTTAAATGATAGCGGCCGGGCAGTCAGCTGTTGCTGTTACTGTGACTGGTGCGACAGGCGCAGACCAACCAGAAATGCTTTAAAGAGGGATAAAGACTGGCCCAATGGCCAGTAATCAGCTCAAAACTGGCCCGCACACTGTTATTGAAGGGCAACTGTGCCCGTGCGCTCCACTCCTCCCTCTCGCCTAATTCCCTCATCGTATTTCTGCATGTGCTGCATTTTTTGTTAATTTGTAGTTGTTTGCTTTTGTGTTAGTTGTAAGTTCTTCATTGGAATAAAAATAAGTACATCTGCTATAAATAAAAATAATAGTCAAAATAAATAAAGTACAAAAAAAGTAGAATTGTTTTGGATCAACTTAACTTATCAGAGCTTTAAATCTGCTTAAAATAACAATTGTGTGTATGTATTTATGTTTTGATAGAAAAGCTGTTAATTAATATGAATTTGATAATTTATTGATTAATTAATAATGACAAGTTTTTCATATAATTGTACTTTGCTGATTTGCCAGCTATAGCTAGAGATATATTTATGTGCAATACACTCATTGTACATACATATGTATGTACATACATACATTGTATAATATTACACGGTCATTGGCCCGTCAACGGCAGGACAATAGTATATCGAATGCAGTTGCATACACATACAAACAACAGTGTATGTATGTGTGTACTTGTGCACAGGACTGCCAATTATTTATGTGGGTGGAGTTGAAAATCATATCGTATTGGCCATTACTGTTGTTGCTCCTTTTACCTGCTGATAGGCCTTATTGGCGGCTTAAATTGGCGTTTGGGTATCTGTAATTGGCTTTTTGTCTCTGTCCCCACAACAAATGGGCTGGCAAGCGGTAGGAAGAACAAGCTAGTTTTTCCCCCACACACATTCAACAGGTGGGCGCCACGTTTGCTTGGCGCTAGGGAAAAGAGCAACGGCTATCATAATGCTGCACACACACATCAACAACACTTTCCGCATGCAAGCTGAGAGTGTATTTTCTTTTTTTGTCTTCTTCATTTCAGACAATGGCAGTAATTTTGTGTAGTGCGATTTGTTGTATCGCGCGTCATTTAACAGGCGCGCAGCATTTTCAGGCAGCTGCTTTCTGTACATTTTCAACGCGTTCGAGAGCAGTACGACTATAGTGTGCACTGCGCACGCTGTATGTGTTAGAGTGCCTAGATAGAACAGTTGCTGAGCTTTCAATATAAGGTTCGTGTCTTGGCTAAATACAGAGCTTTTAGTTAAAGCTTTAATGCGCGCTCTGCTGTCAGTACAAAAACAAAAATAAGTTCAGCTGTTCAAGTTAACAGTTTTTGACATATTCGCACATTTTGATGGTCTTTTGCGATTTATGTTCGCTTGACCGCTTTATGAAATATACATTTTTAACTTATGTACAGGCAATTAGCTGACCTAATATTGATTTTTGTCAAAATCTTCAAATCGACTCTCTTTACACTGTAATAGTAATAATTTGTCGTCCCATGTTAGTTTTTACAGCAGTTTAACATTCTTCTATAAAGCTCCGTTTATTTTCAAACTTTATTAAATTTTTTGAATAACTAGCTAAACCATTTTTATGCCTCAATAGTTGCCAGCTACTTTATTTGCTATTAATATTTGTATTTAAACATAAAATCCCTACAAATTTGCTTAAATTAATATTTATATTTGTAATTTTCAAAGGGGCAAGTACAAAGAGAGATCACACAAATTGACAGAGCACATATTTAACACATTTCAAATGTTTAGCGATATGTGCTAAGGTCAAAATTTTGAGCAGGGTATGGGGAAGGTACTATTTGACTCGTGCCCAGATTAATTAACTTTTAATTAAAAATTATACGATTGCTAAAAATTGTTGTTTTTTTTTACCTTTTTATCTAAACTGTAGTTTGCTTTATAATTAAATAACTATCTAGTTCAGTTTTTAATTTGTATAAACTGATTCATTGGAACCGTTAAGAATATTTAACTTCTTCGCCTGATATCTTTATTATTATGAGGTTCATTATTGGACGTCTTGAAGAACAGACATTTTCTCATATTTATTTATTTAATTCACTATCTTTCTGTATGGAAGACCCTACTCAACTGACATGACGACTTTTTAATAATCAGTATTCAATGGCAAGATTCATTCATACAGTGATATCTTTAAAAAACACAACTCCATCAAAGTCATGGCCGGCTGCACTCGATGCGTGGAGCAATTCCCCCCAAACAGACCCAAATATCAGATGAGTTCGCAGCGGAACCAGTCACATGCTGCTGCTCCCCAATAGCTAGTTTATTGTTCTGTCACGCGCTCGGACAAACGGACAACGTCATCAAGTGGTTTTAGTTTTACATTCACTTTTTTTTCGCATCCGCGTATCTTGAGCGTTCACTGCTACTGATGGTACGGACAGTCGTACGTTCGGACGGACAGACTGGCAGACAAACGGACAAACGGACGGACGGACGGACGAACGGATGGCTCAAGAAGTGCTCTTCACGGCGGCGGCAGTACTGGTACTGGCACTGGTACCTGGGTACGAAAAATGTTGTTGTCGCTGCTCAAGGTTGAGGCAAACTGGTATCATCATCAACAACATCAACACCGCTAAACAGTTAAGAGTCAGGCAGACGCAAAGATACGGAGTTGGAGTCCAAGACACAAGCGCAATAGTTAGTTGTTGGAGCTTGGCACGAGTCTCTATGCATTAATTAATAACCATATCCATATCAATTTTAATGAGAAGACGCTGTTCTTGAAGTGTTTTTTGTTTTTTTTTATGTTTTTGTTTTTGTGCTGAAATTAGAAGCCTTTCGTTTGGCATAAATCAAGCTCCACATTTTATTTTTTTGCTACCCTTGAACTGATGCCATCAAATCGGTCAGATCAAAAGGTCCCACACACGTTACACTGGCCATAGTTGGAGTACAGTGTTGTACATCTAGAATGAACCAGCCCATTTTTCTAAATTTAAGACTGAAAGGCTTATCTGACCAATATGTGTATTGATTTTCAGCTTCGATGCGGGACTAAGCTTCTAAAAAGCAAAATAATAGACATAAACATATAGACTGAGGAATTGAATTTATTCCATAAGAAGTCATACAAAATACAGTACTTTTCAAGTAAAGCGAACTGCGCAAAAGGGTTTGTTTTAAACAAAGCTCGAAGACAGAAAGCAAAAAGAAATAAAGCGCGTTCTTTTGAAATTGGTTGTGTTTAGGTGAAATATCATTTTAAGTGGGTTGTATATACAACAGTTGAATACAATTTTAAGGTGATGCGACATTAATTTTAAGAAATAAGTTTATTAAATTTAAATTGTACTTAAAGTCAGTTTGTTCTTATGCCCGTACTTGTTCATTGTAGCCGTACTAAGTACTATCTACTAATATTAAGATTTGTATGAATATGCACTGTAAACTGTAAAAATATAATTTATATATTTATGTAAATAATAATGACAACGACTGCAATGTCTGCACTTAGCACTTCTTCAACGTTGAACGTTTTACATTCCAAACTCGTCTCGTTTCAGTTGGTTGGAGATTTTGTTTTATGATTTATGAGCAATTTCTAAAGTGCACTTGTTTGACCGCGTACTACAACAAGTCGGACAGGTCGTTGTTGCTTTTGTTGTTGCAGCAGTCACTTTAAAAATGTAATAATAATAACAATTTGAATATTACTTGGGCACCTCCATCTCCGTATTTATATACATATATGTATGTACATATATTGTATCGATGCTTCAACTTGATTCTCCATCTCGAATTTTTCAACTCAAATCCCGGTGCGGCCGGCCACATCTCACTGATATACTGATCTGTGGTTTTTGTTGCTGTTGTTGGTGTTGTTGTTGTTGTTGTGGTGGTCGCTTCTAATTCTGTTGACAGATGAGGTCGCCAAAACGCCAGCATGTGACGCAGTTGTTGATGAGTAAAACGAAAACAAAAAACAACCTGGCAACCCTGAAACTGTTAAGCTTAAGCGAACTGCAACGCAACAACAACAGCAACTACAACAAAAACAACAACAACAACAGCATCGACAAAACGGCCGGCAACGACCCATGAACTTTACACAACGCAACTCGAGAGGGCTGTGCGGGGTAGTTGGTGTGGTAAGTGGCTGCAACAAGTGCGTTGCAACAATTTAATTTTGTTGTTGCTGTTGTTCTTCTGCTAGTTTTTTGTTTTTTTGTTTCATGCTGTTGTTGCACATGCAACGCCTGCAGTTTGCTTAATTTGTTTTAAACACTTTTCGCTGCTTTTGGTTTAACAACCAAGGCTGCTGGGTCAAACGATAGGTCATTGGTCTCCATCTCTATATAAACGCGTCTCAAGTGTGGGAAGCATCATAAAATGCCGAGTTGTTGTGTTCTGTGTTAAGGAATTTGCTCGACCATTTGTATTGGTTCAATGGATTTATTGGGTGCTTGCGATGCGACAGAACACAAATATAAGCTTAGAAATTTTTTACATACAACATACATATATACAAAAGAACATTAGGCGGCAAATATAAACATTAAAAAGTTGTTCTGAAAGTAGAACCTTAAAATACGTTTAAAGTGTCACCCAGTAAGAAAAACTTGTTCCATTAAAATATTTCACGTTGGGCATAAATCTGATTAAAATTAACGTTTGTAGATCATCAATAACAAACAAAAAAAGAGCCAAAATCGCATATTTAATACTTTTTTTCTTGTGTGGTTTTTGGTTTTCCAAATTGAGAACTATTCAAAGAACCAATAAGTGGCTAAAATCACATTTCCAAAACATTCATTGAAATTATCATTTAAGACAAATTGATTTTTTTATTTATAATAACATTTTAAAACTAAGCCTAACCAACACACTTCTTCAATTACAAATACATTCTTAAAACAAAAGAATTTTACTCTCAACTCAAAAACGTTTGAACGCAATTGGGAACACAAAAGTCGCGTTCGTTGCCTAAGTCTTTTGTTTTGTTCTCATCAATTGTTAAATGATAATGTAGTACATGCAAATGTATGTGTATGTGTGCATATATATATATATGTACATGCCTACAATTTGTCTGACTAAGCGCTTCTGATTTATGAACATAACATGCGGCCAAACATATGTTCAATTGATTTCATAAGCATGACATCGCAAACGCCCCAGTCTGAGGCAAAAAGAAGAGAAAAAAAAAACAAATCAAAAAAATCAAATTAAACAAAATAAAATAAAATGATATAAAAAGCTTATAAATATGCAACTTCCTCCACGACATTGTCTGGCCGTTGAGCGTTGATGATCATGATGATGTAAAAAAAACTGAATGTAAAACACACAAATTATGCAAAGTTGCAGTCTATTGCATATTCAGTACTCTCAGCTGAGTGTTGACTGTGTTATGCAGCATTCTAATTATACATATTTATATATACAAATCTATATATATACATATGTATATATACATGGATATGTGTATTTTTATGACCAGTCAATTGGTTGCCACATCCGCATCTGCCCCTTTAAGCATCTAAATCTTCAATGTGGCCACACAATTCCGCACACACCTACTTTATAATAACTACTCGGTACTTATATAATTTGTCAGATTTATGATCACTGATTAGACAACTGGCGATTCTAAATGAGTTGCAGTTTTGCAGATCTCTTATGCAATTAGCCTGCGGCTTGTTTATGTTGCATTGTGTTTTGACGATGCGGGAGAGAGAGACTCTTATAAAGTCTTATAAAAGCGTTTCAACAGCCAGCTCATTCATAAAACGACCAAAAAGATACTTTTGTAGCCGAAAGATTCTTTTTGTCTCAATGTGTAAGTGTATGTGTATGTGTATGTGTGTTTGTGCATGTACTTGTGTGTGAAATGTGTGTCAAATTTTGCAACCATCTCAATCTGAAACTCTTGTGCTGTGTTTCTATTTGATTTTTGTTTTGTTTGCTGATTTTTTTATTTTCGCATATGAAAATTTTTGTCACGTTTTCCGTGACGAATTTAAAATGTGCCTGGGCACTTAATTCTTTTGTGTCACACCAACAACAATAACTGCAGCAAATGGCTTGTTGTTATTGTTGTTGTTGTTGTTGCTGTTGCTGCTGTTGTCGTTTTACACAGATGCGCTAAATTGCAGACATCAATCATTTTTTCCATTGCGTAATCTTTCAGATGCTGCTGAGAGTCAGCAGCTTTACAGATATTCGAATCATTGATTTGATCGGGGGATTCTTCTTCTTGGCTCACATATAGCGCCTTAGCTCAGTCTATGTCTATGTATGTATGTGTGCCTATATAAAACTATACATATTTAAGTTAATGTGTTGGTGTTGGCTGACTTTGTCTTGGCAAGGTCTTGATTAATTTGTTGCCAATCACTTTTTGTTGTCGCTTGACAAAAGCCGATGCCAAACTCAAACTCAAACTCAAACAAACAAATGAAATAACGAAACTAAATGCACATAATTACATACATATGTATATGTATATGTATATGTATACACAACACAAATACATACATACATCAGAGCTACACAACAAAATTTAAATTTCAACTAATGTGTAAATGAACAAGCGACGGCCTCTTGGGGTCACATTTGGCAACATTTCATATCATCAGCAAGGCATTTACTTAAAAGGCATTTAAAACATGACACAGCTTCTTAAATACAAATACAAATACAAATTGCAATTACTCGTACTCGTACATGCGTTGTACACGCGTCCTTCACGCATTCCCAGATGAGTCTCCATCTTCGTCTCAAAGTCCGTCTCTAAGTCCAACTCAACGCTCAACTCAACTCAACTCATCAACTCAACTCAACTCATCTCGCTCGTTTTTGTTTTTCTCAATGTTAATACTCAAAATTCTATGCGCCTTAACAAATCTGTTTAGAGCTATTCATTCCACGAGGGTCATTCACTAATTGATGAGCATTTTTTATCATTATCTGTTAAAGACCTGATCTAAAATCGGAGCAGTGTAATATTTATTTGCAGTTAATAACTTTTTCAACCTATCGAATTTTGATTAAAGTCTTAAACTTGTTTGAACAGCAAACGTAAAAATACTTAAAAGAAACTAGCTACATAATTTATACCATGAGTCTGCATATCTTAAAACACTTATAAACCTTTGAAGTGTACAAATTTATGAGAAATATGAATCATTTAATAATGTAAATCACATTCTACTCCAAGATCTTAATTATTGGGTAACAAAACAGTTTTAATTCGCTGAAAAACTTACATTAGCTCACGACAATTATGACAAAGGAAAATACATATTGTATTTAAAACTATTAGTTATATGTATGTATAGTTTGCTGAAAGCTTAGATAAGCCTACGACTTGAAGAGCAACCCACGTATATCTAATTATGACAAAGAAAAAAACCAAAAAAAAAACCGCAGGTGTGATCTGTGAACCAAGCAATCAAATTAAAATCGTTCAATTCGATTCGATACGATACGATACGATTCGATTCCATTCCAATCCATTGAATGCAATACCATAATTCAAGCTAAGGTCAGCTGCATGCTCATCTCAGGCTTGTTTATTTATAGCTTGAAATTGCTGTTGTTCAAATAGATTGATTATTTTGTTGCTATTTATTTCTTCTTGGTTTAGTTTCTTGGCAATTAGCATCTTCATTGTTGATTCTGTGTTTTTTTGTGTTGTTCCTTTTTTATTTTTTTATATTTTTTTTTATTTTTTGACAACGCATTCACGGAAGCTTCAGTTTCAGTTTCTTTGAATTTTGTTTAGATTGCGATGTTGATGATGATGCTGTTGTTGGGTATGCTATGTTATTTTTGGGGGGCTTCCGCGCTTCAAGCGCGTGATCTTGTTTAAATTTTTTCAATTCATTTTGATTTTGATGTCATACGCATCAAATTATGGAAATGTGGCAAAACTTATTTATTATTTTGAACCATCATCAATGATGCCTATTGTAGCTGATAAAGATGCTTGAGATCTGTTGGAATGGTTTAATCTATCAGCTGTTTAGACACTCTGAAGGTCGTGGGCTCGAATAAAACTGTCAATCAACTGAAAAAAAAAAAAACATAAATGAGCAATTTGCATATGAGATCGAACAATATCGAGCAAACAAAAATGTTGAATCTCGAGAGCTACCGTCTTAAATGCTATGATTAGCAAAAATCGATGACTGTCATTATGAGCTGGCTGAGTGACTAACCAGGCGATCAGTTCGTAGAATCAGTTTACAGCGATTTCTGAACTTGTCAAGGTCAAAAGTGTACCGACTACCGCAGGAAATGCATGCAAAGAAAAACCGGCTACTAGGGCAAAAATGATTAAAGGCCACTAAAAAAAATGCAAAACATGAATAAAAAATATATACATATATAAAAAAAAAACACACAAAAAGCAAGAAAAGCAACGGATGTTGATTTATGCAGCAGATGCAATAAACGAAGTGCGAAAAAACCACCAACTACGGATGTACTCAAGCTGAAAAACAAGCCAACACCATCTGAGTGGTATTAAAAACATTGCATAATGTTAACAAGATTAGGAGCATGTATTCTAGTGTTTGCATTAATTGTTCAGCGTTGTTCAAGCTATAAAATTTTAAATAACAAGCAACTATATTTGGTTTAAAACAGTGCTAAAAACTAAATCGCTTGGATTCGGTTAACTTTACATCTTTCAAACTAAACCGAACAAAATATGTATTTAGCTTTAAAAAAAAAAAACCAAATATTACTTAATCATTATAATATGAAAGTTAATTCCAATAGAAAATATTTGCAGCTTTACTTTAGAGCTTAAGATTATCTTGAAGTACTTTATAGAACTCATTTATTGAAATGTTTTCCATAACTGTAGATTTTTAAATTAATTTTTTTGTTAATTAAAGCGACTTCCGCAGTTGCATCAAAATTGCTCCATCATCGTTTTTGCAATAATATGAAATTCACACAAATATTTTAAACACAAGTTAGCTAAACGTAATTAATTCGAACTTGGTGTTAATTCACAGCTTTGCTGGGCCACACAACACACAGCATACAACAAACAAAAAACAAAAAAAGTCTTTTGCGCAGGCCTTCCCGCTGTGCTCCCTTGGCTGGCATTATATCAATAATATTCATTAAAATATACCAGCCAAAACACAGCTGGATTACTGAAACTGGGCCTGATATTTTGTGACTGTGCCTAAGTCTGTGTTTGGGTCTGGCCTCTAATAGAGCACGACCACGTGAGAGGCGATGGCTTGCGAATGAGCTCAATAAATTAGTTTTCTATTAGATGATACTACTAAATTGCAAACAATACCGCCAATACCCAAAACAAAAACCACAAACACACACAAACATAGACATATATATATACCATATATAGGTGCATATTCATGGCCAATTAGCAGACAACAGAAATCAAGTCAGCAGTGTTTGCTGGGCCATAAGGTCAACGTTAACATCGAGCGAGTGTCATAAAGTTCAATTGTTCAAAATGTCAAGTTTCTGTGGGGCCATTAAAAAGGATTTTCGTTTTGAAACAAACTTGAACCCAAAGAACCCATATACTTACGTAGTTCCAGTTTTTTTTTTTTGGGGCCAAATTCAAAACTCAGTCAGCGGGAATTCACACTCGAAATAAATTACATAATCAAGCAAATAAATATATATTTGCATATTTATGAGCAAAAATAAAAAAGCTAACATAAATGTCAATTTTAAGAACAATCTTAGCTCTCAGATCCGGCTGGCACCGCCAAGCACCAGCTGCCTGAAGAGGGTGATGCGAGGGAGGCTGCGTGTTTAACAATATTTATGAGAGCAGATGCCAATTCTGCAGCTTATCCTTAAGCAGTTCATTCACATGGCAATTAAAGAAATAAACACACGATCATAAAAATAAATTTACAAAAAAATAAAACAAAATAAATATACAAATTTGAAAATGAAATATTTGGCTTCTAATTTGAGCGCGTGCGATGAGAGGCGATGAGCCGCGCGGAAGCCAAGTCGAAGAGCCCACGGCGACATTTCGAAAGGCTTTTCAAGATCAAGGCCTAGCAAATAACAACAGCAACAACAATAATAATAGCAACAACAACACTTGACAAATTGATATATGAAGCAAGCCCCAAAGCCATCGAAGCCGTCGTCAAAATGATGCGTAAAAGGTGCGCCAAGTGTTTGCATAAATTTTGAAATACACGGCATTTGTTTTGAGTGCCAGACACTCAACAATCCGAACAACAACAACAACAACAACAATTTCTACAGATATAGCTATTAAAATTAAAATGCTCGTACTACAGTTTTAGTCGGGCACTAACAACAACAGCAAATAAAACCTTAAATTAAAAGTAAATAAATAAAATTCGTAGAATAAATCGAAAAGAAAAAATACAAAAAAAAAAACAAACAAAAAATATCATCTGGCTATATAAATATTTATAGACAAAAGTTGTCATTGTCTAAAGATGTTCTGAGTTCAGTTCCTATATTATATACTGAATGTCTCTTAATGATTGCACAGTGAAACATAAGAGAAATTTGAAATCCGGTATATATGCAATTTTCATTTGATTCCTGTTTGTACAATTTGTTCAACTTGGTGCGCCATTTTGAAAACCGTATTTCACATTCGGCAACACAACTGTTGGCCATAAAATTTCACATCGTTCATACCACTAACTGAGTTATAATATCTGATGGCCTGCTATCTGAGATGCGAATCAATGTGCAGGCCCCAAACAAGAGAGAGAGCGCCCATGTCGAGCTAAGCCCAGCAGTTGAGAGAGACGCGAGAGCGTAAGCTTTTGTAAAAGTTCAAGCTGAAAGAGCACTTTCTGGCTCTCTCGCACTCTCTGAGTGTGTATATTTAATATCGGGGAGTGGCAGCCGCCCATTTTGGCAATTGGAACGTATAAAAGCCGGCTGAACTGCTGCCTGAATATTCGTTGCTATTCACATTTGCGTCTGGTCTCGTCTCGTCTGGTTTTGCTCCGACGGAATATCGGAGTCTGATTTGGACTTACAGAGAACGAAACAGTTTATCAGCACAGTGGTGTGAAGTTTTCGTTGGTTATAAAAATTAGCAAAGGTAAGCAGACAGACGCGTTCAAGGATATTCAGTGTACATACTTGTGTGGATTATAATTATTATTATTGAAGGACTTAAAGCCCAAGTGAATTCATCTGTGAATTAATCAAAGTTAATATACAATATTATCATCATATCAAAAGTGCTGTGTGCTGCTCCTTTGTTCAAGGATGTGTTAACAATTTTTGGATTTAATATGGATTAAAGTTAAATCTTAGAAAGATTTTAGCGCTCTGAAAACATTAATATGAAACATATTTTTTTTTTTTTTTTTCTTGTTAAAATGCATGCAAATTGCAAGAGCATTTTAAGAAATTTTGTCTGTAAGCATGGCAAGTTCGTTGCCTAAGTCATACACAGTGCAAGTTCGTTGCCTAAGTCATATGCAGTGCAAGTTCGTTGCCTAAGTCATTTGCAGTAATGCAAGTTCGTTGCCTAAGTTATTTACAGCACAAGTTCGTCGCCTAAGTCTTTAGTTCGTTGTACGATTCTTTTCATTGAGTCTAACTATTGACTTAAAAATCAAGTTCGCTTAACCAATTTGATGTCTTAAACACAAGTTCGTTGCCCCAACTACAATTCTATAAGGAATGTGGGCTTTACAGTTAAAGTTCGTTGACTTAATCTTTTGTTTTTTCTTGAACTACAACTTTTTTATTGTTTAGTTTTTCATAGCTTCAAGCATTTTAACACGAAACTAACTTATTTGCTGATAGCTTAACAGCAAATTTGATTGCCTAAAAACCTTTAAAAAAAACAAAGCTATTAATGTACAAAAAATCACTAACAAAAAAAAAACATAGTGCATGTACTAAATTATGCATTTGAAACTAAAAGCTTTGCACAACTTGCAACACAAAACTTCCAGCACACTAAAATGTACATGCATAAATTAAAAACAAGAAAAAAGAAACAAAATGTGTGCCGACTTGGCATACATACATATATGCATGTAATTTGACCAGCAGGCATCAAAGGGCGCATATATATATATATAAATAACTATATACATATATACATGCATATAGTTATAATTAAATTCATCACCAGTTTGTCGGCTGATTGATATTGATTAACATGCACGAGTCGAAGAAACAACAACAATAAATGCGAGAGACGGCAAACAATAAACGCCAATGGACAAATTACAAAACGCAACTTAAAAATAAAAAAAAAACAACAACGATAACCAACACACACACACAAACACACACACACACGCACACGCACAATACATATACAAACTTATTTGAAATGCAAGTTTCCAAACTGCGTTCATTTGTTAGGCAGGCGTGTGCTTTTTTAACTTTTCACTTCAAAGCTCAACGTCGTGTTTGGATGTTGTCGAAAAATCGAATTAATAATCGATAGCGCAACTTTTCGAAATCAAATCAAATTTTCATTATGCATGAAATTGTTTTGTTTTCAATTTCCAAATGGTTGTCGTTGACGTTGACGGCGGCGGCGGCTGCTCCGCTGATAAGCTTCAGTCATTTGCCCAGCGGCTACGACCATTAAGGTATCCATTAATGATTTATGTTGCCAAATATGCCAACTCGCTGCCGCCGTCAGTGTCTTTGGGAGACGATAAAGATCGCTACAGTCAATGAGAAATCAAATTAACATGCGAATCTTCAAATGATTTTTATTTGAACTGAAACCAGTCAGACATTGGGGCTTTTGATTGATGGCATTGCATTAACATACTTAACACAATCGCTATTTATAACGAAGAAGAAGAAGAGGTAGCAGCAGCAGTAGCTTTAATCGATATGCAAAAGACGTGGAAGGTTCTAGCCAGTGTCGACAAAAAAAAAACAAAAAAAACAGCAGCAAAAAAACGATACAAAAGTCAATAAAACCAGTTAAGGTCAGCAGCAGACCGGCCACAGCCTTAGCTTGGCTTGGACTGGACTGGCTTGTGTAATCAACATGTTTGCTGCAGATGCTAAATGAATTTTTATTTATGAATAATGTGACGTTGTCGATGCTGCCCGCCACTGTCCGCTGATGCTCATGCTGATGCTGATCACGTTGCCATCGCTGAGCTACAATAAAAATAAAGTCTCAAGTGTCGACGTAGTCGTCGTCGTCTTCATCGTCGACGCCGTCGTCACTGAGGCAGTGTGTCAGTGGCCGCTGCTGCGACTTGAAACGCCTCGGGCAACCGGTTGGTTGGCACCAATGCATCCTTGACATAAAAACCACGCGCGCCAAGTTACATCTTCGATAACACACACTCACACTCACACACACACACACACATACACACATATGTGCACACGACTGAAGATGCTCGAAATCAAAACAAATTTAAGCAACATTGCGCATACGCACTGTGCACAAAGGGCGCCTTATAAATAAAGCTTCATAATCTTTTGCACAAATATGGTACTTGTCAAATTTATAATCTTTATTTTTTTTTCTTTTTACTTATGTTTTTATAGATGAAAGTCACTTTGGCATTAGCGACTTTCTGCCTGGTGGCGGCCTGTGCCGAGGCACAAAAGGGCAGAACCACAACAACCACAGCGACTAAGCCGGGACGTTTCCTTTCACTACCCGTGCCCGCCAAGTGCGCCAGCCGTAAGTACTATTTACATATCAATATAAACAACATATTTCAACCTTAACGGGCAACGGTTTGAGGTTTGTCAAAAAGTAAAAGTGTGAAACGTTAGAAGAATATCAAATAGCGCACATCCAGCGTATTGCCAAGTTTGCACTTGAAATTATTTGTCAATGCGACGTGTGCTTGTAACCAACAATAACAAACAGCAACAAAAACAATTACAATATATATTTAATTGCGAATTGCAGCTCGGGGGCGGCTGAAGGTCGCTGACGCGATCGCTGTTTCTTTTGGCTAGCATTTGTCACCCACGCACTTTCTTTAAGCCAACTTAGCCAGCTGGTTGCTGCATTTAGTTCACACTGCTGCAGTTAAAGCATTTGTAACCAATTACATATAAAAAACTAACTAACTATTGCCAGTCATCATTTGCTGAGATTGCGAAAATGCAAGCTGCTTAGGGTTTAAATTCAAACAATAGCGTCATCGCTGCATATCCGGTACACTAATGAACACATTGCAGTTAACACTAATTAGGCATGCATACAAATACACAAACACACACACATACAGCCACACTGTACATCCCGTTCCAACGGAAAATGCAAGTTGCTTTTGGTGTTTTTTTTTAATTTTTTTTCTTTTTTGGGCAACAACTTCATCGTTGCAACGTGACAGCACATAAAGTTGCATAGCCAGTTTGAAGTCGTTGCTTTTGGCTTAGATCTTTCATCTTTTAGAAATTTCCAGTTATACAAGCTTAAGTTTTAGTTAAATAAACTAATTAACTATTCAAACTTAATTACCAGCTAGAGACAACGACGACGTTAATAACAACTCTCAGGCATGCAAACTGTGCGCTTTGCTTAATTCATTTACATTTCAAAACGGATTTTTCTAAACTCAAACTGCAAGCTAAGATTAAGATTCTGGCTAAGCAGCTTATTAAGATATTTATCTATTTATATATGTGTACATATATATATTATTTTATGGCCTGCTTGGACTAATGTCACACAGTACAAAAATATAATAGTTTAATTTGAAAAGTTTACAGTATTTATTTCAAAACTTTGTCCAAAATAGTTTAAAAACAAAACCAATTTGTTAGATGAGACATTATAGTTTAATTTGAAAAGTTTACAGTATTGTTCTTTTACAACACCAATTTGTGCTGAAACAAAAACAATTATATTCAATTAATACAATTTTTTATGATTTTCCTTGTAAAATTGTAAAATTTGTTAAGATTTATTGCTATTTCCATTCAGTTTCTTCATTCTCTCTCTCTCTCTCTCTCTCTCTCTCTCATGCTCTATCTCGCTCATAATGGTGTAGTTTTTATATTTGTTTGAACCTGTTTTATTTACAAACCTAAAAGGTTTTAAATTTAAACCTTTTTTTGTACAGTGTTGTTAGCAAATGTTGCAATTGGCATCAGGAAAATATTGGTTTAAGAAAGTGAGGTTAATGCGCGCTAATATGATGCTTATTTTTATTGCCTTGACCCGCAAAGTGAGGAAATTGCAGCAGGCAGTAGGTAGAAGCAGTAGCAGCAGCAGTAGCAGCAGCAGCAGCAGCAGACAACAACTGACAACAACTGACAACACGCAGCATAGGCAAAAATAATAATGTGCAAACAATGGCAAATAAGGTCATTATGTTAGACTTAAGCTGATTTGACGTGAAGTGGAAACGGGACGGACGGACGGGGGACAGGCGGACGAACGAATAAACAGGCAAAGGCAATTGCAAAAGTGACGGCAGCAACTTCCATGGCAGCTTGAAAGCCGCTTAAAGCGCGCCTAATGACGCGTGCCGCCAAGCAGCCGCAGCAGCTAGCAGTGCTAAAAAGGGGCGTGCCACAGAGGCGTTCGCGTTGAATAAGAAAAACAAAAACAAAAAACATAACGCATGGCTCAGGCATAGCCAGGCCCAAAGTGGCTAATCAAATGGACACTGCTGCAGTGCAATGGAAAAATGAAACACAGGGAGTCAGCGATGTGAAACAAGTTTCGTTTGTTTGCTGAGCAGTGGGAGGAGGGAGGCAGTGTTGGGGTGTGCAGGGCGTAGGGGAATTCCATTGTTGGCCTAACCATTTTGTTGTTTGGCAAATGGAAAACCTTTTGACATACAGACAAAGGAAAGCGGCAGACGAAACGTCGTCGTCGACGGCATTTGAGGAGCACAGCAGCTTGCTGCATACATAAATTGCTGCACAGATTGCGCAACTAAACAGTGGGGAAGTTGTGTAAGCATCCGTGGCATGTTTTGCCAATCATGAGGCACACACACATACACACACTAGTCACTCAAGCATCGTTCAGATTGCAGCCCTAACTATTACAACGGCTACTAACTGAATTTATGTTGCATTGTGATTTTTTACAGGCCCCAAGGAGTTCTCCTATCGCGGCAAAAACATGTTCCTAAGCACCCATGTGCCGGCGCTTGCCAACAGGAAGGTCGACTGGCTGGATGGTCGTAATCTGTGCCGTGAATACTGCATGGATCTGGTTGCCCTGGAGACCCAAGAGAAAAACAATCTAATCTTCCGTGTGATCCAGCAGAATGATGTGCCCTACATTTGGACCGCCGGCCGCATTTGCGATTTCGCTGGCTGCGAGAATCGTCCCGATCTGGAGCCCAAGGCTGTTTATGGTTGGTTCTGGTCCGCAACACGTGAGAAGATCCAGGCCACCAACCGCATTCCACAAGGATGGGGCTACAATCCCTGGTCGCAGACTGGTCATAAGAAGCGTCCACAGCCCGATAACGCCGAGTATGATATCAATCAGACCAAGGAACAGTGTCTGTCTGTGCTGAACAACGTGTACAACGATGGCATCGCATGGCATGATGTTGCCTGCTATCACGAGAAGCCCGTCATCTGCGAGGATAACGAGGAACTGCTGCGTTATGTGGCTGCCACAAATCCGGGCATTCGTCTATAAGTTGCTGAAGATGTAATGCTTCGTATTGTTTGTGTAATTTTAAAGCTACTTATATTATAATACTCCCTAAATGAGTTTTTTGTATAATTTTTTTTTTTTTTAATATGTACGACGAAAGCAAGACAAATAGACTTTAGAATTTATAATTCCCCCGATCTTACCACCTATACAGCACCTAGGCACTTTCCAACTAATGCCGAAATTCACAAAACTTTCTCGTTTCGAAACTGCCAATTTAACACGTAGAAATCTTTTCGTTGGACTACAATTCCTACAAACAAAACCACAAATTGTATTTATAAACCAATTTTAAATTGTTAAGTACGAGTATTCACCGGAATTTCGCTCTGCCTTTAAATCTCTTAAATCATTTTTGTTAAAAAAAAAAAAAAAAAAAACTCACCATTCTATTGCTACCCAAAAACAAAGAGATTGAATAAAATGTTATAAAAATCCATATAAAACAAAACAAAACAAAATATTTAAATAATACTTTGGTTTATTTTACGATGACGTGGTGGTGGTGATCGAGAGCGACTAGCATCGCATCTAGACCTACGTTCGTGACTTGATGAGGAACGACTTCGACTGTGCTTTCGTTTAGATTTAGAGTCTTTTCTCAAATGGTTACTATAACGTTCACGATTTTGATCTTGTCTAGATCTTGCTGTAGAAGTTGATTTGTTGCAGTTGCTCTGTGAGTTGGAGATCTTTAGCTCCAGCTCGGGGCTCTCTGACCAGCGCCAGTTGCGAGATTGCTTCTCATTATCATAGTTCCAGCTGTAGACGAGAATGCTATGACTTTTAACCTATACGAGCTACAATATTATTTGTAATTACCTGGGTGTCTTGACTATTGGAGTCTTGCTGCCAGAACGAACACTATTTGGCGTGCCATTGTGCTCCAAGCTGGCGTTAAACAGATTGTTGGGATTACGAAACAAGTGCAGATAGCCACAGCTGTAACCCTTGGGACATTTGCGTGTTAAGGACAAACCTTGAAGAAGCAACAAGTTGGGTAACAAATAATAATCTATAAGACCTTCAAATACGCGCTAATCTCGTAAGATACTCAACAGAGTTGAATATTGGCGAGAGTTGGCATACATAAATAGTATTGTTTTGTTCAGTTTAGAATTTAGTAAAGGATACAGCTCTTGACATCTGGCTCACGTACCGCAAACAGCACCACGCCAGGCTCTCAGGTTGGAGAACTCCACATTCAGGCGCTTTGAGGCATAATACCGACCCTGCAAATTGATAAAGGCACGCAACGCAAACCTATCGGTTTGTTGCAACTTTAATTAATTTGAAAGCTTTTATTAAGTGTAGAATACATACCGCTCGTGAGCGTACTCCACAAAGACATGACCACGCAGATGGGGCAGCGTGTTGCGCACCGCACGAAAATTGATAATTTTACCAAATGTTTCCAATTCAGCGACCACATCCGTAAAGAACACATCATAGTCAGCGCGCAAATCGTGATCAGTCAGCTCCAAATGTTCATCAGCGCCGGCATACTCTGTGCGCGTATCGTCTGTCTGCAGCAGCGGATGTGTAAAGAAATGTCGAATCAAAAGGATTCTCGCCAGCATAGGACGCTTGTGATTGAAGGTGCAAGCATGACCATAGCGGCAACAATTGGTGCGTGTAAAGAACTCGCAAAGACGCTCTGCGGGTAACGTTTCAACCACACGTCGCAGCTCAGCCGGCGGTGTGTGCTCTCCTGTGTCATCCATGTACTCGTGCATGCGTTGCATCATTGCCTCAAACTCTGCTGCCGCCTCCGCCTCACGTTTTTGTCGCTGCTCACGTCGATTGCGTTGCTCCTGCTGCAATGCCGCTAGTTGCTCATTTTGTAGAGCACGCAAGTGCTCAATTTCAGCCTCTTGCTGCAGACGTTTGGCTGCATCCAGCTGGAACTGACGTTGCGCCAGTGCCTCGCGACGTAGCCAAGCTTCTTCCTCATCTTGCTGCACGCGCTCACTGGCCAGACGCTGAAATGTTTCCAGGTCTGTTTGCTGTTTTAACCACAGCTGGTACTCGGGATCTGTTTCTTTTGCTGTCTGCTCCAGGGCCTGCTGCTTGTCTCGCTCTCGCGCATGTTTCTGTCGTCTGCGCTTTCTTTGTTGTTTTTTTGCCAACTTGCGCCAAGGTCTGCAAACTCTAAGTTTATTAACAATATTAAGATTTGCAAGCAATAACTTCAGGCTTACCTGTTGGATGGCATTTTTTTGTTGTTGTGATAACAAGATACCTTTCGATACCTTCGGATTACGTTTCGTGGAACGTTGAAATTGACACGGTGGGAGAATGTTTACACTTCATGATTTTGTTTATTATTTGTAATTGCCGGCGCACCGTTGCAACTTAATTCTAATGTTTTTGTTTTTTTTTTTTTGACTGGAGTCACCCTGTTTGAGATTAGTAAGACCACATATGGAAGAAGCAGAAATCCAAAATATGCTGCTGTAAGCGTTAACATAGCACGCTACTGTTAATATAACATATACATATGCATTTACTGAACTTGTAGGATAAATCAATCGGTAAATCTATCCTTTAACTAACTTTCCGAGAACCGAAAACTACTCAAAGAATATCTAAAAATTTCTGAAGCACCGCCAAGAACAGCAATTTTGATTCTCGGCGCTGTTAGCGACCTTTTAATTGTTTTAATCATATATTCATGCAAAAAAGCCCATTTCCATCAACGGAAATCGCATTCTTATATTTTTCCGCATTTTTTAAAAACAGAATTTGTGAAGGCTGTCAAGTAGAAAATAACCATTTACTCCACCTGTTAACATAATTTGCTCACCACTTAACATAGCTATTGCAGTGACATTAAATGTCATACCTTACGTCAGACTTGGCATTTTCAGTATATTTTGGATTTCTAAAATACAATCATTGGATATTTTCGCGTTTGCCATTTGCGGTCGCCGCTACCTTTTAATGTTTTGGTCTATTTTTTGTTTTTTATGTAAATACTGAAAGAATTACCAAATAAAATACACAGTTGGCAATTTCGCGCTCATTATTCAAAATAATAACAATTAAAAGTGCAATAAAGTCTGTACAATTGCACAAATCACAATGTCAAAACCAGCAACGATGACTAAAGTGCGCAGGCTGTACCATCAGAAATATCGTGATGATTGGGAAAGGTTTCCATCGTTCGCCGATTGGCTGTGTCGTGGAAATGATGGTTACTCGGCGCACTGCAAAATCTGCGATGCCAATGTCCTGGCACGACTTGCGTCCATTAAGCAGCACCACAATACTGCCAAGCATCAGAAGGCACTCAGCAGCTATCAATTTGGGTCATATGGGTCAAAGGTAAGCTACAACGAGCAACAAACAAAAGTCAAGTCGCAACTAACCAATAATATGGCCCTAGATCATTCCCATAAAGACGGAGCCTGTTGTGAAGCAGGAGGTAAAGCCAATGAAGTATACTGTTATTGGTAAACTGAAACCAAAGGTAGTTAATCGCATTAAAATGGAAAAAGTTGAAGAACGTCTGGAATCCATAGAGTCGGACACTTGCTCTAACGATTCCATACTAGAGGATTTATTAGGCAACGATGACATGGAACATGAATACTTGCACGACATAAGCGAACCAGAAATAGAGCCGGATATGAAGCCAGAAACGATTCAAGAGTTTCGAATTGAAGATATGCCAGATGAGCAACTATCGGATGAGAACATAATTAGCGAATTCGATCTGTTTGGCAAGAGCGTCTCGCTGCAGCTAAACCACATGGAGGTAAGCTGTTTGGTTTGCCTGATTTAATATGGAATGTATTAAAATAATAAAATTGAATTTCAGCTGGAGGATGCGTTGCTATGCCAGGAGCGTCTACAAGTTGTTTTGACAGAGTTCCGCCTTAAAATACTGAAGCGTAAAACAAAACGCAATTTTTAAACAGAAAAAAAAAATTTGTACTCTTTACAACTTATTATCAAATCATATATTATACATTATACATATTGACCAACTAACTAACAATTATTGATTATATTCAATAAACATTTGAGTTCATTCCGCCTCAATTTCGTCTATAAAGGCGCGACATTTCTTCTTCAACACCTTAATGGCTTCCAGAAATATCACCTCGGGCTTTAGAGCACCCACTGATTCCACATTGAATATATAATGATCACGTACACGCGCCATGGTTACAGTATCAGCCAGTTGTGGATAGCGGTAGACATTACGGCTGCAGCTGTCGTACCGAGCATCCTTGACGTACGCGCACTCATTCTCATCAATACCAATGACGCCCGGCGAGAAGCAGCTTTGCAGCAAATAAGCATCCTTGCCAGACACTTCTCTGTTGAGTATGATCTGTGGCAGTAGTCGATAATAGGCGGTTGCCACCGGCGAGAACTTCGCATGATCCTTGCCAATGCCCTTCACGGCTATCAGACGCAAATCCAGCTCATGACCCGGCCGCAACTGTGTGATAAGTATATCCTCATGTATGCAATTCACGCTGCTATCACTATAAATTTGTGCCTGCCTGCCCTTGGGCAGCCACTTCAAATGCCCCGAATAGACCTTGTGGTTTTTGTAAATATCATCAAAGTTCGACTGTTCCTTGCTGGCATCCTTGCGACGTGTGCACTTTACTTTAAGCTCGTATTCGAGCGTATCCTGTTCGGTGCCCTGCTCAGTGCTTTCTTCCGTGCGATATGCAAAGAGACGGGGATCAGCTTTAAGTGGCAACAGGCCCATCCGATGTGCCAGCACCTCATCCTGTATGATCGATGTGTTGTTGTAAATGTAAACCTTTTCAATGGCCATGCTGGGCACCTCGCTCAGCATCAAGCGTCGAAAGGCGTTGGCAATCGCCGGATACACACCTATTAGATCGAATTCCAAGCCGGATTCTTCATCGTTGCTGCATAATGAAACGGAAACACCAAAATAAAAGAATAGGAATGTAATTGAATATTAATCAAAACTCACCGCACAATAACCACTTGCAGCTTGCTTTTAAAAACATTCATATTGAATACATCGTCGGCCAGGCCATAATCCTGCGGATCCTGCTTGATCTTGTACTCCTCCAAGTAAAGCACCGGTTGCTTCGTATTGTTCGACATTTTGATTATCGTTTAATACAGAAAATAATCAAAAAAGCTATACCGCCGTTTCGCTGCCGCACGTGGTTGTTGTCAAAACAAATGAGAAATCTGCATTGTGCGCGTAACTGTGACGTGACCAAGTCAAGTGTGACTGACTCGTTACGCTGCTTTGATAAAAATTGCTAAAAGCATTCAAATTATGTCAAAATAAGTAAAACGCAGCAGCATAACTAAACTGCAGCTATTTAAAGAGACAGTATGAATAAAACTAGCTGATATACATATTAAATCCCAATCACCGTTGTCACTGCGACTGTGACTCGATCACTGTGACTGACTCGCTAAGCTGATTTAACAATAATTGCAAAAACATTTAAATTTTGCCAAAATTAGTTAAACGTTGTAGCATAACTAAATTATACGTGCGCCAAGTTAGCATCGGTGATTTTTTGGACTTAGCGTCGAATTAATAATAATTAATAAAAATTAATGCAAAGACAAAATGAAAATGAACAATTTTAATTGCAGTATTGTAGAGAATGAAGAGATTACCAATAAAAAATAATAGTGCGTTTTTATTTACTAAATGGCCATTTGAAAATTGGGGTTTCTGCATTTTCAGAAATATCTCCGACTAATAAAATGGGTGCACCTATTTCAAAAATACCAATAGATAGTCCCAAGCATTAACTAAACTATGCCAAAAATTTCGAAACAATTTGATGATCAGTTTTCGAGAAATTCATTATTATATGGTCCGACCTCGGTCTGAGGCCCATACAAAATTGACCAAAATCATAACCACTCATTTTCTTAGCTTATACCTCTTTTCACAGACTAGGTGCGAAAATGCACGGTATACCAAATTAAAGGTTGATCTTTAAGGAAGCTATTAAAACCAAAGTTTATCAACATTTATGGATTCGTTTTCGAGAAATAAGGCAATGAATCTACCCCCTTCTACTAGCTCCAATGCAAATTGTTAGTTCATCATTGAATCACATATGAACCAAATGTGGCTGATGGGCAGCACTTTTTGGCGCAATTCATAACATTTGAATTTTTGCACAATTCTAAATTACTAGACCGACTGCTGTATTGCAGGGCTTATTTTCAGATTGAGAAAAGAAATAAAAATTATTGACAACTAAATATATGTACATATATGGCCTATGTTTTGAGAAAATTGACCTAGAAAGTTAGCGTCGGTCGAGGGCTGTAGCGTCGGTACCAGGGCTGTTTGCAGTTCAAACACTATACGTGTCTTCCAACACTGTGTACATACAAAAATGAAACCATGTTAAATTGTACATGCATTTTAAGCCGATTTCTAGAAGGGGTGCAGTATTGCACGGTTAATTTTTTCCTTTTATCAACAGATTGTTACCAGGGTGAGTACACACGCTACGCCACCGCCGAATGGTTCCCCGGCAGCTACATCGAGGAGCTAAATTCATCCTTGCAACAATGCCTACTCATCTTTGCCGTCACGTAACTGGAAATGAGCACTGAGATGATCCAGAAGTACACCCTTTCCTGAGCGTCATAATATACTTTTATACATAAAATTAATTATATTGTGCAAGCCATACAAAAATGAATAAATAATATATGAGAAATTTCAATTTTTAACGGCATTCTTATTATTAAAATAAAACTAGTTTGAATTTGGCGGGCAATGGAAAAATTTTAAATCTTAACATGGATCTGTTATTTACAATGTTATATTGACATTTTGCATTCTCTTGCTGTTAAACTACAGCGCTGCAACTTTCTGCTGCAGTTTAACAGCAGGGGCATGCAAACTCTTCTTCGAGATATAACTCGGGCTTATCCTCAAGGATTTTGAAAGGACATACCATTTTGTAATCAGAGACAGTAGAGCTATCGATTGGCATTCAAGGATTTTAAGGATTTTTTCAAAAATGTTGTCAAAATTTTCATCAAGGGGGTTTATAAGGACTTTTTTGTATTGAGAAAACTAGCTATATCTCGGCCGTATCCTTGCTGATCCTTACGAGTCCTGTGTCAAACAACGCGTCTCAATAAGGACTATCGACTGGAAAGAGGAAATTCAAATTGTCCTTTAAGTTTCAGAGATACAAAGGATTTTGCTATTTTACCCTCTCTGTGGCTGCAATTACCTGTGCCCCTGAAAGTATGCAGTACTTTTTTTTTTAGGTTTCGGCAAATGAAAAAGCCGTTGAGTTTGAATTTTTTCATATATTTATTTTGTGATCTTCTGCTGATTCTGTTCGCCTGGTAATTTAAAAAGTTCGGGTAGCAATTTTGCGACCATACTTCAAAATTTACTGTGGTTGTTGTTGTTGTTGCAAAACAAATTTGAATTTCTTCCTGTTAATAAAAAGTCCGTTGAATTTAAATTTTCGTATTATTTATACTCTTTTTTTTATTCATTTTTGTAAATTTTGTTTTGTTTACAACTTCTAACATAGTATCGTATATATATTTAATATTTTAATTAACATAACAAACGTAAGTTATATAGGTGATTTCGCCTGCTTCAGATTACGCGAGTATCCATGGGATGAGCTTAGCTCATCGGTTTAGTTGCCGTGGAACCATTCGGCGGTGGCGTAGCGTGTGTACTCACCCTGGTAACAATCTGTTGATAAAAGGAAAAAATTAACCGTGCAATACTGCACCCCTTCTAGAAATCGGCTTAAAATGCATGTACAATTTAACATGGTTTCATTTTTGTATGTACACAGTGTTGGAAGACACGTGTAGTGTTTGAACTGCAAACAGCCCTGGTAGCGACGCTACAGCCCTCGACCGACGCTAACTTTCTAGGTCAATTTTCTCAAAACATAGGCCATATATGTACATATATTTAGTTGTCAATAATTTTTATTTCTTTTCTCAATCTGAAAATAAGCCCTGCAATACAGCAGTCGGTCTAGTAATTTAGAATTGTGCAAAAATTCAAATGTTATGAATTGCGCCAAAAAGTGCTGCCCATCAGCCACATTTGGTTCATATGTGATTCAGTGATGAACTAACAATTTGCATTGTAGCTAGTAGAAGGGGGTAGATTCATTGCCTTTTTTTTCGAAAACGAATCCATAAATGTTGATAAACCTTAGTTTTAATAGCTTCCTTAAAGATCAACCTTTAATTTGGTATACCGTGCATTTTCGCACCTAGTCTGTGAAAAGAGGTATAAGCTAAGAAAATGAGTGGTTATGATTTTGGTCAATTTTGTATGGGCCTCAGACCGAGGTCGGACCACATAATATTGAATTTCTCGAAAACTGATCATCAAATTGTTTCGAAATTTTTGGCATAGTTTAGTTAATGCTTGGGGCTATCTATTGGTATTTTTGAAATAGGCGCACCATAAAATGGTCGGAGATATTTCTGAAAATGCAGAAACCCCAATTTTCAAATGGCCATTTAGTAAATAAAAACGTATAAAATAGAACGATTATTATTTTTTAATGGTAGATCTCTTAATTCTCTACAATACTGCATTAAAAAATTGTTCATTTCATTTTGTCTTTGCATTAATTTGTATTATTATTTACAAACAGTGCAAAAATCACGGGAACAAATCGACGCTTAGTCCAAAAAATCACCGATGCTAACTCGGGGCACGTCTAAATTATAGCTGTATAAAAAAGCGATTTTGATTTAATCTAGCTGATATACATAATAGCTCCCAATCAGTGCTGCCATCTGTCGATAAATAAAAAAAAGCTAAATTGGCTATTGAAAATAGCTACAAATAGCTAAGCTTAAGGCGAATTTCGATAACATTCCATTTCGTTTTTTTTATATGGAGTTTTTCACTCCGCGAGCTATTCCATTTGAAGTCTGCAGACGCCTTTACCTAAAAATAGCCAATTAAAATTGCCGATACATTTTTGAAGCAAAATAGCTAGATCTCACGTGAAAATGGCTAAATTGGTAACAGTGCTCCCAATCCCAGTAGTCACTGCGACTTCAATGCGAGTATTAAAACAAAAAGATTGCTGCGAGTTGGCAGCACCGCTGCAGCTGCTGTGAATGTCAAGTTTTGGCTATTTGACCGGCGAAATTTGTTCTCCAGCAGAAGTTGCTTTTACGTAAAAGTTTCTAAAATAAAAAAAATATGTCGCGCAACTTGCAACGTTTGGTGGCTGGCTGCCGTCGCTGGACACAACCAATCTGCCGCACACAGATGACATCGCAGCCATTTGGACGTGCGCTGCAGCAACAACGTAACAAGGCGACGGCCGCAACGGATCCCACAAAAGGCAAGGGACCAATAACATGGAAGAGCTTGGCAGTTATTGGCGTGCTGGGCGCTGGCGGACTGGGATTTATGTTGTATGTGAAGAGCGAAAAGGATGAAGCGCTATTGAAGGAGCGTAAGCGACAGTTGGGCAAGGCGGCCATTGGCGGCAGCTGGGAGTTGGTAGATGCTGAAGGTCAGGTGCGCAAGTCCCAAGATTTTGTGGGCAAATGGTTGCTCATCTATTTTGGCTTTACGCACTGCCCCGACATTTGTCCCGATGAACTGGAAAAGATGGCTGCAGTGGTCGATGAAGTTGGTGCGTATAACAATATTTAATGTTGCAAAGTAGATTGCCTAATTATGAATCATTACGCAGAAAAATCACCACAGACGCCAGCCGTGCAGCCAATATTTATAACTGTGGACCCGGAGCGTGACTCCAAGGAGATAGTGGGCAAATACGTTAAGGAGTTCTCACCAAAACTGCTGGGATTAACCGGCACCGTGGAACAGATTCGCAATGTTTGCAAAGCTTTCCGTGTGTACTTTAGCGCTGGGCCGCGCGATGAGGACAATGATTATATAGTCGATCATACAATCATCATGTACTTGGTCAATCCCGATGGTGAATTTGTTGACTATTATGGACAGAATCGAGACAAGGATCAGTGTGTGGCATCGATTTTGGTGAACATAGCCAAGTGGAACTCGTTGAACAAGAAAGGCTGGTTCAGTTAGACGCCTGGCGTTGCCAGATTCATTTGTTATTTGGAATTCAAAATTTTGTTTTGTATCGAGTTGGCAGCGCTACACATAACAACCCCGTTTCAATTTATTAGCTCGCTCTTTTTGACGTTTGTGCTGCGTGGATGTTGCAGAAATTGTTTTGTTTTCTCGCAATAAATATTTAATCAATTACAAAATGGTGTGTGCTCAATATTTAATACTTTAGCTTCAATATTTTTTTAAAGAATGCTCTGTTGGCTGCAATGTTGTACACAGCATATGCGCTTTTGTGATTCAGCCAACAACATAACCTTAAAATGCGGCGCTGTTTTCGTGTTTCGTGCTGAAATTATTGCAATTTTTGTTACTTGTTACTGTTGTTGTTCAATTTGCAGCGTCCGTTGATGCTGCAAGGCCACGAGCGTTCCATTACGCAAATCAAATACAATCGCGAGGGTGACCTGCTCTTCTCCAGCTCCAAGGATCAGAAGCCAAATGTTTGGTACTCGCTGAACGGCGAACGTCTTGGCACGTACGATGGACATCAGGGCGCCGTGTGGTGTTTAGATGTGGACTGGGAGAGCAGAAAGCTGATTACCGGCGCCGGTGATATGACCACCAAAATCTGGGATGTCGAATATGGCACTGTGATTGCCTCCATACCCACCAAGTCGTCGGTGCGCACGAGTAATTTTAGTTTCTCTGGCAACCAGGCAGCTTATTCCACCGACAAGGCCATGGGTCAGAACTGTGAGCTATTTATCATTGATGTGCGCAATGCTGATTCAACGCTATCGGAACAGACTCCCACACTGCGCATACCCATGGTTGAATCTAAGATCACATCGATGCAGTGGGGTCCACTGGATGAGACCATCATTACAGGCAAGTCGACAAGTTAGTCAAGACAATTTATTGAAATCTAATTGTGGGTTCAATTGCAGGCCATGATAATGGCAACATTGCCATTTGGGACATCCGCAAGGGACAAATGGTGGTTGATTCGGGCGCGGATCACACTGGTGGCATCAATGACATGCAGCTGAGCAAGGATGGCACCATGTTTGTGACCGCCTGCAAGGACACCACAGCCAAGCTGTTCGATGCCGAGTCTCTGATGTGCCTGAAGACGTACAAGACGGAAAGACCGGTTAATTCGGCAGCGATTAGCCCCATACTGGATCATGTGGTGGTTGGTGGCGGCCAGGATGCCATGGAGGTGACTACAACATCAACAAAGGCCGGCAAGTTCGACTCGCGCTTCTTCCATCTGATCTATGAGGAAGAATTTGCGCGCCTTAAGGGCCACTTTGGTCCAATCAACAGTTTGGCCTTCCATCCGGATGGCAAGAGTTTCGCATCCGGTGGTGAAGATGGTTTCGTGCGTGTCCAGTCCTTTGATAGTACATACTTTGAGAACATTTTCGAGTAGTCCTCCCAGTAGTTTGTAGTTACAACACAACTTTCGTCAACCAGCCACAATATGTTTATGTGCATAGAAAATTTACAAATATACGCGAGAACAAGACGAATTATCATTTATTAAGTACAATTTAAAAGCATATAATTAAAAGAGGCATTCGAGTAATTGCTTCTACCAAATCTAAACAAACTTAGAAGAAGGAACGTTTCTTTTGCTGCACCACCACCGCCTGTCCCTGCATTGCAGCAAGTTGTGCTGGCGTCGGCAAGCAACCGGGCGGCGGTGGCGGTATAATCACAGCTCCCGATGATGTTGTACGCAGCTCAGCACGCGAGTCCACGTTTAACACCTGCGAAGCAGCAGCACCTGCCGATGTACTTGGTCCAACCAAACCGTAACCAAGCCCATGGTGCATTGCTGGCAACTGCTGATGGTGCGTCATGCCATAATATTGATTGCTGGGCACCTGCATCTGCATTACTTGCCCAGTTGGCGCCTGTGCATAACTGGTTCGATGGCGTTGGCTTTGTTCATATGTTGGTGGCGGAGCTCGCTGCATATTAAATTGAACATAAACAATTAAAAGCATTAACAGTTGCTTCAACTCATACGCACCATGGAAGCAGCGCTGTCGTATTGAAAACTATAAGGTGGTGCATTGCCTGGATTTGCGCCATCAGGTGTTTTTTCTACAGAAAGGTTATTTTTTTGTTCATTAAGTAATGTTTTAAACTTTTAAAATTATTTATTTATTACCTGGATTTGGCCTGGACATTTCTTTGTGTGTTGTTACTTTTTTTATTTGTGAAAATTTTGTAAGGTTGCCATATTCCAGTGGTTAGCAGTGCTGCCAATTTAGCCATGTTCACGTCAGAACTAGCTATTTTTTTGTTAAAAAAAAGGGAAACTATTCGTATGTTTGGTAGCGTTTGTACCTGTACCTATTAAAAATGGGTTGAAGGGAGCAATCAACCACAGCAAGTTTATGTAATAGGCAGCAGGAGACGTCCCGGAAAAAAGGATGGTATATTTTTGATCAGTATCAACAACCGAGTCGACCTAGTCATGTCCGTCGTCCCGTTTGTATGAACGCGCCTGTATACCAAGCGCAGATCAAGTTTATTTCAAATTTTGGTTATATATGTACATTTCACAAGTATTCGTATTCATTCATAATCTGAGCAAATGGTTACCCAATATAGCTTTCAATGAGTCCTACGAATCAAGTAAAGCAATTTATATTACATTTTGAATATGCTCAGAAAATAAACACAAATATGCTTAAAACATTTTATCAGCTTTTTTAACTTTCAGTTTTAAGGAAAAGTTAGCTATTTTTAATAATCAACTTTGTTATTTTTGATTACCGACAGCTGGCAACACTGTTCGCTATGCTTTTTGGGGCTGCCAGATTGCAATCGAACGCGTCAGCTGTTTTGTCAAACGAAAGCGAAATAAAAATAAACAAAATCAGTCATCTATGCGCTGATTTAAAAAATCAAGAATAAAATATATATAATATATATATATATATATATATAATCTTTAAGCATTAAAATGGTTTGTGATAAGTGCGAGTCGAAGCTGTCGAAGACCTCGGCGCCAAATCCTTGGAGAACGAATACCACAGCTGCCGGTGGACGTAAGATCAACGAAAACAAGGCGTTATCTTCTTCAAAAGAACGCTACAATCCCATGGGCGGTAGCCTGGCAGCATGTCGGTAAGCAATTTATACGTTTTAATATATATATTAATATGCTGATCTAATTAGAAACTTTTAATTGCAGCATATGCAGGCAGAAGGTGCATCAAATGGGCGCGCACTATTGTCAGGCGTGTGCCTATAAAAAGGCAATTTGTGCAATGTGCGGCAAAAAGATATTGAATATAAAGAATTATAAACAGAGCTCAACATAAGGACATACAGGTTTATTTTATGTAAATAATAAGCCTTAACAAATAGTTCAACATTTAAGCTTAACGTATAGAGTTAACGTACAATCATAAGCAGTTTAGTTGAAATAAATTTAAATACAAACTTAAACTGCGCTCAGACTTTGTTGGTTGTTGCTTTTTCACGCTCCTGTCGCCGCTTGGCGCTCTGCGCTGAGCTGGAGTAACTGAGCGCTTCCTTGTCAAACTCTAGCGGCATTATGCCCAGATCACCGGTGTACCGATTTTTGGCTATCTGCAGATACTTCTTGCCACGCACCGAAGTCAGCCGTTTGTCCTGTATGATCAGCACATTGTCTGCCTCTTGGGTAGCTTTGGCAGTGCCAAATACTGAGCTGGTTGTCAGTTCATCCTCCTGTCGTTCTTTCCTTGGATGCATTACAAGCGTCACGTGCACATTGTGCTTGGTGGCAAAGCCACGAAACGCCGCTATAATAGCATCCTGTTCCCAAAACTTATCGCCACGATGTGATGAAACGCCCATCATAAACTGTAAATTGTCAATGATGACGTGCGAAATATCGTGCACGTACTGTGCGTGCTCAATGACCTCCAATACTGGCTTGAGCGGCTGCTGGCCATGAAAGGTCATAAAGTACATCGGAAGGCGTTCAAATTCTGTGGCCCAATGTTGAAACTCGTGCAACTTATCGTTCAATGGATAGCCAACAAATTGACGTAATAAAGTTGTCGCTAGACGCGTATTACGTATCTCAAAGGAGCCCCACAGCGTGGTGACGCCCTGCATGGCCAGATCCAGTGAGTATTCGCTGGTAAACGTTGTCTTCCCGCTGCCCGTGGGTCCAGTCAATATGGTTAGTTCGCCCTTGCGATGACCCTTTAGCAGCTTGTTGAGCACCGGAAAACGTTTCCATTTGACGCCATTGACTTTCTCAATGTTCTGCAGCTCGCTGAGTATATCGTTGCGTAGCGCATTGAATGTGGTTATGGCCTTGTGATGCACTGGTGTTGCCTTTGCCAATATGTGGCGCACATTCAAGCGCCGTCGCAGTGCCACATGTGGTGCCGGTTCTGTTTCAGTGGGTCGTATTAGCAGGCAACGCTTTTCATCCATTTTCTGTGCAAAAGCGCGTGCCGCATCCCAACTATGTGTGGCATCATAGTGCAGCCAGAACACCAGCTCCTTGAAACGCTCCAGCCCCGGCAGACATTCCTGCGGCAGCTGCTGCAGCGCATATGGCAAACAAATGATGCAATCTAAAAATGTGCAACACATTGAAGAACTGCAAATCGAATCGTAATCTTAATGCTATACGCACGTGTTTCTAAATGCTGCGTGGCCAGCACTATAAAGTCCAGCAAATTGCTGACGAGCACTGCTTTACTCTTGTTCCCGCTGCCATAAATCAGCAGACCCGAACTGGCGCTGCCTTGGAATGTCTGCTCGGTCCGATCACTTAGATTCAGCACCTTCTCGCCCACCAGCCTTTGTGCGGCATTGTGCAGCTTAAAGTGTAGTAGCTGTTGTTCGGGCTCGTACTGTGCTCCAATCGCATTCAGCTGCGCCTCCTTTAAGCCTTTGAGGCCAAGTGCTTCACAAGCTTCTTGTGTCACATTTATAAGATTGGGAAAGTGTGTTTTATATTCGGAGCGCTTTATTGGCGCTCGCTGATAGCCTGTGGGCGCTGGATTCTGATAGGCAGCCAGTGCCTGCGATAGCGAAGCCTTTACATCGCAATTGGGGCAAATGAACGCACCTTTTATAAAATATAAATCATTTGAAATATATACATACGTTATTTTAAAGTAGCACAATGCGCGCTATTTTATGAATGAATGCATCGCGCATGACGTCACAAATGCTACGCTCTTAGAGCATGCCAATGTGACCTTGATTTGTTTCGTCCTGGTACACATACAATCCACACCACTACATACCCGTTCTTTTGTTTATGTAAGCCTGTGGACTCTGTTGTTTTTGCGCTGTTGCTGTTGTTGTTGACACTGCTACCGGCGCATGTTGATTGTGGCGCTCGCATAGCCGGCATTCCAATTGCAAGCACGTGTGTCCATCCTTATTGAATACACTCTGCTGACGCAATTGTTTCTTTAAGTCAATAAACTCTTTGGTGTCAAATGCGTATTCCTCAGTTTCAACGCTCGTTGCGTAATTTTGTGCAATTCGGCATCTAGTTTTATTTACGCGCAACAGAAGCGGTTTAATTAAACCAGCGAGTCTCATGGCACAAGGTGACTCGAGTACATTTTGTTTCAATACAGGGTGCAAAAATCATATGTTTGACGCGCAGAAACGCGCGAGCTTTAAAGCATGCAACATGTGTATATTTAAACTCCACAAACAGCGATTACATAAAATACCAAAAATTTTCATTGGAATTGACAAAAAATTAGTTGAAATAAAGCTAATTCGCATGCAACAAAATTATTTTAAAACATTAAAGAATCTATTGAAAGTAATTTAACATGAAATTGAAGTTGTTTTCCATTATCTTTAAAATTTACATCCGAGTCATGCGGATTCCAAAATGAAAACACGCATGCATACCTCAGAATACGTACTGCCCCACCCCATAGGACTTTCGCACTTAACAAAATGTTGATACATTTTAACAGGCACATGCAAATATAAACTATATAGCCGCAATGCAGCAGATGTGTTGGTTCATACGAAAGCAACACAACATTTTGCGGAAAATATAATACAAAATCAGGCTTTCATATTGTTATCTCTCCTACATGGTTTTGAGGTCTGCGGGAAGACACATTTCTCTCACAAGTATCTGGTATTTTAAACAACAAAAAAACGGTGTGCGCATGTTGCACATACATGTTGTACCTAAAATGTAAAAAATAGTCCAAGCTACTTTCGTTTAAAATAATAAAACGCATGATATATTTTTAATCAATTTTATTTGGGACCAAGCCACTGCAACTTTTTCAAATTATGTTCGATGTACGCAGCTTTACACGAATGCTGCCTTGGCCGATTGCCTGCAAATGATACAAATGAAAATGGGTTAAGTAAGCAAATAAGCAATTCTAGGTCATTTTGTGTAATAAGAAAATAAGTTAAAATGCTTTAATCAGACACCTAAGGCCATCTTTAAGCGCGACAAACGCTTTCTGGTGGAAACCGCAAAAGGAAATCATTTATTCATCATATAAAAAGCACAACATAATTCTGTGCCTGCAGAGCCGCCATGTTGGAACACGTGGGGACGTCTGCATGCAATCCACATTTGAAAAAACACTTACCGCTAATAATCATGGGCACACGTACAGATGCATCCTGAGGCAGAGACATAACCTCACTAACTGGATCAGCCCATTTTTACAGAGGCATTCATCTGTTTTCAAGACATCGAGTCTGTAAAAGATATAAAAATTGACGATTAGTGGCATTCTATGAATTTACAAAGCGTTTTAAACTTTAGGCAAATCAGTTAACACGATTTCCGCATGAGTCTTTCAGTACAGGTCTGTGATAAAATTCATCAGATAACGATAAAATATGAGCAAATGCAAACAAAATCTTACCTTTTATTGTTGTTCAATTCAATAATGCTTTCGCATTAACCATAAGGAAAGCATTCATCCCTGTAAAATAAAGAGATATAATGTTAATAAACTTGTCTTTATAAAATATCATAGTTTATAAATAAACTGAGCCATCAGATTGCCGAATCATCTTTAAATGAACAAATATTGTTCGAAATTATATTGAATAATACAATATAATAACGAGAAAATGTTCCTTCAGTCTCGTCATCAGTTTCATCATTTGTGGCTCAGATATTTAATTTTATTTTTTAGCACTCAAAGCAGAACCTTACCATCTTCCACAAAATTTCCAACGCAAATGAACGAGTACAGCACGTGGCATAAGAAAGAAACTTCCTTAGTCTTACTATCGATAACAATTCTCTTAGTTATGCTGAACATTATCGATTTATAAAACGCAGAGTTGATTTCATGCATTTGCAGAAATGCAATTATAGTAATCGATACATTTTTGCAGCTCTGTGTAAACAGCTGAGAGCCCAAGGCAACCAAAATAATCAACACGTGCAATTGTCGCATATTCCTTTAAATTGTTTACCTTTTATACACAAAGTAGGCCTATATAATGGTAAGTATGCTTGTAGCTAACTTTATAATATTAACATTTAATCATACATCTAATTAATTAATTAATTTTAGGGCAAGCAAAAGAAAACTAAAAAGATACAAAAGCAGAAGAACGCTCAACTAAAGCGTTTGCTGAAGCCAACCGATTCACGGATTAAGGAACAGGTTCGCCAAAAACGAAAGAAAGAAATCGATCCTCATGCACTTAAAGTCCACGAAGCCACACAGCAGAGCTCGGCGCTCTTTTTCCAGTACAACACACAGCTTGGTCCACCCTACCACATAGTGCTCGACACAAATTTCATTAATTTTAGCATTAAGAACAAGCTGGATATAGTTCAAGGCATGATGGACTGTCTGTATGCCAAATGTATACCCTATATATCGGACTGTGTGCGCGCCGAATTGGAAAAGTTGGGTAACAAATATAAATTGGCCCTGCGCATCATATCCGATCCCCGTTTCGAGCGTTTACCCTGCCTCCACAAGGGCACATACGCCGACGACTGCTTAGTCGAGCGAGTGCGCCAGCATAAATGCTATATTGTGGCCACAAACGACAAGGACTTGAAGAATCGCATACGCAAAATACCCGGAGTGCCGATTATGTATGTTGCAGCACATAAATACGCCATTGAGCGTATGCCTGAGGCGTATGGAGTGAAAGCATAACACCATTTTTTTTTTATAAATAAGATTATAATATTGTACAACCGATATTTGTACTCAGTTTTAAATATATAGGTATAATAATTACTTTACGGTTTTTGTTGCGGGCATTTGGTATTCGAGAGATATATTGGGAAAGAATTATTTCAATTTTTAAGCACTCTCATATATGTACATATGCATATGTTTAAAGAATCATAATGTAAACGTTAGATTGGATTGAAATTCGTTCTCAAGCCCGCCCGTACCGACAATACTGTTTGCTGCTAGATCCCGACCGTCTTGTGATTTTAAAATAATATTCTGCATTGCCGGAAAGTACTGTAATATGGACAGTTTGAGTAAAATTGTTTATTATACAATTTTTTTATTTAAACAAAGGCAGACATATAGTTAAAATCTCCCCCACACCACCTCTCCCGAAATTCGGGGATATCTTCCACAGCTTTATAGCAGTACTCACCAAATTCGACATTGTGAGAAGCTACTTCATGAAAATCTGTTCTTCCCACACTCCCATAGCTAGAATCATCTAATTTTGAGGGATAAAAAGGTATTGCCACGCCCACCTCCGCCCATGCAAACTTATCTACCAGAGCTGCAAAGCTGGACGCGCCTAATGTCAACTAATGGACATTAATAATTTACTTTTCCAGAAAAACACCTAGAATATTGTTGCTATCTCAGCTTCTGTCTCTTTTTATTCTGTTAAAAGTTCAGCAGTGCAAAGTTACAGGTGAAATAAAGTTTTTTATTGCAAAAGAAAACGGTACCAACGATTTTGATCAAATTTTCGGGTATGCTAGCCATTGAAATTCCGAAAATTTTGGTATGCAACACATATCTGACAAAATTCGTGTTTGAAAGATATTGATGTTTTAAGTAGCGGAAGTTTTTTGCGCAACAAGCTACCGAACCCGGGAGAAAAATGTTCGAAGTTGACAAGTATGCTGTGCAGCGGCTTCTTAAAAGATGTCCCGATCCCAAAGTATCCCGCAGGATTGCCGTTCCGATCTCATCTCTAGTACATACTATATTCTTAATGAGGATATTGAGCTAAGCGAATATACTTAGCTGCCTACCCGTTTTCTTCTATACAACTATCTAACCCTATCTCTCTCTTCGCTGCAGTTTAGTTTACTTACCGAAACTGACCGGATCGGATCACTAAATCTTAGGCCCCCGCAATAAACGAGCTGAATTTAAAAGTTTTGAAATTTGACCGAATTCTGAGCGCAGATCTATGAAACATTTGTATAGTGATAACGCGTTCTAACCGATGCACTTCGATATGGATAAATAAAAATGTAACAAATTATTTCGTAATCTTGTCGAAACGAGTTCGCTGCTCAACATCAACAGTCATGTCGATCTATCAACATATGTTATTGTTTTTCAATTAAACTCACCAATTTTCATTTTAAATATGTTATACGCATCGAAATGAAGAGCTATTTAACAAATTGGCTATATGACAAAAATTTTTGTTTTTAAGCTCTCACAACCAAATGCCCTAGTACCAAATTTAAGTAAGCTTTATGATTGTTTATTAAATTTGTACAAAATCTGACTACCATATCTTGACTAATAATTTTCGTAGTCCATTTGGGCCCACAAAACATACTAAAACAAGAAAGAAAAGTTTCTTCGGCGTGCCGAATATATTCCATTGCAGAAAAATTTTTCATAAAAATCCTAATTTTTAACAGATTGTTCCTATGACAGGTATAAGATATAAAAGACTGATTTGTATGAAACCGAGGCAGCATGTATTTAAAATATTAGTATTGAGTAGTAGCGAGTTTGGTTAAAATATTTGTATGAAAAAAAAAATGTTTCATTCAAAAACTCGTTTCTTAACTGATTTTTCTTATAACAGCTATTAGATATAGTCGTCCGATTTTAATATAATATTGTCAGAATGCCAAAAACATTCAAAAACACAGAATAGGTGAGTTTAACTAAACTACCTTGAGAAACAATAATTTTTCATACAAAAAATTATTTCTTAAACCATGTACACGAATATCAAGAATATATAAATAACCCTTGTTTTCTTTATGGAGCCATCTCCCTTAACGCGATGAACATTTATTGACAAAATAATAATACTCTCTGCAAGGGTATAACAATATTTCAGCAGCTGATGCCCGAAAATAAACATGGATGCTTTTTAAGTCAGTTGAATTCAGCTCCTCTCCGCTTAGCTGTCATTATTTTGGTTGAATTTTTTGTCGGATAAGTTCAGTTCAGCTCAGCATTACATCGGAAACTTAGCTCTTCTAAACATATCATATTAGAGCCTTCTGGACCCCAGGGCCAACTTTGGGTTCGTTCGACAAATAGCAGTAAACCCAAATCTACCCAAAAGTTATATAAACAATAAAACATATCGAATATTGTTGGATCTACATCCGACGATGTTTTGCTTTTTATTCAGAAAATCTTGTTCGCAATGATCTTAAGCATCTGCATGCAGACGAGCCGTTGGCTTGGACAGAAAATCGGAGTATGCCTGGTAGGGTGTGGAGCCCAGAGGCATTTCCTTCCACAAATCTGGTGTCAGGTAGGCGTATGTCTTGGCAATGGCTGCATAGGTAGCCTTGGCGAAGTTACCCAGAGTACCAGTAGAGCCACGAGCGGATGTATAGCAATCCTCAATGCCAGCCATAGTCAGCAACTTCTTGGGCACGGGGGCTGAGACGATGCCAGTACCACGGGGAGCTGGGATCAGACGCACCGAAACGGAGCCGCACTTGCCGGTGACCTTGCAGGGCACGGTGTGAGGCTTGCCGATCTTGTTGCCCCAGTAGCCACGGCGCACGGGCACCACGGAGAGCTTAGCCAGGATGATGGCGCCGCGGATAGCGGTCGCAACTTCCTTGCTGCACTTGACACCCAAGCCAATGTGACCATTGTTGTCACCAATGGCAACAAAGGCCTTGAAACGTGTGCGTTGACCGGCACGCGTCTGCTTCTGGACGGGCATGATCTTGAGAACCTCATCGCGCAGAGCTGAGCCCAAGAAGAAATCGATGATCTCGAACTCTTTGATGGGTAGCGAGTAAAGATAGATCTCCTCAAGAGACTTGATCTTGCCCTCGCGCACTAAACGACCCAGTTTGGTGACTGGCACCCACTCCTTGGAGTCCTCCTTGCCACCACGACCGCGTGCGCCGCGTCCACGACCACGACCACGTCCACCACGACCACCGCGAGAGCCAAAACCACCTCGGAACCCACCACGGGCTGGAGCTGCGTCCGCCATTCTGTAAATGCAACAAAGAAAATGAGAAGAAAAAATATTATAAATTTGTGAGGTTATGATGTTCATAATCGATATTGACTTATGAAATTTAAAGTGCTTTAATCAGACACCTAAGGCCATCTTTAAGCGCGACAAACGCTTTCTGGTGGAAACCGCAAAAGGAAATCATATATTCATCATATTGAAAGCACTTTAAAAATTATTTTCACATTGATGCGTGTGCACCGCCGCCATTTTGAAACACGTGGTGATGCACAACACAAATTTAAGTTGTTGTAATATTCTTTAAATTCGTATTATTCCATGCACACATGACAATAATTCAATAGCTACATATTTGTTTAAGCCCAAGTAAACAATTAATTTGCAATTATTTATTGTACAATACAATTTTCTTCATATATATTTATTAGCAGCGGAACTTACTTGTAGTTGTATAGGGTGAAGACAAAAACCAAATGAGCGAGAAATTCCAATCGCAGCACTTGCGAAGCCGGGGCTAGGTATGCAGACGATACTTATCGATATTTACTCGTTGTTTCCAAATCGCTAATCATCGCTGTTTGGCTAAAATGTAAGGGTTCTGTTATGTTGTCAGTCTGTTATCTATATTAGTAGCCGTTAAATTCAAATGTTGTCAACTCTTTACATCATTAAACAGCAGAAAAGTTTGGATGGCTTGTCTGTCTGTCTGTTTGTTTTTGTTTGTATCAATTTGATACTATCAAAGCGTTGAGATAGCTTTCTTCAATTTTGTGAACTTGTTTTTCATCTTTGTGCTACCACTTTTCTATTAAAACTGCTGGTTCAGCGGAAGAAAAGCCACGAAAATTGAAAATCCATCATTTGGCTCTTTAAAAGGCATTTAGCAAAAAGACTACAGGTGAAATTTGTTTTTGCACATTTTAGCAAATAAAAAGAAAATGACCTGAGTTTGATACAATTTATGGATATGGTAGGCATTACAATTTCTAACGTTTTAATATGTAGATATTGACTCTTTAATGTAGCTAGTACTATTACTAGGTATTAATGAGTATCCCGAGTGTACTACTTGTGCAGAAAACAGTAAATTGATGGCCACTATTAATTTTCTGTCAGAAAAAACCACTAAAAATGTTGTTGCTGTTTCTGTCTTTCTCTCTCACTTTATTCTGTTAAAAATTCGGCACTCGACACACTGCTAAATGGAAACCGATATTTATCCCAGTATTCCAAATATCTCGTTCAATTTTATATAAGTAGGTACAACTTAAAATGGTACAAATGGTAAAAGGTACAGCAGTAAAACACAAAAAGAACAAAATATTTTTTGACTAGCGTAGTTTTTATTACACATAATAAATAATATGGGTTTACATAGTACAAATTGAGCCTTATAAAAGCAGAATCATTAATTCTACCAGATGGGTGGGGGGGATTAAATGAGCTGCATCACATGGTTTATGTATGTATATGTTTGCGCTCCTCACATAGGTCAGGGTAAAGTTTTGAGCTTGTAAATGTGGTTAGTCATCTATCTAACTGTTTTCAAAATAAATATGCCTTACGGACTAGTATGTACTATGAGAGTACGATAAATAGTTGCATTTTTGCATAAGGACACGGCCTAAATGCAATTCGACCACAATAATAATGTCTGGTTATTGCAACAAATTGCAATGGTGTGCCTGCGCTCGATTATAAATCAATCCCCTGCCTAGTTGTTGGTATGGGTATAGTAGAGCACCGTATTACCAGGCAATTGCCAATGCGAGGCCTTCAGTTCAATCAGCTGGAGCAAGGTGCGGCGTATAGCAGCTGCAGCGTCACCGGCATTGAGAAAGGCATCGCGTACCAAAGACATGAGCAGCTCCAGCTGCTGTGGCAGCTGCTGCTCCATGTCCTGTCCAATGCAAGTTAAAACATAGAACAGGCACTCAATCTACAAAACAAAAAGTATTAGTTGATATTCATAACTCTTACAGATATTCTTACAGATATAGGATATTAAAGCTTACCTCAGATAGTGAACGCACAGGCGGACGCACACAATCCTCGCAACACTTGGACAGCAAACTGAGCAGCACCAGAGGCGGCGGCGTTCCCTCGCTGTGGGTGTGCAGCTGCAGCTGGCGGCGTTTCAGCTGACAAAACATTTCCGTGAGAAATGCCATGAAAGCCGTGAACCGGACGCGAGATGGCGATTTCATGCCCTGTATGGCAAACAGCAACTGTTGGAAAGGAGTTTTGGAATTGAATTGAATTGTTTGTGTAACAGATTTGATGGCTTACCTTTTCACGTTCCTGATACCACTGGCGGCACGTATTAAGTAGTGCCTCTAAAAATGTCTCCTTCTGCTCCTTGGCAATAATATTGAGGCAGAGGCGTGAAATGGGCAACGCAAAGCGTCGACTTTCAACGGATCGCTTGATAAATTGAGATGTCAGCTCCATAAGGCAACGTGAATTCAATTTATTGGGATCCTCCAAAGCGGTTTCAATCAGTGCCTGTATTTCGGGCGTAAACTGACCAATGTCTGCCACCTCATTGCCCAGGCCCAAACCCAATCCCGCCAAGCCACGTGTCAGCGCATCAGCCGATGATAGCGACTTGGAACGCTGCAATGCGGTGCCATTTAAATAAGGATCGAGCCCATTCATTTGATATTGTTGCTGTGAATTGTTGTAGTGATTGTTGTTGTTGCTGAACTTCTGGACTCTGGGCTCAGGAGCAAACTTAACCCGATTCGTCGACTGCAATAAGAGGATAAAAGATAAATGGCCTCAAATGTAATATTAACAATATCTTTCATTTTATTTACATGCAGTATGTTGCCGCTGGAAGGTGAATTCATAAGCGGTATTTGACCGCTCATTGGGCTGATTGGATGCGATACCAAAATGGATCGATGATGGCCACCCTTTACGTTCACATTCGCATTGAGACTGTTCAGGTTGGGCATGTTGCCCAGGGAGAGTCCCGCCTGGCGTCTGTTGAGTATTGCATTGGAGGCAGCAACATAATGCTGCTGCTGCTGCTGCAGCAGACTTGGTCCGGCAGACATGGGGAATATAAGCGATGAACTGGAAGAATGTTGTAGATTGTGGTTTAGCTCTGCAAGAAGATGGCAAGAGGGGTAAAGTTTGGTATTAAAAATATGTTGGCGTTACCGATTGTTAAGTGCCTCTGCCGGTGGCGTCGCACGTGAGTTGGTCGTCATTGTGAACTCCTGGGCATTTATGTTCAGTTTGTTCGTGACACCCCCACCAACAGCATCACCACCAGCACCACCACAGTCACCGCCACCACCAACACCACCGCGTACATCTGACAAGGATTGTTTGTTTGTTTGTTTGTTTGTATTTAAATTGTTGTAAACACCACGGCAAGAGACAATTTAAATATACACACAAGTGATAATACAATAAGTACGAGTATATATGATGATTATATATTTTTGGGGGATTTGGTTGTACAGAAAAGGATATCAACAAATAACGTGTACAAGTACGATTATGAGATGTGAGACATATATGAAAAGAAGAAGAAAGAAAACATTTTCAAAATAAATATTGATGTAGCACAATTTTTAGATTTTGATTTTTTGAAAATGCAGGGCAGTTGTTATTGCAGCTGAAAAGCGAATTGAAAATAGCAGATTTTTTGCAGAGAGAGTAAAAGGTTAATTTAAATAGACAATTTCATAAAATGATTATGATTCATTTTTGGATATTCTATATAGAATCATTTTGATGGAAAGCTTAACTTATTTAGATTATAATAGTTTGCCTTTGTAAATGAACGATCTTTATTCAATTCATTTATGCAAAATGTCATATTTAAAACTTCCTTCTACGATAATAAAGAACATAAAAAGCTGAATTAAATTTATATATTGTAGGAAAAAGAAAAAACTAGATTGGAAATGTGTTGTAACTTAAGTATAATAGTAGATGAAGCAGAGCAGCAAGCATAAGGCTAAGCTTACAGAGGCATTATATAAATGAACACAATAATATGACTTACTTGGTGGTCTGTATATATCCATTGCGGGCTTGCCACGCATCTGTCCAGGCTGATTTCCAGGAACATTGAACGCTAGACTGCGCCTTTTATTTATGTTCTAAGTACAAACATAATTTATAAGTATAAAATAATTGATGATTCTAAGTTATACTAACCTGTTGATTTGAAGTGCGAACAAAGCTGCGCTCTCTGGAGATTACGCCTGGCATAATGGGTTGAAAATCGGGCGATTTGCGCACCTTTCGAGCATCATTCTGTTGATTATTATTATTAAATGTGGCTGGTGAGATTTCCACTTTCTCCGCCATTGTTGCTTATGCGTTTTCTTTTGCTTATCCGTTAAACTAATTGAAAACTCTAAACTTTGGTTTCTCTTTTTAAAAAAAAAAAACGTTGATTATTCTTGTGATCCGTCTATTGACGACCGGGATACTTGGAATAAACGTCTATATATGATTTTTCAGTATTTGAGTAAAGTTGTACATATCACAATTCTTGTTTTTTTGTTTTGTTTGCTTGTTCTTAATACAATTAACTAGGTTTAATTTTGCTTTCGTAGTCTTATGTGCAAGACAAATATAATTTTTTCCCTCTAATAAGTATTAGCGTGGTCTGAAAGGAAAAACAATTTTATAAATTAAATAAATTTTGAATAACTTGTAAGCTAGCATTCCTAAGACTGGTTCATCCTCCACATATCATTTAAAAATAACTTGAGTAGCTCTGCAATGCAGAGATCTTAAAATAAACAATACACTATTTACCTAATTCTATCATAATCTTGAACTACAGCTTAAGTAGCTGGAAAGAGAAGCATAAACTATTTGTGCTCTTCAGATATCTACACTCTTAACTGGTATATGTATATATATAGCTGTACATAAGTACATCCCATAGTCTGTTAACCGGCTTTGCGACTGCGCGTAGGAGTGCATCTGGTTTCAAGACCACGATTGGGATTGGGGAGCGCACTTCAACTGGATGACGATGACATCAGCTTTGAGCAATTTTGTCTAATTTTTCAGCGTTTAAAGTACTCATAAATAAAATTGTGTGTGTGTGTGTGTGTGTGTGTGTGTGTGTGTGTGTGTGTGTATGTGCAGGGTGTTAGTGTGACTGTATATTATATTCGATTATAGTCGATATTTATATGCTCTATAAATAAATTACAGTTTTGACAGCTACATATGTATATGGCATGTATAATTCATTATAGTTATTTGTGCGAATAAACAAACTAAATATTAAACAAAATAAAAACGTTTCTCAAGTTAACAAGTGTCCCGTGTTTCCGTTAATCATGCTTGTAAATATTTTAAATGAAAATATTAGTGGAGGAATTGTATAAATATTATATCGAAGTGCTTTGAGATTGATATAAGAACTATTTAAAAAAAACTTTGTTGTACCTAAATATCTTTTTGCAGTGTGGCGAATGAATATTAGAATGCGAAATTTTGTTCTTATGCTGAGTGCGTACTAAGATCGAATTTTGGAAACTTCTGTAGCGGAAATCTGTTGTATGCAACTATTTTCTTTATTTTTAAATCAATTTTAAACTCATTCGCAAAGATCTATATAAAAACTTTACGCATAACTTAATAAAACTATTTAATATCTAACATTTTTGAATTTTGTTAAGGAAAATACCATTTATATTTACACAATGATCAATATAAGTGCTGAGTAAATTTGAAAATGAACAAGCGCTACAATCAAACCTAATGCGAACCTAAAACTTTTATAAATGTTTTATAAATTGAAAAACTATAGTATTTTCAAAGTACTATTGTATCTACGGTGAGTGAATGATGATGAAAAGTGTGAGTAACAAAGCACTTTGAAATGAGGAGTACGCCTACTATGGCCTAGTCATAGACTACCTATTCATACTAGCATACAATTCTGAGTTTCTGAGTCAGCTTTGATTGATTTAAGAATTCAACTTACCTTTTGATGCAATTTATAATTCTTCCAATAATTTTGGGTTTCGTTGCTGTTTAGCTATTGTTTATCTGCTGCTCTTACTCTCTTTTCTTCTCTCTCTCTCTCTCTCACTGTTGCATACTCTTTAGCCTTCTAATTCTGTCTCTTTTTCTAGTTCTTTAGATTAAGAAACGTCGTTATGGGTTTCGCGTCGTCGTCGTCGTCTTCGTTTTGTTGTTGTGATTCGTAGATAGATATGTAGGTATATGTATATTCATTAACTTTATAGATATACTCTTCGTCGTGTGTCGTTTAATTATGCTCGGCACATACTACAGCTAGCAATAATTCCATAAAACAAAAATAAAAATAAAAATTATTTAATTATAATTCGCTGTCAGGCAATGCCTTATAAAAACTATGAGTAAGTGTTTAGTTTTTTGGATCGTCGCACTCACACACACAAACGCACACTCATCAAATCATACACACACACACACACGCATGCAAACTGAGAGACCCACACATTGGATCAGATACAGCGGCGCAGAAACAATTGATGATTGTCTTGTTATTCTTTACAGTTGCTGCTGCTGTTTTGTTGTTTTTGTTTCTGTTTGTGTTATATTTGTATTTTCATTTTGTTGTTAGTGTTGCCGAGCAGCTGTTTACGAGTTGAATGAGTCAATGAGCGAGCGGGCGGTGGGTGGCATTGGGTGGTATCTGGCCGGTTGCGGCTGCTGGTTAAGTATACGCACCGTTGACGCTGACGCTGACGTTAAAGTCGTCGTCGGCGTCGGCGGCTTTGTCTTCTGCTATCTGCTTTGTCTATTTTTGGTTTGTTGCTTTGCGCTTCTTCTTTTTTCTTTGCTCGTTTGTCAATTATTATTTGTGTTTGTTCGCGTACTTTTTCGTTATTTTAATTATTTTATTTTGTATTTTCTTTCGTTGTGTAGATCGCTCGCTAGTTCTCTCTCAGCTATTGCTCACAGACACACACACGCATATATATATATATATATATAGATAAATATATATGTACCTAAGGCATGGCATGTATCATAAGCATAGATATTAATTTATTTTTATGTTTTCTTTTGCACGCGCTTTTGTTTTTCGTCAAATTCTGCGTTCTAGCATACAAACATACATATAATTCCTAAGATTTATTTGCAAATTGTTCACATGTACCGTAAATATGTACTAGTATTCATATATGTATGCTATATGTATCTATACCTATACTCTAGTATATATAGCACATATGCAGTTTACTGAGGCGCGGCTATATTCTTCCGTTTCCGCTTTGGCAGCTGCGTTATGACGTCGTTCTTTATTCTTAATATTTGTTGCCTTTGGCCAAAAAAAATTGCGTTTTTCAAATGAATTGGTTTTATTTATTCGTATTGTGTGACTATTTTGTATTGGACCAATATGATTTCCGTTTGGCGAGCGCTCTGTCTATTTATAAATATAATTCGGCTTGTCTGAACGCCCAAAAAACTTATGTATGTATGTATGTACATATGTATGAATCACATAATAGCAAAACCGAGTTGTTAGAGGCAAAATAGAACAAAATTTACCAACAGTGTGCTGCACAATTTCATATAAAATACATATATGCATATGTATGTATGTATTTGAAAAATCACATAAAACTTTCGATTTTAACAGGCGTTTTACTTTCGTTGCAATTATTCATGCATTTATTTTTTATTGTATTGTATATTCCGCTTATTTTGTTCGTTGTTTTGATAAATATTGCAAATTGTTCAAGTGATTTAAGATTTGCACAAATGTAAATATGTTTATGTATATGTATGTATGGTATATATGGTAGGTAATGTGAGTATCGATTTTTGTTTTGGCTACACTTGGTACAATAACAGCGTTTAAACTTAAAAATTAAATCATCGGCGCGAGCGATCAGTTAAAGACTAAAACTTGATGAATCGCCGCCGAAGTGAAAAGCTCATGAAATTTGTTGTTTGCGAGAGCCGACCTGCATATGATCTCGCATTCGAGTATATTAATAAAGAGAATGTGGAGAGAAACTCGCTCTTTTCGAGGGTTGTCGAGTCTGCATGTATTCACACTCAATTTGTTCAATGATTCAAAAGAATTTCTCAGCATGTATTGTACGATATAGAATGTACATACATAAATACATATAATATACAACAATTTTGATATAATAGTTGACAGCATCTTAAATTGTTATTCTTACACAATCATTAAATTCATGAGAGACTATTGTGAGCACCATTTAAAATAACTCAAATCTTTGTGTGACTGTCAATAATAACAACATTGTTGTTCATGCTTTGTACAATTTGATTTTAATAATGTTCTCATCCACGGATAAGTATGTGGGATAAGATTCGTTTGCAGCATATAATATGGATTGGTAAAATAAAGAATTGGAACTTACACTACTTATGCAGACATTTGTAAATGCTAAGTCTTTAAAATATAATCAATTATTTAAAAAAAAAGTATAAATCATAATGGTTTAGGCTAGTTATAATTTCTGTATGTCTGTCATTCAGTAAATTTGTTTAAAGCAGAAATCTAATATGCAACATTTAAAACTTTATTGCTATAGAAGGTTTAGATATTTGTTTAATGAACTCAACTCAACACTGCAATTAAAATTGTCAATCTGAGCTGAATATAATTTAATATATAATTTAATACAATATTGATTCTTATAATTACGCGAAAATGATACAAGCTAAAGGGCTTTATAATAATAATTTTAGTTAAAATGATACGCTAAAAAAAAATTTAATAATGGAAAGTGTGTCGCTAAAGCGACTGCTCAATTAGACTTCTTCGATGGCGTTCCCAAGGAGGTATTCAATGAGTTATTGAGTTGTTCCTCCTCCTCCTTATCGAGACCTAACGCCATTGTTAGCAATTTAACAACACAGCGCTGCTCGTGCACCTCACCACCCTTTTCTATAGACGTTATATCCTTTTCTAATTTTAGCTTCTCTTCGGCAGCCATTAAAATGCCCTCCTCAATGGAGCTTTCCGATATTAAACGATATATACTGACTGGACGCATCTGTCCCATCCGATGACAACGATCCTCAGCTTGTTTATCATTGTACGGATTGAAATCAATGTCATGAATAATGCAGGTGTCCGCTGCAGTTAAATTGATGCCTACACCACCGGCCTTCGTTGATAACAAAAACACAAATATATTGTCATCGACATTAAAGTCCGTGATGAGATCTTGCCGCTCTTTTACAGCCGTGGCGCCATCTAATCGACAAAATCCATGATTTCGTATTTTCAAATACACCTCAATGACGTCCAGCATCATGGTGAACTGGCTAAATAGAAGCACACGATGCCCCTCGGCCTTCAACTTGGGCAGCAGCCCGTCCAGAAATTGAAACTTGCCTGAATCACAGATTAAATCGCTCGGTATCTTTACATCATATAGTTCCTAAAAAATGAAGATTCAAACTTTAGCTATTTACTAGTTGAAATGGTTGCAATGCGACCTACATATTTGGTGCACAGCTGATACACCTGAAAATCGGACATAACTGCCAACTCCTCGAATATATACTGTTCATTGGTTTTCTTATAGGAACTGGAGCATGCCAAACGCTTTGCAAAGCCCCGTAACTGATCATCACTGAAATAATGTCGCATTAGCAGCGGATGATTTGCCATGCGTCTCATTTCCATCATAATTGATATTCCGGCTCGTTCGCTGCTGCCACACACAACGCCCTTGTTGTTTGAATAGTATTCGACCAGTTCCTTATAGTACTGCTTTTGTGAGGTGCTCATAGCAACTTTTTCCTAGAAATAAATACGATATTTAGTTGCTACTGTATTCATGGTAAATTATTATAAAAGCTGCAAAAACTATACAGTTTATTGATTGTTATTAGGAATTCTGTTTTGCAATACTTTGAATTCGGAAAAATATTATTCTGAGAATTTTGAATCTTAGTTATTCAATACTTACGACATAGCTATGCTTTTGGGGTAAATTATTAAGCACATCTTTTTTGAGACGTCTCAGCACAAATGGTTTCATAATGCGTTTGGCGCGCTCCACTTGAGTCTCTTGGAACTGTGATACCTCCTCTTGATCACCTTCGGTTTTTACTTTCTGCCAGTTAAAAGAAAAATTAATTATGCATATGTGCTGCGGTCTAATTCAGTTATACACACCTTAACAAACAAGGACTTTATGTGCTCAATGCTCTTGGCAAAAAATTTAGGCATGACAAAACACAGCAACGAGATTAACTCGAGCAAGTTGTTCTGCAATGGAGTTCCTGTCAGCAGAATGCGCATCTCAGCATTAATTGTGATAAGATTGATATAGCGCTGTGTTGTCATGTTCTTCAGCATGTGAGCCTCATCAAATATAACATAATGCAATTTGCATACTCGAAACATCTTTCGCTCCTCGGGCGTAGATCCAACTATATGGTAACTGATAAAATATACAGATTAAGCATCAAGTAGATAATGCTTGAATCGCAAACACATACGTGGTGAGCAGCACATCGAAGCCGGTGAAGCCATCCTTGGCAAAGCGTACGCGCATCCTTCGTCGTTCGTCCTGCGATCCGTGATACTTTTCAACAATCAGACTTGGACACCATTTGGCCATTTCAGCCTCCCAGTTGTCCAGCGTCGACGAAGGCACCACAATTAAATGCGCTCCTTTGCTAAGCTTATTTTCTTTGAGATAAGCTAGAAATGCAATGACCTGTATGGTCTTGCCCAGACCCATCTCATCAGCCAAGATGCCATTCATTTCCTGCTTGTGCATGACAGTCAACCAATTAAGACCAATTACTTGATAATCCGCCAATTGCATGCTGTAAAAAGCAGTTCAAATATAATTACAAAAATGGTCATATTATTGACTGTTAATAGGTAAACCAACGTTTTAAAACAATTTATAAAATATATAATTTGAAAGAGATTACAATTTTGTTACTATATGTGTGGAATAAGAAATGAGAATATTCTCTTAATGTGAATTGATTTCACAAGATCATTTTATGCCATTCGTTTTGTTTAATAATGTTACATCTTTAAAATGTTTAATTTGTGAAAGTTTTCAAAAGATTTAAATTCAAATTGTTTGTGAAATAGCTAACTAATGAAAGAGATAGAGATAGAGGGACACCCACTTGCTGTTTAGATTTCGTGGCTGATCCACAATACCGGAACCGTTGGCAATCGCCGTTTCCAAGCGATTTACCATACTGTTGCATTTGTTTAAAATGGTGGCAACAAGATTCTGTTTGTTAATCAGATCCTGTGTATAGTTAAGCAGATCGGCCGATAATTTGTTGGACTCCAGTTTCTGTCGTAAATTTGCCCAGTCACTGAACGGTCGCAACTCAATAAGTATAGTTGCTTTCTTCTCGGATAGCGTCTTCACCGACTGCAGCTCAATGATGCTGGCACTGTTCATAAACTGAAACACTTTCTTCCGTTGCCCGGTCATTTGTGAGGCCAATTCAGTGTCACTGTCATCGCTGTCGTACACCTGATCCTTGGACTGCTTAACATCCTCATCATCATCTGAGTTATCGACATCCGAGTAGTTGCCGGTATTCCTGACTTGCGTCTTTGCGCCACTTCCATTTGAGCTGGGCTTCAATTTGGGCTTATCCAATGGACCATTTTGCGCTTTTGGCTTACAGTGTTCCTTCAGATAGCGTATGGACGCTGCAACATCCCAGTTTGTGCGTGACAGCGAGTCTTGAATAGCCTTAAATGTGAAGCAACAGAATAATCAAATGTGTTCATCAAAATAAAACAACATTTTTTATTTTGTGTATAATTGAATGTAATTCTTTGGAACATCATTTAAATATCAAATCAAAAATATTAAACCAATTTCAACTAAAAAGACAACAAATAGGCATCTTATATCTCACATAATCGAACCAGCTTTTAAAAGAGATCTTGATATATTTCGTACTCCGTTGGAATTCATCTTCTGGCATTGTTGACAAAGCGTTGACAAACGCTGTGTCAAAAATACCTGAAGACAAATTCCGAAGGATTCATAAAAAAAAAAACAAAAACATTGTTTTTATTTTTTTAACCCCGTTTAAACCTGCACCTCGCGCCGACTAGAAACAGCTGTTTTGTGATAATTTAATTTTATTCAATTTTTTTAATCGGAATGTTGGTCTGCACTTTGATTAAATTTATATTTTGCTTCGAATAATTCAATAAAATTGGTTTTCAACTAAGTATTATTAATTGTGCTGCGCGCATTTTCTTTATTTACAAATATTTGTATTTTCTATAATTTCAAAAACAAAACAGCAGAATTTTATAATTTAATTTGAATTATCAAAATTTCAAAAACTGAATTTGTCTGGCCTGGACTGGATTAATTAAATGTACCACAGTATTTTCTTAAGTTAGAAATATTCGTAGCTTTTATAGCTGGAGAAAATAAACAGAATAATTTTAAAATATAATTTGAATTTTCAATAACTGAACTTGTCAAAGGCCTGGATCAAGATGTACTATAAATTCTGGAACAATGTATATATTAATTTGCATGTTCCGAGTTTAAAAAATTGAATTTTTAAGGAACTTTTGAAAATTGCTGACCCACGTATAAATGTGAAAGCAATCCCCTTTTTGTGACGCCGCTGTCGCAACAGCTGTTCACAATGCCGGTCCCGAATAGCCATGCCGAACACATGTAAACGACGCGCACATTTCCCCCCGACCGCGCGCCAAAAACAACAAAAAAAAAAAACGAAAAAAATAAAAAAGACAGCAGGACGCAACGAAAACTTACCATTGTGTCATATTGGGGCATTATTTTAGCGGCTGCCATATAGCGCTCTTCTTTTTCTTTGACAGTTAATACCAATTTACACTTTTTGGGCGTCTGACAGTCGGCGCTGTCACTGTCACTGTCCGCCATGACCTGGATGCGCTTCTTGCCAGGTACGCGCTCTGGAAATGGAAATGTTAAATGCAACGTTTGTTGAATTTGTTCACAACTAAGAATATAATTCACAAAGAAAACATTTAAACACAGTTTGCCTACCAGTTCTGCCTGCGCCTGCTGCGGCAGCTGCATTTTTATTAACCATTCGGAACTGACGCAAATCGTTTAAACTTGATTTGGAGACAGATGGCGACTGGCTTTCTGACATGTCTAGGCGAGACTGGATTTGCAAGCAATTGTTTTTATTGTTGTTATTTCGAGTTTTGTTTTTTTTTTACAATTGAACAGCTATTGGAGTAATTTTTTTCAATCCAACAACTTTTACATACACAATTTACAATTCACACAAAAAATAATCAGTGTACTCCTAGTTGCAAACTATTTGCAATCGCAATCGACATCGTTCAACGATTAACGATATACCATTCACAATCAGTGTTCTCATTTAGCCATTTCCACATCTAGCTTTCTTTTCTTTTCTTGACCTTATTTTTTAAAGTCAAAAAGCTGCAAACTATTGTTTGTACATGTACTAAAATCATGCACAAACACATTCGTTTGAAACTTACCCAAGCACTCTTTCTTCGATTTCGTTTGATACCGAAGATTTTTTTTTCTCAATCGAACAAAATCAAATTCAAATAAATTAGGTTCTGCTTTGCATCGAGCGAATGAATTTTCAGGCATTAAATTAAAAAAATGTAGTTCGTTAATTTGATGAATATATGATTTAAATTAAAATACGATTTCATTTAAATTAAAAAAGTGATATGATTCAAAATTTGGCAAGTCAAACATAACAAATTAGTAAATCAAGCGATTACACCTTGCAAATATTGAATATAGTTTAAATTATAATAACTCATTGCTTCCAGTTCATTTTCATTAGTTATCATTAGCGAAAAAAATGAATTTATATGCTCAGGTAAGTGTTTTAAGACCATTAATCCGACACAACACTTTTGTGTATCTTCTTTTAAACAAAAGGGAAATTATTAAAAAATATACATAATTGTATTTATCTAAAAGTTTTAGACTAAAACACTGAATGAATTTACAGGAAAATATAAATATAAATACTGAATATTGTCTCATTTGTCGCCACGATTTTATTATGGTAATAAGAACTTTAAGTTTAATTCATTGTTTTATGATATTTTTATTTTGCAGATTCGGATTGCGTAAGGTTGGTAATAAAGTAAGTTCCAAGCAAACGGTTAAATCTTATCGGTTTCAATGAGCCTCTAAAAAATTTGAATATTCTCAAAGAATAAACAAAGTTAACCAAAAATGGTATCTTCTAGATTAATTGGCTATTTTCAACTAAAGTTAGCTATTTGTAGCTATTTTCAATAGACAATTTAGCTATTTTTGGTTATCGTGAGTTGGCAGCACTGTTTACAATGCCAAACTGTTATCGATGGCTTGTTATCGACATTTGCGCGACGCCCTGTGCGCAGCCCTTGTACATTTTTTCTTTGCATTTGTGAGAAGAGGTTAATTGAATACATTTGTTTTGCCAAAAAATAAAATTAAAAAGAAAACGAAAATCATAAAACATAAATTGTTGACGTTTGTGTTGAAAAGAGAAGCTGCAAATATGGCTGGGGGCAATACACCGCGTGTTATACAGGTGACCAATATTGCGCCGCAGGCCACCAAGGATCAAATGCAAACGCTGTTTGGTAACATTGGCAAAATCGAAGAGATACGACTGTACCCAACTATACGGGATGTCTCCTGTCCCGTGCAGTCGCGCATCTGCTATGTGAAGTATACGGAGACGACCAGTGTGCCCGTGGCGCAACATTTAACCAATACGGTTTTTATTGACCGGGCATTGATTGTTATACCGGTGCTGGCCATACCAGAGGAGTATCGTGCCTTGGAGATGCTCAAGAATGGCACTATTGTGCCGGGATTGCAGAAGCCGGATTCAAAACTGCCGCCGGAGGTGATCAATCGGATTGAGGGCCAGTTGCCGCAGCAGGTGATCAAGACGTATGATCCCAAGCTGATTGAATTCAATCTACCCGAATATCCAGCGTTGCCCTCGTTCTACGATGCACGCAAGATCGAGGAAATCCGTCGCACCATCATTGTATGCGATGTGAGGAATGAGTGGCGTCTGGACGATCTAATGGAATGCTTTCAACGTGCCGGCGAGGTCAAATATGCACGCTGGGCGGAGAAGGATAACAAGACGTACTGCATGATTGAGTTCTGCGAACAGACGAGCGTTATACAAGCCTTGCGCTTGCAGGGACAGGAGTTCAGGGCCGGCAATTTGAGTGTTTATCATTCGACGTACTCGATCACAAAGCCCGAAGCGAAATCGAATGAGGCGGCACAGGCGGAGATCGAGGAGGCCATGACGATTGTCAAGGAGGCACAGAGCATGATATCGGCCGCCATCGATCCTGTTATTGGCATGCTCGCCAAGGATAAGCGGCGGCGTTCTCGCTCACGCTCCCGTTCCCGCGAGCGTCGCGAAACCAGTCGCTCTCGCTCCCATCGTTCCAGCTCACGTCGCCGACGTCGCTCTGGCTCTCGTGAGCGTCGCAGCGTATCCAGATCACGTCGGTCCCGCTCCCGCGGCAAGCACTCGTCACGCTCACGCAGCAAACGCTCGCGTTCGCGTCATCGTCGCAGCGGCTCACGTACAAGGCGCTCACGTTCACGTGGTGGCAAGCATTCGCGCTCATCAAGATCGCGTGGCAAGCGCTCCAGATCACGACATCGTCGCAGCTCATCGCGCACACATCGCTCCCGCTCGCATGGCGTCAGTGCCGGCAATGGTGGTGGTGCTGTTGGTGGCGGCGTCGGCGTCAGCGGCAATGGCAAACGCTCCAGATCCCGTGAGCGCAGCAAGAAGTCGCATCGTGCTCGCTCTCCACGCTCGCGCAGTAAACGCAGCTCTCCATCGCCGCCACCGGTGCCCAGCAGCAAGTCACGCTCCAGCCGCAGCAAAGATGTTGCCACGATTTCCATCAAGTCATCGTCATCATCGTCGCGACGACGTTCGCGCACTCCGGATGCACGCAAACTGAAATCAATCTCAGAGGATGCGGATGCAAAGATCTGCCGCAAATCGGTCAGCATTGAGAAGTCAGACAACATGGATATATCCAACTCACCATAGATCTAACATATACATTTTGATAAGACACATATAAATAACGTATATTACTTTTGCTATTTAAATCAATATTCTGACCGCTTTAAGATTTGTATTGCTCTATCCTAGTTCCAAGTAAAAAGTTTCTTTTTCGCATTTACAAATGTTTTATTTAAGATATATACTTACAAATTTAAGCATAAGTTTTATAAAATTTGTGACTGTTTCAATCGAGTACTTAGCTTACACAATTTTTGATTAAGACACACCACAAAAAAAAAGATCACAGCACATGCATGATATATCAAACAAATTAAAGCGGATAGAGCTTAAATTATTCAAATAAAGATCTTATTCTATACTGAAGCTTGGCACACAATAAAAAGGATTGCCGATCCTTCGATGATTTAACATTTTTATGCCAGCGACTAAAGATGAACAAAAGAACATTATACCCATGCAAAGGGTATTATAATTTAGTCTCAGAAAAAAAAGGATTATATATTCTTGATCAGCATCAAGTCGCAATTGCCATGTCCATCTGTTCGTTTGTTTGTATGCGAGTTCCAGGACTACAGCTAACTTTATGAAGCATGAATCGGCCAGATCGGACCACGATACCATTCAACTGCCATAGGAACGATCGGTTGAAAAATAATTGTTTGCTTGAAAAACTTTTTGCATGTTGACATTATGATATATTTTCTTCAAAATCGGACGACTATATCTCAAAGGAACAATCTTTTAAGAAATGAGTTAATGTATGATCAAATTTTTTCATACAGATATTCCAACTAAACTCGCTAGAAATAAATATTATTATTTTCCACACTTATACAAGTAGTCCTATGGCATATAGGAACAGTCGGTGGAAAATTAAGTTTTCTTATGCATAACTTTTTGCAAGGGTATACATATATATTCGGCACGCCGAATATAACTTTTCATTCTAGTTTTACATTCCGAGATAGGATCGGGACGTCAATGCCGCGGGTTTCGCAAAAATTTGTTCATAATAGAAGAAAATCGGTTAGTTTTCGGCATCCGCGCAATATATCTCAACCTCACCGGGACGGCCGGAACGGACAGTAAATGTCTGATTCAGGACGATATCGAATTTATTTTTCTGCCTTCACCTCTAGTCTATTTCGTTGCTTAAAGAAAATCTTTAATTAGGCACTGGACCACATTAAAATTGGAGGTGGCATTTCTGTAATTGTAATCCAAGGCAACTTTCATATATTTGCCAAGTTGTAAGTGAATGGCGGTGCCATTGCTTTGGGTCATTCAATGGGCGTTAGTGGAAGCCGTTTTACGGAACATCTGACACATGGTTTGCAGTAAGTTGACAAAATGGGATTTAAAAAGTTATTATAAAGGTTATAATAATGAACTATTTGTTTTCTCTTTTTTTTCATGTTTTCGGTCTTATAAATTCATTTTGGACACTTTGCAAATGGAATATTTATAGCTTTTTACAAGAAAGACATCATCTTCGTGTTGAAGATAAGAGCTATATAATCCAAGAATCGATGGAACTCTTCAGCTCGCTTGTCTAACTAAGGATTAAAGTTGGAACCTCAAAAGAATCTTCAAACATACATACATATTCTCTCGTGACTTCTTGCTCAGTCCAAAGAACAGCTGAGAAGTTGTTTGCTAAAAAGCTTTAACGAGAGATTGATGAAAACTTGTTGAGCTTTTTTAGCTCAGCAATATGTCTGCCGGTTGCGAGTTTTTTAGTTGTCTTCGAGCGTTTCTCGGTTGCAGTTCTACACGGAGAGGCTGCTACAGTTTTAAGCATTTTAATATATATTAAATATACAAAACAAAAGAGTGAAATTTAAGCAAAATGTCCGCAGCAACAAAAGGTAAATGATTAAAATTATAGAGATATTGTCAGTAATTTATGTTAGAATTGTAATAATTTGATTGTAAATGAACTTTGTACTTGTTGATGTCTTATCTGCTGTCGCTGCCCCTATTCCCCTACTCCCCCATTTTCCCTCCCCCTTCGCCCACACACCCAATTGAGCACCGGCAATGGCAATCTGTACTTTGGACCTGTTGAACAAATAAGATTTACTTTCGTTAACATTTTCTAATTTAAATATGATAGATAAAAATATAGTGATACAGCAGAAATGAAAAGCAATATTTAAGTGTATCATATTTGTAATTCTTCAATACAGGCATTTATATTGTCGCCGCTAAGCGTACAGCTTTTGGAACCTTCGGTGGTGCCCTGAAGAACATCAATCAGACGCAGTTGCAGACGACGGCTGCCAAGGCCGCCTTGGATGCAGCTGGTCTGAAGGGCGAACAGGTGGACACGGTCATCGTGGGTAACGTGATTTCGGTGAGTTTCCTGGGCAAGCAAATTATGAGTTTTCCTAATTATGAACAATTTCTTAGTTATAATATATTTATTGTTTATATCGGAAATGATTTTCTGACCATTTTTCTCTTTATGCCCTAAGGATCTCTGATCCTTTGAAGTTTGTAGTATAAGCTTAATATGAGTTTCATGGGGAAGCAAAATGATTGATATGGTTTTATTTTGCAAAATTTCTTAGATTTTTATACTCTGTTTTCCAAAATGAAAAAAAGAGTATATTGGGTTTGTGAAATGTCCGTCCGTCCGTCCGTCTGTCCGTCCGTCTGTATGAACGCAGTTTTTTTCCACAGTTTTGAAGCTAGAGCATCCAAACTTGGCATACATGTTGGTATATACCAGTCAGACAAAGTGTCAAGATCTCCCCCCCACCCCTTCCCCCACAAACCGCAAAAACCTATATCTTCCACAGTTTTACAGCTAGAGTTACCAAATTTGACATAAAGACTACTGACCACATCCTTGACCGACCTGCCAAAAAAAAAAATGCCACGCCCACTACCGCCCCCGCAAATGAGCTAAGCCTGTATCTCCTACACCCTTATAGCTAGAAACCCCAAATTTTGCAGTATGACTCCATTTGAACTGTTCGATAGATTGGAGAAAAAAAATTTTGCCACGCCCACCTCCGCCCCAGTAAACGAGCGATCATTTTGACAAGTACGCGTCTCGCTCTGCTTTTGTCGCTTGCAGCGTTCTGCACTTTGTAGAAAGAATTTTATAGTTCGTAGCGTATATATATAAGTAGTCTTTAAAAGAATTTAATTTAATATACGTACAGAAAGCAGAGTATATCGCAGTCGGGTGAGCCCGACTGCAACGTTCTTACTTGTTAAGTAATAGTTTTTTTATATCGTAAAACCACTCTTCTTTCTATTAATTCTGCGTATGTCCTACATCAAAGATCTTTAAATTAACGATCTCTGATCCTAAAATGTTTCAGCTTTAAGTATAAAATCTGTAAAGCTTGTACTATAAAGTGTAGTTTTTTTGGTTTACTAGATTTTTAAATTGCCAATGTGATTCTATAAAATATGGTTTTTTTTGTTTTTTTTACACTTTTAAATTAATCCTGTAAAGCTTATATGTACTGTAAAGTTTAGTTTTTATAATTTTATAGATTTCAAAATTACCAATATGATCCTATAAAGCTTATAGCAGAAATTATAAAATAAAGTTTTTATATGTTTTAAGTCGGGTGTTATTTTATAGACTCAATTGCTTGTTGGTACATTTTTGTTTTTTTAAATATACCATAAAATATAGTTTTTGTGGTTTTGTAGATCTCAAAATTACCCATATGTTCCTAAAATCTTTATAGTATTAAATATAAAATAAAGTTTTTATAGGTTTTAAGTCGGGTGTTATTTTATAGACACAATTGCTTATCGAACGGTTTTCTTACAGTCCGCCTCCACCGATGGCATCTACATTCCACGCCATGTGGGTCTTAACTGTGGTGTGCCTATTGAGAAGCCTGCGTTGGGCATTAATCGCCTGTGCGGCTCTGGCTTCCAGTCAATCATTAATGGTGCTCAGGACATTTTAGTTGGTGGTGCCAAAGTGGCGCTCACCGGCGGTGTGGAGAGCATGTCGCAGACTCCGTTTATAGCACGCAATATGCGCTTTGGCACCACATTGGGCGCCAACTATAATTTGGAGGACGCACTGTGGGCAGGTCTGACTGATACACACTGCAAGCTACCCATGGCATTGACGGCTGAGAATTTGGCCGATCAATATAAGATTTCGCGTGAGCGTGTGGATGAGTTTGCGCTGCGATCCCAAAAGAACTGGGAAAAGGGACAGCAGGAGGGGGCTTTCAATGCCGAAATTACGCCCATCAAGTTGAAGGTCAAGGGCAAGGAGGTTGACTTTGTTGTGGATGAGCATCCACGTCCCAAAACCACCATCGAGGGCCTGGCGAAGTTACCATCGCTGTTCAAGAAAAACGGCACCGTCACTGCGGGCACGGCATCCGGAATATGTGATGGCGCTGGTGCCGTCGTTATTGCCTCCGAAGAGGCACTCAAGGAGTACAACCTGAAGCCGCTTGCACGCCTGGTGGCCTTCTCATTCGTTGGCGTCAAGCCAGAGATTATGGGCATTGGACCAGTGCCAGCCATACAAAATGTGCTCCGTGTTTCGGGCATGAAACTGGAGGACATTGATCTGATTGAGGTAAATCTCTAATTGAAATTCTAGGCAATGTTTATGTATTTGACTTTATTTTGCAGATTAATGAAGCCTTTGCTGCACAGACGCTCGCTTGCGCCGATGCCCTCAAGCTGGACCCATCCAAGTTGAATGTGAACGGCGGTGCCATTGCTTTGGGTCATCCATTGGGCGCCAGTGGCAGCCGTATTACGGCTCATCTGGTGCACGAGTTGCAGTAAGTTGACATCAGACTAAAATTATAAGCAGTTTCTTATTTCGACTTCTCCCAATCTCTTTGCAGGCGCAAGAAACTCAAGTATGGCATCGGTTCCGCCTGCATTGGCGGTGGTCAAGGAATTGCATTGTTGCTCGAGGCTGTTTAATTGGAGCTACTTACGCATTTATGATTAGATTTGATTATTTTTGAAAATATATAAATATAGAATTATGAACTGATAAACAACACTTTGTTTTCTATTTTTTCGGTATTACAAATTTATTTTAAACACTTTTCAAATGGAAGGGTTTTCAGCTTTCTACAAGAAAGACAATTCATTATAAAATTTGCATTTTCAAAATTGCTAAATGTCAACATACGAGTGATGAATGGAATTTGTTTTTGCTCGCACTTTAAGGTAAAAATCTCTTAATGGGGCCTAACATTACGAGTACATGCAAGTACACAAAAAAAAAACTATAAACAAAAGATTTGTTCAGTTCGTTTGTGCGCTGGTAGAGAATAGCGCCAGGACACCGCTTGCAATGCCAATGGAGAAAATGTAGTTGACAAATGGCGTGGCATTCTTTAGCAGGAAGAAGCTGATGAAGATGATGATGGCCAAATAGATGGCATTGTTATAGAAAATGGAATATGTGGTTGCCTCATAGTCGGCCACTTCGTTCTTCTTCCACAGAATGCGTTCATCCTTCTCCTTGCGCGTGACCTTCTTGTCATCGCCGAGCTGACGGTTAACCTCGCGGGTAACGGCCTCCTCACGACGCACGGCAATCTTGTGCTTCAGCTGGAATTTGATGTTCTTGTAGGCGGTGGCCATCAAATAGGTGCTAGCAGCTGTCACCAGGACAAACAAGATGGAGCTGGGCCACAGATCCATGTTGTGAATGCGCCAGAAAAGCCCTAATCAACAACAACAACAACAAAACCAGTCAACACAAAATCAACAACGTGTCACTCTTTTGCGGTACTTACATATTGGCAGTGCGGAGACAATGAAAGCGTTGCCGTAAAATATTGTTGCCGATTTGGTGGTCACATTACGGCTAAAGTCCTGCAGCAGCAGCTCCTCTTCCTTGGTGAATCCAGATGATTGCACTTTTTGTTGCTTGCCGGAGCCCATTTTTTTGATCGTTTGTTTTATGTGGAAATGCGCTAGAGAAAGTTACAGCTAACAGCAACTCAGCCAGGCGAACGAAGAATAAGCGTAAAGCGTAAAGCGGACACGAAGGCAGTCTAATCGGCAAAGTGACAGTCGTTGCGTAGTGACGTGTAAAGTAAACGTCAAAATGCAATGTTGCTATACGATATGAACATGACCTGTCTACACTTGATTCAGTTTTCCTGAACTGGTTCTTTTGGTTTCACAATGCAAACAGTAAATCAATTTTTTTTAACATTGCCCAGATTCACCAGGAACAACAAAAAGACTATACTTCTGTTACCTTCTAGTAAACGCTATATTTGTCTGCCAAAAAACAAAAGCCCGTAAAACTACATACTCATTAAATGGCGGCCTAGAGCATTGCACAACGGTGACGCAACGGTGGCACAACGTTTTTGAAAAATTGCAGGGAAAGAAGAATCTATATCGTTGTAATTACGTATTAATTAAATATCGTTTGATTACATACGAGAAGAAATTATTATGTGATATACAGCTGATAGTAGCGGAATCACAATATGGTAGTGGACCTTTTCATTGCTACGTTTATGCATAGGGAATTATGAATTCTTTAATTCGCGAATTTGCCCCTGTTTATATATATTAATAAATTTGGTCGCAAAGAGATGCCAAATGCAAAAAAAAAAAAAAACTGAAAGTGGCATCAACATTTCAAAATTGCAGAATGTTGATCTATTTAAAAATACTAAGCAGTTTTTATTCCAAAACGGGTTTTCAAATTGCTCCATTGCCATTGCACTTTTTATATTTAAACACCAAAGAAAACATAATAAACTGCTTTTATTTGAAATGTCATGCTCAGGCTTTCAAAACAGAATAATAAGATTATACTTTTGCAAAACAAAATATGTTGCTTTATTGATTCACTAATACATGCCTGTCAGCAGGGAATGAAATCAAACTGAAAGAATCAGCTCAAATCATGCAGCCCTGGCACTTGATATCGATTAATCAAAATCGCTAGCAGTGCAACAGGTTCCGCCACAGCTGTTTTGTTAACGAATTTAAATATTTAGGTAAAGTTTATGCAAGATACTTTGCCTTGTGCCGTCTATAACTACCTAAAACGTCAAATAAATGAATTAACTTATATCAAATAAGAAGATTTAGCACAATTAACAAATACCCATTACCTGTTGAACTTGCCTCAACATAAATTGGACCCCGTCCAAAGGTCACTTTGCGTTGTTTACATGTTTCGAAAATTTCCATTCAAGAAAAATGATGCGTTCAAAAGTTTTGAGCCTGGTGCCTCGTGCCACAACTCTAACCAGACACATGTCCAACGCCACAAAACTGACCACTGTGGATGTTAATGATAAGACTGGCGTTGCTACACTTACGATGAACCGGCCGCCCGTAAATGGCCTTAACTTGGAGCTGCTGCAGGATCTGCATCAATCGATTGAGCAAATAGAGGGCAACAAAAGTCGCGGCCTTATATTGACATCTGTAAGTTGTGCAAAAGAAGTTGTTGTCAACAAAAATCAAGCATACATTTATTTGATATACTTCCAGTCAAATCCTACCATATTCTCCGCCGGCCTGGATATACTCGAAATGTATAAGCCAGACAAGGAGCGGGTTACTGCATTTTGGACTGCACTTCAGGATGTTTGGTTGGCCCTCTATGGCAGCAGCGTGCCGACAGCGGCTGCTATTAATGTAAAACTGATTGATATTCCTTTAAAGCTGATATCTACTATATATATTGATACTTGATTCCTTATCGCAGGGTCATGCACCTGCTGGAGGCTGCCTGCTAGCCACAGCTTGCGAGTATCGTGTAATGTTGCCAAAATTTTCAATTGGATTGAACGAAACTAAACTGGGAATTGTGGCACCCAAATGGTTCATGTCATCGTTCCTAAGCGTTCTGCCGCGTCGTGTCGCTGAGCGTGCACTTAACCAGGGACGCATGTTTACCACCGATGAAGCCCTGCAGATCGGCCTGGTCGATGAGGTTGCCAGCAGCAAAGAGGAGGCTCTGGCTAAGTGTGCCGAGTTTATTGGTACATTTGCGCAAGTGCATCCTCTGGCGCGCTCGCTGACCAAGCAACAGTTTAGGGCTCCTGATTTAGACGACTTGGCAAACGAACGTGAAAAGGACTTGGAGAGGTTTGTGTTCTTTGTTACCCAGCCAGCTGTACAAAAAGGATTAGGCGTCTATCTGGATAGTCTTAAGAAGAAGAAGGCCAAGAACTAAAAGTGTTGCCTTTTTTTTACAAAGCCACGACAAAATAGTGTGCTTATGAGTTTGTAACTTTTTCTCACATACAGTTTTTATACATAAAAAAAAACATTTGCTATTATTAATATTAAAAATTTTCCGTCAGGTTTGTTGTTGTGGTTGCGCATTTGCGTGAGGTTTGCGTCTATGATTTGGTTCCAAGCTCCACTAAGCATATATTGAAACAACGGAATGGAATCAGTTCAGTATTCAATTGTTGCATGATCAGCGCATGGTATAAAGCAGATATGAGAATGCCTTGCGCATTGCTCACAGTGACGTCAAGAGTGTCAAACACAGCGTAATTGTGACGAAAGACGTTGAACAAACAAAGTGGGCAGCAGGAATGACCTTTATTTGTTTGTATCATGTGATCAACAGTCTACAAAATGCTGCGTAGCCAAACAAAACTCTTGCAAAAATGGGCAAAACTGGAATGCAGATCCTTGTCGAAGGCAACCAAACTAACCATGGTTGAAGTAGACAATAAGACAGGCATTGCAACTCTAACAATGAACAGGCCGCCGGTTAATAGCTGTAACTTGGAATTGCTGCAGGATTTAAAGGAATCTATTGAGCAGATTGAATGTAATAAGAGTCGCGGTCTCATCCTGACATCCGTAAGCACCTTACCAACAGCGGTAGCTTTGTTGTAATACTTTCTATTTCAACAGTCCAACGGTAAAGTGTTCTCATCCGGCCTGGATCTAAACGAGCTGTACAAACCAAATCAAGAGCGATTGGTAGCATTCTGGAGAGTACTTCAGGAGATGTGGCTATCGCTCTACCAATCTAGTTTACCCACAGCAGCGGCCATTAATGTAAGTTCCTATGTTCCTAAACTGTAGGTAAATAAGAATCTTGTTTCATTCAATAGGGTCATGCCATTGCGGTCGGTTGTGTGCTGGCGGCGGCTTGCGAATATCGCGTTATGTTGCCGGACTTTAGCATTGGCATCCATGCAACCAAATTTGGTTATGTAGTGCCGCCCTTTATAGTGATGACCTACCTAAGCGTACTGCCACGCCGTCTTGTTGAGCGTGCGCTTCTACAAGGCAAGCTTTTCAGCACGGAGGAAGCATTGCAAGTGGATCTCATCGATGAAGTGGCAAGCAGCAAAACTGAAGCACTCTGTAAATGTGCCGAGTTCATTGAAAGCTTTGCGCAAACGCATCCCGTGGCCAGGGCACTGACCAAGCGACAGTTTCGTGCACCAGATGTGCAGCCGTTGATAGATGACCCTGAAGGTCAGTTACGCGAATGCTTGAAATACATAAATTCTCCATTGATGCAGCAGAGCTTGGAGCTGTATCTTGCAAAACTGAAAAACAAGAGCAATAGGTGAAATTTTTTTGCATATTTACAAATCATTTAAATAATTGCATTTACTTTGTTAAACTATGCATTTACAAGGGTTTGGGGCTTAGTATTACTTTTTAATATGAGTAACTGGTTTTGAACCTATTTGCAAAACTGAGCAATAGGTGAAATTTAATTGCATATTTACAAATCATTTTAAATAATTGCATTGACTGTGTAGAACTGTGCATTTACAAGGGTTTAGGGCTTAGCATTACTATATAAAATAAGTTGATTGTTTTTATTTTATTTGCTATTCAAATACACTTTGCAAAAGTGACGTGTATGATTGTTATAATTGCATTTTAAATAAAAGACGTTAAAAATAATGCAAATGCAACCTTGGCCATAGCATTCGACAGTTATCGATAAGTTGAAATCGATAGCATAGCAACAGGTTGTGCAGCACCTGTTTGCTTTTAAAACAATAATTGAGCTGTTTATTTAATGTTTATGCATTAGAAAACCCCATTAGTTTAGAGTTTTGTAAACAAGTCGTACGAAAGAAAACATATTTATACCAAATAGTTGCACAAATTCCTAAAAAGCTGCGGTAAAAGACGGCATCCAAAGGTCAATTTGAGTTGTTTACACCTTGATAGCTATTCAAAGAAAATAAAATGCGTGTGCCATTGTTAAGCCTGGTGCCCCGTGCCACAGCTCTAACCAGGCATATGTCCAATGCCACACAACTGACAAGTGTTGTGGTAAATGACAAAACTGGAATTGCTACGTTAACCATGAACCGACCGCCCATAAATGCACTCAACGTGGAGCTGTTGTGCGATCTACATCAATCACTTCAGGAAATAGAGCACAATAGAAGTCGTGGCCTGATACTGACATCTGTAAGATCTACTCTAACCCATGTAGGTGCATTAAATTGTTCATACAACTTTCAGGCGAATGCAAACGTATTCTCCGCAGGATTGGACTTGAACGAATTGTATAAGCCAGATAAGGAGAGGATTCGTTTACTCTGGACTGCGCTGCAGGACGTTTGGTTGGCCCTCTATGGCAGCAATGTGCCCACAGCGGCTGCTATAAGTGTTAGTATTTATAAACATTAGCTTTGTCATAAAGGTTCTAGCATTTTTTTGGCGTACGGTGCGACGTCGCGTACATATTCAAATCATATTCCAAAAAATAACGTTGGTAATATATTTTTATATGGAGCCTTGACAACAAGTTTGAAGCTGAGAGAGTTTACCGCCCATTTTTCGACTTTTCACGTAAATTTGAAATTCACGTTTTCTGTATTTTTACTCCCTGTTCCCATTAAAAATGGGAAAAAGGGAGTTATAAAGTACTGCAAATGTGTGTAACAGGCAGAAGGAAGCATTTCCGACTATATAAACTATATATATTCTTGATCAGCATCAACAGCCGTGACGATCTAGCCATGTCCGTCTGTCTGTCTGTCTGTCCGTCTGTCCGTATGAACACACAGATCTCGGAGACTACAAAAGCTAGAGACACCAAACTTGGCATGTAGGTTCCTGTATACCATACGCGGATCAAGTTTATTTCAAATTTCGGATGCACCCCCCCGCACCCCCGCAAATCGCAAAAGACTCCCACAGCCACAATTTTAAAGGTAGAGCTTTAATTTTTGGTACACATGTATGTTTAATCAATGTCTTTCGGATGTGTCAATTTCAACACGATCGGATAAATAGCACCAAAGTTATGGAAGAATCTATTACCCCTGTCTCAGCAGGCAGAAACAACAGTTTGACATGCACTGTGCAAGTTGAGTAAGCTGCATGCTTGTGTTGCCGCTGAACTGCTTGAAATGCAAGTTGGGAGCAGGGAGTCTCGTAGTCGGGCACACTCGACTAGAGTATTCTTACTTGTTTTATGTGAAGTTTGGAAAATTTTCACCCACTTAACCTTGACCGCCCCTTTCCACCTAGTAGGTTGATTTTGTCAGTAAATTGGTATGAAGTCATTGTTGAAATTGTATATAGATTTTTCAAAATGAGCGTGAACCTGTTTGGAAGAAAAACAATTTCCGACAGAATTTTGCAAAGTATATACATATATAGATAATGAAATCTCACTTTCTGTTTCAGGGTCATGCTCCGGCTGGAGGCTGCTTGTTGTCTACATCTTGCGAGTACCGTGTAATGCTGCCTCAATTAAGAATTGGTCTAAACGAAGTTCAACTTGGCATGATGCCCCCGCTATTTTGTATGTTCAACTATTTGAATGTTTTGCCGCGTCGTTTGGCTGAGCGTGCTCTTAACCAGGGACGCATGTTTACCACAGCTGAAGCCTTGCAGATCGGTCTGGTCGATGAGGTTGCCAGCAGCAAAGAGGAGGCTCTGACCAAGTGTGCCGAGTTTATTGGCACTTTTGCGCAAGTCAATCCATTGGCACGCTCGCTGACTAAGCAACAATCCAGGGCATCTGACTTGCAGCAATATGAAAAGCAGCGTTCAAAGGATTCGGAAAGTTTCTTCGCGTTTATTGACAATCAACAAAGACAGGAAGGACTCGGCATATATATCAAAAGTCTGAAGAAAAAGGCTTCCAACTAAAATTGATTCCTCGTACAACCCATTGAAAATGAGTAAAAGTATCTAATGATCTTCTTGATCAGCAGCAAAGTCGTTCTAATGCCCGTCGCTCTTCGAGACTTTAGTGTGCATTTCGTAGAAAAGCGACTTTCTAATAATTTCGGTTCGCCTGGTATTTTTTTTCGGCAGCTTCAGAAAAGAGAAAAAGATAAGTTCTGTTTGATAAAAAAAGTTTGTTTAATTGTTATGCGTTTGTTTATATAAATTCAAGCTTAGTTATATTGTTATTATTAATAGTTTTATTATGCTAGCGTTCTGCCAAGCTCTTGCTGAAGTAGTATGGTTTTAAGACTAAACTTTCTACTTCTAATAATACTTAATTTTCTTTAAGTGTCAATTCCTCATGAATCTCCTCTGGCAGGCTGGTCATGGCTTCTGTCATCATTTCCATAAATGAGTTTATTTCTAAAATCTTAGCCCGATGTCGTTCGACTTCCTCTCTGCATGTTGATTTTTATGAATACAATTTATCAAATTTATTGCTAGATGTTTAGACACTTACTTGCTCAGCTTCTTGATCAAGCAATCTATGAATTCCTTGCTTCGATTGGCCATACGATCCTCCCTTTCGTCAATACGTAATGTGTGTGTAGCTTTCATGTTGGCCACCAGCATTAAAACGGCGTCTCGATCATCGATACATATACGCAGATCCTGTGGCACTGCATCTAGATCCTGCATCGCCAGTTTCTTTGATATGAAACGTGACACTGTTTCGGTCATGTTATCCGAGAAGTGATCACAAACTTCGCGCAGCTGTAGAAAGAAGGCTTGTGCCTGTTCCACAAAACTGGACATTAGGCGAGAAAGCCTGCGTTGAAAGTGCAGCGTGGACTCCTGGAAAAGGAATTGTCATTTAGTTATTCAGATAGATAGGATAGAATTGATAAACTAACCTCGACTGCCTCATGCAAATGCAACTCCTGCGCCATTAGACTGTGCCACATCTCATTGAGCTCGTCATCAAATTGCGCATTAATCGTCTCCATTTTGTTGCACAGCGGCAAATGCTCCGGCGCACCATCCTCGCCTTGCTCCAATTCCTGCAATATAACGGACGCTTCCTCAAAAGTCTTATCCCTATATTGCAGAAATTTGTCGATTTGTTGTTGGCCAAGAGACTGCAACTCCTGTTGCCCCTCCTGCAGACTGCCCATAAAATCTTTAATTTCCGCATCACGCTCGCTAAAACGCTCCAGGCCCAGTTTATATATCTTCTGAGTGATCTCCTTTACATCCTTTTCGTATTCCTCAGCAAGCTCCTGTGCCTGCGTACCAATCTGCATCAATACTCTGCCATCTTCATCGCCACGCCACATGGTCTCGTACAGCTGGTGTCCATCCAGGTGCTCCACAAAGCTGGATGCCAAACGCTCCGCCTCGGCAAGTTCGCGTGCCTCCGTTTCGCGACCCGTTATTTCGTTTTCCTGTTTGCCCTCGACTTCGCGTAGTTCACGGCTTTTGGAGAAGTATAATTTTATATAATCATTATATCATTATATAATTGATTTCAAATGTAATTGTGTATTTACGCTTTTACTTTGTTGTATACTGAAAGACTGGACTATTTTCAAAATCGTCAGAAACTTGAGTTGGTTTGAAAACTTACTAAAATCTTTTCTGAGCCGCATCGCGCATTTCCTCCTTAATGAAAACATATTCATAGTAATTCAATTGCGGCAATATAGCCGTTACATATTGGGATAATGGAAAGTCTGGCAGCTTGGCAATGGGATTTCCTTCCAAGTTCAAAACTTTTAAGGTGTTGACAAAGCGTAAGCGATCAATCTGTCAAGCAGATTGATTTAGTCAAAAATAATATAAATTAATAAACGTAAAATATATAACTTACGCCATTCAAATCATCAATCAAATTGTTGCCAATGCTCAGTATTACCAATTTTTCAAGTGTCTCCAAATTCTCGATTTTTGTTATGCGATTGCTGAATAACGATAGAACTTCCAGATTGACTAGAGTCTCCAGATTCTCAATTTTTGTAATATAGTTAAAGCTGAGATTGAGTTCTTTAAGCGCAGTTAGCATTCCAATGTGCTCAATTACTTCAATTTTGTTACAGTTCAGACAGAGTTTGGTCAGATTTGGTAGGACCCACAGGTGATCAATGCGTAGTATATCTGTGTTGGCCGCATTATAAATATTCATTTTAACTTGTGTAATATAAATGTAATTGGGAAATTTCTACATTTTTGAGTTAAGACACCTAACGAATCGGCTTGCTAAATTATATTTGTGTTATATTTCTTTCTGTTCCATAGAATAATTCCCGAAAATTCCTAATTATCAAAGAATTAATTCTATTTGAAATCAATTCATTTTCAAAAGCGAAAGAATGATGCCAAATATATCTAATTTTCGAAGAGTTAATTCTAATTTCAATTCAATACTTTAACACAAGAAAAATAATGATTTCCGAAATTCATAATTCCTAAGGAATTATTTTTAATTTCAATTCAATTCTTTATCATAAGGAAAAGAATGATTCACCAATCTAAAGATCTTTGGGAATTAAATATAAGAATGATTCAATATCTTAAATATAATATGATTTCATTCAAATTTTAATTTAATATTTTTTTTTGTCCAACTGAATTAATTAAATTTTGCCAACTCTTTGCCTGATTGATTCGCAGATTCATTCGCAAAAAGAATCATGTTCTACAACATTGGTTCTTATGAACTCACTGGTTCTTATGTTGACTTACGCTTGAATTCCAGGCGTAGAATTTTAATTCGTTCCAAAACCACTGGTTCCAGCTGATGCAAGCGCCGCGTCTCCCCTCGCTGACCTTCCTCCAGATATGATGATTTAATCATATCCAGATTGATAATGCCTGGCTCTGGATAGTTAATTTCTTCCAAAAATGACTTATTTGGCACCACATGCTCCTGGGTGCTTGTCTCTTCATCCATTTTACTTAATTGTTAAAGAACATGTGGCAAGAACTAGCCGCATTTGAGTTGGAACATTGGTTGTCTTGGTAACACACACAAATATGGCTAACAGATATGGTAAACACAAGACTGAGTATTCCATGCCTAGTTACCAATCGAAGGCTTCTTCTCACGGTTCTCTCAAGTCGCATACTCATTTTGTAGAATGCGTGATGTGGCTTTGCTCCTTGGCTGCCAAAAAAGTTCAACCCCGCGTATTCTTGAGCAGGTGCAATAGGTTTTGGTCTTGGTCCGGTTAGCTTTTGGATTGATTCGACGTAGTCGTCGGTCTTCGTGCGTGGCTCTCTTGCCGAGTGTTTGTTGACAACGGGCATGGGAGGGGCGCTTGGTCTAGTTAGGGTTGCGGTTGTTGTGGATATTGGATATTGGAGCTGCCGTGTCCGCCCTCGTTGGTAGTTGTTAATGTTTGCTTATAAAATCAACTTCAGCTCGCAATAGATATTGAGATAAAGTCGCTTAGTTATCGCAAATAAATAATTTTGTTTTAATTTCATCATATCGGTTCTACGAATATTGGTTCAATTTTCGCATTTAACAACTTCGTTTTCAAGTGCGCCTAAAGGTAATATTAAATAGTTTTGTAAATGGGAATTTTATAGTCCAGACTGACGTTAACTAAACTTAATCGATAAAGTGAGCCCCAAAACTACGGAAAATTTGAGTTTCTTTTTTTTCGTGTGTTCGTAAAAATACATACGAGTATAACTCCACCAACAAAAATACTATAACAAATTAATTTATTAATGTGCGTGTGTTAAATAAATAAATTGTTAAATGTGTTTCAAGGCTATGGCACAATATTTAAAAGAAAGCCAAAACAAATCCAGTGCTGACTCAAGGTTTCCGTTCCTCCTACTCCTGTTACCCTGCAAAGAAAAACCACACCTGCATATGACTACGTATGTTTTGACTTTCAAGTTTACACAGAACGCTTCACAATTCGATATGGTGCTATAAATAAATAATACAAAATTCGGTCGTAGTTTTTAATTGGCTGTGATTAAGTATACATACGAGTATGTAAATGGCTCGTAGGGAACTCATGTACTATGTACTTACATATTTTTGAGTTTTTTATTTACAGGGTGCACAGGTCTTATACATTTTTATAGGATTCATTTTGTTTTGGGCTTATTAGGTCTGCTCTCATTTCCGAAAACTTTTCATTCCGGATTGTTTTTGATTTCGAATAAAATTCCAGTTGTTCTTTTAAAATATAAGTTCAAATACTTTTCATACTACTGTCTCAAGAGCAAAACTTTTTAATTGATATTCGGAATTCAGAGTAGCTCATAATTCTGATTCCGCATGTTTTGATAGGAATCGGAAATGGGAAGGTGGTTGCATGTGGTGCATAGCTGTAAAATTATAATACTAAACAAATTCGTCCATTCGCTCGATTAATCGTGTATAGATCTTCAGATATCGTTGGATATATTTAAGGCTAATTTTCGATAAAAGGTATAGCTTTAAAGATTTTGATTTTAACACAATAAGACCTGCTTAATAATATGAATTATTTCAACAAATACCATGAGAATATATAATTTAGGGTTTTATAATATACATGTCAGAATTAATTTAACCCAAAAATGAATTTTCGTTAATTAAAAGAAATACAATTATATGTATTAGATTTTTTTTAATAAATTCAGTTTCTTACTAATTCATATAAATATTATCCACCCTATTATCTAGGCTGAAACATGTACATATGTATATTTTTTGATGAAACTTTAAATCACTGTAGAATAAGTTATTAATAATAGTAACAGCAAACTATAAATAAAATTAACAATAAAAAAAAATTAAATAATTATGAAGACAGGAAATGTAAAGCTTACACCCTGTATGTATAAACGGCGACAAAGAGCATTAAATTTTGTTAAACCAAAAAAATTTGCATTTGTCGCTTACTTTTAAAGGTCAAGTTGCAATTTCTATTTTAATAAGTAAAGGTCAGCGAATTGAATTACAAACTCTGCAACGTTTATTTGTACACTAAAAAGGTTAAATTCAACTCCAAAATTAAATCAAATCCATCATTAGTAGTATTCAAATTAAAACAAGTAAGTACGTTGCAGTCGGATGCACCCGACTGCGATATACTTTTTTTTCCGCCTCTTTGCTGACTCAGAAGTGGGCGTGGCAATTGAATTTTTGCTCAAGTTTTTCAAGTTTTGCCATCAATTTAAATTTGGTTGGGCCAGTTCTACAGGTTTGGGAGATACAAACTTTCCTCGATTGCAAGGGCGGGCGTGGTCTTTGCCAAATTATCTTTATCCAATCTATTTAATAGGGCAACAGAATTCAACCTGCAAAAGTTGGTGATTTGGTGGGAGATACAGACTTTGCTCATTGTGGGCGTGGCCAATTTTTATTTAGTCAGATCAATCTATGAATTGTTTAGTAGCCCTTGTGCTAAATTTGGTTACCCTAGCTGTAAAACTGTGGAAGATATAGTTTTTTGCCGTTTGTTAGGGAAAGGGGTGGGGGTGGGAGGGAGAACTTGACATTTTGTCTTACTATGGTATGGTTATGCATACCAAGTTTGGATGCTGTATCTTCAAAACTGTGGAAAAAAAACTGCGTTCATACAGACGGACAGACAGACAGACGGACGGACGGACATTTCACAAACCCAATATACTCTTCTTACTTTTTTTTCTTTCAAAAAAATGAAAAAAAAGAGTATAAAAAGCAGCTGTGCATGAATTGTTTATGATGATATTGAGAAAAGTACCTACATATGTATATCCATGTCTATCTATTTGTAACTATTTGTTATGTCCCAAATTTAATGTTATCCAACAATCACTATACAATTACTCGTACCTCAAAAATTCTGACAAGTGACCTTGATGTGTTTGGGGCACAATAAAAAATAACAAAATAAGTTGGTCAAGTTCTTAAATATTTCATGCTTCTGTTGCTTCTGTATTTTAATCAATATATTGACTGTTAACAAATTTGCGGCATCCCTAAACTTAATAGTCACTTTGTGCACCTGTTTTGATGGCTTTCAACTGACAGTCAATTCAGTTAATTGCCAGTTACTTAGCTGATAGTGTTTTCAACACGATGATTTGATTCGATTTTAAGTGCCTGTATTTGGTGTAATGATAAATTAAACAAGTGCCAATTAGTTCACTAATCCAACACGAGTGAGTATCTTACGGATACTTAACTTTAAGTTGAAACATTTAATAAACGTTTCCAGTTTATAGTTTTTATTATTTCTTTATTGAATAATTGTTTAGTTCAGTTAATAATAGCTTGAACATTGTTCGACATTTTGGATATTAATGTCCCAAAGACAATGTTCATCCAAAAACATATAAGTCTAGTAAAGCTTGAGCTGGCTGGCTTGGCAATATGTTGTTTGGAGTTTGAGACTTGGGTACAGGGTGTCTCATAGTGGGCCTCACTCTTACTATTACATTTCTATATGTTGCAGTATGCTATTTCACTTTCTTAATCTAAAATATTTGATACCAATTCAAGTTCCATCTAGAAAATATGTGAAAACGTTTCCATGCATATTGTACCATGAATCGTTATAATACACTGACCCAATTGGGTGATGGAACTTATGGCACCGTTGTGCTGGGCCAGCGTAAGGACACTGGCGAAAAGGTGGCCATAAAACGCATGAAACGAAAATATTATTCCTGGGAGGAGGCTATGAATTTGCGTGAAGTCAAGGTCAGCATAACATTTCAGTAGTCAAAGTTAAAATATTAATACAATCTTATTTTGCAGTCGCTGAAGAAACTATCGCATCCCAATATTGTAAAGCTCAAGGAAGTCATCAGAGAGAATGACACGCTATATTTTGTGTTTGAGTATATGAAGGAGAATCTTTATCAAATGATCAAGGATCGTGACACCCATTTACCAGAGCTGGAGCTTAAAAGTATTCTGTTTCAGGTAAGTCAAAGAAAAGAGATTCAAATATATTATACAATTATATGCCGTTTAAGGTTTTGACGGGTTTGGCCTTCATGCATCGTCACGGCTTCTTTCATCGCGATCTTAAGCCAGAGAATTTACTGTGCTCCGGACCGGAGCTGATCAAAATTGCAGATTTTGGGCTGGCACGTGAGATACGATCGCGACCACCATTTACGGATTATGTGTCCACGCGTTGGTACCGTGCACCGGAGGTGCTGCTGCATTCGACAAATTATGGTAGCACCATCGATCTGTGGGCCATGGGCTGCATCATGGCCGAGTTGTACACCTTTCGACCGCTCTTTCCCGGCAGCAGTGAGGTGGATCAACTATTTAAGATATGCTCTGTGCTGGGCACGCCTGGAAAGGTGAGTTTTGTCTAACCATTAAAGCTGGGAAAGTTGTAATTTACTTTGGTATTCCATAGGGCGACTGGCCGGATGGTTATCGACTGGCGGCAATGATACATTTTCGGTATCCCGATTGCATAAAGGTGCCACTGAGCAGCGTTGTCAGCCGCTGCAGCCAAACTGGTTTGGAATTACTGGAGGATATGCTTGCCTACGATCCCGAGAAGCGGCCAACGGCACAGCAAAGCCTCAAGTATCCATATTTCCATGCCCTGAAGCGCATCTCGCCCACAGCGGCTACCAAGGCCAATGTGAAGCTCAGTTCCAAGTATGGTTCCACGGGTTCGGTTCCCGCTCATCTTGTGCTACCTCCCACAGTGTCAAATAATGTGCTTCCGGTGCAGGAGAAACTGCAGGCCGTGACTGAGCTCATACATCAAAACAATAATGGTAACAACAACAAGAACCACTTAAGCAACAACAACAACAACAACAACAACAACAACAAAAGCAATGGCAAAGCTTTGTTTAATGGACAAGTTAACAAAAATGTGAGCATGCCAAGCAAGTATCAGCCCAAGCTGAGCTTTCTATCCAACAATGACATGTCTGGAGTGGGTCTACTGCCCAACACTAACTCATCCGGCTTGGGCGTGGCCATGCAGTCGCAGCCACCGCCGCAGCAAGCCGCTAAAGAGTCCATCAATGATATTTATCTTAACCGCAACATTTCACAGCTGTTTGGATTGCAAGCACCACCAGCGGCACAGCAGCAACACCAACACCAACAACCACAGCAGCAGCAACAGCAACAATCACAACAGCAGCACCATCATCCCAACGTCTCCTTCAACAGCACGTCGACGCGCAATGGCGGCGCAATCTATGTTAACGGCAGCCAGTTGACCTATGACACGGCCAATAAAAATGCCAAGAATAATGGCAGATTGGCCGGCGGATTGGGCGGTTATTATGTGCAGACACGGCCTTCCCTGTTGCAGCCAGAGGGCAAGGTGTACAACATGTTTTCCAAGGTGAGTGCCATCCATGCTCCGCCAAACATAATTGTACGTCAGCAGCAGCCACAGCCGCAGCAACAACAACATCTTTTCGAGCCCACATCCTTGCTCAATGGAGCTGCCATTCGGTTATCGGCGCGATCGCAGGCAGCGCCTTCAGAAACAAGGACGAGCGCATTGAAGGCCGACGATCTGGATCTGATACTGGGGTGAGTTAATAATAATTTTATTTATAAAAAAAGGGTTACTTGAGGTCCTCCACGCCAAAAAAGATCCATAAATTCTGCGAAAAAAAATGCGAAAAAATTTAAAAGCGTGTAATCCAGAGGCGGAGGTCGCCTTTTTTGAAGAAATAATTTAGAAAACTTCGTTTAAAATTTTAAAATATCATACAAATCGTGCCCTGTTATTGTGAACAGTGCTGTAAACGTCAACAGAGAAGTATTGTTTTGCTACTGTTATAATGTTAACAGCACTGTTAAGGAACCTATTTATTGTTTTTATCATATATTCCTGGAAAAAAAGTCAACCTCTGCCACCGGAAAAAGCATTTTACATTTTTCCGCATTTATTGAAACCAAAACCAGAATGTGTGCATCGTTAGGATAGCTGCTATCGATACTGGATACTGATATCTAAAACCGAGTTGTTTCCCAAAAAAAGAATTATACATATAATAGAAGATATGCCGTTTAAGTATATGCATGCCTAGCAATCTGGTTAGGCATATTTCCTATACGATCAAAAGTTAGAACTCTGCTAAATGTTTCACTTGCCCACTATGTAATACTAGTTATTTGTTATTAGTTTGTCTTGTTAATCATTTGCTGTTCCTAACATAAGTGCACCTAACTATATATGTTTCTGGTCGTTCAATTTGTTAGCAAACGTCTTCTGCTTCTGATTGTTGTGTATTTAGTTCGAAAATCTACTATCATTTACACAGTTCAAAACTGAAAACTTCTGCGAAACGTCAGCGCAATGCCAAAGCGAGCATCTTGCTGGAGGATCTATTTGGGCATCTGTCCATGGACTCGGACAGCGATGGCAAGTATCCGCACACAGTGCCACCCACGCAGCATGCAAAGAGCGATCCCACGACGACAAGTTCCCATAATGGACGCGACTTCTTTAGTGATAACTACAAGCGTGCTCCAAAAAGGAGGAGCCCAAGCAGCCTGGAGACGAACAATGGAAGCCGCACAGATTCGCTATCAACGAATGCGTAAGTAGAGGACTGTTGCTAAATGAATGGCATGAATGATATTTACTGTATGTGATTTGAACATATTCATACTCATGTAACATATTTGGTCTTTGATCATCGAGAACTCATATAAAATGCTTCTTTGAATGTCTACTTTTGTGCTGTTACTTTGTGTCGTCTATTGTACGGTTCGAGTACTTTATTCTATTCTATTCTATTCTATCTATTCTATTCTATATGTATTTTGTCTCTCTTGTTTTTTCCCATTTTTCCCAATTTGATTTTGTTTCTTTTCATTTGCTTGTCATTAAACATTTAAACATTTTGTGCGCGCCCCAGTGAAAACCAAAACGATTCCTCAAATGATGAAGAATGTCGCTTTTGGCCCATAAGGTAAAAATCTGCATTCGTAACAAGTTGTAAATACATATAACATACTATGTGTACTAGTCGTATACTCAATATTATTTGTATGTCATACTATTATTATTTGATTACTTTATATCGCACAAAGTAATTATAGTAGTTCAAATCTATATAGTATATCTAGTATTTTTGCTACTTTACGGCACAGCTATATATTTATATAGACTATATTGACTCTAGGCTACTTACTCTAAAGCATAACTGTAATTAAAGTGATTTTAACAAGCGTGTGTTGGGAAAATATTGTAAAGTTATTTTACATAACTCATTTGTATATAATATCAAAAAAATTATTGCTTACAAATCTAGCCATTTCTATAAAGTATTAAAGCAAACCCAAGCAGTAATTTCTATTACAATATATCGTATTACGGGCTCATCTCATATAACGTAGTTAGTTCACAAAAATGCATGATACTCAGTACTAAGATTTAATTAAACTTAACTAGATTTTAAAATATGCTACGACTTTTTAAAAAATAAAACATTATCTAAATCTGCAACTGAATAATTTCAGAGCTCAAAAAACACACAAAGAGAAGGCAGCAACATTTCCCTGGGACGAGACGAATAAAACAGAAGATGAAAAATTAACAGCTTGGATGGTCGCCGAGAATGGTAACTTGAATTTCGGTAATCAGCAACTGTAGAAATCGGATGCACTCTATTAGAGTTTAAGTAGTGTACTATATAGCAAGCACCGATCTAGATTCGATATAATATGAATTGGGCTCACTTTATGGAATTCGGAAATGCATAACATATGTATATGCAAAAGTCGCAACATTTTCAAAGGATATACATTTTCACTGATATTTTTCAATTATATGTACATGCCAGGATCGTTATTGGAAAACAAGTTCTGAAACTGGGGAAAAAAACTGAATGTGGAATTGAATAAATGAGTACTCGTTAATGTCGTCGTACCTGAAACTCTGAAACCTTTGAGCGTTATACATATATTTCAACGCGGGTCTTGCTATGCTTTTTTTTTCGAACTGAATGCATATACACATAGTATCAAGTAAAAGATAATGTATAAACTAAATTAGATGTGTTTATAAAATCCATTAATTTTAATGCTGTGATAAAATAAGCTAAAAAAAAGACGTAATTGTGTAAAATATTAAATGATGTTAATGGTTATTATAAGTCGAAATAAAATTGTGTATAATTGAGAAATTTTTGTATTTTATTAACTATTCAGCAGCGTTCTTTTAAATTGAGTTAAAATATAGTAAGTTGTTGATTTATCAATTTAAACTGTGGGCCAGCATTTCTCTTTTCCAAGCATTAGATTTCATTTCCTTTACTCGTTTGCGTCTTCAGAGATGATATTTCAGTTCACCCAAAGACTGCAGCATTGCATAATGGATTGCACTGTCTGGGGATTGGGTTTCATTTCAGCTTCAAAACTTGGCCACTGCGACAATAGGGCATATGTCTCTACATATATGCAGTATGTGGGCTAGGTATAAAAGAAGCCCTCACGATCACTAAGTCATCAGTTAATTTTAACTTGGCTTTGAGTCAGCTGCGCGTGAGGCTCTTTTTGAAGTAAAGATATTACTGGAAGCAAGATGAATGCAATGGTAAGTGTACTATAATTTATTATATTTCATTTATAACCTCTAATCTTATATCCTAGATTATCAGCTTGACTATCTTTTTGATCCTTTGCGCTGCAGTCGCTGAGGGTGGGCTCATTGCCAGTCATCCCGATGAGCTCATTTCTAGCCCGGCTCAGTATGAGTTTCATTACTCAGTACATGATAGCCATACAGGCGATGTAAAGGATCAGTTTGAGCATCGGCGTGGAGAATATGTTACTGGTCGTTACTCGCTCATTGAACCTGATGGACACCGTCGCATTGTGGACTACAGTTCGGATCCTTTGCTTGGCTTCAATGCTCAAGTGCGTCGCGAACTCATTTAATTTATTACATGTCATCCTGAAAACAACACAGAAACTGAAGGAATAATGAAGAATAATGCTAGATTTGCAAACTACTATTAAAAGGCTGTTAAAATGATAGCACATTGTTTGAATTGAAGTCGCTGTTCAAGTATAGCGCGCTGTTACTTACATTTTTATGTTATGTTCGTGTGTGCATGGAATGTTAACTTGCAAGCTGTTAGGTCAACAAGTTCGCAGTAACAGCGCGCTGTTGCTTACATTTGCATGTTATGTTTGTATGTGCATGGAGTGTTAACTGGCGCTCTGTTACATTGACAGCGAAACATCAACAAGCGCGCTGTTACGCGCTCCTACTTACATTTGCATGCTATGTTCTTACGTGGTTAAAATTGATTTTAAAAAATGCATTTATTGCTTTCTTTTTACACATAATCGTAAAACATAATACATAGGAAGCACAGATTTATAAAGCAACATATGCGCATATAAATCGTGTTTAAAGAGTCTTGGTAGAGGGGACTAATGTGTGAATAAATGTGAAAATAGCGGTGAGAACAAAAAAAAAGAAGTGATCCTTGGTAAGTATGAGACGAAGTTGTGACTGTTACAATTACAGTTGCGTTACATTAAGTTGAGTAGAGTTGAGTGTTCAGTTTAAGATGGGTCGTCAATGCGATGAAATCAGTGTTTGCATTCTCTCTCTCGCTCTCAATCAGTTCTGTAGTCAATTGCCTAGTGGTACAGGCTCAGTGGCAGCTTAGCGGGGGCAAGAAGTTTGGGTGCCGCATAGTGGGCAATGGGTGCAGCCTTAATAACCTTGTGACCCAAGGGCTCACGACGAACGACGGCATTGAAACCATTATGGGCATCCGATGTGTAATCCACGGTGCGAAGATAACCATCAGCATCGATTAGTGTGTACTGGCCCTGGACCTGATCGCCCTTGCGGGACTCTGTTTGGCTCTTGATGTCGCCGGTGTGATCATCATGCACCGAGTAGCTGAAATCATAATGGGCTGGCGCCTCCACCTCGACGGCCTTCAATATGGGTTTCACAAGGGCCGGCGCATGGTAAATGGGGCTATATTCAATGGCAGCGGCAGCAGCCACGCCTAGAATGAAGACAGACACAAGCTGGAATTTGGAATAAAAAAAAAACACTTAAGTTTTGAAAACTTATATAACGCATTTTGTTTTGTAACTTACTGAGAACATTTTGCGTTTTGATTTAGTTTAGTTAAGAATTCTTGGCTGGTGATCTTTTGGCTCACTTCACTTGAGGCTCCTGCGTTGAACTATGTCTCCAAATGTCGCACACGCAACTTTTATACCAAATTCGAACCCACAGATAGAGCCAGAGTCAAAGCCCCACCTCCACGGTGCGCGTGTGGATTAGTCCAACCCGAACCGGAATGCCGCTAATGTAAAACAGTTACTTTTTGTTTTGCCATTGCGGCATTGATTGCCAATAATTTTATTACCACCCAAAAAAAAAAGAAATATTAAAAAAAATCTGCACATTGCTCCAGTTTACAATTTGAGCTGTGTACCAATTGGACTTTTGTTTATGTAGTTGTCCTATGGATCATTCAATCATATATACTCCTATATGCCGACCTAATCAATAAGCCCAACAACAAAGACAGCATTTCAATCAAATAAATAAAATCAAAGTCGAGTGAAAGCAAACAAATAAAAATACTTTTTATTGCTTAGAGCAATATGGTTTAATAGTAACAAATATACGTATCTATATGTAAGTATTTATATAATTATACAATCAAGCATTAAAAAACAATTAATATAATATTTAATTTCAAAAATTAAAACAATCTTATGAACTTAAAAAATAATCAAAATATACTAAGTAATAATCACTATCAAAAGTTGAATATAATAATCTCAATATAACTAAAAAAAGTAGTACATACTATGAACAATTATCTATATATTTAAATCGAAATTATTCAATCTATAGTTTCCTACAGCTACTGCAGTAATTACATATCTCCAATCAAAATATAACTTATACATAGTTCGAAAATAAATTGGTTGCTTGAATTTGTCAATAAAAATCACACAATTCCAAAGGAGACCTAAGTTATTTAACGATATCTCGATCAAATTCAACAAATTGCACATTGACATTCAGACAGCCTTCGGCGAGCTTGCATTTTTCCACTTAATTAATTAACCAAGTTGCAACATCCCTTCATATGTGCCACACAAGACACCATATAGCCATACTTATCCACTTATCGTACTTTTTTTAATACGTGCTGCTCGCGCAGTCTACTGTGGTCAAAACTCAATTTTTGTTGTCACAAAATTTACTTACAACTTTTAAAACTTACGACTTGAGTAGGATGTTGAAATTTCCATATTAAGTTAGAACTGTTTGAAAAGTTGCTGAATTGTTAAATTGAATAATATTATAATATTATTATAAACATATTTTTTTCATTTGTTTTGAAGAGTTTTAATTTTGTAAATCTTTGCTATCTTGTAATCTTTTATGTAATATTATATTAACAGACAACAAAATTTGCAATCGATCAGTGAAATGTGGTCCCTCAGTTTTAGAGCTATCTTGTTGAAACAGATCGGAGCACTATAACATATAGCTAAAATAGGAACGATCCAAAAATATTCAATATAAATTTGTGCATGCAAAAAACATAAATGGATAAAATAGTCAAGTAGTTGATTATAGGTGTAGTCAGAGAATTAAGTTACTTTAATATTATGTTATTTTACTCTTATTTGATTTAAGTTCATGCGGTTAACCTTCTACGTTTTCGCGACATGTTTTTCACTTAACACGCTTGACGTCTGTTCTGGTTGATACCCTCTTACTTCTCTTTTGGATATACATCTATCTTATTTCATTTTCATTTATCTTTAACTGCCTGTCACCAAATTTCCCTCGCAGTAGGCTATCGGGTTATAGGTTTCCCAGTCTTCCTTACATTCGACTTATCCCTGCCGCGGAGGCACAATTACACACATAATACAGTTTGCAATATATCCAATGGTCAAATGTCTTCTGTTCGCTAAGATCAGGACAAATTTGAGTATGACCTCTTAGCTTTAGCATCAAATGTGCCTCGGTGTGCGGACAAGAGACATAGTTATTTAATAAACTGTGGTTAATGCTGACCTCTTCCTTATATAGACGGATATGTTTTCTTATGCATATTATATACTCTAGCAGTATTTCATTGCCCCCTTTTACTCATTTTTGGGTACAGGGTGTGAAATTGTACCGGTGACCGGTCAGTATAGGGATAAAACAACTTGAACCATTAATGTCTAATGCTAACTATCCTAGTTCAACAAATTTTATGCCTAAAAAATAACCTAAAAAGTATACATTATAATAAAGCAAATAGCCTTGTCCGTTCAGGAGACACTTAACACTAGATATATAACACTTGCCATGCCGGGTTCAGGATACTATAAGACAAAAGAATCCCACCTTGATAATATGGCTTGTATAGTTTGGATATGGAAGTGAACTTTCAAGTTGAGAGGGTATTAAAATGTTGTCCAGAAATGTATAACGCATTGTCAGAAAAAAAGTGTTGTATATTGTCCGTCTGTGTGTCCGTCTGCTTATATGCGTTTTTCAGGACTTTTTCTAGAGCTATCTTGATGAAACTTGGCACAGATGCTAGTTCTTATTGCAGGTAGTACCCATGTTTGAATATGCCAAATCGGACCATTATAACATAGGAACAATCGGTTGTAAAGTAAGTTTTTGTATGAAAAGCTTTTTTCCTTTTCAAAATAACTCTACCAATCTTACTTAATATAAGTTGAAGCATATTTTATACATGCTGACCAAATTTCAACACAATCGGACGACTATAAATTATAGCTACCATAGCAACGATCTGTTGAAAAATAAGTTTTTGTAACAAAAACTGTTATTGTTTTTCAAGATAGCTCAAACAAACTTATTTACCCTAAGTGTAGACACTTTTATGCAAGCTGACCAAATTTCATACAAATCGGACGACTATATCTTATAGCTGCCATAGGAAAGATCGGTTCAAAAATGTGTTTGTACATGAAAAATATGTTTTCGTATGAAAAACTTTCTTGTTTCTAAAGTTACATTTATTAACCAAACTCACTTATTCTGTGCTTCACAAAGTTATTTATGTACATGTTGGCTAAATTATTTTTAATGGAACGAACATATCTTATATCTATCATAGGAAAAATCTGTTGAAAATTAAGCAATGGTATATACTATCTTCAGCACGCCGAAGATAACTTTTTATTCATGTTGTAAATTTTAGTCAGTTTTCTAAAACATTCGCATAATTGTCTTAAGTTCAAGCCAAGAACATTAAATTTTTGACCACAGTTTAGTAGAATGTGCATAGGAGGGGAGGTGAGGAGCTGTTGGGTGTGTTGTTGTTGTGTTGGTGTGTTGTTGCGTGCGTGTGTGCGTATGTTGCCCACATGCCACAGCCTTTCACGCACTTGACGCTCGACGCACACAAATCAATGCAACACCGCAGACTAGCAGAGATCTGGTCTACACGTAGACCGCAAACTAAGTGGAAAGCTAGCAAATATCGAATCCAAACACGTAGGTAAATTCGATATGAAGTAATAAGCGGCCCCGGCGCGTTTCTTGCGCCACATTCATTTAGAACAAGATTACGATTGCTTTTGGCGAGTGGTGAGGTCTGTTCCAGATCCAAGAGCTGGGCCGCTGCTCACGCACCTCGCAGCAGCAGCGGCAGCTCCAGTTGCAGTTCCAGTTCCAGTTGAAGCCGCGGCACGCCCGCTGTCGTTCGCTGTCGTTGTCGCCCAACCCAATCAACGAGACATTTCGTACATATAAATTTAAGTAGACTCCATAAATAATAAGTTGTGTCTACTTAGCGACATGTACACTCTTGTAGATTGTACGATACCACCATAGTTAGAGGCTATACTTAATTTTTTCGAGTGTTTTGGCATATATGCCAAATCAATTGCCTTTTAGTTATTTTGTGGCAAGTACTTGTACTCACTTGCAACTGACAAAGTGATTGAAGGTCATGAAGTAAACTAAAATTTAATTTTAATTTAGAATTTATAAAAAAATCTAAAGTTATTCCTGAGTTGTTATGAAAATTGACAATTACCTTTTTGTTCCAGTTTTCAACTAGTTTTGCCTACATATAAAATGTAACCAATATAATGATATAAAGCAATTTTCGCACATTCCTAAACGTTTCCATTAAATAAATCTCTTGTCAGATTAAATAATACTTTCGAGATTAAAATAGAGTTATATATGTATATATATGATCATCGATCGTTTGTATTATTATCAACAAGGCAACATATGTTTAAAGCCAAAAGCAAATAAATAATAACTTATAGAATGCGTTATCAGACTATAAAACTAAGCTCTAAAAGTAACAACAATTAATAACAACTGAAAACGCTTGATACTAGTACTCCTTGTAATCTCTGACTTGGTTGCCATAGCCGAAATCCTTCAGATAATTATCAATTGCTACATCGAAGGTGGATGATGATCCTGGCTTTATCGAATTTGATGCGGGCGCCTCATAGGGCTTGTTGGGATACGCTTCTGTCTGTGTGGGCTCAACATCTGAATACGATTTGGGTTCCTCCGGCGGCGCAATTGGATACGAGGTGGTGCTATCATAAATAGGCGCTGAAGTCGCCACCACTTCCTTGTACGGCGTCTTGGCAATGGCAATGGCACGTCCCGAAGAGGCCACCGCTGAGGCTGCTGTTTTGATAGTCGATTGATGAGGTGCCACCTGGCTGATCAGTTGCTTGTACTCCGGTTGCGGCTGTTTGTACTCCGGCTTGTATTCCGGTTTGTACTCCGGCAGTTTGTACTCCGGCAGTTTGTACTCCGGTTGTTTGTACTCCGGCTGCTGGTACTCCGGCTGCTGGTACTCCGGCTGCTTGTACTCTGGCTGCTTGTACTCTGGCTGCTTGTACTCCGGCTGCTTGTACTCCGGCTGCTTGTACTCCGGCTGCTTGTACTCCGGCTGCTTGTACTCCGGTTGTTTGTACTCCGGCTGCTGGTATTCTGGCAGTTTGTATTCTGTCTGTTTATACTCGGGTTGTTTATACTCCGGTTGTTTATACTCCGGCTGCTTGTACTCCTGCTGCACTGGAATAGGTGAGTAGTAAACGGGAGTATGTGGCGGCTGTGGTGGCGGACTGGCCGGATAACCCTTCTTGGTCCCGTAGGCGTTGCTCAGCAAATGCGCCAGCTCCTCCAGCGTATAGTTTGGCGCATTAATGTTGTTGACAGCTGGCGATGATGCCGCAGCGGCTTCACTGTACGCCAGAGGATAAGGCTTATAATTCTTGGGCGGAGCCGCATACTTGGCATAGTATTTACGCTGATGCGAGTGCGTATACTCAATTTGGCCACCAGGTGCATAATCACCAGTAGATGAGATCTGTGTGATTTGCTGCTTGGGACTGGCCACGGATACCTTGCGACAGAATTCCTTGCAGCCCAGCTTACACTCGCAATAGCACTTCTTGTATATGGAGGTGGGCGTGGTTATGTCGGGTATATATGGCGTGGGGGGCGTGGTTATGTAGGGTATATAAGTGGGAAAGGTTGGCAGCCTTGTCGTTATAATTGGCTCTGTTGTTGTTGACGGAATGGTTACCTCCGTCGTTGGGGCTTCCGTTGTGCTGATGGTCGTGGGTGTTGTTGGTGGTGGTGCTGTTGTTGGTGGTGGTGTTGTTGTTGTTGTTGTGCTTATTTCACTGCACGGCACCTGCTCCCATATTTCCTGTTCGCACTCGGCACAATACTCGGGAAAGTGGGCATGGGTCAGCTGGAGGGCGCTTAAAGCGAGCAGGGCAAATAGTATTAAACTTTTTCGCACAATCATCTAAAATTAATATGTAAATAGGTCGATTATATTAAGTTGCCAGTTTGGGTTCAACGACACAATTCCCAACAATTCGTAATTTCAATTGCCATCGATGAATGTTTATATATGTATTTTTCTTACCTTTCAGCAATATTTTTGTGATTGTTGGTCTCCGGTTGGTCGCGTGCAACTTCTTTAATTCAATTTGCTGAATAGCTCTTAAATACATTTCTGCTGTCTTCAAGCTATTTGCAAACATTACAAGCGCTAAGCAAATGGGTCGCGGAAGCATCGCCCCCAGCACGTTCCAAACGCTGGTCAGGTCAATGCAGAGCAGCGCAGGGCTGGTTAAGAGGGGGGCGACGCCAACGCTCAACACTTGGTCCGATATCATGACCATATATATTAATATACAAATGTTGTTGCTATGTTTATAACGACATCAACACAAACAATCACAACAATCACACACAGCGCTGTCTCTTGATGTGCTTCCGTAAAAGAATTTTATACATTTCTCAGAGCCACTCGCTGGCTGATAGCTGCTTATTGCTAAGCATCCATTGCCACGCTCTGGAAATGCTCATCAACAGCGCCCTAATGGATGCAGCTTCGTTTTTAGCTCCGATTTCAATTTCGATTCCAGTTCTAGTTCCATTTCTAGCTCTGCACGCATTGACCGTTTTTTTGTGTCTGCAGTTTCCAAGCTGACTGCTCGTTGGATTTATAAATTCTGGGACGGCGTGGGTCACTCCGATTTTGTATTTTTCTTTAAATTTTAAGTACATTCTTTTTTATCAATCTTTTGATTAACTTATCAATTAGGAAACATTTTCGTGAGTCTGCACACGTTCAGTGCCGATATAAAACACTTGAAAAAGTTCTCTTCTAATAAAACGAATCGAACCTGCAGCCAAACTGATAAATAATATAAAAAAATATTATACCTAAAGTTTTAGATTAGTTCGACAGACAGACAGACATGCCTAGTTCTTCTCGACTGTGTATACAAGAATACATGTACTATTTGGGGTATTCTTCAATGTGCTACCCATTTTTTTTGGCAATATTATAGTATTCTCTACAAGGGTATAACAAATATGTTTTGAGCCTCATAAGAAATGGTGCAAAAACTTAAAAAATATAGTTGTAAATTTATTTATGTAATGTCTTACTTTACCGAAATGAGATCTTGTGGTCATTGACCATGTCTAGAGACAGAAGCCCAAACTCAAGCTTGCAAAAAAAAATGCCTGTTCAACATATATCAATCATTAAATAAATTGATTTTGAAATTATTTTTATATTTTTGAAAACTTTACAGTTCTGTAAATATTGTACCGAAACTAATGGATATGAATAAAAGCATTAAGAAACTTTCAAAGTCAACTTTCATACTTAAATTTGAATTTGGCCTTAAATCATATACTAGGCTTGTTCTGAAGATTTTGATTCTTTATTCAACTTTGATTAGGGCATCTACACAGCATGTCATTAAGTTTATTTCGATACAAATAACTGAAATTCGCATTCGTTTAAATCTTATAAGTTATAGTTTATCTTTAAGCTTTAAAGCAATACATATGTATCATAGATCATACCAATGTAATTTTGATTTTTAGCAGTGTCCTCATATTTCTGAGATACATCTTTTGCTTGCTTAAAATCCATTTTTAGCAATCGTCAATGACAGATTGAAAAACATATCTTAAGATTGGTATTGATTGAATTCATTTGGGCCACAGTAAAAAGTAATCGTTTAAATTTAAAACTATTTTGGAATGTTTATATTACTACGCCAAAAAAGTTTAAAAACTCAACCAGCAAAAGAGAGAAAAATTGGAGAGGGAGGATTATTTAACCAAAAGTTTTAAATGAGAGTGTAAAATGTTATTTCTCCAATTTCGGTTTAATCCAAAAATCATAAATTTGAGTGTAATATTTTTTCAGGCCAATTTCGGTTTAAAATTAATACCAGCCATGTTTTAAGTCAATTCCAATGATTTTCAAAGTAAACTGTTTTGAAATCAAATTTGAACTTGACTCCTTAAAAGTTTACAATCAAAACCATATTGGTATTACTTTTAAACTTTACTTTTAACTATGTTAAACGATGACTTGGCCAATATTTGTCAGGCTTATCAGATCAGCTATAAAAATGTTGTCTGAACACAAATTAATTATGTATCTAAATTAAGTTATATATTAACAAAAACAATGATCAGCTATTAATTTGGAATCCTTTATTCTAGCTTAAATTGGCGATACGTTTCTGAAATGGTCTGGCGCCAGCATAGACTTGTACTCTTGGATGTCGAGTTCTTTCATCAACCGGCACCGCTTCTACCTCATCCTGGTCTTCTTGCTCAGCTGTTGGCTCGGCAAAGCTGCGTTTCTTCAGTTTTTCCCATTTGGTTGTTGGCTGAGTTTCTTCAACAGCTGTGGCATTGACACTGGCACTAAAACGCTCACTGGGCATGTCCACGTCTATAGTATCGGTGGCATTGGCGAAGCTGGTCAAGCGTCTGAGCATTTCACGGTATTGCGGCTGATCCTCGGTAATGTACTCGGGCTCATCCTCCGGATTCAAGATCTGGTAATTTGGTGTGCCTAGCTCATATGTGGTCACATCGCCATGCTCCACTTTGTTCCTCAGTTCACTTTCATCCCAGCCGTGTTGCTGCCAGTTTGCATCTTCGCCGGCTGCCGAGTTCACTGCTGCAATAGATCCCAGCAGCATTAGCATAAAGATTATTGTGCCCGCTGGTCGTGTCGGCACTTTGTCGTTCATTTTGTTACTGATCTCTCAATATAAAAGTCAGCATCAATTGGGGGCATAACAAATGTTTGCCCCTTCAATAGAAATTCAGCTTGCACGTGCGCCGCCCAAAAGAGCTGGAGACAGAGACAAGAGTAGCCAGCGGTCGCTACGTGAGATTAGCGACTTCTATGGGCCATGTCTCGTCTGTAGATAGCATTAGTTTATCAGAGTGTAGTACTTAATCTAACGATGACACATCATGACACAGACTATAGCAATCTGAATGAAACTATTTTATTTTGAGGTGTTTCGAAAGAAACTTTCAACCCGATTTGGACAAAATTTCAATAGGTATTTTTGTGCCATCGAAATTGAATTAATTTTGTCAATTTTTCTACTGTCGGGCTACCATTCCACAGAAAACTCAAAAACTTTTGTGCTCTTCTAGAGAACAGATTCAATATATTTACGTATGTATGTATGTACGATGCATCTTTATAATGTGTGTTATGATTGATGTAGAAAAAAAAATGTGTATGTATGTATGTATGTATGTATATAACTTAAAAATGATGTATGCAAATGCATTTAAGCAGGCTATGCACTTCTAAATGGTTGGCACGTTTGAGATATTAGCAGATTTCTTGCAGGATCATGCAGTTCATGAAGTTGTGATGTAGTCGATATATGATCAGTTTGGATGTTAAATGTTCCACAACATTCTAGTATTTGTACTGTGCCGTGGGTCCTGACACCGACACATAGTTACCCTCCGCCTGTTCCGGGGCCTTGAGGAGAGCTTTTGGTGCATAGTGGACCAAGGGAGCCGCATGCAACACAGGTGTCAATATCTTAGCTGCAATCAGTTTCTTGGGCTCAGGCAGAGGAATTTTAATATCCGTTGGTTCCCGACGGACAATGGCATTGAAACCATTATGGTCATCCGCTGTATAATCCACGGTACGAAGATAACCATCGGCATCAATGAGCGTATACTGGCCTTCGACTTTGTCATCCTTGCGTGTCTCCTTCTGGCTCTTGATGTCGCCCGTATGCGGATCATTGACTGACCAGTGGAACTCATATGCCACTGGTCCATATTCCGGCTCCGCTTGCAGCTCAATGGCCCAAACGGCACTGGTCAGCGCCAAGCAAATGCAGAACAGATAGCTGAACTAAAGGACATCATTCAGTGGTATATCCTTTTTTTGAAATATATTTTTGCAACTTGACTTACTTTTCCCATCATTTGTATATGAATTTGTCGTTTGATTATAGCTCGAGAACTGTGTACGCACACGACGCTGATCAAAATCGTAGTAATTAATCTGAGTAGTCCTCCGCGGTTTTATACTCTACTCATGACAGCCCCAACGTCTCAATCTCAATCTCAATTTCGCACTCGGGCTCGGTTATTGCCTCAGCCTCAGCCTCAGCCACAGCCTCCGCCTCAGACTGGATGATGTGGCAATGCGATAAAGTCTTTCAAATGGTTCCCAAATCGAGTAACCAGAAATTTGGAGCGCGCTCATTAAGTGAGCCATGAACACAAAAATAATTAAACATGAAATATGCAAAGCGCAAAGTGCTGGCGTGGCCAAAACCAAAAATTCACTGCTTCAAATTGCACGAACAAAAAATAACAACATGGGCAGTACCTAATCAGAATTTGTACAAGAAGACTTACATAGTTATACCCTGTAGCATAAAAATGAGTAAAGTTGTATGCACATAATCGAGTAGGTTCTAATGAGCACTATTGTTTATTAGCATGGCACAGAGTATTTGAAAATCTAGCACTATTATTATTTACTTTTAATACTATTGTTTAAATTATAATTAAGAAATCATAAGGTATAGTCATATTCGTGGTTAGAAGTGCTAAGGCCGAACACAATTTGTGATTGCAATTTTATATGCATACAATTTTATTTATTTGTATTTGCAGAATTGAAGACATTGTGCAATATGTATATAGAAATCTATAAATTATAGCGAGCGATCAAAAAAGCCGTTAAAAAATGTTCGTTTGTGCCATTTATTATTGTCGTGTGCTGTCTGTCGGTTAGTTAGATCCTCCTGAGCTATGGCTAATTGATGTGGCCATAACTTGTTTGATGTCATTAACAAATATTTTAATTAATCGCCATTAGACGGCGTTTGCTTATTTGATGGTTTCAAATTCAGGTTACGCTATCACGTTTTTCAATACACACACGCTACTTTTAAGTTTTATTAATTTTTCTTGTTTTAAATGCAAATTTTGTGGCATGTGCACTTGTAAGGCGTAACTGGCTTAAAACTGGGTTAAACATACTACGACTAAGAGCAAAATAAGATCGATTTTTGCATACTTGCATTTGTAAGCAAGATTTTTACCGCTATGGATTATGAAAGAACTTTAAATTTCGACGAGGGCTGTAATTGGAGTTCAGCAATATGAGTGAAATTATTTTGAATCTGTAAGTCATTTTTACACCTTGTTCCCATTAAAAATGGGAAAAAGGAAGTTATAAAATACTGCAAATGTGTGTAACAGACAGAATGAGGCATTTCCGAGTATATAAACTATATATATTCTTGATCAGCATTAACAGCCGAGTTGATCTAGCCATGTCCGTCTATCTGTCTGTCCGTCTGTCCGTATGAACACACAGATTTCGGAATCTATAAGAGCTAGAGCATGCAGGTGCCATACAAGGATCAAGTTTATTTCAAATTTAAGTTGCACCCCCCCGTACCCCCTCAAATTGAAAAGAAACTCCACAGCCCCAATTTTTAAGATAAAGCTTTGATTTTTGGTACATATAAATGTTTAATCAATGTTGATCAGTTGCGTAATTGCATTATGATCGGATAAATAGCACCAAATCTATGGAAGAATCTATTACCCTCGTCTCAGCAGGCTGAAACAACAGTTTGACGGGCACTGGACAAGCTAAGTGCGCTGCTTGGTTGTATTTCCGCTGAACTGCTTGATATGCAAGTTGGGAGCAGGGAGTCTCGTAGTCGTGCACACTCGATTAGAGTATTCTTACTTGTTTTAAGTTAATATTCATGTTAATAATATGTTAATGAAAACATACAAAATGAACGGGTAATTTAAATCTTTTTATTTATATTTTTTTTCAGATTGATTTTATACATACATTTCAATAGTTTGTGAAAATCAAATTTAAACATATTTTTGTAAATAGACAAAAATTTTACTTAAGAAAGATAAGTCAAGTTTTCACATATAGATAGTTTTCCCAAGCTTAACAATTAATAAATAAAATATAAATAAACATAAGCAAAATAAAGTTTTCTAGTAAAAAAAAATATCTTGTCGTGGCGTTCTTCTCTTAATGAGACCGGCCCAAGAAGTCCAAATGACCCAAGAGTCTTTTGATAATTTAAATATTAAAACAAAAATATTAGGATCAACATTTGCTGAATGTTAACAACATTTTTCCTGTGGAATCCGTCTATAAAACTTTTATGAATAACCTAACTAAGAAAAGCTAATCTTCCTCTTCATTTTCTTTTTCCAACTTGCCACGAATTGTGCGCTGCAAGCGCGATCGCAGAAGCTCACGTCTTAGGCAGTTGCTTTCCGCCTCGACAGTTTGTACTAGCTGGAATCAAAATCGAAAACTTGAATATTGTAGCAAGCGTTTACTATATTGTTATAGCTTACGCTATGTGTCATGGCGGCGCGTTCCAGCGAGCCTGCGTCCGCATCATCGTCCTGCAGGCAGCACTCACAACTGGACGAGGCAACATGCTGACGATGCTGGCGGCGTGCCACTTGGGCTTCATGATCATCTTCATCGTATTTGGGCGGTGGCTCATCCTCATCGTTGGATGAAGATTGCTGCACTGCAGCCGTGGCCAGTTTTTTCTGTAGAGCCGACAACTCCTCACGCAAGCTTTGGTTCTGCATCTCAAGCAAGTCCACCTGCAACAGTTTAATATTTATAAACTAAGTAACATACTTAAAATATGATATTTACGCTCTCCAGCTCAAAGTCCATTCCATCAATGATGTCATAGGATTCGTCCAGCGCTATTTGCATCTTTGCCAGCTTCGCTTGCAGCTGCTCCACCTCCATTTCACTGCATTTGCTTTGCTGGGATTGGCGTTTCTCCAGTATCAATTGTTGCTCTACTCGAGTGGGAATATGCTCAAAGTTTTGTACGAATCGTTCAAGTGTAGTCAATATTTATACCCACCCGAGTTTCTTTGGTCAATTGCAGATTTCATCACCAGCCCAGTTAGCGTCTTTTGTCGCATGAAGACCTCTTCCAGCGCTTTGCAACGCTTCACCTTCTCCAAATATGCATCATGCAGTTTGTTGTACTTCTTTTTATGCAACTGCAACGTTTCCAACATGCGATCGCGTTCATCCTCCAATTGATATGCCTTAATCTTGGCCTCCACATTCACTGCAGCATTTGTATGTTGATCGGTTGACGCACGATTTAGCCTGTGACGCAGCAGAAGATTCTCTTCCTCCAAACGAACATTCTGTGCTTTAGCTAGAAACACAATTAAGTATAAATTCATTTAGTCCTTAATATTAAGTATACGCACCGGCAGCGAGCTCCGCATAAATCATTTGCATGGCAGACGAGGTAGGTCGCTCCATTTTGCAAACAATTTTTGACTATTTCTATTACTCAGTAGAGCAACATGCTTATCGGTTAAATTAGCATAAGATAAGATATCAGTTTATTGCAAGTTGTTGCCATACTGCTAAAGAAATTTAAAAGCCCTGAACACATTTGTACAGCAACCCAGTTAACTTTAAAGCTCTCTAGTTGTAAAAGCTCACACTTTATTAGGTTTTGATATTGACTAAAACAGAGTGTGTGTGAATCAAAACATGATTCATATGGAAATTATGATTAAATTGGACTCCCTTTTCTTTCTAATTGTTGCAAAGGACAAGGAAACTGACATTTTTTTTTCCCCTGATGGTTTTTAAGGCAGGGCTTTAAAACTGAGTTGTAAGTCAATCGAAAGCTTACAGAAAAGTTGCATAACAAAGTTTTCCCCCAATTCTCGTATCGAATTGTTTTCTGTCAAAAACTTTGAGCCCGATAGCTCTAAAATTTTCCGTACACAACCTTCCAGCCAGGCGAAAATCTGTGAAATATTTTGTCGAATGTTTTTTCGTCTTTGTTTGAAAAGGAGTTCGAGCCTGTTTATATGAAAATCAAAAAAGTTTCTGTTTCAGTTTTCTGCAAATTAGCCACATTACCCGATAGAATTTTGTATAAAATTCAAGGTTAGTACTAACTTTCAGCATAAGATTGTGAAAAATTCAGCTTTCTATCAGTCAGACAGGTCGAACTCTTTTACATATTTAAATAGATGTATTTGAAAAGCAAGCCAAACTTAATAAAACACAGAAATTGCAATTTTCTAGTACATTTATTATTTATATTGTTTGTCAAGAGTCTCTTGTTTTCATTTCATGTATTATTTCATCATGTTTAGTTATTCAATATTTTCTCTAAATAAAAATATGCATTTCTTACGCATTATCTATGTGTAATTTACTTGTACCTACTTTTTACGCTGCTAAACTGTGTTTTAAAATCCATTTTCATACTTATGTATATACATATATATAAGTATATATACATACTTTATAATGTACATACGATATCATTGTATAATTATATATCTATTGTATGTATATGGAGCACGTGTATTGCTGGGGTGCTCAAAATTTATTATTGTGTGACTTTTGTTGCTGTAAAATTAAAACATATATTTTTAATCGAATTAAATTGTATCGCTTTTACATTAGAACGGGTTTTTACATGCATTTTCAAATAATTGAATACAGGAATTGTACAACATCAATCAAATAATTGGCCAACGAAAACCCACTCATTCAATTTATAGATGCAGCTTTTCAATAAGTTTCCCGCACTTAACCAACAGAAACTATCGTTTGTTTATTTATTAAAATTAGCTTAAATACATTTTAAAAATAATAAAAAAAAAATAATAAGTAATATTTTAATTAATTATAAGATACGAGCGCTTGCGTCAAGGCCTTCAGCTCCAGTTACTATCTATATGCAGTTACGCTTTCTAAAATGCATATGCATTTATTTTGTGTATAATTAATTGATATATTTAAGGCATTATCGCTTAAAGTACGACGTTCTGTATTAAAACGTAGATTATGATTTACCAAATCATTGTTCTGATAAGACAGTTATTTAAGGAATTCGCTCTACGATCGTAGAGCATTTAAAATACGCTTTCCCACTTTCATTTGTGAGTCTGCAGCCTATTCTTTCCATTTAGCTCTCTGATATGGGTTCCTTATATACATTTTTTTTTATACAATATACATAAGTTCACTTATCTTGTTTTTATTCACTGCATTTTCTAAACTGTCGTTTTAATTATTTACTCACACATTGTTTCACAGCACAATTTCCATTGACAATTGTTTATATTATTCATATTATTAATTCAGTTGCAATTTTCTATTGGTATTTTTTAAAGTCGCGCAGTCAAAATGTTTATACATAAGAAATTTTATATATTGTGTCGAAACCGAGATTGCACAATGTATTAATAAGCTTATTATAAACAAAAATTAGGAGCAGTTAACACCAAAGTTTTTCAGGGCTAAAGGATTGTGGATTCGTGGTTTTTAAAACTGATCTGAGCTAAGATGGTTTATGGAAGGAAATTAATATTATAAATTGAGTTTAAATTGTGATTTGACTATAACTTGCATTGCTCAAGTCCAGTCCCATAGCTCTTATTATGTAAATACGTGTAAAATATAAAATATGCCTATCACAACGAGCTAAAACTACAATATGTTGCTACTATGCTTGTACAATAAGTAAACTATTCATAAATATTGTTTTGCAATGCTCCAAATATGAACTTCAGTGAACCGGTTTGAACTTTGTATAAAAAAAAGTTGTTTCTTTTTGTTTTTTTCTTTTGTTTTTTCTACGATAAAACTACAATTGAACACTTGGTTGTAAGTACAAAGCAGCTAGTTTTCATTTGTTGCGGAAATTATAGTCAGGCATTAAGTTTTGATTGCCTGGAATGTAAAGGCGTCTTTCTGCTGGAACAAACCGAATCAGCTTGAAGCTACGTGAGACATTTGAGAGATTGCTACACTAAGCACAGGAACATATTTAACTATCGCAACTACAAACGTATCGAGTTGGACTCCTCATCCTCATCGTTATCTGTTATAAGCTCATTGCGATCGTCATCTATTTGAATCTTGTGATGCGACGTATTCCGCGTATGCTGCTGTGTTCCACGGCCATGCGAGCCACCATTGGGTGTTGTAATTGTAGCAGCAGCTTCTGTAGTTATGATACTGCTGCCAGGGGGTAGGATGGCGTAGTTCAGATCCTTCGAGTTGGTGCGGCGATGGCGCAGAATGCTAAGTCCAGCGGTTGAGGGCTCAGCTAACGCAGCCTGGCTGTTCAGATCCTTGGAATTGTTGCGCGAATGACAACGCGATCCGGTGCCGGCTTCTATTTCATTCGAGTTCTTCACCTTGCTGACATCAGTGACAACATTCTTCAGAACATTGACATTCTTCTTGGGATTGCTGTGGTGCGAATGTGGATGTCGCAAAAAGTCAGCATCGAAGCGTATGTTATTAGGCATATATATCTGATCGTAGCTATGATTGCGTGAATGCTTCTTTACGAAGTGACCACAGCCAGTGGTTAGCTCATCATCGTCATCCTCCTCAGCACAGTCCTGCGGCCGCAGTTGGTTTTGTATGTAACGTATGGGCAGCGTTGGATCATCGCGAAGCGTCTTGTGACGTGCATCTTGTGGATTCAGATCAGTGGAGTGATTGCGTGTATGCGACTGCAGCTTCTTTAGATTCCTGTACTTATCGCCAGCTACATCCACAGCGCCACTTGTCACATTGTGATCCTTGGCAAAACTTCTAATCATCTTCACGTCACACGATGCGCTCCTAAAGTGCTTCTTCGACTTGGTTTGCGGCATTTGGCAAATGGTACCAGCTGGCACCACCTGTCCACACTTGTCATAGCTGCAAAGGAGCACAGTTAAATATTGCTTCTGCAAGTACACAAAGATACACTTACCAATACTCCAGCTGCAGCGTGCGCGAATCATTGCGTGAGTGTCTCAGAATATCGGTTGGTATTATCAGATCCCCATTGGCTCCAACAAACCCAGTGCTCGGCTCGGCGCCAGACAGCTTCTCCTCAAACACTGCAATTGTATATGGAAATCAAATAAATGAATTAATTAATGAATGGAAGCTGTTTCACAAAACAAAATATAAACAGATACAGCTGATAAATCAAGTGTATAAACATATCACTCGATTTTATTCATTCATTATTGGGTTTCGCAATTTATGTAATACAGCTGTGTAGCTTTTTATACTCTGTTTTCCAAAATGGAAAAAAAGAGTATATTGGGTTTGTGAAATGTCCGTCTGTCCGTCCGTCTGTCCGTATGAACGCAGGTTTTTTCCACAATTTTGAAGCTAGAGCAACCAAACTTGGTATACATGTTGGTATATACCATAGGCAGACAAAGTGTCAAGATCTCCCCCCCACCCCCACCCCTTCCCCCACAAACCGCAAAAACCTATATCTTCCACAGTTTTACAGCTAGAGAAACCAAATTTGACATAAAGACTAGTGACCACACCCTTGACCGACCTGCCAAAAAAAAAAATGCCACGCCCACTACCACCCCCGCAAATGAGCTAAACCTGTATCTCCTACACCCTTATAGCTAGAAACCCCAAATTTTGCAGTATGACTCCATTTGAACTCTTCGATAGATTGGAGAAAAAAATTTTTACGTACAGAAAACAGAGTATATCGCAGTCGGGTGAGCCCGACTGCAACGTTCTTACTTGTTTTTGGTTTATTTTGTTTTGTTTTGTATGAACAGCGTGTTATGACTTACGTTTGTCTAGACTGATGATTGATCCTATAATGGGATCGCTGGCATTCAGAGGCTTCATTTTATCAAGCTGCTTGCGTCTGCGAACCAGCCACCAATCCGCAATGAAGATAAACAGCGCAATCAACTTAACGGTAGCGCACAGACCCACATATCTAAAGCAAAAGGATATATATGTAAGAAAGATAATACTGAAATACAATTGCATTGGACTTACTTGTAACGAAACTTTTCAATGTCATAGATGAGACAACGACCGCCTTTCTCTCCACAAGACGACTTCCAAAGTATGCAGGTGGAATCGATGAGATTGCCAAAAAGAATGGGCGCTGGTATATAGCCAAATAATCGAAAGATAACAAACTGCATGCCCAGGGCAAAGGAGCGTTCCTCCTCGGATACTGAGCGCAGTACGATCATTAGCAATGGCATTTGTGTAGATGCCACAACGAATGTCATAAAGAAGAGCAGTATAAGGAATGGGTAAATGGTGCGGCAGGGCGTGGCACAGGGTCCAGCGGTGGCTACAGGCACCACAGTTACCTCGGCAAAGTCTTCGTGGGCACTCAGAGCCTGAGCCTGGCTGCCACCTGCGCCGCGATAAATGTTACTTGAAATGTTGGCATGAACACCTGAAAGAAGTGAATAAAATTCGAATTCAAGATACGCTTGGCAATATCATAAGATATATGGCATATGGCATACTCACATGCACAGTTGGTGTAATTGGAGCTGGAGGAGAAGGCAGTGCAGCCGGCATGACAGGGACTGAAGTAGGTCAGGCCATTGTTGCCGCAAACGGGTTCCACTTCGCTGGTCAGACACTCGCAGCCAAAGTTGCAGGCAGCCGTTAGATTGACCTGGAATGGCTGCTCCAACGTTGAGCCCTGCTTGGTATAATACGGTATTGTGGTGCCGGCCATTTTGAGATTGTCACAACCCAAAAAGAACAGCATCGCATAGCACGCCAAGCAGATGACATTCGTGATGAGCACAAACTGAACGGCGCCCTTGGGCTTCAGCTGGAAGCGCTTAAGTATGCAGCCGCCAATGAAGATGCCAATGCAGGCGCCGGGCACGGCTATCGAGCCCGTAAATATGTTTGCCTGGCTCTTGCCCAGACTGAACTGTGTCTCCAGATATTTGGGCAGAAAGACCACAAAGCCAGAGACAATCATTAGTTCCATGCATGCGCCCAGGCAGGTGACAATATATACAGGATTCTTAACCAGCCGCAGCATCGACTGCGGTATATCCTTAATATCCTTGCCATAACCGGTATCCACCTTGGGCGGCGACTGTGCCTCCTCCTCTTTGCTCGTCACCGCCACAATCTCCTTCTTCACCTTGCCCAGCTCATCTGTGGACGCAGTGCTCGAGTTGTTCGGCAGCGCCAGTTGCACCACACTACTCTTGCGTATCTTCTTCTTCTCGCGCGTGAGCACCTTGGGAAACGAGAAAAAGGGCACAGCCACCACCAGCAGCACAACGCCACAGAGCAGAAAGCCACCCCACCACATGCCCACCCAGCGACGATCTCCGGGTGCTGCAATAATTCAAGCAACAGGCAATGTTAAAGATATAGAAATAGATCAGTTTATAAGAAGCACAATGACAGTAGCTTAAAGTGGCATTTATAAATCAGATTAATTTAAAATAGTTAAGAGAATAGAATCAAATTATTTTTCAGTTAAATACGACTTGAAACTCAAATTGAAAGTTGGCAAAAATTATATTGTTGTGGATTGTCTTGGCTAGGAATATATATAATTTTTGCCTTTTTACCCCAGGAGAAAGTTTAAATTACAACTTGAGTTTTATATTTGAGTAAAAAGCAAACTTAAAGTTTTTTTGTTTTTCTCAAAAATAATGATTATGGTTGAGTTGTAAAGTATGACTCAAAACTAATCCATATTTTGCGAGTAAACCAATAAAAACTAAAATAATTTATTATTTTATAATTTTAATAATAAAACTTATAATGATTACAGTCCCAAACAATTGTAAATTGTGTTCAAAAACGAGTTCTTGTTCGTTATTCATAATACTAATAACAATAGTTATTATTTCTAGCAAATGAAAACAAAATAATCTGAAGTTATTATCTTTGTAATGAATTAGGCTTCAACATTTAATAAACTATTTGAAAAATGTTAACCAGAGAGTGAAAAATAAACTGCTACAATTATTGCAAAGTTGAAATAATGCTGAATAGACGATTAAAAGCCAATTTAATTGGCCGTAATTAAGTTTACAATCAGTTTGCTAGAACCACAGACATTTGAAAACAATTTTTTCTCAAACATTTTTGAAGCTCGTTTACGAAAAAACATCAATCAGCAAATTGTAAGCTGTTTTTCGAGTACAACTCTCAGTTTGTGTGCTATATTTAAAGATAATTAAGTTGAATAACATTTAAGTAAATGTCTCTCTGTCATTAGTTTTTATTGTTGTTATTTCGACACTTAGATTTAATCAACTGTTTAAGGATTAACCTCAATACTTTGAGTGTCAGTTTAAGCTAATGTCATTATGTTAATAGTTTGTGCAATTTACTTACTTATAGAGATAATGGTGGATGACAATGAATCCATATGAAAGGAGAGCAGATAGGCGCCAAGAAGAAAGCCAACAACTGGTCCAAAGGCCGCCATGCTGTACATGCAGCCAATGTACATTGAGGAGCTCTCGGTGCGCACATGGTCATCCACATAGGTGGTGCCCAGGGTGAAGAGTGGACTGCCACCGCAGCCGAGGAGTAGCTGGGCGAGCACAAAGAGCAATACAGGTCCCGTGGTGGAGGCCTTACCCTCCAGGCAGTTATCCTCGCGCAGCGTATGCGGTGCTAAAGGCTGATTCGATAGGCCACTGGATAGTCGCCCCAGATCCATGTCCTGGTCACGCACGAGAGCGCTGCGGCAAATGTTATCGCTGGTCTTGTTCTTGATCGCAATGCCAGGATTGGGTTCGCCAGTAAAATGCGGCACCATAAACACCAGCGAGCCAATGCCCATGATGACAGCACCGATGCCAATCCAGACGGGTATATGACGACGACTGCCCAAATAGCTGACAAAGATGACGGTTATCACATTGCCAATCTCATAGCTGGAGGCAATTAAGCCCGAATAGCTGGAGGGTATTTCGAAGCGCTTCTCAATTGTGGTTATCACCGAGTTAATATAACCAGAGCTCAATGCCTGCTGCATCATTACCAGCAGCGATAGCAGCAGCACAAATATCTTAATTCTAGCAAATCTTTGGATGTTATACGGCCGGCAGTTTAAAATTCCACAATCGCCAGTGCTGAACTGCTCCTCATCCTCATCATCATCCCGCTGGTGATCGGCATTGCTGCATTTGCTGGCTACTGCTGCTGCTGCCGCTGCAGCCGACGGTTGACGACTGTGGCACTTGAGAACAGCACTATCAATCCCGATCCCGATCCCCATCCCGATCGTCGTCGTCATCGTGTTTGTCACTTGGGTACTGTCCTGGGCGGCATCGATGCTGCTATCGTCGCCGCTGTTCGTCTCCGAATAGAGGCCTGTCATCTGGTACATTGATTCCTGTCGCCTGCAAGTATCATAAATCTATCAGATCCTGCTCCTGTGGTTTGCCGCTCTATTCTCATGACTTTTGCTGGTCAAAATGTAATTTATACTTGGATTTTGTACATTATCTTAAATTATTATTGAAACACTAAATTAAATAAATCATTTGCTAATTTGACATACACCTGATCGGGCGACTATGAAACTTTTAACTTATCAATAGCTCATTGGCACTTTAGAGACCTTTAGTTGTATCCTTTAATTGCTTTGGTATTACAATCTAACCGTACTTGATTTTATGTTTTTCTTTCTACACTACAACAACAATTTATTTGTGCATTTTTAATAATTTAAAAAGAACATTTTATGATTTAATCTAAGCAATAATGAAATTTTGATAGAAATACATGAATATTCCAATTAAATAAAAAAGCTCTACAAGATGATTACAAATTTTGAAATATATTGAATTGTGCTACAAGCTATTATCTAACACATATAACATTAATTGCGGATAGAAAACCCCAATATTGGCTAAGACACAATAACATTGTTTATTATACTGATAGAAATAACGCATTGTAAATTTAAAGATTTTCATATTCAATGCTTTTTTTATTAAATATTTGCATGTTCAAATTAAATATTTTCTAAATTATTTTCAAAATTTTGAATTATTTTCAAATATTTGTTTCTTAAAATGAAAAAAAGAGGAAAAATATTTAATTTGAATTTGAAAATTATCTATTGTATTGTATTAAATTGAATTATATTAAAATTGAATATTTTCACATTCACATTTGAAATATAATTAAATATGATAAAATTGAATAATTTCATTCTGAAATTATATTTGAATTGAAAAGAATATCGTTAATTGCAAAAACTATAACAAAAAATATTATAATATTTCATATTAATCACATTACACATTATTTATTTCTATCAGTGTATCTTATTTATGTAACTGTTTTATATAATTGCACTACTTTTAAATGAACAGACTTTAAGCATATCACACACTTCCTGCCTGTTTTTGAGATGAATGGCATAACAAGTTACTCCAAGCAAACAATTTTGTTGACATTCAAGCCGGCCTAGAACTTGCCTTTGATGCGCATACACAAATTGAAGGACTGCCTGAAGGACAACTCACTTGCAAATATCTGATTCAATGTCAAACAAAAACGGGTTTAGTTTTTTTTATTTTTTGGTTTTTATTTTGAGGCCAACTCTTACAACTTGGCAACGGCTGCAAGTACTTACCTACATAATCCTCCTGCTAGGCGAAGTTACTGACAAGGACTGTGGCAATGTTACAAAGCCTTACATCCTTAGCCGTAGCCTTAGCTCTAGCCCTGTCCCTGACTTGCTGGCTCAAAGTATATCAATATTTGACCGATTCGCCGTAATCGACTGCCATCGATTGGGTCTAGCTTATAAATTATTGAAAGGTGTACAAGTCGAGTTGCGCCGGCAATTTGCTTCAGGCCCAAAATTGGCTTTAACTGACGCCACCCCCTCCCCACCCCACCCACTTCAAACTAATTGCACATATACACAAGAGAAATTGAAGTACAAGGATATACTCGAAATACTTCTGAGTCGTGACATTCCTAATGATGTGGAGTATCGAGAAACGATAACGATAATGTTGAGCATTTGTTTGCACGGTTAGGTGTCAATTTATGTAAATGCCTTGCGTTTTGTTTTTTGTATTTACAAAATGATATGTGTGCCTTGACTAATGTCGTGCTGTGTTATTGTACATTGCTTACACTTCTCACTTCACACTTCTCACCTGTGACCTTTGCGATTTGTCGTGCCTGTAGCTCCTCCAACTGCCTCTGCATCGCCTGATCCTGAGCCTGAACCAGAGCCTGTTACTAAGCCTGAGCCTGTTACAGTGCCTGTCACCGTTCCAGCGGTGGTTTTGCTTTTGGTTTTGCCTGTCTCTGTGCTTCTCGCATCTGCTGATGTAACCGGATTGCACTCCTGCTCGAAGGAGGGATTTGTGTACTGCTCTGTATGCTCTGGACCGGATCTCTTTGCTGACATAATGTTGCATTTATGTTACTCACTTTGTCGTCAGCTAAACCCACGATTCCCATTCAAATCAGTTCTTTGTGTGCATGTTCTTGCTAAGGCTGAGTGGCATATTCTAAAAAAAAACCAAGGTAGAAAATATTTTATTGAAATATTGCATTTGATTTAATTTTTATTTAAAGCATAATTAAATACTATATTAAATATAGTAAGAACACAAAGTAAAGTTTATTGAAAAACTTTTAGATTGATTTATAAATAAATTTCAGGGTACAAAAAGAACAGTTATTACATCAAATTTTAACTAACTAAATCATTGTGAAGAAAATTGTTTTTCTTTTGTAATTTTTTAAATAAAAATAATTAAAAATGATTTATAATTTAAAAATTAGAAAATAATTGCTTAAAAGAAAATTATATTTTATTTCCTCTTAAAAGTTTTAATATAAAAATTGATCTTTAACAATTATTTTATAATTTTTTTTATATATATAAATTATTTTGATTAATTTTAATTTTTAAACTAAATGTTACAGAATAACTGTTGTTTTTAAAAACTTAACCATTATTTTTACTTTTTTTTTATAAAAATTAAAAATAATTGTTTCGTTTAAATAAAAACTGAAAATAACAGTTATTCTGTAACTTTTCGAATTTTGATAGATATGACCCGACTTAGAGCTTTGTTTTAATCAATTTTCTTTACAATGATTTATTCAATGCGACAAATGTTATTATCGGGCTCTGCCTACAACAATGACGGTGTCTGATAAACTTATAATTTGATTTAACTCCAATATCCTGATTTGAATTAATATCGCTGCATTAAATACTATAAAATCGTAATGGCCAGCAAATTCAAAGCAATCTTGATTTCTTAGAAATCGTAGCAGGGCTGCATAATTATAAATAACTATAGATGCAGTATCATAGCATCTATGCACATCTCACAATTAATGAGACTGTCGCATACGCACATGCCAAGTAATCGTAGACAGACGAAACACTTCCTGGAGTGTTGGTCCTATTGCGAGACTAATTGTGCCTTAAATCCTTGTGGGCCATACAACGAATGAACGAGCGAACGACAAGTGGCCATGAGATGAGGCTGCCACATGCGACTGTCAACAGAATAATTACGAAAGGCGACAGACAGGCAGACAGACTGACAGGCAGTAGGCAGTAGGCAGTGAGGCACTGAGGCAGTCAGCACTTTAGTGTTGCCCATCACACGAGCAGGCTGCTGACAATGGGGATTCGAGATGCAAGGATGAGGTTTAGCATGTGCATGGAGATGCCTGCTGACGCCGTTTCCTATTAAAAATACACACGATATATGTACATGTATGTATATGGCCATGCAGCATGTTTAGCTGCAAAGACTTGTGATGTGTGTTTTGTTTGTTTTTGTGAATGAACTAAGGACGGATGCGCAGCAACTCGGAACTTGCAATGGATTGGCAACAAAAGACAAGAAAAGCAATAATAAGACTCAAAAGACGTCAGCTGCTGATTTCGCTTTCAGTCGAAGAGCAACAACAGCACTTGAACACGCCCACACTCGCCAACATATATATAATCTATATATATATATTTACATATATATACTATATATCTATGACAGTCTTTAGTCAGTGTAAAAGCATATCGATTGACAACGTCACAAAGCAAATATGAAAATCAGCAAATGGCTAACGTTCCACCTGCTATTAAGAGACTCTTTCGTCGCCCCCTGGTCGCCTCTTCGTCACCCCTTCACCAGCGTCACAACACCGCTTCGTCGCCGCTTCAACGCTCCTTCCTCTGCCATTGCCCTTGCTGCAGCCTTCCTGTCGGCCTGTTCTTTTGGTAGCACATATAAATTGCATGAGCGGCGACTAATTGAAGATTTGCTGGGGACCCTTCCCTCCCTTCCCAAGTTGCAACTACTAAATGTAATTTACGGCTTACAATCTGACCCATTTTGAGGCAAATGCCTGACTAATGTTTTTTCTGGTTGCATTCCGCTAGGCACAGACCACTGAGCCAGTTAACCAATTATGTACCGCTCTTAATGCATATTTATATATAACATGCTTCAATTTCTAGCTACCCAGGTTTGGAACAAACATATATTGTATATACTATGTATATATTTTCTATACGGTTCGTGCTGACCCACAAATGTTTCAGCTTATTGCTTTCATGTTCCCATTTTTAGTGTCACAGCTAAAAGTTTCAGCTTATGTCGCATCTGCGCATCCCATCACAAAAATGTTATAATTTTTTTCTACTTTTTTTTTTTGCTGGCAAGCGGCCAATGCAATATTTTTCCAACATTCTTTGCTTGTGTCCCAAATGGTAAAGTCACAAAATGAATTAAATGCATCAATACATTGATGGACAATAATTGATTATCATTTTTATTTTTGGGACAAAGTTTTCAAAGTATTATATGATTTAGGTTCGTATTTTGTTAGCGTAAAGTTACCATGGAGAACTTGGCTTCTTTAAGCTACACACGCGAATATGATTTGTGTAGATTTGATATTTTAGTCCTGATATACAAAAACTTTGGGCACTGAGTGAAAAAAGTGACCATGGAGGACATGCATGCAAAGAATGTAAGCTTACAGCATGTAGAACTGGATAAGAACTGGTGACACTGATATTATAACAGGAAATTAATTAAGGAAATAAGTGACAATGGAGGACTATTGAGTTAAATTGCACACACTAAAAATGTGACAGCATTGTTTTTCTTTAAAGAATTTTATTACATAGCACACTTTGCATTTATAGATATATATTGACACACCCAATCAATTACAAAATGCACAGTTGTAGATATAATAATGAAAACCTTAAGAAACTTTTACTTTACGGTTAGATATTGAAATATTTTTAAATTGCATTTGTAATTATCTACACACATTGCAATTTCCAATTAAAAAGATAATAATTCGAACAAGTTAATTTTCACAGGGCAATCGATTCGACATTTATGTCAATTAAATGCAGACCAACAATATTTAACCTTATTGAAATGAAATTATTATTAAATTTCTTCAATTTCAGACGCTCTGCTAATGATAATTATGAAGGAACTGACATTCTGGAAATTGCAAGCGGTGAAAGCATAAAATTCATAACAAGAAATCAACTCTACAAATTAAGTTGAGTTTTGTTTTTTTTTTTTTGTTAATTTGACGATAATGCATAACATTACTCGTCGGCTCAGCCCAGACTGGCAGCAACAACTACAACAACAATGACTTGGAACTTGACTACTGATGGGTTTTTAAAGTACATACAAAAGCGAGTTTTGACGGTTTTAATGATGATTATGAAAAGCAAATTACAGCAGATATTACATAACTCAACATGGTGGAAGTTATTGTAAGTATGCAAAGCAACAAAAAAAAAAAAGAAGGGAAATGTAACTACAAACATGGATTGTCCTGCAGCTTCGTTAATGAGACTTTGCGTAGTTTTAGTAAGTAGGTTTTGTAGGTTTTATTAGTGATCTTGACTGTAGCTGTAGGTGGTTGTAGCTCGTGGTTAAGGTGCTGTCAACTCGCGTTTAAGAAGCTGCCAACTCGCTGATAAGATGTTGTCAACCCACAGATAAAGTGCTGTCATTCCCAGATAAGGTGCTGCCAACTCGCGCATAAGAAGCTGTCAACTCGCTAATAAAGTACTGCCAACTCATAGAAATTGTTACATTTCGTTACCGCATATGATGAGAAATGGTGGTAACATCAATTATCTGCACACCAAAACTCAATTATAGCTAACTAAATAATTAACTTGATTTAGCTACATATTTGAATTGCCTGTTAATTAAGAGCATGTCACTATTTTGACATATTTTGCATTCAATTCAATTGAAGTCAATTCAGGCAACAGCAACAGATACTCGGTTTGTATGTACATAATCAAGTTGGCTGTGACGCATTGCCAACCAATGTGGAGCAAAGTGGCCTTCACAGCTGGTCAAACGAGTACCAATTACCAATTACCAATGACCACAAATACAGATACAGATATATAGATACATTTTAAAATAGTAGTTACAAATAGATATTTATACCGGTTGCATAAACACACCCACATGCCACACACACACATATTACAGTTCACGAACTGAGCCACAATTATTTTGTCAATATGCTGAAATGATTGCTAAGTGGTTGATCGTGTTCAGTTCTCGATTAACGGTCCTTAAGCCAACGCCGAACAACTGTACTTTTGTGAATAATCGAGGCCAAAAACAAAAACAAAAAAAAACAGAACAAAGACAAACCAAGATCAGCATTCGTGTGGAGCATCAAAAGCCGCAAGTTGCGGTCCATTCAACTTGGCGAGTGTGACTCAGGTGCCACCTATGCGTGCAACCCATGGGATGAATCGAGACGCAGCCACAGACAGAGACACATGGAGACAACGACAGAGATAGAGACAGCGACAGCTACAACGTTGGAGACAAATGCGAAACGATCTTGAGTAACAATTATTACAAACAAAGACGCAATGCCAACGATCTCGCGGGCACATTTAAAGTGACATGTGAACTTTTTTTGTTGTTATTTTACACAATTAAAAACAATAATAAAACAATGCACAGTTGCAAATGCGTCGCTTGCAAAGCATTGCACTTTTGAGTGAAGTGCATACAAGTTTGAAGCGCACTGAACTGGATAAGAGGATTAGGTACTCCTACTCCAACTTCACTTCCAAACTGAAACTGCTCCACTGTCTCAACTGAGTTGTAAGCCGATACACTCCATCTAACTCACAACACAACACCCGTCGTTATTGTCGTTGTGCTCTGCGAGTCATTTGGGTGGGTGGCCAAGCACGTCAGCAATATGGAAGCCCCTCTCAGTCAGCAACAGCAACAACAGCAACAGCAACCACCACAAAAACAAAACAAAAGGCAACCCACTTGCAAATCGTTGTTTAAAACAAAGCCTTCAACGGCTTTTTTTGTTTCTGTTTAACTGAATTCCACAAAACCCCAAGATATTGCATGTCGGAATTGCAACAAATTGGGGCGCTTATAGCATTAGGAAACTCGAGACTGCAGTTGTCTATCCAAAAACTAAACTTTTAAAGTATCGAAAGTAAGCAAAACGAGAGCGTCACTTGAGCAATCTTTAATTCAATTCATCAAGTAACAAATTGAAGTACAGCAAACTCATTTTGTCAATTTCATTAGATACAAATTGAAATTGTCTGTTAAATTTGAATTTGAATTGACATTTGAATGATTTAAAACCGGATATATAATAAATAAAGAACTGCATTTAATCGGAAATGAACCAGTTTGTTGTATCTTCAAAACTGTACAAACACGGAACTTAACATCTTTATTTCTTAACGTTATTACTAACAAAATTTTTATATTTTAAAACTAGTTCCGGTTTTACTTAAATCAATGGAAATCATAAGTCTTAGCTGTTCTTTTGACTTTGAATCAAAGAAAACTTTTCATTTGATATCTTTCGATATTGAAAACGTGAAAATAGTAATATTTCTGAATAAGCTTTACATGCAGCATTTAGAAACTTGAGAAACCCACGCTGAATCAATAAACATTCTCCGTATTTATAAATTAAATGCATTTATGAATGTATTTCATTAATTCAATGGAATATGGGTCACAAAGTCAAGCACTTTATAATCTTAAAAGTTTGTTATCGCCAATTATGTTGAACAAATGTTTATATTTAATTTTTTTTTTTTGCAAATAATACGTAATATAAATTATCAGTAATATCAGCGATTGTTACTGTTTTGCAAAGAAGACATTTTTCAAAATGTTTACAAAAAGAAATAACAAAACAAAATAACTAAATAACTGCGCATAAGCTTGGGGCAGTCAATTTGTAAACTGCCAACATAATACTATACATAAATGTGTACAAAGTGTGAGCTAATTGTGTGCTCTCTGTGTAGATATTGCAACAACATAAAGTTTACTCATATAACATATGAAAAAAAAAGAGACGTGGCTTATGTTTGGAGCTTAGAAAGAAATAATACAAAAATATAACGTGCGTGCCCTCCCCAGAGAGATTATCAACTCATCAATGTCAAATGAAAACGGTCGAGGCTATGCAGCATTACATGATTACACATACACATGTACATATAAATATGTGCAATGTACATATATACATACATATAAATGATGTGTCTTATATATAATTATATGTACATGTCGTTAGTAGAGTTGTGTCATGTAGTTCAATTGAGGAAATTTGTTTAGTAGCTTAATCTTTCGAAATCGAACTAATTGATAAGTTTGTTTGTCGCATTATTTAATTATACAGTTAGTTTTCTGCTCTTGTACGTTTTTACACCCTGCATTAAAAATGCGCAAAAGCTTGTATTAAAGTACTGCAAATGTACACTGAAATGTGTTTAAAAAATTAAGGGTTCGTCATGATGTTTTTTTCATTCTGTTTTTAAACTCCTGCGTTTACATACTACGAACACGAACGTCATGAGATAATGTCATCTTCTAAACGCGGACTTAGACAGTTAACGGTGGTTTTTGAATTGAAGAACGATTCGGACTGAATTTAAAAAGTATATTTAAGGACATACATTACTCTGAATTTGAAGAATAAACCTTAAGCCATACTGAAGTGAAGCTTGTTTCAATTCAGAAAACCTTTCCCCGACCTTCCGCCTATCGTTAAAAAATCGATTTTCCCAGATCATTTGCAATATTTTAGCTTTAAATTTTGGTAGCCATCATTCTTGTCCCACTTTTGTTCTACTGTGTAAGTTTCATAAGAAACTGAGAACAGGGTGTTTCGTAGTCGTACATACTCCACTAGAGCATTCTTACTTGAATGTTTTGTAGCTCAAAGGAACTAGTCAGTAGTACAGTTAGTTCGTTCATTTTATTAAGTAGTTCGATTGAACTTATTCTTAACAATATTTAAAACAGCACACATACATACACATACAAAAGTATGTCTGTGTGCATTGTGAACGATGAGAAGCGCCGTAATGTCATAATTCTAGTTGTTTAGTTTTTGAAATGTCCGCAGTGTTATCAGCTTGTTTATACAATATACACATATATATTTTCGTAATTGCGTCTACTGCTTCCATGAGCAACAGTTTTCTATTTGCGCAAATGTGCCTTAAAAGTCAACATCCCTACAAAAATAAAACAAAACTTAGACCAGCGAGAGACAAAGAAACAATTTCCAAAGACTTTAGACTGCGAGTACGAAAATAAAAAAATTAAAAAAAAACCAGCTGCTGTCTCAAAGCGCTTATCAATTTGTAAATGGAATATTTGAGTGCCTTCAATTATCATTTATCATTCTACTGCTATTATCAGCAGAAGTGTAACTGTGAAATGAGCAAATGTATCTGAGCAATGAACAAATGTATCTTCAAGCGAACACTCTGCTATGATCAAAGTTAAGTTATAGCTAAAGCTTACATTTAACTATAAGAAAACTAAGTAGAAACGGCTAATTCGAACAACAACAAAAAAACAAGCTTAAAAGATTTACTATCAAATGTCATTTTTTGGAATTTGAAAAATACCATCCACCTTTAAAAACGCAGCGTTTAAGAAGACAGAGCTGACGCTGACTTTAATCTTGTGAAAGTCTGTATATTTTTTGTATGTTTTTAATTTTATGCTTTACTACTAACACAAAAAGCTAAAAAGCAAGTGAATCAACAACGAATACAAAAGCGCTTAAACAAGTTTTGCAAATTAGCTTCCTGTATTCGAAACGCATAAGATTTCTATATGTATGAATACTACAAAATACATATATAGTATAGATTTATATACATATATGTTTATTGTAAACCATTTACGAGTAACACTGAGTGCATTACGAACCAAAAATGGTTTTATCACTGCAATTATTGTATTCACTTTCCGTACCCAAAACAAAAAACAAAGACGAATAAAAAACACTTTTGGTTATTGTTTAAAAATAAGCATTAAGATTCTTAAAATGTATGAAGCAGAGTGACGAAATAAAATGAAATAAAATAAAATAATTAAATAAAAATAAAGACTACGACAAAGTCATGACACATGCCCCAAACAACCTGCTGGACACTTTGCGAGTTGGCTGCTCAAACAAGTTTCTTTATTTGGGACTTTGGAGTGGCTTTGAAAACTTTTTTGTGCTTTTATGACCTTAACCATTTTAGCCAAAAGTCAAATAAACATAGCTAAACACATACATACATACAAACGATACATACACTTTAGAACAATCTCTGACTCAATGTTGACAAAATACTTCTGTTGAACTTTCACAACGTGTACTCACTTCAAAGGCGACAATTTCCTAAAGTCAAATTTCAATTTCTTGTTCAATTACATCAGCCTTTCATAAGTCTTCTGTTCAGCTTCTGATACAAGTTCAATGTACGCCCAACAGAAAAAAAAGACTGAAGAATCAGTCAGAAGACAGAAGATAGAAGAAGAGAACGCTCTGTGTGCGTGATTCGCATCAACAGTTCACTGATAGTCCGACTTGTGGAATAACCCACAAAGGACGTGACGTTTACATCTTACTGATATAACATATACATAAAGATACGACGTATGTACAATATAGAATATAATTATAAAATTTAAAATGTACGCCACATTTTGCATGGCAATTAGTTCTACTTAAATCAACTTTAACTTTTGCCTTGGCTCAGCAAAACCAGATTTGCATCTGTTCTTTTACGAAACTAGCAAACGGAGTAGGCCATGAAGTTTTGCTATTAGACATGTTTATAAACGTTGTTACTGTGATTAAGTCACTGTGAATGGCATATATTGTGTCACACTGAGCTTGTTTATAATTTTCAAAAGGTGACAGTTTCGCATTATATAAACATTTGCATTTCCGATATTAACACTCTTCTAATTCACAGTCATTCTTTCGATAACAGTCACAGTCGCAATGTCTGTCATTATCTTGATATTAACATTCACAGTCCGGTTAATATCATCTGCAAATATTGCTTTTAACAGTGCTATATTGATATTAACGGTGGTAAAGTTTCGATATCACCCAAGTGAAATCAAAAGAGCACTCCAAATAAACTGAATTTAAGCTTTTAAAAATGCGGAATAATTATAGGATGTCAAAACTGGGTTCGAAATTTTGATATTTGGTAATTCGGTCAAAAACAACGTCTCGAAAAATTAGAAAAAATTTGAGATTGTGATTTCCGGCGGCGGAGGTTGACTTTTTTGCATAATTCATTAATAAAACATAACTTTAAGTTGCCAAAACGCATGAAAACTGAGTCCTGTTAACAGAGTAGTGCGGTTGTTGATTTTGGCGCAGCTGGTGAGTATTTTTAACAACAAATCGGTCAAACTTTTTAAACAAGAAATCGCGCGATTTATATTTTATATTTTCCGTCATAAAAGTCAACCTCCGGTTCCGGTTTTGACATTCTAGATTTTCGCCGCATTTTCTGAGATCAAAATCAGATTTTTTGGATAGCTCTTTATGTGTGGAAGCGATGTTGAAACATTACCGATTTTAACAGTGCAATATTGACATTAACAGTTACTTAACAGAAAGCGACAGCCACAGTTGTCATCACAATAATACTGCATTTCGAAATGTAAATGGAGCACTGTTATTAAAATGTGTGTGTTAAGTTAACAGACAAATGCAATTTGAACACGAAATCATGCTTTGCAACTTATATTTTTGCTTTTTGTTTTTTAATAGCATACAACTTGGCTAATTTTACTTAAAAGTAAAATATGTTGACTTGACTGATTGTCACACAAACAGCTGCAGCTAGGCGTTATATTTGAAAACAGATAAACAATGCATTGTGACGTCAAACTGTAAATCAATGCGCATGCAAGTATGCCTATAAAGTTTTGCTTTATAGGAAAGCAAAGTGGTAAACCGAATGCATATATTCACTTCCCTATCAGAAATATGTAGTAGATATATAGACTATATGCATATTGAAATCAAGGCCTACAACTTTGTACGAATTGCAGTTTGACGTCACAGCTAAGAGTGTTTAAAAACTAAATAAAAGAAATAATAATAATAAAAACATAAGTGAAAAGAGCACTAATTAAGACTTATTAACCTTGAAATATTGCTAATCTAAAGCTAAGCAAATTTTGAAACAATTTTACAATCAACATTAAAATGTGCGTCAATTATTTCGTTGTTGTTGTTTGAAATGTAAACAAACGTGAGTTTCATTTCACATTGTTTCTCTTTTTTGTTTATTAAATATGCATTGCTTAATGTCATATATGTATACATAATTAGATTAGCAGACAATTTAAAAGAGAAACAGCAGCAGCAGCAACAACAACAACAGCAACAACGTTGACAGTGTCAAAATGTGTGCGTACTTTGGCACGTGTTGTGTGAGATTTTTAGTTCTTTTTGTTTTGTGTGTGTGTGTCTGTGTGTGTGTGTGTGTTTGTGTTGGCAGCGGGATACCAATACGAAAATAACTTTTAGCCTAAACACACACACACACACACACACGTATAATGAGACACACAGACTGAGACTAACAGAAAAAAAATACCAATGGAGAGAGAGAGCTTTGCACAGCAACAGATAAAATGTCGTAGGAGGCTGGCTAAGCGACACGGACCGCATTCGAGATTATAAATAAATATACAAAGCAACAAAAGACCAGCAACAGCAACAACAACAATAACGAAAGACCTGAACTCATGGCTTTAATATACTGGAGGCTGATTAATTAATTAATGCTCAACATATCAGCGTGGGTTCGGTTTTGGCAGCTCACCGTTTCACAAATTGCTTTCTGAAGTATTTTGTTTTCGTAAAAGACATGCCTGTTCCGCAATCCGTACGCTTTTGAAAAGTAAAAACGTTCTGATTTCCGAACAAAATGTTTTCGTTTTCACTTTTTCGAAACCGAGTTCAAGAAAACGAGTCTCAAAACGAGTTTTGATAGCAGTAAATCTGACTAGTTGTCTTCTAGATTCGCTTTTACATCATGTTTTTTTAATTCTACTTTATAATTGTAATTTGAATTTAGAAATCAGATGAAAAATATAAGAAAATTGAGTTTAAGAAATTGTTATTTGAATTTCCTGTTTGCAGAAGATCAATCAATTTCGTTTTCGTCAATTTCAAACGAATTTGGAATTCAAAACAGGCCTGATTCTAAAATTCAAAAGTAATAATAACATATAGGCATTTCCATAGTGGTGTGACGTGACATTTGTACCACAAAATGATTAACACAAAAATTAAGAAATCAAATTTGTTATATATATTTTTTTTGTATATTTGCGAAGTATTTATGTAGCACTATATTCAGTAAAAAAATTACACCAAAATTTTAAGGATGTGATGATATTAGCCAAAATATGCGTGTCGTGACGTCACAAAAAACAGTAATGGGTTGTGGCTTGGATTACAAAATTTTTGTAGAAAGCGTTTTTATCACGATTTGAAATAATACAAGTTTATTTTGTAAGCTATGAAATTTAAACATGTTTTCTAATTTTTTATTTTCTAATGGTGGTTATTGAACTGTTTTGTAAATTGTTAGTTTCTATATATTTTGATCAATTTTTTGGAATTTTTTCAAATGGAAATTTGTATTTATTTAATTTAATAAATGTCGAATAAGCAGTCAACATTTAATTTTTAGTTATTTTTTAGATTCAAAAGTATTTAAATTTAATGCATACAAATTAAAGTTAAGTAAATTCACCATTTACAATGAAGAAATACAATGGGGGTATTCAAAACTAAAAATTCGTTGCAAGAATTGGGGAAAGCCCAGAAAAAGAGACAATTAGACAAAAAAATGTTCAAAAATTAGTGTTTACTACAATCTACAAAATTAAGAGAGAAAATTGAAAACATAGTTAGTAGAATATATAAAATGTTCACATGAAGTGCAAGTTTCGGTTGAGTCAAAAATGATGTTTGATTTTTATTTGTCAAAGGCAGCACAAAAGGTCAACCATGACGACTCAAGCTTCACTTTACAGGGTATATAAATGGCTGCTGCGATTGCGGTTGATCTCGTTGTTGTTATATGTACATACAAGTGCTCTTATAAATTGTATTTACCAAAGCAAACAAACAGATAGTGTGGACTGATTACAAAGACAAAGACAAAGAATCAAAGTAGTGCCCAGAACCAGAACCAGAATAGAACAGAGCATCTACTAAGCAGTAGTAATTATTATATAGGCATTGGCCTCTCATATCATCTGCTACCAAAAGCGCTGTGGCTTATTCTTGTTTGTTTAACTTGAGCGATTTATACATTGTTTGTTCTGCACTGTCTGCATACAATATAATAAAATGAATAAAATGCCAACACACAACAAAATAATAGTGTGAAATGCAATAGACGAAGTTGCTTCATTAGCCTGTATTAGGTTCTAAAGTGTGTAAAGAAGGATTTAGTTTCGCTTAGAAAATAAAAAACTTAAAGCGGTGTTTTTAGACGTTGCAATTCTTGCACGATTTTCATGCATTATTACCTTGCCTCGTCTAACTAAGTTTCTAACTTTGCAATATCTTGTACGGACATATTATCAAGAAAGTTTAATTTACATCGTTTAAACAACTCTTAAATGTTAATTCGTTTCAAACATATATCAAATATTTAATTTAAGCTTGAAATTCGAATAGAAACATTTTTCAAAAATATGTTCTATATTGTCAAATTGTGTTTACAGCAAAATGTGCAATTGCTGTTGACATTGGCAATGCTCAGTTTTAGTTTTCTGACATTTTTTTTTTTTTGTGTTGTTTTAGCACTTATTATTATCAGCACACTTCCGGCATGGCAAAGGTGGAAATACCGAGAAAAAAAATGCACAATAAAAGTTTGAACAGCACTTCCCATGCAAATTAAAAATAGAAAACAAAAATTGGCTTTGATATTTTCCCAAATAATTTATAGATAAACAACACAAGTTGCAACAATAACAATAACAAACACACATTGAAATGACCTAAAAAAAAATGTTTGTGAAATTCAAACATGCGACAAAGTACTCGTAAGTAAAGCAATCACAAAAATCAACTTGCAAAACCCACACAAAAACAAAAAATGAACACAAATTTGTGTGTTGTGCCATAAAAAAATTAAATAAATAGGTGAATAGGTGTGCCCTAAATCTGTTCAAATAGCAGTGAGAGACACACACATACACACACCACACAGATACACTCAGATACACACAGATACACACACACATACGCACAGATTTTAAATTGTTGTTGTAATTTCTGTGAACTTACACAAAAATTTGTTATTATTGTTATTATGTTGTTTGCTGTCTTTTTGTGTCGCCCAACTGAAATGTGTATAATTATACTCTGTATAATATGCTGAAAAGAGTATGAATGGTTTTTTGAAATAAATAAACGAAATATAACAAAACTGACTTTAAAAAATTGTTATTTGAATTTTCCGCGTTATCTGGCAATTGCTTTTCAATCCGCAGACAAAAAAGAAAAACTTTTGAAAACATAAAGGTTTGACATTTTGAGGAATTCAGATTTGCAATCAATTCGGTTTCAGCGAAATTTCAAACGAAAAAGCTTGTTTTTGTTTGCATATTCTATAAAAATTGCAGAAATTCGAAAATAAATAAATAGATAAATAGATATGTAGATAAATAAATGAATAGATAAATAAATATGTAGATAAATAGGTTAATAGATAAATAGATAAATAAATAAATATATAAATAGATAAATAGATAAATAGATAAATAGATAAATAGATAAATAGATAAATAGATAAATAGATAAATAGATAAATAGATAAATAGATAAATAAATAAATAAATAAATAAATAAATAAATAAATAAATAAATAAATAGATAAATAGATAAATAGATAAATAGATAAATAGATAAATAGATAAATAGATAAATAGATAAATAGATAAATAGATAAATAAATAAATAAATAAATAAATAAATAAATAAATAGATAAATAGATAAATAAATAAATAGATAAATAAATAAATAAATTATTGTATATTTACTACGATATAATAAAAACTGTAAAATAATAAAATAGAAAAATAAAAAAAAATAAAGTGAAATAAAATAAAGCCAAATAAAATAAAAAGACCAAAAAATAAAATAAATAAATTAAGTTAATTAATATCACGTAATTAAATAGAAAAGGTTGTCAATTTATGAAATATCCTAAATAATATAATACACTTAAGTAAAACTAATATTATGTATTACTTCGTAAAGACTAATGTAATAAATTAATTCTGAAAAATTAATGAAAATTAAATTAAATTAAAATTTCGAAAGCCCATAAAATATGCGGTTTGAAAAGTCATGTAAATCGATGCGAAATGTTAAGTGCTTGAAAACAAAAAACAGGCTTGATTAGTTTAAAGTTGAAACAGGTCGATCAAACAAATACAGGGTGTTTTACAGTTGATCACTCTGTGTACAACAATCCAACTGTTTTGTTGTTGTTTTTGGGTTGGTGCTTAAAAATCACGCATTGTTTTGATTATTTAGAGTCAACGTCAGCTGCTTTCTCCATTCGCTGAGAATGAGAAATGAAAACAAAGCCCACTTACAAAAATTAATATTTTATTTTAGCTTTTTTTTTTAGGTGTAACCAAATCGCAAAACGAACATATAACTATAAACTAAACAATACAATGTTGCATGTATTTTTTTTATTATTTTAATGATACGTTTGGGATAATACTCCATGTGCTGGCCAACCATAAAGTGTTGATTTTGTTTTTGTTTTTAGCTTAACACTTGAGATTTGTTTTGGCTAAAACACACACAACTAAATTCTAAAATGTAAGCACTTTGTAAACTTAAATTGTTTAAGTACACGTAGCTAGTTATTTTTATGTGTTTTTAATGGCCACTGAAATGAAATATTTGAAAGCGTCTGTCTAAATGCAGAACACATCAAAAAACCCAAAACGCAAAGAAAATGAAAGGAATCTTAAAGTGTTTTGTATTCTTAAGAAAAGATTTTCTTTTTTTTATGCTTAACACGCATTTTCCACGAAGTTTATCAGTTTTGTTTATGCTTTGCATCCATATTGTTCTTGCTTGAAAAAATACAAAAGTGTGTTAAAGAAAATATTTTTAAAAAAATGCTTTGATTTAAACAGTTTAATTATTATATGATTTGTTATGATGCGAAAAAACAAAACACGATAAAGTATGTTCAACGAGTTGAAAAAAAAAAAATCGATTAATCGATTTTTTACAACGAATGTGTGTGTACTCCAATTATGAATTTTTAGTTTTAAAAAAAAACTATGTTAAAACGAAATCGTTATTTAAAGCGTTGACTTTTCACACATCTAGTAATCCATTTATTCTATACGATTAATCGAAATAGTATCGATTGTATTTTTGTGAAATCGCTAATCAAACTAATCGATTATTTCATTACTTGCATCCCTGCAGAGTTTCCTTTTTGTAGTTCCTTTCCCGTTTCTTTAGTTACTTTCCGAATAAAGGTACTAATATTCCCTTTCTTGCTTAACGATCTAAACGAACTAAAATTGAATATATAGTTAAATTCAAATCGAGCTAGTTCAGATCGGATCGGGCCAAGCATTCAATTAATATAAAAGCTATAATTATGTACGATATATTTGCTTGTATATTTGATGGTGTTACATCATCTGGATTAGTTTATATAATTAACAGGTAAAGTACTGTAATATCTATCAGATTATTAATTCGTTTCCGCTTACAAAAAAGAAAAAAAAGCAAAAATTTAATGTGCGGTTTTACTCGCAATTAGACAATAGAAAAACTCATTCGATGATTACTCGCACACACACACACACACACACACGCGCACACACATATATTTTATATAACTTAATTGTAATGGAGGGCTGACTGTAATAGGCCTATTCGAAATTTGAAGGTGTGACGAAGCAAAAGCAAAGCATACAAAAAAAATTAAATAAAAGCCAAAAAAAAGCTAAGAATTAACTAGTATGAGAGTTAGACGTATGGTTTAGCCAAAGATGGCTCAGATATTCTGTTCTATATTATTTGGTCTAGTTTTGTGAAAACAAAATTGTGATTTTGAGTTGAGTGAAAAGTTTTTTTTTTTGTAGAAGTGTAGAAGTTGTGGCGCAAATTCTTGTGGGCTGTCAAAACAATTTTTTTTTTTTTTTTTTTTTTTTTTTGGATTGCTCAAAGTTTTTCCATTAAGCTGTTTTAATCGATTTTCCACACATTTGCCATGCCAGCGCACGAAAAACGGCAGCCAAACATTTTTGTTTGCTACTAGTTTATAAAAGTTATGCCTTTGGTTCGTGAGTGTGGTTGTGAGTCTACTTGTGAGTGTACTTGCGAGTATTTCATGTTTATTCGTTTCATTTTTTGGCCTAAGTTGTTTGTGACTTTCGAGTTTGAGTTCGAATTTGATTGATATTTGGTGTCACACACTTTTATTTCAATTTTCGTCATAACTATAGCTATGCTGTTGTTTTCCAAATCGAAAACATATCACGTAATATACAAAAATGAAATCAAAACTATTCAAATGCTAATGACACAATTTCCCAAATGGGCTTACATTCAAAGTTTACGAAATTTGTTGCTGTTGACATTTCAAACACAAATTATACACAAAACTTTCATGGGCATATCGCAAAAAATGACATATGTTAGTAGAAAGTAGTTCAAGTATCAACATTATTATAAACAAATATTAAACAAGAGCACAATATAATTATTATTTGTTGACTTAATCTCACAATCAACAATTATTGTTGAATATTTCTGACTCAATTCTATTTTACAAGTGTTCTACCTTTGAACTATGGGATTTGTTTTTATTGTTTTTATCATATATTCCAGTAATTCGTTACTCGAGCTCCTCCACGCCAAAAACGATTCTAAAAATCTAATATGACATGAACAATAAAAGGTCCTTAACGGTGCTGTTAACGTTAAGTTGCTGTCAGCGCGCCCAAAACGTAACAGCCCCACAACTCTGTTAAAGTATACAGAACTGTTAACGATAACAGGACTCAGCTTCTATGGGATTTGACAACTTTAAACGATGTTTTCTTAATTTTTTCTGCAAAAAAGACCAACTCCGCAACTGAATTTTGCGTTTTTCGATAATTTTGCATTTTTTGAGACCTAAACCACAATTTTTGGATAATTTTTGACTTGGAGTACCACAAGTAAAGAATGTCTAATCAGAATTTTTGGATTGTTTTTGGCGTAGAGACTGTCAAGTAAAGAATACCATGCTTCGTCACTAGACGTGACTGTCTGTGTGTTCGTCTGTTATAATGCGATCTTGTTTCTCACATTTATGTATAACTTTTCTTGTTTGTTATATCATATTAACGATTGAACAATCTGACGAGCATTTAGCAAAGCCATGGCGACTTATTCTCCACATGAGAAAACTAAACTGCACGACAAACTTATCCTCACAATAACTTACAATCAAATAAAAAAGGTTATCGTTCGATCATCTAACAATACTATTTGATTTGTACTAACTTTTGCAACGACTTAGCTGACACTTAATTGTGCTCATTTTGTCACTCACCGTTTATACCATAATTGTATATACGTAAATGTGTATTTTATATATGGTTATATCCTTGAACGATCGCTAAACAGCTGCGCAGTTTTCGTAACAATTCATTCAACTATTTTCCTTATAGTGTTGCAATTTTAGCGCATTTTTTGTTTTATTCTCTGTTTGTAAACAAATTTGTTGCGCTACTTTTTATACTCTGTTTTCCAAAATGGAAAAAAAGAGTATATTGGGTTTGTGAAATGTCCGTCTGTCCGTCTGTCTGTCCGTCTGTCTGTATGAACGCAGGTTTTTTCCACAATTTTGAAGCTAGAGCATCCAAACTTGGTATACATGTTGGTATATACCATAGGCAGACAAAGTGTCAAGATCTCCCCCCCACCCCCACCCCTTCCCCCACAAACCGCAAAAACCTATATCTTCCACAGTTTTACAGCTAGAGTAACCAAATTTGACATAAAGACTAGTGACCAAACCCTTGACCGACCTGCCAAAAAAAAATATGCCACGCCCACTACCACCTCCGCAAATGATCTAAACCTGTATCTCCTACACCCTTATAGCTAGAAACCCCAAATTTTGCAGTATGACTCCATTTGAACTCTTCAACAGATTGGAGAAAAAAATTTTTACGTACAGAAAACAGAGTATATCGCAGTCGGGTGAGCTCGACTGCAACGTTCTTACTTGTTTCTTTTTTTTTAGCTATTTGGCATAAATAAATATAAACATTTTTTTTAATATTTGTTGCTGAAAAAATAAGTACTGTGTTATTTATTGCATTTCTTTAGAAGAAATACTTAAACGTATATACATAATTCAAAAATAATTGTTTATATCACGCCAAATATGAACCGCAAACTGATTGGGAAATACCACAAGAAACGAGACAGAGACAGAAAGAGGGAGAGAAAGAGTGAGAGAGAGAGAGAGACTCGCTTCAATGAACAACTCGAGCGAGTGAGCAAATGAGCGAACGCATCGGCGAACCGACGAACGAAACTCAACTGAACTGAACTGAAACGAACCGGTTTCGAGTTGATTTTTTTCTTGTTTTTCTTTTTTCTTTCTTAATGGTACCAATGAGATACACAAACACCGTTAGATCCGAGACTTGAAATGATTATGTTAATATTTGCATTTCGGTTACGTGCGAACTTTTTTGGCAAGCTTTGAATTCAGCTCTCAAAAGTCAGCTAATTGCGCGCAATACACGTGGAGATCGCAGAGAACCTCCCTGCCCACAAGTCAACCCCTACCCACCCTCCGCAAGTTGGAGGGAGCTTATCTTGGGGCAGTCAACCGCAAGAAATGGAAACAGCTGCACGAATATTGGGCCACAATTTAATATAAACACACACACACACATGCAGACATAGTTGTACATGTGTAGCTAAATTGAAATCAGCGCAATTGTATTTTAAATAAGTTTGCAACTGTTTTTACGGCCTATAAATATACAATATATATATATATATATATATATATATATATATATATGCAGTCAACTGAAGGCTTAGCACAAATCTGCTCCAATTCTATTTCATTTTGTAGGCAACTTTTCAAGTTTGCAGACTTTTATTTAAGAAAAAACGGCTAATTGCAGCTGCAAAATGTTTACTTATATTCAAAGTAAATCTGGATTTGGATCAAAATATTCGAAAAAATAAAAGTAAGCGATTTCTGGTGGCGAAGTTAGTCTTTTTTTGCAGGAATATATGATAAAACAAGTAAGAACGTTGCAGTCGAGCTCACCCGACTGCGATATACTCTGTTTTCTGTACGTAAAAATTTTTTTCTCCAATCTGTTGAAGAGTTCAAATGGAGTCATACTGCAAAATTTGGGGTTTCTAGCTATAAGGGTGTAGGAGATACAGGTTTAGCTCATTTGCGGGGGTGGTAGTGGGCGTTGCATATTGTTTTTTGGCAGGTCGGTCAAGGGTGTGGTCACTAGTCTTTATGTCAAATTTGGTTACTCTAGCTGTAAAACTGTGGAAGATATATTTTTTTGCGGTTTGTGGGGGAAGGGGTGGGGGTGGGGGGGAGATCTTGACACTTTGTCTGCCTATGGTATATTCCAACATGTATACCAAGTTTGGATGCTCTAGCTTCAAAATTGTGGAAAAAACCTGCGTTCATACAGACAGACGGACAGACGGACATTTCACAAACCCAATATACTCTTTTTTTCCATTTTGGAAAACAGAGTATAAATAGGTCCTTAACAGTGCTGTAAACGTTAACAGCGTAGCAGAACAAAAAAGCACTGTTAACGATAACATAACTCAGTTTGTATGGAATTGGACAACTTTAAACAAAGTTTTCTTAATTAATTATGCACAAGAGTCAACATCCGCCAGCGAATATCGCATTCCAAAATTATTTCGCATTTTTTGGAGCCCAAAACCAGATATTTTAGTGAGATTTTCGAAAAAGTAGCTAAAGTATAGATTTACCAAACTCAAGAATTTGTTATAAATACAATTTTGGATTTGCTTAGAAAAAAACTGATCAGCTCTGTTACAAATTCCATAGGTTTTTGAAAAATGCAAACACATAAATTCCAAACGTTTTACAAACTACTGTTTTGATTTGCGTTCAAAATGGTTTAGTTGTTTCATTTTGGAAGCCGAGTTCGAACGCAAGTTTTGATGGCAATGAGTTTATTTAGTTGTCATCTAGTAGACACTTGCTGAATCGAGAGCAGCCACGTTTGTTTTCACGTTTTTGTTTTTGTTTTCAGTATCAGTATATAACATACATATATGAGTTGTTTATGCCAACATGAAAAATATAAAGTTAAGCAAATATTGTGAAGCACAAACAATGGTGGAATAAGAAGCATTACAAAGAATAATTGATATAATTAAATCAAATATGGTTAAAAAGGTTGTATTTTCGAAAAATATTGAATACTTTGGTCACGCTTGTCCATGCTGCTAATTTCATTAAATTATTTAATATGTCAGCATGTGTAAATCTAAGCGATGACTCTGCTTATTGCTGTATCTGTATCTGTATCTCTATCTTTATTTGAGTATTGAGTATTGATCTCTATCTATGTATGTGTAAAACCAGTTTACTTTTGTTGTTGTTGTAGCTTGATCTGTTTGCAGTTTGTTGAACGCCATCAGCAACAACTCAGCTCAATCAAGAAAACCGCTAACTCTGGCCAAGACCAAACTTGGAACTCGTTATGAAACGAAAGTGGACAAGTTGCAAATATAGAATTAGTATCTGAATAAGTCAATACGTTATGGTTCATCTAAGAGAGACTTACTTGAATACCAAATCAGAGAGTTTATTTAACTATTTGAACAAAACATGTAAAGCTTTGATTAAAACTGTTTTTCTTTCAATTTGTACTTTCATCTTCATGATTAAGAAATGTGAAACTTATTGTTGAATTTGCGTTCAAACACTCTTTGAATATTTAAGCAGACCAAAAAAACAAATCTGAAAATGGAACGCCACAGGTGACGAAAATTGTATTTTGTATTTATTTTTTTTTTTGTGTCAGCGTCGATTTTATTTGTCTACCTGTGAAAGTAAAAGCTGTGACAAGTATGCCTCGTTTTTTTCTTCTTTTTTTGTTTGGCTTTCAAAATTAGTTTTTATTTACGTTTTTGTAATCAAAGGACTGTTTAACGTGCTTGAATACTTTGAACCATTCCTCAATTTTTGTTCAATTCTTTCAAAAGTCATTTGTAAATTCATTAGCACAATTAATACAAATTTATTTGATATGTGAGTTTTATAATTATCGTTTAGCTGAAAACTTAAAAATACTTTGTAAAGTATTCACATTAGAGTTGTGTTGATTCGAACTGAACTATTATAGCTCTTTCAATTCAATCAATTTTTCAGATGCAGATGCTAACCACAAAAATAGTTTTATTTAATTTTTTTTTTCCATTCTTTTCTTATCTTTTTTTCTTTTCAAAGCTCTTTTTTCGAATTGGCTTTTTTGCAAGACGATATACCAAATGATTTTCAAAAACGATATACCAAATGAAACTTTATATATAAGTCAATAATAAGTCCCTTCCATTTTATACATATATCAAATAGTTTCCGATATATGATATTGAATTAAACATGGCAAATTAATTTAATTTGAAAAGTCCCCTAAATTTCCTAAAAGTTTTTAAAAAGTCATCACTCTTTAATATTTATAACAGCAATTCCAAGATATAGCCATTTGAGAAAATGAACATTTTTAAAATTTTTACGCTTAAGAAGCTCAAAGAAATATTATTTATTTTTAGCGAGAAAGGAACTACTGAACTAGTATATCAGCAAAAGGAACTAGTATGCCCAACTCTAAGAAAGATACTTTGTACATAGCTGCACTTTAAAGACGCGAATTCTTTCTATTATGAGCCACTTTTAGCACATGCTTGAAAATATTCACGCATTTGAAGGTACATACACACTTGTATATAGTATGTACATAACATATACATATATGTACATACATATGTCGATAAAAAAGCGTACTTTTAATACATGTACTCATTTTGAAGTATTTGATCAGTAGTTCAATATGTATGCAAATTTGAAGAGCCATGGCCAAAGCTAAAGCACTTAGCGTGCACTAACTTATAACTTATAAATTTTTGTCGTTTCGGTCTAGCAAAGAACGATTATGCAAAAATAATAAATCAATTGAAAACCAACAAAGAAATGAAATCAGTTCGCTCGACTAGCAAATGTCCTCTAATAACTATGAATTATGTTTAAGAAATAGAACTATTTCGTTTTGTTCCAAATAAGTTCAATTGAAATAGTAGTTTGGCACAGCGAAATGTAATCGTGAACTTATTAAGTGGTTCATGAACGAAACTGTTTATTTTTTAAATCTTCGTTTTAGGTCCTCCAAGATCAAATACTTGACCAAACATACAGTTTTAGAAAATTGAAAGCCGCTGTTGAATTCTTACTACTCTGTTAACGTTAACATTATAATTTTCAAGGACATTGTTATTGTTTTTACCATATATTCCTATCATCCATCCAGTCATATATATACATAGCATATACTCCTGCCAAAAAGAAAACCTTCGCCACCGGAAATTGCATTCTAAAAATTGTCCGCATTTTTTGAGACCAAAACCAGAATCAAGTAAAGAATAACCAAGAACTGTATAAGATTGTCAATTGATACTAATATGCCCTGTTTATGCAATTGATTGGTAAAGGGTATACAAAAAAGGCAGCCAAGTCAAGAAAAGGCGACAACAAAGAAAGAAAAACCTTTTGCGATGTGGGGGAGCAGAAAACTGAACAGAACCAAAATAAATCTGTAACAAGTGCGCCTGCAAATGTAACATACATACAAACACAAGCACACACACATATGTATATGTATGAACATATGTACAGCTGAGGGGCAAAAACAAGTCTTGTTGTCTTAGGTGGGGAGACGAGGGTAGGGGAATTGAGATTGGGACGCCTTTCGCTAGCCCAGACAAGACATGAATGAGAAGAAGCAGAAGACGAGACACATTATAGGTATACATATATGTATGTATGTATATATATGTATGTTTATGTGTATTTTAAGCAACTTGGAAATCACCTTGCATTGCATATTTTTCATAATTTTGTTGTATTTAATTATTTGTTGCTGATGTTGCGCTGCATTATGTTGTTGTTGTTGTTGTTGCTGCCTCATTATGCAAAGCCCATTGTTTTTGTTATTGTTTTGCAGGCTCTCTTTTAAAGGTTGCTTTCTCAGTGTGCACACGTGTGTTGTGCATAAATACATGCACACGTGTGTTGTGCATAAATACATGCACACATGCATGCGTATATGTGTATGTATTTTGTTTGGTTTGGTTTGCAGTTGCATCACATTGTTGATTTTGTTTTTTTTTTAAACCAAATTCGATTTAGTTAGAAATGGATTTTTACCTTTTTCTTTTTCAGCTGCTGCTTTAAGCTTCTTAATAATTGTTTTTGTTAGTACTATTGTTGTTGTGTTGTTGTTGTTGTTGTTGTGGTGTGTTTTGTTATTGTTATGTTGTTGGGTGATTGACCCTTTAATTGCACATGATTTACGTTAGTTTTTATCACACACACCGTCACACAAAATCCACACACGCACACACACACCTACTCACGGACGGGCTGCAGTGCATAAAATCAATTCAATTCAATATTTTTTTTTTTTTTACTTGAACAGAAAACAATTTTCAAATGCGTGTTTTAATGTTTTAAAAAAAAAAACAGCGTCGGGTTGGCATATTTATCTGCAGCAGAGCAACGCGCAGCACAACCGTTCCGTATGAAATTCAACAACAAATTGAAAAACAATATTGCCAGTGCTGCCAGTTAATTGTATTTTTCAAACTTAACTAGGTGGCATCACTATTTGCCGCTCAGCCAGCGTACGCAGCTAACTTCATGCAACGCCAATTTGAACGCAGCCAGCTTCACGCTTCTGTTGACAACAGTCTGCTGTTAATTTAAACATGGCGCCAAACTCTAACCGAATTTCAAACTTTAGAAGTATATCAAATTTATTATGTTTTACGCTCTACAATTACATATGACAATAAATTATTTCTTATTGATTAAAATAGACATTGAGGCAGCCTACGAATTGAAAGTAACTTAGTTGAAACTAAATGTACTTGATAATTTTAAGTTGCCAAATTTTGTTTGCAATTACACATAGATCAATTTGGTCATTTCTGGAATTCTTTATTTAGATTCTAGCAGATAAAATTATAGAATCGATATATGGCAGTGAGTCACTTAGTTTACTTCAGTCACTTAGTTTTTTTTTTTAAGTTTAGCTTAGATTTGTGCCTTTTTATTGGCATTCGATGGCTCACTTGGGGGCACATAGAACCACCATGCACCCAAAAAGAACAAAACGGAGCAAAGTTTACCAATTAAAGCCAGCAGCCACATGTATCTGGAATAGAAGCGGTATTTGTGTTTTAAATCTGAATCTTGAGCGACATTGAACAGTCAAAACAAACCGGCTAATGTAGAAATTATCGTAGACTAAACAGGCGCCGCCAGCCTGTGTGTCACAGGACTCGTGCCACAGTACGCAGGACTCATCAATCAGTGCGCCAAAGATTAAGGGTGCGGGTATTGTGCCCATCAGGCGCACCTTGATCCATTGCAGACCCAAGGCAAATGATCGCTGCTCGTCCTGCACGCATCTTTTAAAATAAATAATATAAGCAGTTGGATATAAAATAACAAAAAATTATGATAATGACTTACCTCAGCGTTGCTGACAAAGCGGGCATCGTGGCCAAGAAAGTGAAAAGCATCAGCACAAAACAAAGTCCAACAAAGTAGGACAAGCTCTGGCACTTGGACTCACACATCACATTGGTCGCTTCGGGCAACAGTGGCGAATCTTCGAAAGCGACGTTGATGCAGCTGCAATTGCGATAGGTCTTCAAAGTGTCCACCTGTTCCTCCTTGCCGCAGCCCGCAAAGCAGGGACTGTAGTATAGGACTCCATTGATGCCACAAACGGGATCATAGTTGCTCCGACTGCAGCCACAATCAGCATTACAAGGTGCCTCGAGAGTTATGGGATTTCTGTTGATTTGCTGACCATTGGCGTTAGGATATGCTGTGGTCACGCCAGCGAAGGCTGCATTGGGACACGTTACCAGAAAGCAGCTGGTAAAGAACGTAGCCACCACTGTGGCCAATAAACACATTTTGATAATGCCACCGCAGGCCAAGTTTAGTTTCTTCACCAGATAGCCGCCCAGAAAGGTGCCCCCACCGCCAGCTGGCACAGTTATTAGACCCATAACCAGAGCGGAAATCACTGGCGATATGCTAAACTGATTTTCAATTTGTTTAGGCAGAAATGCGGCAAATCCTGCAATTACCAGACCCTCTGTTGCGCCAGCCAAGTTGAGAAAAAAGAATGTGGGATTCTTGAACAGCGTCAGCACAGCGTGTGGCAGCTCTCCAAGTCGCCGACGTTGCTCCGATTTGTTTGTCAATGGCTCCAATTTCGATTTCGGTTCGATTTCAACTTTTTTTGTGGCATGCGCCTCCGATATTTTGGCCAATTGCAGCTGCTCAGCGCCGGGCAGAGATTTCGGATAGCCAAAGATGGGTATGGCTATAAGAACACAAACCATTGCTGCAAACACAAATCCAATCCACCAGGCACCTATCCACACTTTGCTATCGCTTGTCAGGCTAAGGCTGCGGTTATAAATTCAAATCGATTAATTTTTCATTTAACTTTTAATTATTATTTAATTTTCAAGTAAAATCTTTAATTTAGCTTCTTCTAAAAATCATCTTTGGCGACTTCTCATATCGCTTTCTCAAAAGCAAAACTTCATAAGTCGAATGTCCATCAATATTCAGAATTCAGAACAGCTTATAAATTCGATTCCGAATTGTTCCATCGGAACCGGAAATGTATATGTTTTGTTATAATAAAGAAATAAATAAATATTGTAGACGTTTCAAAATCTGTTTTATTCTTTTTTCGGCTGATAAAAATATAAACTTTGCGTATTTTTGTTATTTATTTTACGATCATATAAATTGTCATTCAGTTAATTTGCATTTATAAGAAAGAGGCTGACTTTCCAAAAACTCTGTTTGCTAGAAACATAAACAAAATTGTTCATGTTTCACATAATTTACTAAGGCGACGACCGTAAAAGTGGCAATGAGATTCACCTGCCGCCAACTCCAGCTTCCGTGTGACTTATGGCGTCACCTTGACAATAAGCCGTGTGGTTTATCCATGCAATGCAGTCAGTACCCCCTCTTCCTTTCATCCCTCCTCTCCCGTCTCCCCTCGACCAACGTTCTCCGTCCCCAGAGCCGCAACTCGAAGAACGGTACATAAACGTGAATCAAACAAATGCCTCATTCTCATTCACACCTTATTTTCACGTTGTCAGCAGCAAATGTTGTTTTATTAGTCTCCGGAGATATATATTTACACTCCGGCGTGCTTTGTGTTTGCGGCTTTTGCCCGTTGCCCGGGTAACAAATGTGGCGTACAAATAAGCTGAACCACTCCGGCTTTCCCCCTAGGATCAACATTAAAGCCATTTGGCTGCTCTTCACCCATATTAAGTGAGTCTCCACCGAACCGATTAATAACAATCATTACAGTTCTTATCAGAAGTTGCCTAAGCGTTATCATTACTATAACATATATGTACACTTACTCGGTAGCGTCCACGTTAACAAAATCCGTATAAATGAGCAACAATTGTCCGCCCAAAACGTAGCCAACTGCTGGTCCAATTATAGCCATGGTATAGTAGATTCCTGTAAATATTCAATCATCATATTTTCTTAATAAATACAAATATTTAAAAACGTATGGGATTTGAATAACAAAAAGTGAATACAAATTCAGTTTGAATTCGTAAGATAAATTCAGTTCTTAGTTGATTTCTTCTTTGCTTTTCAATTACAAGTTTATTTGTGTTTTCAGTCAGCTTAAGATTGATGGGATTAAGAAAAAAGAAAGATATATTATTCGTTTTATTTACCAAACGGTGTATTTAAAACTACCAGAACTGTTCCAATTTCCGACACCGATAAAAACATTTGGAATCAGAATTTTTAGCTGTTCTGAATTCCTAATATCGATTGAAAATTCGATGTAAAAAGTTTTGGTTTTGAAACTGTGTATTGAAATCTTAGAAGTATTGAAATTTAAGTTAAACAAGTAAAAGCGTTGCAGTCGGGCTCACCCGACTGCGATATACTCTGTTTTCTGTACGTATATTAAATTAAATTCTTTTAAAGACTACTTATATATATATGATTGATCTTGACACTTTGTCTGACTACGGTATATACCAACATGTATGCCAAGTTTGGATGCTCTAGCTTCAAAACTGTGGAAAAAACTGCGTTCATACAGACGGACGGACAGACGGACGGACGGACATTTCACGAACCCAATATACTCTTTTTTTCCATTTTGGAAAACAGAGTATAAAAAGAAAAAATTATTGCTATTTTATTCGAAACGAGGAATACAAAATCAAAAAAGAATTCGGAATGAAAAGTTCTAGGAAATGAGAACTGGCCTTTACACTGTGAAATTGGGAAAAGCTTTCATCCGGCCAAATACAGTATAACTTCATTTAAGTATAAAATTCTTATAGCACGTTTTTTTAAAGTTCGAAACTATTTTGTACAAAAAGGCTATTTATTCTCATTTTAGGACAATAAACGGTTTTTGTGTTAAAGACCTATTCGTAATGAATTTAAGAAAATATAAGGACGTGTAGTACTTAGAATTTGACCAAAAAACGAAATAAATTCTAAAACAAGCACAGCCATTGTTTTCAGAGATTAAGAACTTTGCAGTCCCGAAAGCGATATACTCTGTTATCAGTCGTTTTGCGGAGGCATTTTCTCAACAGAGTATCAACATAAAAAGTAACCGACTAAAATAATTCTAACAAATATCTATCAAATTACTTTTATAAATGATTCTTCACCCTTTTTTTATTCCTAGGGTTTTACTTTTAAACCTTTAAAAAACATTAAGAAAGAACTTACAAAAGGATGAAGAAATTACAGACCAAGCTATGAATAGTTCGACACGAATAACTATTCTAAATTAATTAGCATAGGCTATGTTTGTTAACGATGTCTGCTACTGCTTGGAAAAGTAAAATTGTTTTGTCAGCCTTTGGCATGAAAGTTGTGCCGCATGCCACAAAATGCTGCATAGAAGGTGCTGCGTCTTAGATGCTGCCACCAATCCAACAAAATAAGTCGATGCATGTTTTATCATTTGACTGCATCTTAATTTGCATGACAATACGCAAAAGACAAAGTCAAAGTGGCAAGTTTCAAGTGGCAGGATCTTGGCAGGATCTAGCAGGGGGAAGGCAACACTGCTTGCACGGCGAATTTGTTTGCACATTATCCTTTTCAACTGCCTTAGGCCAGGCAGCGGAACAACAAATAAATATATATACATATATAAATGAGCTGAAAAAAGAAAGTAGACAAAATCCCCAAAAACGAATTTCAATTGTTTCAAAAGGCAGACGATGAAGCTGGACGGGTTTGATAATTCCGATGCCGTCGACTGGCGCACGATAAACTTAACTAAGAGGCAATAAATTTCGCTGATGCCTTCGTGCTTGGTGTCCTGGCCCTTGGGTGACATGAGTCCTGGCATCTGCCTGAGTCAGCAACAATGCCAGGCACGCCGTTGCTTTAAAATTGGGTCAACAAGGGAAGGCGCAGATGTGCAAGCGCCTTCCCCCGCGATACTGATAAGGGAGGAGGGTTGGGGGACTGTAGATTGACAGTGGATGGGGGTGCAAATAGTAAATAGTATTTACTTCCCTTTGTAGCTGGCGTCGTTTGGCAATATTGCAAATAAAAATAAATATGCATGTGTGAGGCATCTAACAAATACTTTGATATCCCCGCAAGGAGTTTTGCTTATTTGAGCGCACTTCATTTGTTGCCAGACAAACACACAGCCCAAAAAGCAGATAGACAACTAGATAGACAGAGAGACGGACGGACGGACAGACAGACAGACAAAAGTTTGCCCAATGTCTTATCAATGAGACAGTTAAACTTACCCAAGTAAACAGATGACATCTTTGTGGATACATTCTCATCCAGATAGGTCACGCCCAGCGTAAAGAGCGGGGATGCCCCGGCGCCATGCAAAAGTTGTGCCGCAAAGAACAGCCAGACTGTCCAAGTTAAACTATCGCCCACATCCTCCTGCTCATCGTCCAGTGTTGCCTCACACGAATGCTGCAAAAGGCATTCCATTTAGTGCACCCACAAAACCTTCAAGTTTGAACTACTGCACCATCGTCTGATTCCCACTCCCAATCCCCTGCTCACAGACATTCGCCTCGGCAATAGACGCACGATAGGAGCCGACCAGAAAGTGCGGCACCGAGAAGATCAACGAGCCCAATCCCATCAGCAGCAGACCAATGGCAATAAAGCGCGGCTTGGATGCACCTTTCCGTCCGCCATAATACGTCACCGGCACCAGGCACACAAAGGAGGCCAGATCATAGCCGCTGGCCACTAATCCTGTCTGCCTGGAACGCAAGCCGAAGCGTCGCTCGATAGTTGAAATGTTCACATTGACAAATCCATTGACGATGAGACCTACAAGTATTCCAATTTTAAGTGGATTTTAGAAAACTTTTGTCTGCAAAATCAAAAATCAAAAATACAGCACAAGTAAATCTCTTTTTTTTAGGGTTTTTTATACTCTTTTTTAATTTTTTTTTATAAAAAAAGAAAAAAGAGTATATTGGGTTTGTGAAATGTCCGTCCGTCTGTCCGTCTGTCCGTATGAACGCAGGTTTTTTCCACAGTTTTGAAGCTAGAGCAACCAAACTTGGTATACATGTTGGTATATACCATAGGCAGACAAAGTGTCAAGATCTCCCCCCCCACCCCCATCCCTTCCCCCACAAACCGCAAAAAACTATATCTTCCACAGTTTTATAGCTAGAGTAACCAAATTTTGCACAAGGACTACTAATCACTTGCTTGATTGATCTGACAAAAAAAATTTGGCCACGCCCACCCCCGCCCCCACAAATAAGCAAAGTCTGTATCTCCCTCACCCCTTTAGCTAGAGTCCCCAAATTTTGCAGGTTGAATTCTATTGTCCTATTAAATAGATTGTATAAAAAAAATTTTGCCACGCCCACCCCCGCCCTTGCAATCGAGCAATGTTTGTTTCTCCCAAACCTGTACAACGAGCCCAACCAAACTTAAATTGATGGCAAAACTTGAAAATACAATTGCCACGCCCACTTCTGACTCCGCAAAGAGGCTAAAAAAGAGTATATCGCAGTCGGGTGCATCCGACTGCAACGTTATTACTTGTTTTATATTTCAAAACATCAAATTCAAAGGAAAGAAAACATTTAGCATGTAACCATAATTTTAATCTCTTTTTTAATCTCAAATTTAATAAACACGGTGAATTAAATGTCAAGTTTTTAACAGCTGCTATATATCACACCTGTTCCCATTTCCGATTCCGATTAATTGGTATTAGCTTTTATGAACTTCAAATATCAATGGGAAATTCAGTTTAAAAAGTTTTACTTTTGCGACTGTGGAATAAAAAGTATTAGTATTTATCTTTAAAAAGAAAGAACTAATTTATTCAAACACAGAACAATAAACGGTAGACGATTCGGAATGACAAGATCTCGGAAATGGGAACAGCCCATTCACAACGTTTCGCTTGTTGAATTTTTGATATTTATGAGCATAATTTAAAAGAATTATATGTATGATATGATATAAAACGATGTATGCAGGCATGTTCTGGTTTCCACATTCAGTTAGAAATTCACTTTCGCGAAATTTCTCTTAAATGTTCCCATTATCACATTTGACAACACTTTTTGAATTGTATTCACTTGCATTTCATCCAGAATTGAATAAACTTGCGTTGCGAAAGGATTGAATTTACCATGGAAAAGTATTTCCATTCCGCAAAATGTTGCCAAAAGTGGATATCGGAACAAACCCGAGTATGACAAATAGTACATGTTTATCATACACGAATCGAACTATGTAATTTATTTACTTCCAACAGAGTTTACCTAGCTCAAGTTTGGATTTAACTCCCCTTTGCTAAATCCCTGAACACTATTAAAAGCCATTACCAACATCAACCCTCAACTTTAGTGTCATAAAAAAAGAAGAGACCAGCTAAGATGATTTTATGACTTCAGTAGCAACTTGTCAGCAACTTCAATCGTCGGCTACATAAACAGATTGCAATATATATAATAAAAGTTAAGAGCAGGGGAGGGGTGCGGACTATAAATTAAATATCTGTAGGACAAATTGATTTTACTCATAAATATATATGTATGGTATTTGTGTGATGCTGGGCCCATTGTGTTGCTTAGAATATGGCTTTTCTACGACAAATTCAATTTATTTTCCAATTGTCGACCTGCTTGAAAATGAGAAAAAATGTCCTTTTAGTCACACGCTGGACACGAACACCACATGAGAAGATGCCCCCTGCAATGTATGAAAGTGAATGGTGCGTAGACGGGAAGGAGGAGAAGCGGCAGTGGGAGGCATTAATGTCTCAAGCACTCATAAGTCATTTACCCCTGAAAACTGCAATAATATGGATCAATTTCCTTATAAGGCATGCAGGATGTGTGAGGTGGAAAATGATGGCGGCTTTCGATTTGAAGTGCGGTAAACTGAAGTATGGCATACGTGACAATCTTTCGTTTACTGTATGTACATCGATTGGTTTTCAATAATCTTAAAACTGTTGTGGGAATAACTTTACTCTTGATGAGCGCTGTTTATTTAATTCCATTGTAGGGTCTTAGATAAGAAAAATACAAACTGTTCGCAATTTGGATTTACTAAAGGTATATCTCTTCAAATCATATCAAAATCGTTTATTCAATCATTTATCAGAACACTAAACATGTCAAATCTATTTGACCAAAATGAAATAGAATATTTCATTTGAAACAGTATTATGCCTCCGAGATTTACTCCGAGATTTGACTGAGTGAGTCTGTAGCTAACATATAAAACAACAAATCAAATCTCTAAAAGGTTTTTTATTTATTAGCAAACAGAAAACTCCCCGAATTTTGCAACAGAAACAATAAACCGTTAAAATTTGAAGCACAGCAAGCAGGAAAATGCTAAAAACCAGCTTCGCGACGCTGCAATCCAAAATTGTTGCGGATGATTTATGTTAATGCCATGTCAACTGATTAATATTTTTGGTCACGTGCCGCCATTCATATCCATTCTGGTCTCTTGTGTACAAACACACAACATCAACACGCAAAAAAAAAAAAACAACAAAGAGCGTTTCAATCGAAAACTATCGACTGCCATATACTCTGTTTTCATCAAAATATATTTGATGCAGATTACTCAAAACAATAATTTTGTTTATAATAATAATATTGCTTTTATTTAAAAAGAATTTCTTAAGTCTTTGGCCAAAACTCTTGAGAAAACAATAAAGTTTTGAAAGCAACCCAAAATGCTTTCCGTAACACTTACGGATTAGAATTAGCTTACAACCCGGTCGTTTTGTTTTCTGCAACACCCCGAAATAATATCTTTATGTCGTTCAAAAGTTTTGGATAACAAAAGTTGTGAGTTTGAGAGCGGAGGATATTTAGATCTGTTTCCATTTCCAATTGTGATCAAAACATTCAGCATTGTACATTTTAGCTGTTCTGAAATCCAAAGATGGATACAAAATTCGATTAAAAAAGACTTGTTTTTAAGACAATGGAATAAGAAGTATTTGAACTTATTCTTTAAAATATAAAGAACGATTTTTATTTGATCTGGAAACAGAAAATCAAAATCGAAAACGATTCGAAATGAAAAGTTCTCAGAAATGGGAACAGGCCTGCATTTTTGTAGTTTTAATAATTTCTATTGCTTGAAAAGGTTTGAGATATAGAGAACTGACAATAATAGTGAATGTACCATCTTTTAAGAATGTTATTAGTAGATATATAATATAAAAAATGATGGTAACGGAAAGGGAATCCAGCGAGACTCCCGCAAAAAGTTGCAGGACAGGCGAAACGAGAAAGGATTGAGAGAAATCCGGGACGGACGGGATTATTGCATGATCACGAAATGTCCAAAATAATGGCAAATTATATCAGACAAAAAATTAAATAAACCGTTTTGAAGTTAACCATTTTGGGTGAGATCAAGAATCAAATTTCCCTTCCCATTCGCTTCTCTAGTCGTAGGCATAGAGAAAAATATTCAAAGTAAAATTATAATCAGTAGTCATTGTATCAAAACTATTTAGTGTAGCTACTAAATTGTAGAATGAATAGATTTTACTTATCAAATAGCTTTAAAAAAGCAATCATTCTAAAAGCCCTATAACGTGCATACTCCTATGGTCTAGGAAACAGAGTATAAACACACTCACAGGCGTGGAAGGGCGGCAACATGAAGATTTATCGCAGCACGCGACCTGGCAAACACTTGGAGGCTGGGCGTTCAGCCTTGTCATCACTTTGACACCAGTTGGAGTCCAGTCCAAAAAACCGGAGGCTGAGTCTGGACAGAGGCCAAAAATCCAAGGCGGAAATGCGCTCACGTAGAGCAATGTGCAACAGATGCCAACAGGCAATCCATGCATATAATCTGCATGTTTTGTTTATAGCACGACCAAGACATAAATACTGCAGGGGAAAAACCATATTGCTGTGTGGACAACAAGCCAGCTAATCCCTGGAACACTGCCTAATCCACGAAGTGCCAGTGTAGGGCAGCAACTTCAGCTCTCTCTCTCTGTCACAACTTGTGCAATTGGTGAATTTTAATTAACCACATGAGCATATGGAACGGGAGCAGCGTCATGGCAACCAAGAGCCACTGATTTATGCCTATGACAACACAGAGTGCACTCACATCTCCAGTTCCAGTTCCAGTTTCAGTTTGAGTTCCATTTCGAAGTTAAATAGTATCTCAAACTCTGCGTCCTTTCAAACTATTCAGAGCGACTGTTATTGAGGTTAATGCATCCTCAGGCTACAAAAAAATAAAGTCTGTTGACTGCTCTGGGCTGATATTAATTATTAATTCGCTTCCCATTCAGCAATATCCTTCATATCCTCCTCCCAACCTGCTGCAAATGCTTATCTGTTGCACACAGACTTTGCCTGAAACGAGGCTCAAGTCGCAACCAAAGCCAGCAAATTTAACCGTGCAGCGTGCTCAGCGATGCTAATGAAGCGTTCTGAATGTCTCGTCCTCAAACTTTAATATTTAGTTCTTAATTCAGATTTGCAATATGTTTGTTAAGCACTTTAAGCATTGGGAGAGCTGCCAAATGCTAAACTTATATTATTAGTGGTGAAATAAACGTGAAACAGTTAGAAGTGAAATTTCGGATGAATGTGTAGCTCCTAAAATAAAAAAAAACCTTTTAATCTTATTTATAAATTTACCAAGAAGAGTTATTTGCGGCATGTCGATGATATATAATCTTGCAATAAAGTTGTTCATATGAAAACTTAATTTTCGAACGATTGTTTCGAAGACAGCTATACAACTTAGTCGCCCGATTTAAATAAAATTGTTTCAACATGACAAAACCATATCAAAATGAAGAGTATGTAAATATGGCTAAGAGAGCTTGAGAATCAAAAAAGTATTTCCAACAAAAACTAATTTTTCAATCGATTGTTCCGAGGGTATACAAAAAAACAGCTTAGTTCAATTGAATTCAAATAAAATTAGATATAAAACAATTTAAATCTGTAAGCTTGAATTCCGATAGTTATACTTGTGTATAAAATTCTTTAATAATAAAATAATAGCATATTACATTGGTAATTTCAACAAAAACTCAAAAATTGTATTTGAGAACATAGCATATTACAAAATGAGAGCATTAATATATTATCCATGATCTTCAAAAACAAGACATATATTCTGAAACATGGTCAAAATGTTTTATGTACATTTTTGCATATCTGTCCCATGTTTAAGAATTTTAAAATGATTTTGATTCATTTGGGCTAGACTTTATATGTATTATGTTTTTTCCAATTTTAGTCAAGATCACACAACCATATGTAGTTAAAACGTAGCATCTATCAGTATACAAAGAGTTTTTGTATATACACTTAATTAGTTTTGTTTTTCAAGAGATCTACAGCAAATTAGAGCTTTATTTATACAACTGTACGAGTATTTTCAAAGATTAGATAACTATATCATATAATTGTTTGATAAGCTTACAATTGCATTTAATATATTACAATCTACAAATTTTTTTAATTTGCAATTGCTTCAAAGGTGAATTGTAACTTATGCAAATATGGTATATAGTACATAGTATTGCTTATTAATACTCTTTTTTTTAACGATTGTTATTACTTTAGTTGGAAATTTATAAAACAGGCAACTTGTTTAGTTTTGATGCACATATCTGGTAGTTTTTGAAGTAGAACTGGATTATGTGCAATAAAACAAACAAAAAACTTTTAGCAAGCCGAGTTTTTGAGTGTAAATACTAAAAACTTGTTTATCGTTTATTAAAAATGTTCACATGTGGAATATTTATTTTTTTGTTTGTTTTTTTGAAAGAGCGTTTAACAGAAGTGAATGTGGGCGGATCAGCGAGACAGAGCCATTAAATGAATTAAGTACAGCCCACAATGAAAGTCTGTATGTGTTTGCCGATATTGTTTACCGCTGCCAAGACTTACCTTGTAGTGCACCACCCCAACAGAGCCAGAAGAGTGCCCATTTGGCGGTGCAGAAGTGTTGAAGCCACTGCGGCTGGAACCGATGCCAACCAAAGCGTTGCTCCTCCAAGGACTCCGTATCCGTGGTTGTGCTCGTACCCGTAGCACTGCCAATACGGCTAGAGCGGGCACTATTATTATTATTCATATTACCAATGCCATTATTACGCTTTGGAGCACTTGTGTCCAATTGGCAAATGGTTGATAAGTCATTAGATTTGGCATCGGCAGTCTGGGATGCGGACATTTTCTAGCTTGTCTTGGTTATCTGGATTTTGTGGTATATAGTTAAATTCACTGGTACTTGCCACTGTTGCGATCCGCATCAAACGAAGCGCCAACTGCAACTGAACGCAGAGATTTGAAATTTGCCCAAAGCTGAACTCAGGCAATTTTTGATGCTCGGCATGCCTTAACAGTGTCAGGACTTAACATTAACAGTGCCCTGTTAGTGAGTACTAGCGCGCTGTTAATGGGTAACAGCAACCCCCAGACAACCCCCATGATGATTCACTCACAAACACACACACACACACACTCACATCTTTATGGCGTAAACAAACAATACTCGAGATTTTATGAATGAAATTGTATGCCGCTCTCCCACTTTACTATTGTCGTCATGCTCTTCTCTGCTTTGCTTTCATGTGGCTTGCATATCAACAGTTGTCATGATATTTGATTTGATTTGATTATCTTATGCATATTAACATTTGAAGGACTGAAACATTTGAAAAATTAAATAAATTAAGCTTTGCTGTCATAGTTATCTACCTGGGGTAGACATATGGCTTTGAATTAGTAAGTACCTAAATAAAATGCTTTCAATTTCATAAAGGATTAGTTAGTTTCAGATTGCATTGTAGCTTGCATTGTGAATTAACTAAGATATATATATATATCGAATTGAATGTTTTTTTTCAAGACCATATCTTACTAAAATTGTTCAATATATCATGACAACTTCTATATAAACGCGAAGCTAAGACCCACAATGTTATATGAACCTTATAGTCATGGCTGCAAAGGATTGGTTTACGGTTCGAAGAACACCCCTCGAAAATATTTAATATATTTAACCAGCATATTTGATCGCTTTCTGCACTTTAAACTGATCTAAAAATGATTTTTGCCATCCCTCAGCAGTAACGTTACTATATATAGCCAAATCTGTAAATTCCAGAAACATGTAAAAATAAAACAACACAACGTGTACACTTGACAAATTATATGACTTCATTATAACTTTTAAAAGTTTATTCAGTAAATTTTTAGTAGTTTCTCTTGGTTTACTAAATATGAGCTTAAATTATAAAAATATGTATGTACGATTAGTTTTCCAATTTTTTAAAAAATTTGCTTTTATAGTCAGAATGCTAGTTTTCGACATTGCTTACGTTGTTCATAAGAATTTAAAACAAATTAAATGAAAAATCATTGTTAAATAAAAACAATTATTAATTTACAGTGTCAGAAAGATAATCAATCTAACAAACAAGGCGAATTCTCGATGCGATTAATGAGCACCAGAAAAGTATTATAATTTGTAAATTAAGTACAATGAAATGTTTAGATCATTGAAAATATTTCAATCAAACAATAAACTGATAAACAAAAACAAAAAACTTGCAGTTAACACTACGCAACATTAACAACAAAATAAACTAAAGTGTTTTTAAGTTTTCTTTTCTTTTTTCTTTTTACTCGTAAATAAGTATGTAAGTAGTTAGAATGGATCTTTATCTAACACATTTATCATAGATACAAACGCGATATATACAAGTTATTTCTTTTTATATGTTTCTAAATATGTATGAATATTTATTGTGAATCAATTGACAATTTGAAAAGTTGTACCATATTTTTGGCATTTGCATTTAGTTGCGCTTAGCATTCAATTTATCTAGATATGATACAGTTGTAAAATGATGCTCAACATATGTACATTTATGTATATTTAAAATGTTTGCACTTGGGGGATTGAGTTTGTTCGCTTAAAGCGAAAGTGTTTCGTACTTAATTCGTATGCTTGGTTTAACATGGATACAGTGAACGCTTTGGGCACTACGACAAATATCACATAATGAGATCAATTGGATTTATTTTGGGTTTTGTTTTTTTGTGAAATATAATAATGTAAGAATGTACGATTATTTGCACATGTTGTTGAAACTTAACATTGCCTACTGATTGACTGGTGGGGTTTATCATTCAATTATAGTATATATATATATATATATATATATATATATACCTTAGCAAACTGTTTCTTTTTCACATAGTATCTGTTAAGCATATCCTACTTATATCCCAACAAATGGAATCACTAAGCGCAACCTGTTGCAAAGTGACCAACATAAGTCATAATATAAAGTGTAAGTAAACTTGGCTCTATAAGTAATTGCTTGCCATACGTGAGGTAAAAATGATTACAAATATTACAAACATAATCGGTATCCAAATTATGCGATTGCTGCATTTACAACTTAAGTATGCATAACAATCTTAACGGTTGTATTAAAAAAAAAAATATTAAGTTAACAGCTTTTTGGTAAGTACAAAATTTCTGGTTTCTAATACAACTTTTCAAAATGTCAATTTTTTGGGTTTACAATCAATTCAAGCTGCCCAAAAGTTTTTCATATACATAAATATTTTGTTGTTAGACTAATTTGCAGGCCTAATTTACATATAAGTAGTTGTTTGCATTTATTTTCTTATTTTTTTTATCATTTTAAGTATGCATTTTTCACATGCCATATGATATCATAGTTAAAATATATATATATTTTTTGTTGTTGTATAATTAGGTATAAGTATATAAAACTTAAAAAGAATTTAACCAAAAAAAATTGTAAAATAAAACAAAGTTATGTTTAAAACTTGTGTACTTTTAGTTTCTTATTGTTACAGTTTGTGTGGATGGGGGCTGAGGAGGGAATTTCCCCATTTAAAGTGTCTTCTACAACATTGACAAAGGGGTGGGTTTACACGGGGATAGAGAGAGAGAGAGACAGACAGAGAGAGTGGGGGGGGGGGGAAAGAGCGAAAGAGAAGCGACAGGGAGGAATGCTAAGGTGGGTGGTTGGGGTGCCAGTTCCTACTTGCTGATTTGCTGCCTTGCTGCTTTCTTGCTCAACATTGTCAAATTGCACACGTCATTTCTGCTTAAGTTATATAAGTATTTTATGACTAAACCTGTTCCAGATCCTCCTGTTGCTGCTGCTGATGTTGCGGCTGCTGCTGCTCAGCCTGTGCCATGCAATCGGACACCTCGCTGTGCATCACAATCTCAATGTCGTCCAGCTCAGCACCAACCTCGGCCTTCAGCGACACATCCTCGACGCGCGACAGCTTCTGCAGCATCTCCTCGTTAATGGTAGGCTCCGCCGGTGAACTGCTCTCCTTAGGGTCAATGGCATGGCATTTTGATGGCGTTGTTGACTCAGCGATATGGCTCAACATTGGCGTCGTTGTTATGGCCACCGGATTGGGATTAACATCCAGCTGCGCTGCAGTTCCCGCCGCTCCATCTCCGCTGCTGTTGGTAAATGAGAGGTTCTGCCGAAACACTTGCATGCTAAAGTCGCGCAATTGTCGGGAGGCTGTGTCCAGAAATGAGCTGCCACCACTGAAAATTTCTGGTGAAGCTGCTCTAACTCCTGCTCCTGCTGTTCCTCCTGCTCCCACTGTTGTACTATTGATGTTTCGCGAAGGTGGCGTTATCTTTCGTGTCGCCAGAACCGTCACGTTGACATCACCACTGCATCCCGTTGCTGTATTTGTTGTATCTGCAGGAAGATTAATTATTATCAAATATTATTATTAGATACGAATAAAAAAACTTACTCGAGTTGTAACAAAAAAAAACAATGAAAAGCTATGAATATGTTTTCTATGCTATTTTATAAATTTGCTATAGTTACTTTAAATATACCAATTTGTATGTATATTGCTATGGAGTTTTAATTACTAAAAGATATAAAGATATCTAAAAGTTATCAAAAACTAAATAACTAAGAAAAAACAAGTCCAGATTTTTGATAACTAGATTAAAACAGATTAGATTACAGAAACGCATATAATTTCTTTCAAATGTTGTTCAAATATGGGTTTTCCTTCAAACAGTTTCTTCTTTTTTTTTTTGATTTGTATAGGTATTTAAATAATACAAAAAAATAGTTGCAGCAAAATCTACCAAAAACCAAACTAAAAATTATCATTTTGATCACATTGCGAAAAGTATTTTACGTATTAACGCAATTAGAATTGTAGCCCAGTTTAGAAAAAGAGTTTTAAATGCTACATAGCCCTATTTTCCGATGTACCCGCGTGGTTAATCCTTAAAGTGTACATAAAAGAACATAATTCGTTGTAAAGATAAAGAAAGATCACAATATAATTTTATTAGTGAGTGAAAGTGATTAAATGAATGTGTGAAATGATTTTGAATGACTAACTCTGTGCGTTGGTTGTGATTGGCGCTGCAGGTACAACTGAAACTGGAACCGCATTGACTTTCAGTTCCGGAGATGAGCTGCGCTGGAACATTGTGCTCGGATTGAAGAGTGTTAGCAATTTATCCACCGTCGTTGGATTGGCAATCCATGAGGCTTTGCGTGCACGTGCCGTTGGTGGTGTTGCAGTTGCAGTCGCAGTGGACTCAATGGCCGGATTGCTGGTGGCAGCTGCTGAAAGTGCCACCCCAGCGGCAGAATCTTTGGTGAGCGTTATATCATTGTCACCAAAGATGGCGATGGGGCAACACTTGGCGGCACCAACAGGTGCTGCGTTCGAACTGCAAGAGCTATCCGTGATATCATTGGAGATGTTGCAGCCGCTGCTGTTGCCGCTGCTGCTGTTGCCACTGCTGCTGCTACTGCTGCTGGTGTTTGTTGCACTGGAAACGGGCGAGCTGCTGCATGAACTGGATGAAGTGCTAGGCGAGTTGGAAAATTGAGGTGACAACTTTTGGTCCGCAGCCTCCTCGGCATTTGTACTGTTCTTTTGATGTGCGTTATCAAATTCGACGTCGGTGGGCATGGGCTCAACAATAATCACGCTGCTGATTGGCATCGCAGTTGTTGCTGCTGCTATTGTTGTTGATGTTGGTATTGTGCTTGGGGTTGCCACTGTGATGATACCTGCTGTGACTGGTAGCATTATCATTGTGTTTGTTGCCTCAGCCAGCTGAGCGGCCACCTTGCGTGCCGATTTAAGCATCGGCGTCGGTGGCAAGTTAATCGGTGGCGTGTGCGGATCCTCGTAGATGCGCGAGACATGAAAACGCGAACGTGGCGATACGGATAATCGCTTAATGGTCTTTGTGGATGATGTAACCGATGCCATCGATGGCAGCGAGCTGGACGTGGGCAACGGCAATGCAGCGATTGCATTTAGGCTGCTTTGACTGCCCAGCAGCCCGCCGCCGTTGATGCCACCATTTGTTGTACCTCCGCTGGCCGTTGGTATCGACATGCAGCTGCTGGCCGACCGTGGTGTTGGCGGATGCTGTGGCGGCATTGTGGCCAGCGGTGACGTCAGCGGACTGGCAATCTCATTCACACGCGACACTTGAAAGCGACTGCGATTCGGCGAGGAGGACGGCGATATCGTGGGCGGACTGGGACCCGGTGAACGCAGACGCGCATTTGTCTTGCGTCTCACCTCCAGTTTGGCAGCCGGCGTGGGCAAAGCGGTTACTGCTAGCGCAGCGGTCACAGTCCCAGTCGCTGCGTCCACCAGCGGCCGACTGTGGCACGTCAGCGAGATTTTCCGCGAGCCCAAGTAGTAACCGCCGCGACACCGATTGTTGATGTTGTTGCTGTTGCTGCTGCTGCTGCCGGTGGCATTGTTGCCGCCATTGCTGCTGCTGTTGCTGCTGCTGCTGCCGCCCACGTTCGCCGCCTTCTCCGCCAGCTCCAGCTCCTCCGCCTGCATTTTCTCATTGCGCGAGCACATTGATCGCACGGTGCCCAATACCCGCGTATAGTCTAAATGCGCATCACTGCCAATCTGTAATCAAAAATCAAATCAAAATAATTCCAAAATGATTGGCATTAGCTTTCATTCATACATCTATATCGCAATACCTCATACAAATATTAAGAGCTAATATGTACGAGTATGTGCCAAGCTTAAGGACATTTCTCAATTTTAAATATGCATTGCATAAAAAACTTTTTGATGTTTAAACTTAATTTGCATAACTAACAAACATATTTAACAAACTCGATGTTTATCAAGACCAAATTATGTCACTTCAATCTTAAAAAGCGTTTAAAAATTGCAAATACATATTCTAGTTTCTCTAGTTAACCATTTTCAAAGCTATTATAAAAGTGATACTTAGCAATTCCAATTTTAAAAAATTACTAAATTTCAAAGTTAACCACTTTCCAACTTTAGTTTAAACTTTAACATATCAAAGATCTTTTTTACATTTGATTAGTATGTTCGGGTAGAGTAAAGCAATCTTAATCTACATACCAAAAATGTCCTTAAGCTGTGCATATCAATATTTAATATTTGATATGAGCAATAATATTGTTTGTGCTCAGTTTGGTTTTTTTTGTTTTTTTTTAGCTAGTGTGATGTCATTGTTAACGAAGTTGCAGCAGCTGCAGAGTATTGCATTTTTGTTATAGCCATGTTAGCATTTGTTAGCGTTATAATTAGTACTTAGTGACAAGCCAAGCTTTTTGTTTATAAGCGTTAGTTAGAGAAGAGAACGAGAACGAGAGAATATTGCTGGATGATGTTTGGGATTTACTTACGCTATCCTGGGGCAATGGCGTTGGCGGTATTACATTTACTATCGGCACTATTGGTAACTTTGCGATGATGGAGTTTTGGAGTAACAATAACAACAATAACAGCACGAAACGGAAAATGATTCAATTAAAAAATCAATCAACAATCAACGCAAATGCACAAACGCACAGCTGTACGCAACTGCTACTTAATTAAGATAATTATAATCAGCACTTCGGCTAATGCCCAAGTCAAGAATGTCAATCACACGGCCAAAAGTCAATAACAACAAAAGCTAATTCTTCATTTTAAAATCCAAATTGTAGCAGTTTTAAGATTTTAAAACTTATTAAAAATTCACGGAAAAACAGATCTAACTTAGGATTGGCTTAATTCAAGCTTACTTTTGGATAATTCTTTACTTGAGGTCCTTCACTCCAAAAAGGCTCGTAAAATTCTAGTTCTGGTTGCGATGTCGAAAAATCTCAAAAAAAAAAAATCGGTTAAACTATTTAAACAAAAAATCGCTCGAATTTTGACCGATTGTTTGTTGTCATTTTTCAACAGCAGCGCCAAAAACATCAATTTTGCTACTCTGATAACGTTTACAGCACTGTTAAGGACATTGTATTTTTTAACATATATTTCTGCAAAAAAGTCGACCTCCGCCAACGGAAATCTCATTCTTAAATGTTTACGCATTTTTTGAGACCAAAACCAGAATTCTTGAATCGTTTTTGACGTGACTCAACTTGAGTCATTCAAGTTAAGAATTACAGTTGAAAACATAATCCATAAAGTTTTTCAAAAACATTTTGATTGATACCTTAAAATATGACAATTGATAAACTTGGCACCATGTTATTGACATTGTTTGTATAATAAATGAAAAGTTGAATATAACTCAGCTGCATTCCCTCAAATGGACATTGTTTCATATGAGAGACATATACACATCGTATATAGGAATACAAACACAGAGATTCAGATCGGGAGGGGGGCGTTCAAATTCGATTCGTCATTTGTTGGTTTAGCTGACTTACCGTTAGACGTTTGGGCTCATCATTGATATCAATTTGGGTGATCGTCTTGTTGGACTTGAGCACCTCGGCAATTATATTCAGACTTTCCACCTCTAGTTTATTGTCACGTATGTCAATGCGCTGCAGTTTGCTGTTGCCACCAAAGGTCAGAATGGAGGCAAGCGTTTCGATGCCCTTGGCGCTGAGATGGGCGCTCTGTAGGCCCAGCGTGGTGAGCGTTGTATTCTTAGTCAGGCTATCCTTGATGGTGGCCACAAAATCATTGGATAAACAATTCTTGCCAATGTTCAGCAGCTCCAGCGATGAGCTGCGCGAAAGCAGCTGGGCTATACTGGGGCCACAGTCCTTGGTCAGATTGTTGCTCCATAGCGCAAGCGCTTTGAGACCACTCGGCGCACGATTCGCCGCATCCAGCGTGGCATCCACCAGTTGACGCCGTGAGAGTGTATCATTTTTGGTGAGCTTCTCGGCAAGATGCGGATCGGCGGCACTAACGCTGCCATCCAGCGAATTCTCGCTGCACAAACTATCCGAGCTCTGGGAGCGATTGCGCGTCGATTGATTGAGGTAGGCGCAGCTGGATTCGGTGCGACGCAGGCCGCTGCTGACACCGCCTGGCGATGTCGATGGCGGGGGCGGTGTGGGTGTTGGACTGGGACAAGGACTGGCGCTAAGCTCCTTTTCCTTGGCCCCAGTTAAACACTCGGCCGCAATTGTTACCTTGGGCGCCATCGGCGTCGCCGAAAACAACTCTGCATTCTGCTCCTGCGCCTGCTCCGGCTCCGCCACCGCCACTGGCACTGCCACCGCTTGCATGTGCACAACTGGCGTGGGCGTCGAAGCAGGCGTGGCTGCCTCCTCCGCGACTAGCAAACACTCTGTGGACTCGCTGGCTATGGTCGCTGTCTCAATTCCCATCTCCTTGGTCATATCATCCAGTCGTGTGCTCTCCAATGACACGGACAGTCGACTAAACTCATCGGGCAAATGGCGACTAATATCACCCTCCGAGGCGCTCTCAAATGCCGAATCTGTGCTGTGCGTATCCTCAAAATCATCGCCAGCCTTCGCATTTTTGTTCATATCCAGTGGCCGTGAGCCGCTTGGTCCGGCCATGTCATTGATGCAGTCGCTCTCTTCGGCGGTTACCTCATAAATGGATGCGGCACCGCTGGAACTGACGGCAGCCTCTGCTACTGCTGCCGTTGGTATTTGGTTTATTACAAGATTGTTATTGTGGTTGTTGTTGTTACTGTTGCTGTTGTTATTGTTGTGGTTGTTGGTATTATTGTGGGAATTTGCATGGTTGTTATTGTGTACACAGGTTTCATTGGGTTCAACGGTTTTAGCCTCTGTTGAGGGAGTAATATCTGCAACAACAAAAACATAAACAATAATTCAACGTTAGATAAGTTGTAATGGTGGTAAGGGGCAATGGTGTCTCGGAGCAGGAAGGAATGTACAAAATATATCGATATTATCGATATCATAATGTAAAATATCGCCTCCAGCCTTAATATCAGCAGACAATTTCATTTTAGCACTTTAACGAATAGTCAACATATCAAAAGACATTGATATTGCTTCGCCATTTTCTTGACAAGGCAATACCGATATTAAGTGTCAAGACAAATCGATATTATCGATATCACAATGCAAAATATGGCCTCCAGCCTTAATATCAGCAGACAAATCCATTTTATATATCGAAAGGCATTGATATTGCTTCGCCATTTGCTTGACAAGGCAATACCGATATTAAGTGTCAACACATATCGATATTATCGATATTTTAATGTAAAATATTGCCTTCAGCCTTAACAAACAGTTGACATATCAAAGGTCATTGACATTGACAAGGCAATATCCATATAAAGTTGACGATTTATATCCCTAATACCAATACTAATTAGCGCTATTTTAATTACCACATAAGTTGCGTTCATTTTGGGAACATTGCTGTTGTTGTTGTTCTTGTTGTACTGGAATTAACTGCTCTAGTGTTGAACTGTCCAGCGTTGCAGGCAGAATTGCAGTTGCCACCAGCGTCATTGAGGAGTCATCAGATGATGCTGTCGCTTGTAATTTGTTAGCAACATCGTAAATCTCATTGCCAATCTCACTAATATCCTCGGAGCAGCAGGCGGCTAGTGTGTCGGTGGATATATTAGAGGGCGCCTCCTCGCTGCTGCTATCGCTGTTCATTGACAGCAATTTGTCTAGCATGGATTGCCCGGTGGCACTCTGATTGCCGCCCCTCAGAGTGCGCACTGTGTCCTCCGTATTGTCATCGTCAGCATCATTATCCAAATCCACCAGCACAGCAACAAGAACCGCTTCACTTGTGCCGGACTCATCGGCAGACGCTGTTGTTGTTGTTGGCTGCTGTTCGATTACAGTTTCCAAGATTTCAATAGCAACTGGTGTTGTGCCAGCTGCAACAGCATGCGTCTCAGACTTTATTTGGTTGCTGCACATGCTGTTGAGGCTGCTGCACTGCTCGCTGAGATTTGCCAACTGCACTGGCGATGTTGTTGCCACAGGCGACACTGGGTCATCATCCTCAATGGCTCGTGCCCGCTGCAATGGCAATCCACTGCGTCGTTCCAGCTCTGTGGCCTGTAGTATGAGTGCCTGTACAAGATACATGGCGCCCTCATCACGTATATTATTATTGCTAATGTCAATCAGCTCAATGCTGTGATTAAAGCGCAGCATATCCGCAATGTGCTGCGCATCGGTGCAATCCAAATCATTGTAGCCCAGCCACAGCTCCTTAAGTATTTTGTTGTGGTAGAGCTTGCAGCCTGAAAACATTCAAGTTTATATCAAATTAGTTAAGAAATTCATTATCATTTTCATTTTTGTTATAGATTAGTTGGAAAGCACTTACAGAAATTGGTAAGCGGTGGTCCCTTTAGACCGCAGTGCTCCAGCTTGAGCGTATGCAGATTTGATGTGCTCAACGCACCGCCCAAATTCTCGGCGCCCACTTTTGATATCTGATTGCCCTCGGCATTGAGCACCTGCAGCGCCTGGCTGCGACCCACCATATATGTGCAGAGGCCCCAGCCGCGCACCGTCATCTGTTCTTTGTTGTACGAGATATCCAATTCATTGGCAGCCTCATAGTATTCAATCATCTGACAGAGCGCGCTCAGGCAGCTCTCGCTCAACGGGCACTCAGACAAATCGATGGCCTTATATTGTATCTATTTGTTTAGAATATTGAATATTGAAAATTAATGCTTTAGTTTATCAAAATACAATGGAATTTTTTACCCGCTTAAATATCTCCTCCAGCGGCTCACAGTCGTTGGGTGTTAGCTGTATGCCTTTCAGCGACAGCAGCGGCTGCCGCGTCTGATGCAAATCCAGCGGCTTTAGATGATCCAGAATGCACTTTAGTGGCTGTGTGCGATGCTTATAACAGGACTGCACATATAGCTCGGCAATTTCAGCAATGCTCGACACCTGGCAACCTACAAGAAGCAGAAAAGGTAGAAGATCAAATATATATAAATACAATACCATTTGCTATAATACATATTAGATAACCGTTTGCGGTGGACATATTTGACTTAATTCTAATATGTTACTATCAGGCCTTTTCTGGTTTCCACTTTCGGTAAAGTATTGAATATAGTGAATTTTTCTTAAATGTTCCCATTATCACTTTTGAGCACATTTTGCGGATGCCATTGTGAAAGTTTAGTTACAAGGTGATTTATTGAGCTTTCCAAGGAATTTCACTTCCGCAAAATTTTGTAGAACGTGAAAACCGCAACAGATATTTCTAACTTAGTTGCCATAATGCAAAAGCAACAAAATTTTTCTCGAAGGCTGTATCTCTTCACATGCTTTACAAAGAAAAAATAAAATCAATCTCCGGTTTTCATTTCATTTTTGCGATTTGCGATTCCAAGAAAACTTTGCGATTCCGATTTGATGCGCTCCTGAAATCGTAAAACTTCGTTTTTTAATTATTTAAACTTTTTTTCTTGAAAAATGAAAAAAAACAAGTGTTTTATGAATGCACTCTCTGACACTGTATGTAATTCAAACCAAATCGCAAACTTTTATCGTTATGACAAATTTTCCAGAAATGAAATTTGAGTTAGGGTCAGTAAATGTATAATTAAAAACTAAACATACAATAATTTTGAATACTGAGTATGGCAAAATAATTTTAAAACATTAAGGAGTAAAGGTATTTTTAATTTTATTCTGTTGCTTATTTATACAAAATTCAAATTTACTTTTCAAATCGTATGACAGAAATGTAAATCGCATACATTTTGCGCTTGCTTGAGAATATAATATACAACATATTTATATAATGGCCACTGCTAGAATTCAGTATATAAAACTTTATAAAGAATTCCACAGTTTCTATTCAAAGCAAGAATGTATAAACCAAAAATATTGTCAAGTCAATAAACTGTCGACTCTTCCGTTTCTCAAAAACAATGTCACAATTTTAAAGCAACTACGACGAAATAATTGCAACAAAATAAATGCTACCATGGAACACTTTGTAAACGTCAACAGAATATATGTACATACATATATGTGAATATATATATTTTTTGTGAACCTAAACAGAATTTTACGTAAAAGATTTACAAAGCTGATATAAATACTTTGTAAAGATCAGATGTTTCAGCTGATACTGTTCGAATATTTCTTTTGACTTTAACGAGCTTATAATGATATTTATCGATAGTATCGATATTTAAATCACTGACTATTTTAAGAAATATCTTTGAATGGTAAAACTTATATTTAAGAATTTTTTTATTCAAGTTTCAAACTGTATATAATTAGAATTTATAAAAAAAAAAATACCAAAAAAAAACAATTTTTAAATGTTCTTATGAAATTATTGAAATTATCAACAGCGCGAGTAGAGACTAGAGATGTAAATAATCATTAAAAAATCAATTAGTTCGATGATCGATTTTACACAATTACAATCGTTTGTGTTTCGATTAATCGTATACGAATTAAATCGATAAATCGACAAAATAAGGAATATTTTTTATAAAGTTTTGTGAAAAAGCATCGATTTTTGTAGCAGTACAAAAAGCATCGATTTTAAGTACTACCTACTCTTTACGTAGTGAAAAAATCAATTAATCGTTTGCTTTTTACAAGCCTAGTATCGACTATAAAAATTCCAGTAAACAAAAGCTGTATATACCCTTTAATATTTATAATATAGGGTAAACAAATCATCTGACATTGTCTGGTAGATATTCAAACATTTTTCGCATATATCAAAAATATATAAATTTCACACAACATATTTATTTACAAACATGTGTATTTTTTTGCTCTCAAACAAATCAATTAAGATGAGCTTATGGCGCGTTCGGATCTACTTGCCGCGCTCTCTTCAAATTCTTATCGACAATATCATCAACATCATCATCATCATGATCATTATTATCATGAGCATGAGTGACGGCAGAGTCGGCAAACAAAACATAGACAAATTGTCCGCAAATGTCAAAATTAAATTGCGGCATTTCCAAACGATTCTGTTGAATGACAAATCGTGAACTTGTAATTTGCGACTCTTTCTTGAGTCGAGTCGAGTCGATTCGAGTCGATTCGCGTCGTCTCGCGTGGTTGCTGGGCGGAGCAGAATGAGAATATATATATTTATATATACATATACATATATCTCTTGCCTATTATTTGGCATGACAAATGCCACACTAAGTACACACAGAGAGACAAGTAATTTGTATCTAAATTTAGAATATTCGTTATGATTTCTATAATTTGACACAACACATCGTAGACGAAAAGTCACTTAATAAGCAAGTAGGGAATGTAATGTGCAGATATATGTAGGTATTTATTTTTGCAATGAGTAAACTATAGTTTTGTATGCCACAATTGTTGGCTGTATCTATTTATTTGTGGGCGTATCAAATCGAATTATATATGTATCTAAATTGAATTTGAACATTTCTGGGGGCATAGCATTCGAAAACGACCAAATATTGTGCCAAATGACCAAGTGCAGTGAAAGACATAACGATTGAGAGAGAACTTTAAAAATAGTTTTCATGAGAAAAACGTAAACAAATTAATCTATCATTGCATTATCTAGCCAAAAAGAAAGGCAATTAAACGATCCATTTTAATTCAAACGACAAAAATTTGATGCCATCACAAAAACCACAAACGACAAAATTGTCACGACATTTTCATTTCAAAACTAAAAATTCACATTTTTTCTTTTTTTTTGGCAATAGTTCAGAAACTGTCTTATACCACTCAGTTTTTATAGTATTTTTTCTACCACTATTTCGAAAAAAGACGGACATCTGTTTAATGAATCATTAGCGTTCGCATGCTCACTAAAAGCAACAATTTCTTAGAATCATTATTATAAATATATATGTATGTATGTACTATATACTATATTTATATATATATTGTTATTTTTTGCGCTGGCAGACAATGTGTCGTCCGGCTTCCACTTTTCGTTTTTGTGTTGTTTTTTTGTAGTTAATTGTTAATAATTTTTCAACTGATAAAATATTTTCCATTGACATTGGCGAGAGATCGGCCGCGTTAGTCAATTTCACATAGCTTTAGCATTTACTGTTTGTTTTATTTGTTTTTCGCTGTGTTTCTGATAAGACTTATACTTGTGTTTATAATTATCAAAATGCTTTCAGTATTTAAATGACACGATTAATTCGTGTATATGTATTTGAATCTAATACAAATGATGCCTTCACAATATAGTTATACAGTAGATAGGGCTTGAAAAATCGTTGTATATACTATCTATTGGAGTTGGGCATTCTAGTTGCTTTTGAGGATATAGTTCAGTAGTTATTCTCTTTAAGTTTCCTTAGTCCCTTTTCGAAAAAAATAACTAAGCGCTTTTTAAATTCCTTTTCGAGAATGTTCAACAAGGCAAAGTATCAATACTTTTAGAATGTAAATAAACTACAAGCTCAAAAATGAAAACAGACCGTAAAATATATGCGTTTCTAGTTATCTCATTTATAGCGTTTAAAATATATATGTATATTTAGTTAATTTAAAATACTTATGTAGAATATAATATCATGCGAACACAACAATTTCCTTATCAAACATGTTTATTGCTTAAAAAACAACTTCATATTTATTAGTCAGCATTTCAAATATGCCAGCTGATAATTGTTAGATAAATAAATGTTTGTTTTCGATTTAAATAGCAAATTTTTATTTTTAAACGTTATTGCAGAAATACTCAATAATTTATTAAGTTATTTTTGTACCTAATAAGGTGTTTCATAACGGTACTTAATAGAAGAGGGTTGTAAAATATAAATCGATATTCGATAGCAACGTTTTTTTTGACTACGTTACTCATTTACAAGAATTCGATGCTTTTTATCGATCGTCGATATTTTTCACAAAACATCGCACAATAAATTCCTTTCCGAATTTTCGTGTGTATCAAATTTGATCAATTTTGAATATTTTTATAGACTGTGCTGTGCTTTTGCGTTTAATAAAACTATTTACAAAATTAGATATTATTGTTTTTTTATTTAAATTGGACTGGGTTTTAAAGTTAATAAGTAAAACAGGTTTTTATTTCACATTTTTTCGATTAATCGAAACACCATCGATATTAATTTTGTAAAATCGATAATCGAAGCAATTGACTACTCTATGACTATTTACTATACATTGCTAACAAATATCTTTTGAATCCCTTTCTAAATGTAGCTTAAATATTGACAGAAATTATATAACATTTACAGATAATTCAAATGGGCTCACATATTGCAATAAAACTAAGAAAATGAATGCGTGTTTGCGGGCTTGAGGGGGTAGCGAATTGGGTTAAAAGGGGGAGTTGGGGGATGTGCGTGTGTATAGCAATTGGCGTATTAAATGCTATTGAATTTTTTATTATTCTATTGATTTCGATGCGTTATCGACACGTCACATCGTCTCGGGCAGCTAAGTATGTAAATGCAAAGGGTTAGTCAAAAGCAAAAAGACAATGGAAGAGAAAAAGCCAAAAGCTAAACGCAAGCAAAAACAAAAACAAATTGTTCAATTAAATTGCTGTTAATTTGCTGCTAAACATTTACAATGTCGGCAATTTGAGCGTTTGTATTTTCTCGAAACTTGTTCTCAACGTTTGCCATTTATTGAATTTTGTTTATTTTGTGTTGGCAACAACCTTCGGCTACAACAAAATGATACCTAAGGCTGATACAGACTGAGAGTCAGACATATGTACATACATATGTATATGCATGTATATTTGTCTGTATAGAAAGAAAGAACACTCAAAAAATTGGCATCAAGTCGATAATTTATTTACTCAAAAGCCAAAGCAGATGAGAACGTCAATGAAATGTTTATTAATACGGTTTACATTTTTTATAAAGACACTTCACATTTACATATATTATGTGATGCAAGATACTTGCGATGAATTTCTTTATCCGTGACGTTTTCTTATTTAGATAACAAAACAAACAACAACGAAAAGTTATCTTAGACGTTTGCGTACATTAATGATAACTTAATGTACGACCGATTGTTCCTATGACAGCTATATGTTACAATCGCCCGATTTTGATCAAACTTTAGCATCATGTGTTGAACATCATAACATAGCATGCTAGTGAATTTGGCTGAGATATCTGTATAAATAAACAAGTAAGAATGCTCTAGTCGAGTGTGCCCGACTACGAGACTCCCTACTCCCAACTTGCACTTCAAGCAGTTCAGCGGCAACCCAATCAAGCAACGCACTTAACTTGTGCAATGCATCTAAAACTGTTGTGTCTGCCTGCTGAGATGGGGGGAAATAGATTCGCCAATAACTTTGGTGTTTCTTTTCCGATCGCAACGAAATTTACGCAACTGATAAATATTCTATGTTAATATGTGTACCAAAAATCAAAGCTATATCTTTAAAACTGTGGCAGTGGGCTTAAATAATATATAAATATGGTATACAGGAACCTATTTGCCAAGTTTGGTGTCTCTAGCTCTTAAAGTCTCTGAGATCGACGTTCATTCAGACGGACGGACAGACGAATATTGGCTAGTTCGTCTCGGCTGTTGATGCTGATCAAGAATATATATAGTTTATATGGTCGGAAATGACTCCTTCTACCTGTTACATACATTTTAAATGGGAACAGGGAGTAAAAAGTTTTTCATACAAAAACTTATTTTTCGACAGTTTATTAATATGACAGTCGTCCGATTTTATATAACTTAGTTAGAACTAAAAATGGGTGTGATTAGTTGAGATAACTTGAGAAACACAAAAGTTTTTCATACAAATCCCTTTCTAACCGATTGTTCCTATGGAAGCTATAAGATATAGTCGTCCGATTTTAATAAAATTTGTTCAGCATGACAAAAACATACTAAACCCTTAAACTGCTGAGTTTGGTTACGAAAACTTAAAAAACAAAAAAGCTTATAACACAATTCATTTTTGAGCCCGTTGTTCCTATCACAGATATTATATACTATTATTATTATATTATTATAATAATACAAATTCCGACTAAACATGTTCCGAAGATATTATGTTTCAGTTTTAAAGCTACTGTTTTAATTCAAATTAGATTAAAGGCTCATTTTGGTATTGTATCTTGTCAATAATAATCCTTATACAATCCAAAACATATTGAATTCCTTGACTTGTTTACCAAAGTCTTTCGATATTTTATATATATACATTACTAAAAATGTTGTATGCATTATAGAAGATTTCGATTATTCATTATAAATTCGATAACGAGCTAAATTTTCTAAACAGTTCTTATCACAATTATTGATAAGTATAAGTGGGTAATCAGTCTGTTGAGAGCCCACAAATAAAGTGACTGGCGTCGTTAATCATTGTTGAAGTCGAAATTCTGAGACAATACACAAAACAGGAATGATATATGTATGTATGTATGTACGGCCAGATTAATAGCTTAAATATTTAAGCCAAATGAAAACTAATGAGGAATTACATACATACATACATAATTCATGAATTTGTGACACAGATCCCCAACATGTAATCACATATTATTGTAATTGTTTCCGCAACAAACAGCAGCAACAACAACAATAATATCAAGTGACATTTTATCTAAATGCTAAGATTAGCATTAATATTTTATTCAGCTCTCTGTTGTGTTTTCTTTGTGCAATTGCTTTGTGCTCGTTTTCCTTACTTTGTTTTGCTTTGCTTTGCTTTTGCTTTGCTTTTCTCTACTGGAATTGCTTCAATTAATTACATCGAAATGTGCATTAATCGTACTCGTAACATTTTTATCATCTTTCATTAGTACTTTAAGTGCTTAAAATATGTACATACATATATACATAGATACATATGCGCATTCACAATATAAACTTCTTCAGCAATTTGCTGACAATGCGATTCTCATATAATTTAAATACAAATGTTGGCAGTAAACTGTAAATATTGTAAGCAATAATCTCAAGCTACACAATTAAATTATTTTAAACGTATTATAATTATGTCATCAAGTATGTAACGCATTTAGAATTCCGATCCGATCTGAACTAGTTCCGATGACCGGGCTTTTGAAAATAATAATTGAACTACATATATCTTTGATTATAGTTTCTTTAGTTCGTTTAGTTCTCTAAGCTCCTTTAGTTTCGTTTAGTTCAATAGCTTATTTTCGTTCGATTTCGTCTGTTGTTGCGCATATTGGAATTCGTTAAAATTTAAAATTAGATCTCTTCTAAAGGTGACAACACATCGATGTCAACATCGATTACATCGATAGTTTTCAATGCATTTCACTATCGATTCTTTGTTCAATGAATCGGTAGTAATATACAAGTTTTTTTTTGTGGAAATATTTTATTTCGCTGCAAATATATATTTCGTCGCTTAAATCTACCAATACTCACTGTAATTTTTACTGTAGACTTATTTTGTTTTTGTTTTTTGTTGCTAAATTTACCACAGAAATTGTTAGTCTCACGTTATAATTTCTACGTGTATTTTGTATGTATCAATAACTGCGCACAGTTAATTTAACTAAAGAATAGTTAAGAACATTTTGTTATTGTAATTCTTATCTATGAGTGAGTTTACTACAGAAATTGTTACTCTCACGTTAATGTTTTTAGCCTATTTTGTTATTGCATTGATCAACTAGCTCACAGTAAATCTAAATGACAAAATTGTACATATTTTAAAGTGTATTTGATATTGATATGTCAGAAAATCTATAATGTTACCAGTTTCAGTAACATTACAGTAAGCATAGCAACATACTGTAAGCATCAGTAAATATTAATATTTTTGTCGTCTGGCTCATTTCTTAACAATTTCGGACAGATTTACTCTAACAACAGTTTTACGCAACAAATACCGATTTTGTCGTCTGGCGCATTTCTAAACGACAATTTCGGTTAGATTTGCCCATCGGTTTTTTTTGTGCAATACATTGTGGGTTTGTTTGAAAACTTTTTTGTTTTTCAAGTTATCTCAACCAAACTCACCCATTCTAAGTTTAAGTTCTACATACATATGTATATTCGATGCAAAATCAAAATCGTGTGATTGTATCTTAAGGCTGCTATCACTATAATCTCTTGAACAAGGAGTTCCTGTATGAAAAACATTATTGTTTTAACAGATATGTATACTAATTCAAGTACCAAAGCGTTTATAATCAATCAAGCAATCGAATTTCAGATTGTAAATGTAAAATGAAGCAATGCAAATGTTTGCAAATAATAATATTTAAAATAAAGGTAGCGTCTCACACTTTTTTTTTCTAAAGTGACAACGATGACATCACATATCTTATGTATGTATGTAGTTATTACACCTACAAGCAAAGCAAAGGCAAAAATAAGAAGCAGCAGATCTAGCAAACAAGATATAAACAAAGACAAGAAACGAATTGAAAAACAAAAACAAACAAAACAAATTCAAGAGACTCATACATACATACATTATACATAAGTATGAGTATTATACATATACATATGTATGTTAGTGTGTATATGTATGGAAACAAACACGTTGAACGTTTCAACAATTTATAACATTTACGGTGAGAAAACAGATAGCAGACGAATGGCAGACAAAAAGCAATCCTACAAATGGAGCCGGTAAAAATTACAAATGACAGCTAGATAGAGAGAGAGAGAGAGAGAGAGAGAGAGCAGAGCGAACAAGTCGGAGAGCAGAAATACGAGGAGCGCAAATCTAAACCGTAACCGATCCGATCCCCAAACTGAAACGTTGAAACGTCAAATTCGTATCTTATCAGTAATTCTGTTATTGTTGTTGGCTTTATCGCTGGCAAGAAATCAAAAAAAAAATCAACTAAAACGAACACGAATAAGACGAATAACAAAATCAAAGGCAAGCAATAAAAATAACCGATCACTAATGGCAATAACAATAGAAAAGTAGACCAAATGATTGGTTTTTTATTTTTCAAAAGCTGGAAAAACAAATATTTATTGAGTTTATGAAATATCGTCCGTCCGTTTGAACTCTTCTTTAAGGTACATACAGCTGCGAAAAAAATAATAGCACCACCATCACAAAATATGTTTCCAAAGCTGTCATGGTTACATGTTTAGGTTTAAGAAACTAATGAATACGTTTTTAGAAGTAGAAAACAAATGTTAAAAAATTCATCATTTTAAACACAGTTTTTATCATATTTAAGAAATTTGATGAAAAACTAAGAAAATCAGCGAAAACAAAAATAGCACCACTTTTCAAATATGCACTTAAAATTATAAATGTGAGGAATATATAATTACTTTCTAACATAAAGATAGTTGTCTATTAAAACTAAGATAATCCTATAAATTTTATGAATAGTTGCGTTGCCTTTATTGCCAAAATGGCTGCGCAACCTCTCTTGGAATCGTTCAACCAAGTCCTGATATCCTTTTAGAAGAATATTGATCCAGGACTCATGAATGGCTTCCCAAAGTGATGCAATACTGATTGGCATAAAAGCAGAAATTACCTTATTAAGATCAGACCACGAATTATCGATCGAAATAAGTTCTGATCACTCCTCAGGTCACACCAAAAGGTTCACCGAATATCTTCCGAACCTTTTTTTTGTGTTTTTGCTACTGTCCTTGGGGTTATGGTCTTGTTGGAAGAACCATACTAGCGGAATCTGATATTCTACGTAAGATAGCATCACAGTAAATTAACGTAAACGTGTTGTTTTAATATGGTTTTCACCCAATGTATTGCATCTACCCAATAGTAAGATAAACATGCCCATAGTACTACGCTTGACCCTCCATGTTTAAGGTTTTTATAGTGTATCCAGCAGCATATTTGGAGTTTTGGGAGCACCTAACGTACGAATAAGAGCCTTTTCAAGCAAATATATCATTTTGCTCTCATCTGTCCATAAAAAATACCTCCATTTTCGAGGTGGCCAATTTTAATGTTTCTTTGCTAACGTCATGCACTTAGTAATATGTTCAGTGTTTAAATTGAGAGACCTTTCTTGGACTGTAGGCTTTTAATTTATATTCTCTGTGGCATAGGCGAACTATTTGCACCATCAAAGTTATATTAGGGTAATTTTTTTGATCAGTACCAGCCTTGAAAGGAGCCTTCCTGCTCTTTCAGATCAACATATTGCCGAAAAGCGCGGCCAGAGCTCGTTGTCATCCACCTGTTTCATCATTTTCTTTATAGTTTATGGCATTTCGTATTATTTTTATTGAAAAACCAAACAATAACCCAATATTTCCATATTATTTTCCATTCAATAACTGATTTTAGATGGCTTCTCTCATTTCTGCATTACAGAGCTTTTCCTGACCCCGTTGTATTGATTATTTTGAATTTATGTTAAACCTGATGATCGATATAATAAAATCAAAGTCAAATCTTTTAAGTACGTGCTTTAAAAAAAAAAAGAAAAGTGAAGAACTTAAAGGTTTATATCAAGAATGCCCAAGTGGTGCTATTATTTTTTTCGGTACTTTTCAGACTTTTTCACGTCAAATTGCAAAAAAAAAATATCTGTGACCATTCAAAGATCAGAACTACTTTTTTCATATAGGATGAATAGTAGGCATTATAATAAATATCAACATTTGATAAAATTCTGCCTTTAAGTGTTTGTTTTTTGATCAAAAAGAAAAAGTGCCATAGTGGTGCTATTATTTTTTTCCCAACTGTATATTAGTGTATAATCGAATGAAATAACTATTGAATAATTTTGGGATTCGGACCAATTGAACGATACTAGGACTTTATGATATAATAAATGTTCATTTTTATTTTTGATAATAAAATAAAGTTTTACAAATAATAATTTTAAGTTAAAAGTCAAAATTTGTTAGGGTAAATCTATAACTTCCCGAAAAACAAAGCAAAAAATCTGGTTATGGGCTCAAAAAAATTGTGAAACAAAACAAGAATGCCATTTCCGGTGCGTAGGTTAAAAACAATAAAAAGGTCCTTAAAAGTGCTGTTAACGTTAACAGCGTAGCAAAATCGACAGCCCTACTACTCTCTTAAAGTATACAGCACTGTTAACGATAACAGAATATTTTGAGCGCCAAATCAGATTGCTGGGTTTTGTTTTTGGAAAAGTAGCTAAAGTATTAACCTTGGCTGATTAAAATATATCTTTAATAAAATCTTTAATTTTCCTTAAAAAAAAGAAAGAACTTGAAAATTTGAATGTTTTGGCAAATTAAAAATGCTCTGAAATCAAATTCATTTGCGTGCAAACACTGTTACATATAGTAATACTACATAAATAATATATGTGTATTGATAAATTGTAACGACGCCCACGCAATTGTCAACTGTCAACAATGTGCTGATTGAATTGTGCACATTAAGGAAGAAGAACGAGAGAGAAAGGAGATCGCAGAAAAAAAGGTGAAATTGTATTGCGCTTGGCAACAATCAACAATCAACAGCAACATCAACAGTTATTGCGTTCTGTCATTTCGAGTGCAGCGCAGCGTCGTCATTCAGAGTCTCTCAAAAGGAAATGCATAAAAATATTTGTGCGCACTTCATTGAATTGGCTTTTTTTTCGGTCTGGCAGCCACCCACAAGTTCGTTCGTTCTCACTCCCTCTTTCATCTGCATGTACGTCTCCCCCTCCCTCATCAGCATCTATGTACGTCTCCGTCTCGCTCTATCTTTAGCGCTGCGCACACTTGTCGACTGCATGATCACCCCCCGTTCTTTTTGCTCGATTAGTTATCCAAGTCCTTTTCGCACTCTGCACGCGCATTGCTTTTCATATTGTTGTTGTTTGTGTTTGTGTTGCCTTTAGCGGTTCTCTTAGTTTTTGCATTCACTTCAGTTTGCAATCAAATAAATCTGTTTAATTGAAATAAATCGCAGGAAGCACAATTTACATGCGACATGTGTCTCAAGATTAACTTCCGTGTTTTGCACATTTACCCCAACGATAAGATTGAATAGATAGATGGCCAAAAACTCACAATAGTTAGCAGAATCATCTATCATATCACAAATATATATACAGTACATATGTATATATGTTACATGTAATTGCATAATATACATCGGTAATTAAAAACAAATAAAGCTCTAGATAAGATCCTAGCAAATAGTTTATTATTAATACCAACTAAAAGTAAAATTGAAAAGAATCTGAACATTCGGGTTCCCACATCCCACTCCGATCAATAAATACTTGCGGAATTGATATTAATAGCTGTTTGGAATAGAAAGTTATCGGAAATGGGAACAGGCTCAATAATATTCCTCAGCGAATGCGATTGATTTATAATTTAGCAAGAAAAAGTACTATATATCATTCATATATTTCAAATTTTCCAGATTGATTCGTAGCCAGGAAGTAAATAGCAAAACTTACGTTTCTGTAAAATATTCTGTTTTAGTTTTCATTTTAAAGACCTGTACCCATTAAAGATGGACAAAAAGAGTTATAAAGTGCTCAAGCTATTGAAAAATAGAAGGATTCTCACTTTTATCCGGATAGGATTTAAAGAAAAGATTAGTTCTTTTACCCGAGAAGGGTAAAGAAAGAAATTAGTTCTTTTATCCAGAAAGTAACGGAAAGTGAGGAACGATTATTACTTTTATCCGGACAGGAACTAAAGAAAAGATTAGTTCTTTGAGCCGAGAAGGAACTAAAGGCACGATTAGTTACTTTATTCGGATATGAACCAAAGAAACGATTAGTTCTCTTATCCAAAAAGGAACTAGAGGAACGATTAGTTCTTTTATCCGAAAAGGAACTAGAGAAAAAATTAGTTCTATTATCCGAAAAAGGACTAGAGGAACGACTTGTTCTTTTATCCGAAAAGGAACTAGAGGAACAGTTCCATTTTTTATCCGGAAAGGAATAGAAGGAAAGATTAGTTTCTTAAAGAAAGGAACAAAAATGGCCAACTTTATATAAATTTATAATTGAATACAAAGATTTCACGATTTTCATAGTTGAATGCAGGGTATCTCGTAGTCGATCACACTCAACTCGAGCATTCTTAGTTGCTTTGATGTTTTTATTTGTATTTAGTACTTTTATTTATTATATTATATTTTGTAGCTAATTCTTACAAACTTCTTGTTTGTTTTTGAACAACTTGTGATCCAATTAGAGTGGTGGGTTTTTGGATTTTGTGGAACGTAACTCACCTTGTTCCCATGGATTGGCCGGCTCAAGATATCCAGTGACAAGCTCCTTGTCACTCTCCGGGAATGAGACGCGACGCGGCATCGCTGCTGCATTGAATGTGCTGTCTGAGAACTTCCGCTGCAGCAGACTGGGCGCTGTCGGGTAGCCGCCGCTGCTGCTGGCTTTGCTTGGCAGGGCCTCGCTGCTTCTGTTTGGGCTCGGATTGGATGCCAGCGAATCGGTTCTCCATACTGCGCTCTGTTTGGCGCCGTGATAAATTTTGATTTTGTGTTGTTGCTGCGTACGCATCTGAATGTCGAATGCGGGCTCTATGTCGCTTTGGGCAGCAGCAGCGCTGGCAGCGGCAATGAAGACATCAGCTGTTTTAGCCAATTCTGTTTGCACTGCCGCAGCTGACAGCGGCAATGGCGATGGCGTTGGCGTTAACGACGGCAGCATAGTTGCGTTTATTGTATTGTTAGCTGTCACTGTCATTGTTGTTGTGGTTTCTGCTGTTGCTTGACCTTTAGCTGCTGCTGTGGATGCGGCAGCAACAACTGTTGCGACTGTTGTTTGTTCCGTCGTAACTAATGTTGCAGCAGCTGCTGTTGTTGTTGTTGTTGTTGGTTCTATTGTTGCCGTAGAATTAGCAAGGTGCGTTGAAATTGTTGGCTCCGTTCCATTGCTAGTTGTTTCAGTCAGGGCCATAATTGTTGTTGTCGCTGGTGTTGTTGTTGTTGTTGTTAATGTTGCAGTTGACGCGGCATTGTCATCGATGTTATGCAACATGGTAACTAAGCTATTAATTTTTATTTTTTTTTTTTTTTTTTTTTCTTCTTTTTTTTGTTAATTTGTCACAAATATTTTGTTTGTATAATTTATTTTGTTTTTTATTTTTAGTTTTTATGTATTTAACACGCACATTAATTTATTTACACTCTTTATGTTGTTTTGCTTGCTTGATAACAAATATTTGTTCGCGCCATTTACATTTTCGGCGTTTTCAAAATGCAACACGGGCTCAACAAATTCAATTTTGGAATATTTTTATTTGGTTACCAACTGTGAATAAATAATGAATAAGATTTTATTACATTCATGCATATACACATTTGAATTTTAATTCTAATCAGAAACAACAACAACCTACTCAAAAATTTCCTCTCACAAAAATTTTCCGTGTTTCAAAACAAAAGCGAAACAAAAAAAAAGAAAAACATCAGCGACATTGAAATGAGTGCGCGCTGCTCTCACGCTCTCGCTCTCTCGCCTCACGCGAACAAACGACAAGACGACGCAAAAGAGAATGGCGTAAAAGCATTACCTAATTGTTGTTATTGTTTTTTGTTTTGTTGCTTTTGTTTCGATATTTGCAAGCAAAACGTTTTTGCTTTAAGGGGGCAGGGGCAGGGACTGGGGGCGGGTGCGTTTGTTGCTGCTGATGCTGTTGTTGTTTTTGCTATAGCTTTGCATTAATTCCACGAATTGTTGTTGTTATCGTTTTCCCCATGCACATTTTGTATTTTTGTTTACCACACAGCTTGCCTTTCTCTCATGCGACGTTTCTCGTGCATGTATGTTTGTGTGTGTGTCCGTGCGAATAACACGCGCCCTGTTGCATGCAAAATTCAAATTAAAAGCCAATTGCAATTGGTAATTACAAAACTGGCCAAAAGCGACAGACGTTAAACTTCACACGCTCTTTGTTGTTGTAGTCAGTTTTTTGGGCATTTTGTGTTTCGAGTATTTGTTTAGAATAAATATAAAATTACGTCACACTCTATCCCTCTCTCTTTCTCTCACTCCCGCTCTCTCTCCTACAGGAGCGTACATTTTCAATAAACGATTATTGTTACTGGCAGAACAAAGGATTTGTTTTTTGTTTTTATTTTTATTAAAATAAAATACAAATTTTTTGTTAACGCATTTTTTGTTTATTTTAGCTGCTTGCATTATAATTAACATTTTTTTTGTTTGATTTGCGTTGCATTTTTTTTGGCCGCTGTGCGTTTCGTTGTCACAAGGCAAATGTTTTTGTTTTTGTTACACTTTGGCATTTAGTTTGCTTAGTTTGCGCAGTTTTTCCACATATGTATGTGTGTATGTATATGTATATTGGCGCATTCTTGTACACATATATATATATATATATGTATATATATATATATTTTAATTTGTTACACAATATACATTTAATCCGAAGGAGGGAACGTTGAAGGCAAATAAAACGTACAAAGTAACTAAATCGCATCCGAGCAACAACCAACAACAACCGATCACAAAGACGTTGAAAATGCAAAAGGTAGAAATCGAAAATAATGAGCAGTAGCAGCAGCGGCAGCAGCAGCCAGCAGCAGGAACACGCACTGCCACTGAGAGAGTGTCTCTGTCTCTCTTCCTCTCAGTCTATGTTTACAAGAGATGCGCGGTGTGAGGCACGACAAAAGCACGAATTCGCATTTTAGTGCAATCAAATTGTATGGAACTAATGCCGCAGATATAGTAACATAGCACGTATGCAATAAGAGACAATTCAAAAGTTTTTGCAATAAATTGTAACGTGATTTTAACAAGTTTATAATATTGACATAGTCCATAGCGAAATCACGACACGAGCACAGCTCCAGCTTTGACAGCACTTACAACGTTGCCAGAATGCCAAAAACACATATTCGTTTTGTTATCACAACAAAAGTTGCACAGCATTTTGTTGTAAAATGTGATCTGATTTCCATTAAATAAATTCTTTAACATTTTCAAATAACAAATCATTTTTGATGTTTCCATCTATAAAGTACAATAAAATTGAATGTTAACTTTGAAATTTAACATCTGGCAGCACAGTAAATGTCGCGCTCTTTTTACGCAGCGCTCCCCTCCACATTTTCATTTTATGCGAGTAAAAAGGAAAACAAAATACGTCTGTACTAATGCGTTTGGATTGTTAAATACATTCGCCCGAATATTAAAACAGCCTAATTTTTTTTTTACCTAATAGTTTCATGCAGTGAAGCCAGCAAACATCACGCGGCACACACAGCTCCTATGTGCTCTCTTAAGAACCACCACACAACAACAATAACACCAAAGATGATGTCAGAAGAAACAGAAACCTCTTGTTTTGCATTTATGGTCAATTATTTGTTTAATTCTTGCGAGCACACTTCGTTGGTTAATTTTTGCACTTTGGTTTACCAAAATCCAGACTAAGGTATTTAAAAAATTATTAAGAGCTATTCGAGCTGGATATATATCGATTTTATAATCGATGTACATATGTTATTTGTCAGCTGTTCATGCTCATGTTGTGAACAGCTGTTCATGGGCATAGAAAATGAAGAAGAAATATTTTATAACTGAAACTGTTAAAATGTAACAGAAAGTTGTACGTATTTCAAAAGTAGCGGGCTTTTTTGGTGTTTGCAAATTGGAATATTTGCTGGACTTTATAAAATATGTGGTGAAAAAAATCTTAATAAAAAAGCCTGAAACACGCACAAACGTTTTAATAAAACAAAATTGGGTCGTTAATATCAAAGCAATGCAAAATCACGTAACAGCTGAGAACGCTTACGCAGTCGGCGAATAAAATTCTATCGAAATATCGATTTTTTAAAACTGTGGCAACGCCCACAAGCAGCTGTTTTTTTGACGAAAAGCCAACTCAGCTAATGTGAAGAAATTTTTTTTATACACAAAAATTTCGCACACAACTTTGTATTGTGCCAAAAGCCGCGATTTAGTTCATTTAAAATTGTCAAAAATCAAAAGTGCAGCAAAAAAAAACAATGCAAAATGCGGCTAACAAACGCGAACGTCCAAACCAATATGCTGTGGAGTGATTTACACATTTGCCTAACTATAACATTAATACTTTCCCTTTCATGTCTGCCAACGACGTGGGCTTTGTCCGACAAAAGACTCTGTGCTGACGAAAAATGTGAACGTAAGTAATTAAGTGTTAAAGTCACACATGTGTAAAAGATGTATTTTCAATTATATGTTCAACAATTGCACGTTTCTGGACAGTTCAATGAATTACCCCTGACCCCATTCCATATAAGATAAGAAACGAATCAATTTTTGAAACTGAACTGGAAAGGAAATTCAATTCAATACCGGTTCATAATCTGATTGGGTTTTCCGCAATCCTAGCAATAAATGTTGGATCCAGATTTTTTTAAAGTGTTTGTTTATTATTTTTGTAATAGTTGTTTTTTTTTATAATTTTTATTATTATTGTTTTCAATATTCATTTTTCCTGTGTCGACTGCTATTAGTCGACATCAAATAAACAAAAATATTTAATCATAAATTTTTTTTGCAGAGATCATATCATTGGGCAGTGCGAAAATCACTTATGCCGCCGCTGAGGAGGGCATGCTCTCGTTCAAGATCCATACGCCGGTGCGTATCATGTCCAAGGGCGCGGGTAATAATGTAAATCTGTGGGGCGTCGATATCAATGGACGTCGCGGTTATGCCAACAAGAATTTTATTATGGAAAAGAAAATCTTTATCAGCGAAAAGGAGCTCAAGCACGAATTGCCTGTAGTATGGCCAATCAACCAAGCTGCAGCTGCAGCACCAACAACAGCTGCACCACAGGCAGCGGACGTTGCACAACAGCCTGTGCTTAATGCTTCGGAAACAGCGGATGATGCTGTCACAACGACAACATCGCCATTGGATACACTCAAGCTGGCCATACTCACTGAGCAGGATCAGGCGAGCAGCGGCGAAGCGACCGTCATGCCAATAACGCCCGTACAGCCCAATCTTCAGCTGGTCGATGGCACGGAACTACCACTGGAAGCTGTGCCGGCAATTACTGAGCGTATGCCAAACCACATGCAACAACCAAAGGCAGACGATACAGCTGAACTTGATGATTTTGTGACGACGACAACGAAAAGCGATGAAGAATATAACGATTACGATGTGGATGACGAAGAGAATTCCGCAAACGAAGAAGAAGCGACACTTGATAGCAAAGTTGACGAAATACCAAACAATGTCGATGTTGTTAGTCAACCTAATAAAGCCATTAAAACTGAGTCAGCTAACGTTCAGCTAGAGTCGCCGACAGATTCATCAAATGTTGCTGCAAGTAATTTGAGCCAAGCGGAGATCGTAACTGAAACCTCCGCAATCATAAATGAAGCTCCATTGTTGAATGATACGCAAAATGATCAAAAAGCAGCTCAGCCGTTGGCAGCCGAGATGAATGCAAAGGAAATCGAAGCTATGTCGCTTAATGAGAAAACGAATCTACAAAACGAGGCAGAAAAGGCTCAGCCGGTTATAGAAGCTCATTCTAAAACATCGACAAAGGAAGTTCAACAATTGGCTAACGAAACTGAAGCTCAGCTCGTAAACCAGCAGCATAATAAAGAAGTTGAAGCTCAGACCATACAAACCGTCAAAATAGAAACTCAATTGGTTGAAGCTAAGTTGGTTTCAGCTCAGTCGGTTGAAGCGGACGTCAAAGATCAGACGGTTAAGGCGGAGATCAAAGATCAGACGGTAGAGGCGGAGGCCAAAGATCAGACGGTTGAGGTGGAGATCAAAAATCGGTTGCTTGAGGCGGAGAACGAAGATCAGTCGGTTGAGGCGGAGAACAAAGATCAGTTGGTTGCGGCAGACATCAAAGATCAGGCGACTGAATCGAAGATCAAAGCACAGCTGACTGAATCGGAAAACAAAGTTGAAAAAGAAGCTCAGCTGATTGAAGCTCAAGCCAAAACACAGCACGAAGCACCAATAATTGAAACTCAATCTGTGCCGGTAGACATTGAAACGCAAACAAATCAAAATCCGTTAGAAGTTAACCAAACTGAAGCTGAAGCTGAAGCTGTTAAGAATGAAACGAATGATTCAATTGCAGCGGCTAGTGACGTTCAGCAGGAGAGGAAAGAAGCTCAGCAGTCGCTTGAAGTAGAGCCAAGTGCTGAATTCATTGAGAAGGTTGCAACTCCAACAGTTCCACATAAAGACGTAGAAGTTGCCAGTCCAACTGACGCACCCACTGCGGAGGCGACTGTGCCTGCAAGTTTGCCACCACTTTTTAAGAAGCAAAACTTTAACGATCCAAATGAGTTCTATAAACAGTTGCAGCAACAGCAGCAACAGCTGGCCAATGAGGCAGCGCAACAGCAGCAACAGTTGGGCAATGAGGCAGCACAGCATGAGCAACAATTGGCCCATGAGGCAGCGCAACAGGAAAACCAATTGGCCAGTGACGCAGCACAACAGCAGCAAAGAGACAACCAGCAGCAAAGAGGCAACCATCAACATGAGCAGCACCAACAGCAAAGAGACAACACTCAGCATGTGCCACATGAGCAGCCATTGCCTGTGCAGCAGACTACGCCCACACCAGGCTCCAACAATGCATACGATGCTTTATATGAGGCAGAGCCAACACCAGCGCCAACGGCACGCGATGCAACTGAACAGATCATTAATGCTGGAACTGTGGAGAAAATTGGATTGCCATCATTGTCAACGGCCGAGCCTGTCAAGGAAGATGCTGGAATGGGAATTGGTTTATTTTCGACCATTATGGACACGGTCAACACTTTCATTTCGAAGAAACCCGTCGCTGAACCCCTAAAGGGCAACGAAGAGCTGCACCGCCTGCTTTATCCGGACGCAGCGGCTCATGAGGGTAGGTCTTTATTAGAGCTGCAAAATGAATCGGTTTAATATAAGCGATATTTTCAAAGTTATTAAAGCTGAAATGCTTGAAAATTAATATGAAAAGCAGCACATAATCAGGGCTGTTCCTATTTCCGTTTCCGATGAAATATTTGGAATCGGATCTAATAGCTGTTCTGAATTCCGCACATAAAACTATTGCGGATGCATCCCACTGCAACGTTCTTACTTGTTTTCTTTTGGACTTAGGCCCTTAATGGCACCTTAAAATTTTTAAATGGAAGCGTTTCTCGAAATATTCGCTTTTTTCGAATTTTTGAACTCGGTCGTTGTGGAGGATTCACTTACCTTTAATTTGTGTGCTTGCTTGGCCAAATCGGTTAATTTGAAATGGAGATACATTAAAAAAAGTTGGAGCGAAAACGCTTCCATAAAAAAATTGGTAAGTGTCATTTTCGTGTTTAGTGGGCCAAAGTCCATAAGAAAATCACACTTACATATCATTAGCGAAATAATAGCTGTAAGCTAGTGTAATCGATTCATTTGTCAATTAAACGCAAGAGAATTTTCGATACAATTAAATTGTTATAAATTCTTCGATTTATCGTGCCATCACTAATCCTGACAGACTGAGAAATCGTAGTATTGCAAAATAAGGATATTATAGGATTGTTGGAAAACAGTTGCGCTTCTCATATTCATGTTCTTCTTCGCAAGCTTTATCGGATTTCGTGAAATCCACCCCTTCAGAATATGTAAAATAAAGATCAAGTTGACCTTGAAAACTAATTTTGAAAGCTCACAAAAAATCAATCGACACGTAAACGTTTCAAAATATAATAATAAGATCAAACTTGTTCGTAAGTTGATATATGTATTATTATTATTATTTATTATTATTTATGTATTATTTTCTTGATTGCCAAAAGCTAATGGATGTTAGAAAAGCTCTAGTTCTAATAAGTAGACAATTTAGCGAAGTCTATTGAAAATGATTAAGCTTGGCTGATTTACAAAAATGTTTTATATATTTTACTTATAGTCAAGTCTCAGGACGAAGGCTATTGTACTCGAACAATGGATGGAAACTGCCCTGCCAGCATTACGCTGGATAACTTTGTGGATGTGTTGTCCACAAAACTTGTGGATAACAGTCTATTGTTGTTATGCGTTCTAATTGCGGCCGTATCATCGCTGTTCTTTATGTTTGTCTATTATTGCTTCTGCAATAGCAGCAAGGAAGGTGCGCTGCTCGCCAAGCTGAATCATCTGGAACGAAGTCTTTTAGCCGCACATAAAGAGAACCTGTTGGTCAAGCATGAACTGATTACAACGCGCACAAAGCTATCGAGCATTGAGGATAATTCGTTTGGATCTAATGATATGGTTGCGGCGTTGAGGAAACAGCTTGAAACGGAGCTTTATTTAAAGGCCAAGCTGCAGGAGCAGGTCAACATGCTGGATAAGGTAAGTTTATTTCAAGAATTGAAGCAAAATCACAATAGTAATAAAAAAGCAAATAGTTAGTCTGAAAAAAAACAAGTTAGTCTAAAATGTTAGTTACGAGCTACAACTACAAAGTGGAAACATAAAAATAAGTAAATGCCAAATGATAAGTTTTAAGTTTATGAATAGAACGGAGCTATGTGGAAAATGTTATAATAATTATAACATAAAATCCGAAAAAGAAAAAGAGGGAGAAAATTCCTTGTACTTCTGATCGGAAGAATGAATTTCCCCGTTAATTTATTTGTATAAGAAGAGTACAACAAATATGGTTCAACTATCAGAAAGAGAGGGAAGATTAATTAGTAGACGTTGACTAAGATAAGGAGGCAAGCGAATATTAAGATTCCAGTAAGTAATTTTTATTTCTCTTTGAAACAGGACTTGGACAATGCCGCAGAAGCGGGTTTGGAGCTGAACAAAATGTTGTCCGAGGTGTTGAACAGTCAAAATGGTGATGAAGCGTTCATGAACACCGTCGAGGAGCTGCAACAACAGCTGAATGATCAGGAAAGTGAGTTAAAAGCAGCTTGATGACCAGACGGAGGGAGGCATTACATGTCTTATTTATTGCAGAGATCATCATTGAAATCAATGCAAGTCTGGCGGAAAAGAGTCGCGAGAACAGTGAGCTGCAATACTCCTTTACGGAGTCCACAACACGTTTGGCCAGCGAATTGAAATCATTGCAGCAGGACAACTACGAGCTGGAAATGGAAAAGGCCAAGTTGCAGACGCGCGTTGAGGAAATTCAAGCGGAATCGGAGCAGGAGCTAACCAAAGCGCTGGAAGCACGCAACTATGAGATGCAAAGGTTACAGCATCAGATCATGGACTTAAATGCCAAATTCGACAAGGAGCATAGTGAACTGCAGACCAGCCTGGCCAAAGTCGAAGCACTTGAAGAATGTATCAAAGCGATGAAGAAGGATGGCAACACCAATGTCCAGGAGCTAATCACGTCGGCCAAAACGCGTGGCGAACTGAATGCCGCACTGAAAAAGTTCCGTAGTTTGCAAACGAAGCTGGAACAGGAAGTGGCAGCCAAAGCGCGCTTGGAGAATCAGCTGCAAATATCCAGCACTGATGTGGAACAGCTAAAGCAGGATTTTAATCAATCCGAACGTGACAAGCTGGAGGCGCAAACACGTCTCGAAGTCCTCTCAGGCTATTTCCGTGAAAAGGAAACTCAGCTGCAAAAGTATGTAATACATTTTTAAGAAACCAATTCGTTTAGTTTAGATGCTGCTCATCGTTTCAGGGAGCTAAGTTTGCAGGAAGCCAAATGGCTGCAGCATCAAGGCGAGAATGCCAGCACTGTGGAGACGCAAACGCTGATGAAGAATGAAATTCAGACGCTAAAGTAAGTAATGCTGCTAACAGATCTGAAATTGATGTTTACTTACGATACCTTGCGCTATAGATCTCAAAATGATGAGCTTCGCGCCGAGATTGAGGCACAGATTGCCTCCCACAAGGCACAGATGGGCACGCTGGAGAATCGTGCGCATGAATCTTGGCTGGCGGCGCGTCAGTCAGAGCGACGCTCAGAGGAGGCACAGGCCGAAGCCGCTGGCTTGCGGCGCAAACTGACCGTTATGGCCAGTGGAGGAGCTGTTGGTGATGCTTTACTGGATGCGCTGCCCACCAATGGTGGCATTGTGGTGTCTGAACTGAATCCATCGCCACTGCCGCTGCAACTGCCTGGATCGCCTGGCTTGTTAAATATGCCCAATGCACTGCCATTCCTGCCAGCGCCCTTCTCGCCGTTTATGGGTCTGCCGCCGCCATTTATGCCACCAACGGCAGCTGCCGGCGGTGCACGTCCGCCGCCGCTGGGTCGCATGCGTTCACCACCGCCGGCATCATCGTCGCGCGGTGGCGATCGTTACTCCCCGCATCGTGATGACCGTGACGACTACAGCGATTATGATGAGTACGATGATGATGATGAGGATGAGCGCGGCATGGAGCGCCGCAGGCGTCTCAGTGGAAGCTGGGGACGTGCCCATCGCGACTCCTACATGCACTCACCGCGCACATATCGCTCGCTATCGCCATCAGACAGTCGCTATAATTACAATGATACGGAAACGGACTTTAGTCCGCCGCCCAGCCCGCCACCACCGCACCATCGTAAAGGCAGCTCTCGACCCATGAATGAAGTATGAAATGCGGCCATGTGTACTTTACAAGGTTGGATAACACAATCCTAACATATTATACGAGTAGTTGCGAAAACTCAAAACTAGTTCAAATCTATGTATATTTATTAATGATCATCGGGTTAACTACGACTAAGAGCGATACACATTAACAATTCCCTTATTACGAATTTGAGGCATTTTCAAATAATAGATCCAAACATTTGGTGGCTCAATGGTAAATGATATCAACTGGAAAAACTTAAATAAACCAAACATAATTAAAAAAAAGCATCAAATTATATGCATTTATTTATTTATTTGAATTTGCATTATTAAAGTCAAAACTTATTGTTCTAATCCGAATTCATTATCTGTATGGTGAACTATCTACCATACCATAAATTATGTAAACATTTTATTTTGCAACGTAAGATAAGATTATTAGAGCATTGGTATCATGTATAGTTATCAGACTATTAAAAAAAACAGTTGTGTAATGTGTACTTAGAAATCGAATTGTCTATAATGTGGCTCATAATCCGAAACTTAATTCCTGTAATGATTTTAATCGATTTCCAGTTTTCGGAATGAGCCCACCGCTCCAAAGGAGGAGCGTTTATCTTGAAAAGGATTGCTGAAATCGCGCAGCTTTTCATCGGTTCCATAGTTCTGCGATGCCAAGAAATATTGTTCATATAGGGATAGCTTTGCTTCCATGGCTCGACTTATGTCCTCCATTATGCCATAGGTACCACCATATTCCAAGGGCAAGTATTCTCGAGGAACGATATTAAATATGGCATCTGGATCGGAGCTAACAGATATCTGTGCTTATGAAAATTATGATAAATTGATTCTATCGAAATTCATTAACAGTACTCACTCGGTTTTTGATCTTTGCCGGAAAGAAGGAGCGCAATGTATTAAAACCAGCCTCAAATGCTGCTGGCACATTTATAAAATGTATGGCCTTCTGGCGCGTGGGCATCGCCTCATCCGCATAGGCTGAAAACTTGCGCAACAGTTCCGGCTGCAGGGCAAATAGATGTGGACCAGTTACACCTCTCATGTCCATTATTTCAACGTAGCCGGAAACAGTGGCATTTTCATCTTCGAACATCATTATCTCGCCGAACATGGAGCCAACTCGAATAATATCCTGAAATTTATACTTGCTTGTATCATAGGCACCAGCGCGTATAATGGTTGCACAAGGACCCGCATCGTTCTCGTCTTGCGGTAATCGTAAAAGAACGCTACACGTAAGAAATCGTTATTTATATTTATACTTTCTTGTCCTGCTTGACGTACCCCGAGCGTATGATGTCTAATGCCAAAGGATCAGTGGCCAAGCGTCGTTCATTGAATACTTCTGGTATAGATGCTTGCAGCGTATAGAATCGATCAAATTTGATTTTAGCACGTTCCAAACTAAATTTGGTGCCACGCAGAAAGGCCAACAAAAATTGATCTTCCGTGCAGGATCGCAAATGGGGCTGCTTGAGCACCCAATCCCGCAGCACTTCAATGTCATCTGCAACACGTTGGGGCACCTCATTCAGCTCCTCAACTGCAATCGCCTGCAGTGCTGGCTTTAAGGGACGTATTTGCAACGCATTCATTGCTAAGGCTACAAAAATTAAGACATAAAAGTGAAATATTTGGTCTAATATTATACATATAACAAAAAAGATAAATTTCCCGTCATGGAAAACAAAAGTCGTATGTGCTAAATTTAGGTAAATCTTAAAGCTTTGTCTGCCTATGGAATAAATACAAAATGTGGTCGCTCTAGATTTAAAACATCTTTTTTTAAACTCTGTTTTCCAAAATGGAAAAAAGGAGTATATTGGGTTTGTGAAATGTTTGTTTGTCAGGTTTTTTCCACAGTTTTGAAGTTAGAGCAACCAAACTTGGTATAAGCTGCCATAGGAACGATCGGTTAAAAATAAGTTCTTGTATGAACAACTTTTTTGTTTTTCAAGATAACTCAACCAAACTCAGTTAACTTAAGTTTAAGGACAGTTTATAAGTATATAAGTAGTCTTTACAAAAATGTAATTTATTAAACGTACAGAAAACAAAGTATATCGAAACTTTCTTACTTGTTTTAAATTTCATTTAGACGGACATTTCACACACTATTTTATGTTTGAATTTTTAAAAGAAATAGAACAGAGTATTGTTTGATGAACGAAAATTTTAATAAAAATCTAAAAACGATTATTTATTTATTATTTAAAGTGAATAATGAACATTTTTTAAATCATTTTTTAAAATGCTAATTTTTAGATTGAAAACGAATATTTTAGAAGCAAACTAGCTCTAGTCAGATTTATCGTAAAACGAATATTAAAGAAGAAATTTCAAAACGTTAGTTTTAAAATCGAAAACAAAAATAAACCGTGAGTGTTCAAAAACACACAGAAAACTATTTTAAATTTGCTACGTTTCTTATAGGGTATTTAAATGTTGTTTATGTTATAACTAAATATATTCTAAATGATCTAAATAAAAGCTGAAAGTCATGGTTATCTATAGATAACTTAGGCACACACAACAGCAGACAACAGCATTTCATCGATTAAACATTAAAAAAAAAATATATTAATCTATCACTTTTTTAACAAACAAATATTGTATGCTATTTGTAGATTGTACAGTGTACACATTAAGTAAATCTTTATTTGAAACTAATTGTCTTTTTTTAGAAATTTTGTTCACAAATCAATGTGTGTGCGTTATTGATTATTGCTTGGATTTCATAATCCGTAAATGAAATCCAACAAGTGCTGAATACGTCAGTCTTAGCACTATACGAGTAATTTGTACTAAAAAGTAAACGCTTCAGTTGAGCTTTTCGTTAGTTTTTTTTTTTTGTTCAACTACAGTTGCGTGTGTTTACCGTTTGAAAATGCAGCACCGACTGTTACAAAAATGGCAAATCAACGAACTTCATCGGTTTTCTTTACATTTGTTGATCAGAAGCCGACTTAACGGCACACGAAGTCTTTTTTTTTATCAGTAAGAGCTTAACGGGGGTGAAAGAAATTGAATATTTTAGGCTGTGTACCAGGCGCCGTTAGCCACCTGGCATTTGCTGTGGGTGGTGGTATTTCTTAACGATTCGATTGATTGTTTTAATTGGCTTTAGATTTATATGTTTACATACTCGTACATGTACATTACATGTTCATATAGCTGCCTTTTTTTTTTAAGTGCATCCGGCTGCGCTAAAAGTTAACGACATTTTCAATGCCAATTTCTTCATTTAATTTTTTTGATTTGACCTAGTTTGGTTTAAACTAGGCATGTCATGCTTAATTATTTACAAATGTACAGCTAGATTAAAGAGTTTTTTATTCTGCTATCTCAATTTATTTTACAATTCATATACTTCAATTAATTAATTTAATTTAAACTGATAATGGAGGTTGCTAAAGATCATTTTATATGTCGGCATATATTACAAATAATATTTATGATTAAGGAAACAAATTGATAATCTTGACTGTACAATTACAATTACAATAATTACCATAAGCGTTAATTGAAGGTCTTCCTTTCTTTATAGCTGCATAGTACAAACACGCAATCTACATATTATTTATTTATTATATTATTTCTTAGGCGATTTTGCAGAAGTGAATTTCCCCCACATCTATTTTTTTTTTAGTCGTGGAGCTAGGAAATGAAGCATATCTCAACTTCAAAAAAATCCAATCTTTGATCAATGTCAAGTGAATTCAATTCACAAAAACTTGTCTAAAGTTAAAATATAATCACTCAGGCCTGTTTCCATTTCCGATTCCGATCAATACTTTCGGAATCCAAATAATTAGCTGTTTTCAATTCTGAATATCGATAGAAAATGCGATTCCAAAACTTTTGCTTTTTCGACAATGGAATGAGAAGAATTTCAACTTAAATTTTAAAATGAAGAACGATTTCTATTTCATTCGGAAACATTAACACAAAATCAAAACCGATTCGAAATGAAAAGTTCTCGGAAATGGGAACAGGGGTGATTAAATCACACTGCACTTCTTCAAAATCTTTCCAAAAAGGTTCAAAAAATCTGTTTTTTGGGCTCCAAAAATTACGAAATAATTTTGGAAAAGTTGATTTATTTGATGGATTAATTCAGAAAACTGCCGCTTGTTTTACCCTTGCAGAGGATATTATACCATTGTCACGAAATGTGTAATGAATTGACGAAGACGTCTCAGAAAAAAAGAATTGTTGCTACAGGTGGTACATATGTCAGACTCGGGCAGATCGGACCACTATAACATAGGAACGATCGGTTGAAAATAAGTTTTTATATGAAAAACTTTTTTGTTTTTAAAATAGCTTAACTAAACTCACTTAATCTAAGTTTAAGAACAGTTTATACATGCTGACAAAATGTAATCAAAAGTGGACAACTGTATCCCGTAGATGCCATAGGAACAATCGGTTAAAAATTATTTTTGTGAATGATAAATATGCATTTGTATGAAAAACATTTTGGTTTCTAAATTTATATTAACAAAACTCAGCTATACTGTGTTTTAGAATGTTATTTACATGTCGATTTAAGTTTTGTAAGTCGGACGACAATGCCATTCAACAACCTGTTGAAAATTAAGTTATCTTATGGAAATCTTTTATGCAAGGGTATATAAATTCGGCACGCCAAAGATGACTTTTTTTCTTGTTTTAACAGCAGCTTAACATTTTTCCGTTAAGGCCCCGCCATTTTTGAAATTAGTGAGATATTCTGTTAAAGCTCTGCTTCTTTTTAGTTACCGCAGCTGTTTTCAGCTAAATTGCTTCTTCTTGCTCAAAATAAAACTCATATTCGCAGAATTGACACAGTGACAGGTAGCAGAAAATAATATATATGTACAATTTATATATAGTTTCAAATAATTAAAAACTAAAAAATATTATTATCCACAATAATGCAGGTCGTAATAATAAGCAGCATGGAAGCGACCGATAATCCATTTGCAGCTCTGCTGCAACAGGAGGGTGCCCAGACAAATGGTGTGTCCAAGCAGCTGATTGAATCAATCTTGCTCTTTACATTAAGCAAAGATGTGTCGGAGAGCAAACGTCAATTGGGTATCTTATGCCTGGCTGATGTTGTTGTGCCTGACACTAGCACTGAGGATACACTGGGCGAGGATCTCTTGGCGCATGCCCTTTTCGAACGCCTCATGCTGAACGATACCATCAGGTATTTGATGCCAGGTGCTGGTTCTTCAAAGAATCAGGATGCGTTGGAGACACGGGCAATCAGCTATCTACATGGAGCATTTAACAGATGGGATCGCATACAGCGGGATTGCAATGCTAAGGATAAACAAGACTGCCATAAAATTCTGGAGCTGATCTTAAACAATGCTAGCACGTGTATGCGTCAGCCGGATCTATTTGCGCCACAAACATTCTCGAATCAGTGGCTGGAGCTGTTTGAGCAGGCGGATGAGCATGATACGAGCACACTGGAGTTTCTAGTGCGTGTGGCCAACAAGGTGTCCGAAGAGGATGAGCCCCTAGAAGCTTTGGGCGCTTTGAAGGCCATCTTTTATCCCATGCTGAGTGAGCTGCAAAAACCATTGGCTAAGCAGAATTTGATCAGCATAAAGAAGAACATCTTTTGGATCTTGGGCTTCTTTGTGCGTGATAAGCGCACTGAAATTCTGGGCGAGCTGCTCATTGACTATACCACACCCAATCCCAAGGCAAAAGGTGAATAAATTTTATTACAAAACTGAGAAAATTATTAACATTTGATCATTTTTTAGGTGGTGATTATATGGACACGCTGCTTGGACAGCTACTCTGCATATCCATCATGCCCAAGACGCAAAATGCACCATATGAATTCTTTCGCGACATCTCAATGGTCTCCCAGCAAGCGGATCCGTCGCTCTGGCAGCTTTTGGCAAATCATCAGCAGTCCTTGTTTGTGTTGATCAAACAGCTGCTTGTGCAATCGACGGCCTCCAAAAAGAAGACGCTCCAGTGGATCGCCAACTGTCTGGATGCGAATGTGGCACGTGGACATCTGTGGAGTACCATGAACATGAATCTGGAGCAGACCGTTCACAGCACCGCCAGCGATGCATTCATGACTAGCCTCAGCGCCGTGCTCATGCGCTTATGCGCACCGCTCTGTGTGCCCTCACTAAAGGTACCAAAAATGATCGTCCGTAGAATAGTAGACTTAGGATTAGCTTAGGACTAGTGACAGATTAAAGTTTATGCTGTTAATTTCAGGTGCTGCTGGTCGATCCGACATATTGTGCTGTTGCGGATGCCAACGAACGCCAGTTGAAGGGCGTTAGCATGCTGAAGGCATACGAGGAGACATGCCTGCTGCCCAGCGATGAGGGTGAACAGCGTCTAACGTCAGATAAGTACAATTTCATAACCGAGATCTTCTATATGGCGCACAAGGCATTCGAATTGGGGAATCGTGCTTGTATTGAACGACTGACACGCATGATGCGTGAGCTGCAGAATACACAGAATGCCTATCAGGAAGTGGCTAATCGGGATCCCAATAATGATCTTACCAAGAATCTATTTCGCATGCTGCAGGATCAAATGCAACAGATGCTTTGCATACGTAACGGTTTGGGCGAGCCCGAAAATGATACAGCCATATTGAAATTTTTTGAGGCGTCAGCCATTTGGTTAACTGAGATAGCGATGCTGCCGCGCGAGTCCTTTGAGATGGCATTGGACAGAAAGGACTTTTCGCCGCAGCTGCTGCGCAACATGGAGCTGCTGTCCGATAATCCATCTTTTGTGGCACCTTTTATGAAATCAGTGCCCGAGAATATCATTGACAATATAGCTGCATATATAAATTTCTGTCGTACCTTCTCGGGCGATCAATTTATACAAATGTATAGCAGTTCGCATGATGCATTTTTCAAGATGATCCTGCTGTATATGGGCAGCTCCGATGTGGTTAAGAATCCGCATTTGCGTGCCAAACTGGCAGACGCCTTGGAGTTTTTGCTGCCCACGAAAATCTCGGGCAGCAACCGGAAATCATTTAGCACACATGTCTTTGACACACACACGGATCGGCTGCATGTCGTCCGTAGTCTGCTCAATGTGTTTGTTAGCATTGAAATGACCGGACAATCGGTGCAGTTTGAGCAAAAGTTCAATTATCGACGTCCCATGTACACGATTATGGAGTTCCTCTGGACCAAGGAGGAGCATGTCGAATGCTTCCGACAACTGGCCATCCAAGCTGAGGAAAACATGGAGGCCATTGAGCCGCCATTATTTCTGCGCTTTATCAATCTATTAATTAATGATGCCATATTTTTGCTCGACGAATCGCTCTCGAATCTGGAGCAAATCAAGCAGCTGCAGCAGGCACAGGACAATGGCGAGTGGAACAGCCTATCGCATACGGAAAGACAGCAGCAGACAACCAACCTACATCATTTGGGCATGCTGGCACGCTTCGATAATATACTGGGACGGGATACCATCAACTTGCTGAAGCTGCTGACCACCGAAATCAAGAGCATCTTCTGTCACAACAGCATTGTAAATCGCATTGCATCCATGCTCAACTATTTCCTGTTACATTTGGTGGGGCCGCAACGCGAACGCTTTAAGGTCAAGGACAAGAAAGAGTTTGAGTTTGATCCCGCTCAGACGGTGCTAGAGATTGCACACATTTATATTAATTTAAGTACGGATATTAGCTTTTGCCTTGCCGTCTCACAGGATGGACGCTCCTATAGCGATCAACTTTTTGGCTATGCCGAGAATATATTAATACGCATTGGTGGCGGTCAGCTAATTGGTGACATGTCCGAGTTTGCCACCAAGGTGCAAAAAATGTGCGAAGACTACAAGGAAGAGCAGGAGCTGCTTGCCGATGCGCCCGAAGAGTATCTGGATCCAATAATATCAACAATCATGTCCGATCCAGTGGTATTGCCCAGCTCAAATGTTACCGTTGATCGTTCAACAATTGCGCGCCACTTGTTGAGCGATCAAACAGATCCATTCAATCGTGAACCCCTCACCATGGACAAGGTCAAGTCTAATGTGGCCCTCAAGCTTGAAATTGAGCAGTGGATCGAGGAAAAACGTAGCGCAGCGCGTGTCAAAAGCTGAGCATATCCGGTTTACACTAAAGACATGGGCATAACCAAAGAATTAGCTCGTTGCGTCGGCGGGGGGAAGAGGGGCGGGGAGGTAAGCGGTTTAGGCTGTAGTTTAATACAACTTCTATTGAGAATTCCAGTTATATATACAATAATACAATACATACATAGTCCTATATGTATGCACATAAGCGGCCTTTGCAATGTCCACAAAATTCACCTATTTTTTCTTTTTTTTTTTGTAATTTGGGGGCAATTTCGATTTTTGTACATTAGAGCAATACGTTTATATACGAAATAAATACAATATTAATGTAGATAGTTTTGTATGGTTATGGCGTACAAAATTTGAATTGAATACATTAAATAAAACAAATCAAATTTTACTATTATATTATACAAACAGCAGTATGTGGTAAAAATACTTATACTTGATAGATATTCCAAACATAAAATTCATATATTTTTATAACTTTTCATATAATTTAAACAAAGTTTAAGATCGCATTTAGGCGATGAAGTTCTATTTTCAATTTTCTTCGTTAAGTTCTTGTTTGTTAGGAAGAGACATAGAGGTGATGCCTCATTCGCGTCGCCTCTTTTCTAAAAGGGTGAGCTTAACGAAAAAATTAAATGACGGACTTCGTCGTGTAAATCCAGTCTAAGTTCACATTTAGACAATGGAGCTAGCTTACTTCATGAATGTTCTTCGTTAAGTTCTTGTTTGTTGGGATGAGGTGTCGATGGCTTGCTTGCCCCGCTTCACCTCTTTCACACAAGCGAGAAAACAACGAAAAAACTTTATGCCGTTAAATAATCGTCTAAATGCTGACTAAAATTGATTTAATAATAAAGTCTATATACATATATAAAAGAGTTTGTTTTCACTGCCGATGGCGATCGCGATTGGCAATCAACGCAGGGCTCAAACCATAAGAGCTGGAAGGCTGAAACTTTCACAGTAGCTTAGTCCTATGCTGAAAGTGAGCACTAATACCGGAGGTTTGAAAATTCAGTCGGGAAATGTGGAAAATTCGCGGAAAACCGTTGCATGCAATTTTCTGTTTATCATCCGATCAGTTTCAAAACTCATTTTCAAAGATCTATAAAAAAAAACTATTAATGACTTCATACCAATTTCCGGAAAATTCACCCCATTAAGTGGAAAATGGGTGGTAAAGGTTGTATAGGCGAAAGTTGAGTTTTTATGCGATTTGCTTGAAACTCATTATCAAAGATCTATATACAAATTAAATTTTTCCCCTAGGTGGAAAGTGGATGGTAAACAGGGTGAAAGTTGAGTTTCTATGCGATTTGCTTCAAACTCATTTTCAAAATTTTAAATAAAAATTCATTAAAAACTGCGTTCCAATTTTCCGGAAAATTCACCACCTGGGTGGAAAGTGGGTGGTAAACAAGGCGAAAGTTGAGTTTTTATGCGAGTTGCTTCAAATTCATTTTCAAAGATCTATATAAAAATTCATTCAAAGCTACATCCCAATTTTCCGAAAAACTCAATTTTGAAAAATCCAGAAAGTTGTATAAAAAACTGAACTGTTGTACATCAAATATTTCAGGAAAACACAACAATCAATTGATCGGTTTGGATTACTTTGATCAAAATCAGACTGCTGTCATTAACCACACCCCTATAGCTAGTACCACAAAATTTCGTAGGTTGAATTCTGTTGCCCTGACTCCAAAAAGAGGCGAAAAAAAAGAGTATATCGCAGTCGGGTGCATCCGACTGCAACGTTCTTACTTGTTTTTTTTTTTTTAAATAAGTCAATATTGCTTAAGAAACAATTTAATGAATAATTTTTGGCAGAGAATATTGTTTGGTTTTTTTACTAATGCAATTTATGTGATTATAAATTATATCAATTTACAAGATATTTTTAAACTAAATATATAAGTTTTCAGATAGGAAAAAAATAAAAAAATAAATAAAGCGATAATTCGACTTGTGTTCTGGGCAGACACATCATGTTTCCTGATCCACATCCACATCATGAGTCATATGCTCAAAACGTTCGGTAATCAATTGATCGGCCAGGCAGTCGCCGCATAGATTTAAGAAGCAATAGCAGCTGTTGCAACGCCAGCGATCTCGCGTCACGGCCGACTCTTCACAGTCGGCGCATTTGGGCGCCAATGGATCGGGACTGTAGCCATCCTCTGTAAGTAGCTTTTCAGCGTGTATGGCTGTTAATATTTTAAGTTGCAATTGTTTCTTGCGTTGAGCCTCCGTTTCAAGCGCCTCTGGTTCGATTTTGATTGGTGGCGCTGGCGTTGGTGTTGGTGCCACAGGCATCAAGTCATCCAAAGTGTAATCATCTTCAGGCATATGAATTTCTATATTTTGGGCGGGAAAGAATGTGGAACGGCGCACGTTAAACTTGGGCCGGGTTGGGCCACCTGCCCGCCGATACTTGGGCAAACGGCCGGGTACCGGCAAGCCGGCATCGTGAAGCTTCTGAAAGTACTTCTGGACTCGACTGAAAACCTGCTGCGCCGTGCGATTCCCTAGCGCTTTCGCTATTTTAGCAAAGCGCCGCATTTCTACCTCTTCTGGCGGATACTCAATAAGCAATTGTTCCAAGCGACGCTGCTCCTCGTTTGTCCACAGTCGATTCTGAGTTTTACTGCCGTGTTTGTTATTATTATCTTTGTCCGGTTCACTTGGCAATAGTGTCTCCGTTTTGACATCCATTTCCTTCAAGTTTAACGTGGGCAGCTCGGGCAGCTCAACAACAGTTAAATAATTGGGCGCTATCAACGGCTCATCGTTACGCAGCTTGTCAATCAGCAGCTGCGAATTCTCCAGGTATAAATTGCGCGCTTTTTCCAAATCTTCGATCTGTTGATGGACACGGATGCGCTGCGCCTGCAGCGTGGCAATGGTACGCAGTAAATTTGTATAACATTGGTTACCACGCAGCGCTAAGTGCTCCGTTTCAAAGTGGAACACATCGTCCTCATCTTCTTCATCGATATCGTTCTTCATTCTGTTAGCACCCGTCTAATTTTTGTTGATTTATTTTCGTTTCGCGTATGTTTTGTTCGCGTATGTTGCGAATGCCAATTAGAGATGGCTAACCAGATTATCGATAATTTGTAACTATTTGGATATGAAAGGGATTCCTGAAATGATTTTGATTAAATTTAAGTGTGTTAATTTAATCATTGTTGATTGGATTTTAATTTTGTATACCAAATTTGGTTGCTTTAGATTCAAAACTTTGGAAAAAAAACTTGTCTTCTAACGGACGGTCAATTCACAAGCCCAATAACCTCTATTTTTTCTCTCAATTTCTTTTTTTTTAAAGACCATAAAAATGTTTTTGTTTACGGTTCAAACGAAAGTCTGACTACTGTGTTTGGTTCGTGAACCAAGTTTTCGGAGGTTTTGGCTTATGCCTTGGTTCATCATTTTTTATTTATAAATTAAAGCTTTTGAGCTGATAATGTCTTTGTTTTCCAAACTATGAAATTATGCAATCTCAATTTTACATGCTAAAAGTAGATAAGTGTTTTTTTAGATCTTAATGAAATTTTACTTTCCTCGAATGGAAAAAAAATGGTTCGGTTCGGTTTCAGGTTTATTTTAGATAACTGGTTCTATTTAAGGTTCGGTTCAGTTCGCAATTCCGAGCTCGAACCGGTTCGGCTCAAAACAGATTTGCAGCCTTGGTTTGTCGACAACTTTCCGAAGTCAGACTGGTCACTCTTTTGTTTTGTTTTGATTTCGTACGGAGCTCCCCCCTCCACAACAAGGGTGCATTGCATGTTTGTAAACAACTCTGTTGCTTTGTTTTGATTTTGTATGGGACTTTTTTTTTAGGGGAGAGTGCGGTATTCGGGCCACTGGGTCAATTCTGCCACCTGCCTTTCTCTCATAACCAATGAGTAGACAGTTAGACACTACCAACGCAGTTGTCATGATAATTAAGTTAAAATTCTTAATATATTTTAAACGTTCAAAACCAACTCTTAGTGCTTGGCAGAAAGAAAAAAAGAGGAAATTTTGTATTATAAGTTTTACATTATAGTACACTTCTGTGTTTCTGATTTTTATCATCGTTCTCAGCTGAGCTATAAAAATAATGCATTTAAAAAAAAAAATCGTGTAGGGCAATTTTGTCACTCTATGTGTGAGTCAAAATCGCCCCATTTTGCTTTTAATTTTTTACTTTCTCTGCACTATTTAATTCTATTTTTGATCTTCATTGCCATGAATAAAAATATGTGGCATATTTACAGGCATTTCGTTCCCTGTATTTTCATATTATTACCTATATTTTTATAAGGTCTGAATTTGACCCATTATTATTTTAAAGACAATTTTTTTCGTGCTTCAGTTTTTAAATTCTCATAAATCGTCATTGTACTTTCATTGCAAACAGACAATGACATTTCAAAGCTTGGTGCTTACCACATCCTAGGAAAAATTACCCCACTCTCCCCTACCATGTACCAGGGCTTTATTGACTTTTTGAAAACAAACTAATGCAGCTTAACTTATTTAATAATGTATTTTGCCAGTGCCTCCGGCAATGCAGCTACTAAAGATGTTGTTTATATGTTGCATGCCATGGGCATTCAAACTGGTGTCCATTTGGACAAACTCATTGCAGTGGGCCGTTACATATGCGGTGAATTGGGCAGATCCTCCGAATCAAAGGTGAATCGTGCCTAGAAAGAAACACAGGCAAAAAAGGCCTAAGAGTATAAAATCCACAAACCAATCTTTGGCATTTACTAGTTAATATTATTGGAGATTAGCAATAATAATTTCCGCGAGTTTTATTGTTCAATGGAAAATTAAGGATTAATTAAAGATAGATAAAGATACGTTGTTAAAAGTTTTGCTTTTTTGCCTGCGGAATGAAAAGTTATTGTCAGATTATACAGGAAATTCAGAACAACAATTCTTATTTTCAATTTTCATATAATTTTTCATCTTATTATTATTATTGGAAAACGGTCTGTTCCCGCCTTAAAATATGTTTGCTGGAAGACAACTAAGTAGACATATTGCTATCAAAACTCAATTTCAAGTTCGGTTCCCAAAATAGTGAAAACGAAACCATTCCGATCAGAAATCAGAACAGTAATTTGTGAAACGTTGGAATCCATTAGTTTTTACTTTTTAAAAACGTTTGTGATTTGGATTAACTTTAAACAGCTAGTATATTCACAAAATTAAAAAAAAAAGAAAAAAAATAAATAAAAACGCTCGCATTGGATTGTCCAGCATTGCGAACGCTAGTTCTAATTTGCGAAGGTTCTAATTCCCGAGCGATTATGCGTATCTTATTGTTTATTTCTGTAAAAAGAAATGCGAATCGCAAGAACATTTATATTTATTTATCACTTAAACTTTTGAGCATCCTTCAATGTGTACAAAGAGATGTCACCCGACAAAAGCGACAGATCGGCTAGACTTTGATTGGTTCGCCGTGGTATATGCGAGGTCATCTTGCCACTCGTCTCAGGCATTTTCATCTTGCCATCGTGTCGCAGCACTGTTGGCTCCACCGCCGTATTCAAATACTTTTGTATCTTCGGCACGCTGGGCATCGGCATTGGCGTGCGTTCATCGACAACTTGTTGAAGGATACAGAAATTAATGATTTAAATAGTCAACAGAAAATAATGATATAGTACTTTTCGTAAAAAGCGATAGAAGAGAAAAAAAAAAAAAAGCTTACAAAGATTTTATTACTATCAAAATATTAGTTATTTGTTAAATTTAATGTAATGTAATATTCGAAAATATACTTGTTTGTATAGAACTCTGAGACGAGAGATGGATGGATAGGTGTGATGAAGCAGAGAGAAAACACACTTACCCGTTTCAATTCAGATGATATGTATGCCTTCTTCGGCAGGAAGCAAGCAGTGCTATCAATACCATCAATAAATTCCTTAAATGGATTGAAACTTTCAACTGTCGATGCTGACTGTGTTCGTTTCAACTGGCAAATTCGCGACTCTTGCTCCAATTCCATGATGCTCAGTGAATTGAACGAATCCGTAATATTTTGGGTCTGCCGGAACTGGCTCATTAGTGGTGCGATGCCCGATTTTCGTATATACATATGTCCGAATGGGACTGACAATGTGTGCAAAGTGATTTTTTTGAACCTTTAACTGCTGGCGACTCATCGGTATGCCAGTGGGATGTTTAAAGAATTTGCTTTTTGGCAAATCCATATTGATATTATAGTGCGACATGATGGATGCGGCAGGCGGCTGTTTGTTGCTGCTGTTGCTGCTTTTGCTGCTGCCTGGCTGTAGTGGCTTGGACTGCACTTTTTCGGGTGTTAAGACAAATGTATTCTGCTTGGGCAGAATTTGATTTGATAATCTGGTTGTTGTGTGCTTTGTTGCCGGGCTGGGAACAGATGTTGCTACCTTGGCTGCCATTATATCCATACCCTTTTGCATCATTTTAACAGGCGAGATCTTAACCAAAGGTTGCAACACTGAAGAATCATTCGAATTTAATGTGACATCATTATCCCAGAAGCGAGATGGCTCCTCTATATCCTCCAGCTGTGTGCACTCGACACTCTTTAGTGGACTCTCATTGTTTAGCAGTTCCTCGCCGTTCATCTCGTTCAACATACGACGCATTGAATCAATTTCCATGTCACTAGCTGCAAATAAATATTGTTAATATGTTACTTTCTTATCATACCGAAAAATACTTCGGGATCGGCACAAATGTTACTCAAATTGTTCATATTATAGGGATACAGCGATAGCGATCTCTACTTACAATTATTTGATTGACTGTTGCGGTCCTTGGCCAACACCTGAACCTTATCATCGCTATGCAGATAATGGAAAAGTGTGCTATCTGGATCGGAAGCAGTCTTATCACACATGCGTTCCAACGCATCGAAACTCTCATCCAACTCCTTTTTTTGCTCAATCTCACACAAAAATAATGAAAGCAATTGATATTGGAACTTCCTAAATAAACACAAACTAGATTCAATTCCTTTATTTGACACTACACTATATGAGAATTTGATTTTAAGTGATATATGTATGACTGTAATATCATATACATATTTGACATGCAGGCCATTCCAAACAAATTATGCTACACTCGAGCTACATTCATTCAGTCTACAGGAATGTATTTATGTACATATATGTACCGATCCGAAAGCAGATGGTTGAGCAATTTTTGACGCCAAGCCCGATTGTTTTGAAATTTTTCCAAGCCGGACATTTCGTGCCTTTTTATAGTTTTCTTATAGGTACGACAGACACCAAAATTACAAAACAAAATAACACAGAGGAAACAGATCGTATTCTCTTTAAATTTCGTTCAAATTTACTAACTTAAATATCAAGAAACTTTTAAAAAGGAAAAACACAAATTTGCAGCCGCTTATGTTTAAATGAAACGATAACACACACAAGTATCGACGCTGTGCGAATGAACAGGTAATTTTAAAAGGCAGATCCTCCGAATCGAAGGTGAATCGTGCCTAGAAAGAACCACAGGCAATAAAGGCCCAAGAGTATAAAATCCACAAAGCAATCTTTGGCATTTACTAGTTAATATTATTGGAGGTTTGCAATAATAATTTCCGCGAGTTTTATTGTTCAATGGAAAATTAAGGATTTATTAAAGATAGTTCTAGGCACCTTGTCTGCCTATGGAATATACCAACAGGTTTACTAAATTTGGTTGCTCGAGCTTCAAAATTCTTATTTTCAATCTTCATATAATTTTTCATCTTATTATTATTATTGGAAAACGGTCTGTTCCCGACTTAGAATATGTCTAATAGAAGACAACTAAGTAGACATATTGCTATCAAAACTCAATTTCAAGTTCGGTTCCCAAAATAGTGAAAACGAAACCATTCCGATCAGAAATCAGAACAGCAATAAAAAAACAAGTAAGAACGTTGCAGTCGGATGCACCCGACTGCGATATACTCTTTTTTAGCCTCTTTGCGGAGTCAGAAGTGGGCGTGGCAATTGTAATTTTGGTCAAATCAATCAAGTTTTGCCATCAATTTAAGTTTGGTTGGGCTCGTTGTACAGGTTTGGGAGAAACAAACATTGCTCGATTGCAGGGGCGGGGGTGGGCGTGGCAAAATTATTCTTTTTAAAAGGACAATAGAATTCAACCTGCAAAATTTGGGGACTCTAGCAAAAGGGGTGGGGGAGATACAGACTTTGGTTATTTGTGGGGGCGGGGGTGGGCGTGGCCAAATTTTTGTCAGATCAATCAAGGATGTAATAAGTAGCCCTTGTGCAAAATTTGGTTACTCTAGCTGTAAAACTGTGGAAGATATAGGTTTTTGCGGTTTGTGTGGGAAGGGGTGGGGGAGGGGGGGAGATCTTGACACTTTGTCTGCCTATGGTATATACCAACATGTATACCAAGTTTGGTTGCTCAAGCTTCAAAACTGTGGAAAAAACCTGCGTTCATACGGACAGACGGACGGACAGACGGACATTTCACAAACCCAATATACTCTTTTTTCTTTTTTTATAAAAAAAATTAAAAAAGAGTATAAAAATAAAAAACAACTCTCGCATTGGATTGTCCAGCATTGCGAACGCTAGTTCTAATTTGCGAAGGTTCTAATTCCTGAGCGATTATGCGTATCTTATTGTTTATTTCTGTAAAAAGAAATGCGAATCGCAAGAACATTTATATTTATTTATCACTTAAACTTTTGAGCATCCTTCAATGTGTACAAAGAGATGTCACCCGACAAAAGCGACAGATCGGCTAGACTTTGATTGGTTCGCCGTTGTATATGCGAGGTCATCTTGCCACTCGTCTCAGGCATTTTCATCTTGCCATCGTGTCGCAGCACTGTTGGCTCCACCGCCGTATTCAAATACTTTTGTATCTTCGGCACGCTGGGCATCGGCATTGGCGTGCGTTCATCGACAACCTGTTGAGGGATACACAAATTAATGATTTAAATAGTCAACAGAAAATAATTATATACTACTTTTCGTAAAAAGCGATAGAAGAGAAAAAAAAAAGCTTACAAAGATTTTATTACTATCAAAATATTAGTTATTTGATAAATTTAATGTAATGTAATATTCGAAAATGTACTTGTTTGTATAGAACTCTGAGACGAGAGACGGAGATGGGTGTGATGAAGCAGAGAGAAAACACACTTACCCGTTTCAATTCAGATGATATGTATGCCTTCTTCGGCAGGAAGCAAGCAGTGCTATCAATACCATCAATAAATTCCTTAAATGGATTGTAACTTTTAGCTGTCGATGCTGACTGTGTTCGTTTCAACTGGAAAATTCGCGACTCTTGCTCCAATTCCATGATGCTCAGTGAATTGAACGAATCCGTAATATTTTGGGTCTGCCGGAACTGGCTCATTAGTGGTGCGATGCCCGATTTTTGTATATATGTCCGAATGGGACTGACAATGTGTGCAAAGCGATTTTTTTTAACCTTTAACTGCTGGCGACTCGTCGGTATGCCAGTGGGATGTTTAAAGATTTTGCTTTTTGGCAAATCCATATGGATATTATAGTGCGACATGATGGATGCGGCAGGCGGCTGTTTGTTGCTGCTTTTGCTGCTGCCTGGCTGTAGTGGCTTGGACTGCACTTTTTCGGGTGTTAAGACAAATGTATTCTGCTTGGGCAGAATTTGATTTGATAATCTGGTTGTTGTGTGCTTTGTTGCCGGGCTGGGAACAGATGTTGCTACCTTGGCTGCCATTATATCCATACCCTTTTGCATCATTTTAACAGGCGAGATCTTAACCAAAGGTTGCAACACTGAAGAATCATTCGAATTTAATGTGATAACATTATCCCAGATGGCTCCTCTATATCCTCCAGCTGTGTGCACTCGACACTCTTTAGTGGACTCTCATTGTTTAGCAGTTCCTCGCCGTTCATCTCGTTCAACATACGACGCATTGAATCAATTTCCATGTCACTAGCTGCAAATAAATATTGTTAATATGTTACTTTCTTATCATACCGAAAAATACTTCGGGATCGGGAAAGTCCAAAACAATATCCAAGCTATGACGTCGTTCTATTGAATCGTCTTGGGGTTTCACTACAACACGTGAAGCTCTAAAACACACACAAAAATAATGAAAGCAATTGATATTGGAACTTCCTAAACAAACACAAACTAGATTCAATTCCTTTATTTGACACTACACTATATGAGAATTTGATTTTAAGTGATATATGTATGACTGTAATATCATATACATATTTGACATGCAGGCCATTCCAAACAAATTATGCTACACTCGAGCTACATTCATTCAGTCTACAGGTATGTATTTATGTACATATACGGACATTTCGTGCCTTTTTATAGTTTTCTTATAGGTACGACAGACACCAAAATTACAAAACAATCAACAAAAAAAGATCGTATACTCTTTAAATTTCGTTCAAATTTACTTACTTAAATATCAAGAAACTTTTAAAAAGGAAAAACACAAATTTGCAGCCGCTTATGTTTAAATGAAACGATAACACACACAAGTATCGACGCTGTGCGAATGATTAGGTAATTTTAAAAGGCAGATCCTCCGAATCGAAGGTGAATCGTGCCTAGAAAGAACCACAGGCAATAAAGGCCCAAGAGTATAAAATCCACAAAGCAATCTTTGGCATTTACTAGTTAATATTATTGGAGATTAGCAATAATAATTTCCGCGAGTTTTATTGTTCAATGGAAAATTAAGGATTTATTAAAGATAGTTCTAGGCACCTTGTCTGCCTATGGAATATTTTAGTAACTTCAGTAATACTTTTTAGTTATTTGTAATATATATATTTATTCGGGAGCAGCGAAGGTGCCGCTTCCAACGTTCAGTTGAATCTGTCCTTAAACATTTTACTTAGGTTCTAAGTAAGCCTAAGTCTCATTGCTGCGCTGCCCACAGTTGGACAGCAGAGAGAGACGGTTATGTATATTCTATATATATTACATATGTATGTATATTATATGTGTATTTATGCTCTCTTAAGCTGGAGCGCTAGGGCATATGCATACACTTGAGTTCGGTCAAGTGGTCGGCGAGTGTAAGCAGAATGCTGGTTTAAGACCGGGACTCTGTTTATGTAAACACTGCAACAAAGTGTTACAGTGTGTTCACTTTAAGTACTCTGGGTACAGTAGATATTCAATATGTATGCATACTACATCTCCCTCCTTTTGAAAAATGACGTAATATTATGAAGTTATTTTATAAGATTTTACTTAAAAGATTAATTTTTAATTAACAAATGAATATTTTATTCAATAGATTTGTGTTGTTTTTTTTTTTGTTTTTTTTTTTATTTTTCTTTTTTTTTTTTTTTAATATATGAAATTACAAATAATATTCAAATTTAAAGAAGTATTTTTGTCTTAGCATGGCCATACTAAATACAATTATGAAATAAACATTTTTAACCTATCCTTATGTACTGTTTGTTTTTTGTTTTTATTATTCGTTATTATAATGTTATTTCTATCTCCTATTTCCGTTACTTTATACGGACCAGTATATTTATAATCTAACTTATGACCTGTTTCATTTCTTAATAAGACTTTATCACCTACTGATATATCTATGTTGTTTATTTTCTGATCATATACTTTCTTATTATTTTTCTTATTTTCTTCTAACATTATTCTAGCTCTTTTATATGCTACTTCTAATCTATATTTACTTTCCTTAGCATAGTCATCTATATTGTATATGGTTTCTATATTATCTATACTATTAAATTGTTTAGGTAAATTATTTGTTTTACCAAATACTAACTCATATGGACAGTAATTATGTGCCATTGAGGGGGTCGTGTTGAAACAGAAAACGAAGTATTGAAGCCATACGTCCCAATCAGTTTTATCAACCGATATACTATATGAGCGTATGTATTCATTGAAAGTTCTATGACTACGTTCTATTGTTCCAACTGTCTGGTGGTGGTGTGCGGTAGATGTTATATTTTCAATTTCTAGGTATTTGCATAGATCATTTATAATTGAATTCTTATATTCTGTTCCCATGTCCGTAATGAACGTCTTCATTGGACCGTACTTCAGAATAAATGATTCAAAAATTGCTTTAGCGACAGTGTTCGCGTTCTTATTTGGAACTGGTATGGCAACTAAATATTTAGTTAGGTCACATATTAGAGTGACTGCATATTCGTTGCCATTTTCTGATTTTGGTAGTGGACCAATAGTGTCTACTATCACCCTGTCGAAAGCATTTATTGGCGTATCAGTTATTATCAATGGGGTCTTATTGTGCTTGGTTATTTTAGCTTTTTGGTATTTTTGACATTTTCGTATGTACTCAGTAATATCTCGAGTCATACCTTTCCAAAAATAATGTCTTTTGACCTTGGCCAAGGTTTTTGCAATGCCGATATGACCTCCTTGTATTGGATCGTCATGGAATTTAGACAGTATAGCTTCTTTCTCTTTTTGTTTTTCTATAAGGGTCACCGGGTTGAGTAGCGCTACTCTTAATGTATTCAATATTTTATTGCCCATTTGTTTAAAATTATCTATTGAAACATGTTCAAAGATATTTTCCCACGGTGCCATTTTGAGTTTGCTGATTTTGTTTATACCGGCTTGCATTTCAAGCCTTTGGAAAAATTGACCTAAGTCTAGGATTCCATTGGTATATAAATCTCTTACATCGTATCTTGCAGTAATTTTTCTACCATGTTTAAATAAACATAGCGTATCTTTTACATGCAAGGTCACTACTTTACGTACTTCGTCATTGTTTATGACTTCATATACGTTGGGCTTAGAAGCTTTCTCTATAGATTGCGTAGGCAATTCTATTTCTTTCTTATCCGCGCGGATTTTCTGTCTATTTTGATATCTAGTAGTGACTTTCATTATATTTCCTGTAATGTTTTGTAGATCTTTAATGGTTATTCTTGATAACGCATCAGCTACATGATTGTCTTTTCCCTTTAAATATTCAACTGTGAAATCATACTCTTCTAATTCTAGCCTCAAACGTGTCAGTTTAGAACTCGGATTGATCATTGAGAATAGGTATATTAAGGGTGTGTGATCTGTTTTCATTTTAAAGTGTTTTCCATAAATATATGGTCGAAAATGTAATATTGCCCAGTGAATTGCAGCTAATTCCTGCTCAGTTGTACATTTATTACTTTCTCCTTTATTGAAAGCTCTTGACGCGTATGCAATGGGAAGTTGGAGTCCGTTATGGTTTTGGGTTAAAACCGCTCCGCACGCTTGCTTACTTGCATCAGTAATTATACAGAATTCTTTGCTGAAATCAGGATATTGTAGCAAAGTAGGTTCCATGAGTTTTGTTTTTAAATATTTGAATGCATTTTGGCATTCATCTGTCCATTCGAAAGGAACATTCTTTTTACATAATCTTGTTATGTGCCGTGAATATTCGGCGAAATTTTGTATGAAACGTCTATAATAATTGCAAAATGCTATGAAACGTCTAGCGCTGTCCGCATTGTGCGGCGTAGGGTAATTCATAATGACATCATATTTCTTGTCATCCGGAAGTATTCCTTTATCTGTGCATTTATGACCGAGAAAAGTCACCTCATGCATAAAAAATGAGCATTTTTCTGGATGTAACTTTAGATTGTATTTCCTACATTTCCCAAAAACGTCTGTTAAGTTTTTAAGCATATGTTTTTCGGAACAACCTATAACTATTAAGTCATCCATATAAAGGAATGCTTGTGAAGGTTCTAATCCAGAGAATGCTGTAGTCATCATTCTCTGAAATGAATTAGGCGCTATTTTTAGACCGAATGGTAGACGCGTGAAGCGATACGAGCCATTGCTCGTTGAAAATGACGTTATATCTCTTGTACTTTTTATACTCTTTTTTTAACTTTTTTGAAAAAAAGGAAAAAAGAGTATATTGGGTTTGTGAAATGTCCGTCCGTCCGTCTGTCTGTCCGTCTGTCCGTCTGTATGAACGCAGGTTTTTTCCACAGTTTTAAAGCTAGAGCAACCAAACTTGGTATACATGTTGGTATATACCATAGGCAGACAAAGTGTCAAGATTTCCCCCCCAACCCCACCCCTTCCCCCACAAACCGCAAAAACCTATATCTTCCACAGTTTTATAGCTAGAGTAACCAAATTTGGCACAAGGGCTACTTATCACATTCTTGATTGATCTGACAAAAAAAAATATAATTGCCACGCCCACTTCTGGCTCCGCAAAGAGGAGAAAAAAAGAGTATATCGCAGTCGGGTTCATCCGACTGCAACGTTCTTACTTGTTTCGAGTTCAATTTGATGAAATCCTGACATTAAGTCAAGGCATGAAAAATATGTTGCTCGTCCAAGTTGCTCCAAAATATCATCAATTCTTGGGAGTGGAAATTTATCGGACAGTAATTTTTTAATTTGACGATAGTCAATTACTAATCGCCATTTCTTTTGTTCTGAACCTGGAGATGGTTTTTTAGGGACAAGTAATAATGGGCTATTATATTCAGATACAGATGGTTCGACAATCCCGTCGGTGATCAATTTTCCAACTTGTTTCTGTATTTCGTCCACCTGACTGTGTGGGCTTCTATAATTTTTTATATACACTGGTTCATCATCTTTTAATCTCAGTTTTTGTTTATAAAAATTATTTAAGCTAATTGGTTCAGATTCCAATCCGAATTTATTATATTGGGTGCATAAGCTTGAAAGCTGTGATTTGAATTGTGGAGGAAAGTTTTTTTTTAGTTAAGATAATACAGATTTTTTTCTATTGTCTAGATTAGTTTTGACTACTTCGTAGTTCGAAAGTGATTCATACGCTAAATTATTTGTACTGACTACTTGATCTTTATTTGTTGTATTGAGTAGTCTTATAAAAGCGTTTTTAGATGTTGCTATGGTACTTGCTATGTAAATACCATGCTGAATTTCTTGATTTGGAATCAATACACTGTCTTCTTTTGAGTTTAGATCGATTTTTCTAATAACTTGGGATCTTGCTGGCAGAAGTATTGAGTTGTTGCCAGAACTGTATGTTATTGGAACATAAATTGGAAATTTTAAGTTATTAGGTCTAATTATAAGCCAATCTTCAGATGGCTTGAAGTCTAATTGACAGTTGTATTTTTTAATAAAATCGATTCCTAATATGCCATCACAAAGAATAGCGAATTGTAGATCCACGATATGAAAATCGTGTTGGATTATGTACTTAGTGGTCTGTATCTCAATAGAAGTTAACCCCTTGGATTTGGTTACTTCTTGACTTATTCCTTTTATGTCTATAATATAATTGCCTTCTATGTCATGAAAGACATCAGAATTTTCTTTAACTATTGAAATGTCTGCACCTGTGTCTACTAAAAAGACAAGTTCTTTTCCTGTAGCCACATGGTTGAATGATACAAATATGTTCTGACTGAGATTAATGGTATGAACCCTTGCATTTTCTACTGTTGAACATTTAAAGGGTTTTGCGAGTTTTCCGATGTATTATTGGTTACTCTGACATTACTTGGGTTATTATTGTTGTGGCCTCGACTCGAGTTGCCACGGCCTCTTGAGTTTCCTCTTTATTGGCCTCGTCCATTATTGTATTGGGTACTATTGTTGTAATTATTGTTGTAATTATTGTTGCGACTTCGAAAATTACCTCTATAATTTCCACGTCCGCGGTTTCCACCACGCTGTGGGTAATTTTTGTAATATAGGACAGAGTTTGGCTGTCCGGTTGCTTCTGTGCAACTACTTACATTCATAGTATTGAAGGTACCAGCTTGCATGATAAGTTTTACCTTATCGATTGTGCAATTTTTAGTCATTGCTTTCACTGCATGCTGAGTGGAATAACTTCTGGCTAACTCTAGGGTTAAGCCGTCTGTTATATATGCACCTTCTAGCGATTTTGTCAACTGCTCTACCTCTAGTGTGTACTGGTTAGCAGTTTTATTGCGTTGCTGTAAGTTCATCAGTTTAGCTGATAAAACTTCTACAGTTTTGCCTCTGACATTGCTTTTTAATCTGGAAATGACTTCAGTTATTGTTGTTTCATTTCCGACTAAATTTCTGGCGACACCTTTTAGCCTTGATTTTATTATCGAAACTGCTAATTGTTCGTGTTCGCCTGTTATAAACTCCAATATTTGTAATGCATCAACAAAACTTTGTAAGTTTTCAGCTTTACCATCAAAAACTGGTATAAGCTTAGTTGCTGTATTAATAAAATCAATATTAGTTTGTGCCATTGTGATATTGTTGCCTGGTTTATTCTCTATTATGCTTGAAGAAGTATCAGAATCTGTTGAATTATCCAGATCTGAACAGTAAGATTATTTAAATCCTGTTCTTCTATTTTAGGGTTTGTCTCAAGCTCTTCTGACTCTATTTGGTCAGTGTCAGTTTGTTCTGTTGATTCCGGTTCATCACCAGTTTCAATTGTTAGAGAAGAGTTAAGTATGGTTGGTACTGATATATCTAAATTGAACTTTAGTTTAATGGATATTAAATTAGATCGTAGTCTGATCAAAAATTTTGATACTTGGGACCAATGATCTTGATTTAATTTTTCTCTCTGGCCATGTATTAGTATACGTGCTTCATAAAAGCATTTTACTAGTATTTCTACATGTTTCTTAATAGTGTTTTTTTTTTTATTTAATTTGCCTGTTTTGTGTAAGTGACTTATATGATTTATAAAAGTCGATTTTAATGTTATTTATTTCTTTATATAATTCATTCCATTCCATTTTATTATGGATATGAACACTTCCTTTAAGATGAGGGTAAACTGAACTGTTTCTCTAATTGCCTTTAGTATAGCCATATTTTATTTAATATATACATATATATTTTTTTTTTATTTCATTTTCTTAAGGTTTAGAAATTAATTATTTGGTTATTTTTTTTAATGTTGCTTGTGCTCTTTTTTTTAAATTAAATTTTGTCCAGGTCATTTCCCTGGCTCATATATTTCTTTTTTAAACATTTATTATGTAATTTATATGGCTTATAAAAACAATTTTCGCACATTATAACAACAATTATTATTAACAGTGTGTGTATTAATTCTAAGTCATTATTATTTGACTCTACTTTATTAATGACATTCGCAGTGGAGTCCACTGACTTAACGTCTACTATTGCCATTTTGGGCGTATATATATTTAAATTGTATTTATAATTATTTGTTGTATATTTTTGTAAATTTGTAAATTTTTCTATTGCATTGCTTTGCATTTATGTTTACAAGTGTTTCTACCTATTGTTTTGTATAGCTTTACGGGCTATACTTCTAATCGAGCGGAGATGGTTCCGCACAATTTTACAAAATTTTTTTTTTTAATTATAATTATGTTTACTGTTGCTCCATGTAGTAACTTCAGATGTCCTCCGCGTCAGCTGGTCGTCGTCGGTTTAGCTACGCTGACGCTCCTTCGTAGGCGAAAGTGGCGGAGTGCCCCTCGCGCTGTTGTTTTCCCTGCTGCTGATGTCCGTGGCCTATTGGCTCAGGCGGGGCCGGTGCCGGTCTTTGCACTGGTCTTTGGTTTCAGGCATGTGGATTTCCATGCTGTAGCGTATAGTGGTCCAGGGCTGTCGTTCGGGCATACGTCAGGTTTTTTCGGCAACAGCTTTGGAAATGGTGGTTTTTTAGTTAATATTTTTATATTTGCTGAGTGAGTTGCGGGATTTGGCTTTCTTTGCTGGAGGCTTTCTTTCAGAAAATCAAGTTCAGCAGTTAATTTTTGTGCTGTTGCCCATGTGGGTGGTATATTCGTATATAATAGCCACTTAATGTGTGCTATTCTTTTATTTATCTTGTTTTTCTGGCCTCCGCGTTTGCCCATTACTCGCACTCTACTCACTCAGACTTTTGGTTTTTCCTTCCAATCTACTGCGCTGGCGTAAGGGACGGATTGCCTTTCACACTTGTTGCTTGTTGTTGTTGTCATTCCAGTTGTTGTAGTTGTTTGCTGTTGATGTTGTTGCCATGTAGTATTCGAAGATTGCAGTTGCAATACTTTTTAGTTATTTGTAATATATACATTTATTCGGAAGCAGCGAAGGTGCCGCTTCCAACGTTCAGTTGAATCTGTCCTTAAACATTTTACTTAGGTTCTAAGTAAGCCTAAGTCTCATTGCTGCGCTGCCCACAGTTGGACAGCAGAGAGAGACGGTTATGTATATTCTATATATATTACATATGTATGTATATTATATGTGTATTTATGCTCTCTTAAGCTGGAGCGCTAGGGCATATGCATACACTTGAGTTCGGTCAAGTGGTCGGCGAGTGTAAGCAGAATGCTGACACTTGCACATTCTCTAAGAGCGCCGATCGACTTATATTTCGGCCACGGGTTTAAGACCGGGGCTCTGTTTATGTAAACACTGCAACAAAGTGTTACAGTGTGTTTACTTTAAGTACTCTGGGTACAGTAGATATTCAATATGTATGCATACTACAATATACCAACAGGTTTACTAAATTTGGTTCCTCGAGCTTCAAAAAATTGCGTTCATACGGACGGACGGACAAACTGTTACAAACCCAATTTTCAGAAACGGAATTGATTGCTGTTCTGAATTCCTAAACGCGTCAAACTCATACGTTCTTAAAAGTTTTGCTTTTTTGCCTGCGGAATGAAAAGTTATTGTCAGATTATACAGGAAATTCAGATCAAAAATTCTTATTTTCAATTTTCATATAATTTTTCATCTCATTATTATTATTGGAAAACGGTCTGTTCCCGACTTAGAATATGTCTACTAGAAGACAACTAAGTAGACATATTGCTATCAAAACTCAATTTCAAGTTCGGTTCCCAAAATAGTGAAAACGAAACCATTCCGATCAGAAATCAGAACAGTAATTTGTGAAACGTTGGAATCCATTCGTTTTTACTTTTTAAAAACGTTCGTGATTCGGATTAACTTTAAACAGCTAGTATTTTCACAAAATTAAAAAAAACAAGTAAGAATGCTCTAGTCGAGTGTGCCCGACTACGAGACTCCCTGCTCCCAACTTGCATTTCAAGCAGTTCAGCGGCAACACAAGCAAGCAGTGCACTTAACTCGTAAACTGCTTGTCAAACTGTTGTTGCTGCCAGCTGAGACGGGCGTAATAGATTCTTCTATAACTTTGGTGCTATTTATCCGATCGTGTTGAAATTTACACATCCGAAAGACATTGACATGTGTGCCAAAAATTAAAGCTTTATCTTTAAAACTGTGGCTGTGGGAGATTTTTGCGATTTGCGGGGGTGCGGGGGGGTGCATCTTGATCTTGATCTGCGTATGGTATACAGGAACCTGCATGCCAAGTTTGGTGTCTCTAGCTCTTATAGTCTCTGAGATCGACGCGTTCATACAGACGGACAGACGGACAGACGGACAGACAGACAGACAGACGGACATGGCTAGTTCGTCTCGGCTGTTGATCCTGATCAAGAATATATATAGTTTATATAGTCGGAAATGCTTCCTTCTGCCTGTTACACACATTTGCAGTACTTTATAACTCCCTTTTTCCCATTTTTAATGGGAACAGGGAGTAAAAAGAAAAAAATAAATAAAAACGCTCGCATTGGATTGTCCAGCATTGCGAACGCTAGTTCTAATTTGCGAAGGTTCTAATTCCTGAGCGATTATGCGTATCTTATTGTTTATTTCTGTAAAAAGAAATGCGAATCGCAAGAACATTTATATTTATTTATCACTTAAACTTTTGAGCATCCTTCAATGTGTACAAAGAGATGTCACCCGACAAAAGCGACAGATCGGCTAGACTTTGATTGGTTCGCCGTGGTATATGCGAGGTCATCTTGCCACTCGTCTCAGGCATTTTCATCTTGCCATCGTGTCGCAGCACTGTTGGCTCCACCGCCGTATTCAAATACTTTTGTATCTTCGGCACGCTGGGCATCGGCATTGGCGTGCGTTCATCGACAACCTGTTGAAGGATACAGAAATTAATGATTTAAATAGTCAACAGAAAATAATTATATAGTACTTTTCGTAAAAAGCGATAGAAGAGAAAAAAAAAAAGCTTACAAAGATTTTATTACTATCAAAATATTAGTTATTTGTTAAATTTAATGTAATGTAATATTCGAAAATATACTTTTTTGTATAGAACTCTGAGACGAGAGATGGAGATGGGCGTGATGAAGCAGAGAGAAAACACACTTACCCGTTTCAATTCAGATGATATGTATGCCTTCTTCGGCAGGAAGCAAGCAGTGCTATCAATACCATCAATAAATTCCTTAAATGTATTGAAACTTTCAGCTGTCGATGCTGACTGCGTTCGTTTCAACTGGCAAATTCGCGACTCTTGCTCCAATTCCATGATGCTCAGTGAATTGAACGAATCCGTAATATTTTGGGTCTGCCGGAACTGGCTCATTAGTGGTGCGATGCCCGATTTTCGTATATATGTCCGAATGGGACTGACAATGTGTGCAAAGCGATTTTTTTGAACCTTTAACTGCTGGCGACTCATTGGTATGCCAGTGGGATGTTTAAAGAATTTGCTTTTTGGCAAATCCATATTGATATTATAGTGCGACATGATGGATGCGGCAAGCGGCTGTTTGTTGCTGCTTTTGCTGCTGCCTGGCTGTAGTGGCTTGGACTGCACTTTTTCGGGTGTTAAGACAAATGTATTCTGCTTGGGCAGAATTTGATTTGATAATCTGGTTGTCGTGTGCTTTTTTGCCGGGCTGGGAACAGATGTTGCTACCTTGGCTGCCATTATATGCATACCCTTTAGCATCATGTACTCCATTTTCTCGATGGTATCGTTAAAATATATAGATTTGTTCTCCTTATTTTCGTCAATAGATGATTCTTCCTGTTTAATGTCAACCTCAAAATCAAGCTCCTCCTTCTCGCTCGATGAGGACAATTCAATTATTGTATTTTCAGCCGCATCGCTTACAATTGCTTCACTTAGTTCCTCGCCCAACACACAATTCATTAAAGAGTCGTCCAAATTGCACAACAGTTCATCCTGCTCGGCTTTGGACATGCCAGGTGGCTTGGCTTTGGCAATGGCTGCATAAAACAAATCATCAATGTTCAACGTTGTTGCTGCCTTCGACGAGCTGCTCGCCAACGAACTGTCAGCGGCTGTCTCATAGCAGCTGGAACTGGATGCAATTGTATCGAAGCTTTGTGCAGTCTCAAGTGTATCTGCGGTTTTAAAGCTGCTGTTGCTGTTGTTCATGCCGGTTAGATCCGCCTCATTAGCCTCCAGTATGGTTGAGGGTCGCAGCAGACCCACCATTTTAACTGGCGAGATCTTAAGCAAAGGTTGCAACACTGAAGAATCATTCGAATTTAATGTGACATCATTATCCCAGAAGCGAGATGGCTCCTCTATATCCTCCAGCTGTGTGCACTCGACACTCTTTAGTGGACTCTCATTGTTTAGCAGTTCCTCGCCGTTCATCTCGTTCAACATACGACGCATTGAATCAATTTCCATGTCACTAGCTGCAAATAAATATTGTTAATATGTTACTTTCTTATCATACCGAAAAATACTTCGGGATCGGGAAAGTCCAAAACAATATCCAAGCTATGACGTCGTTCTATTGAATCGTCTTGGGGTTTCACTACAACACGTGAAGCTCTAAAACACACACAAAAATAATGAAAGCAATTGATATTGGAACTTCCTAAACAAACACAAACTAGATTCAATTCCTTTATTTGACACTACACTATATGAGAATTTGATTTTAAGTGATATATGTATGACTGTAATATCATATACATATTTGACATGCAGGCCATTCCAAACAAATTATGCTACACTCGAGCTACATTCATTCAGTCTACAGGTATGTATTTATGTACATATACGGACATTTCGTGCCTTTTTATAGTTTTCTTATAGGTACGACAGACACCAAAATTACAAAACAATCAACAAAAAAAGATCGTATACTCTTTAAATTTCGTTCAAATTTACTTACTTAAATATCAAGAAACTTTTAAAAAGGAAAAACACAAATTTGCAGCCGCTTATGTTTAAATGAAACGATAACACACACAAGTATCGACGCTGTGCGAATGATCAGGTAATTTTAAAAGGCAGATCCTCCGAATCGAAGGTGAATCGTGCCTAGAAAGAACCACAGGCAATAAAGGCCTAAGAGTATAAAATCCACAAAGCAATCTTTGGCATTTACTAGTTAATATTATTGGAGATTAGCAATAATAATTTCCGCGAGTTTTATTGTTCAATGGAAAATTAAGGATTTATTAAAGATAGTTCTAGGCACCTTGTCGGCCTATGGAATATTGTAGTAACTTCAGTAATACTTTTTAGTTATTTGTAATATATATATTTATTCGGGAGCAGCGAAGGTGCCGCTTCCAACGTTCAGTTGAATCTGTCCTTAAACATTTTACTTAGGTTCTAAGTAAGCCTAAGTCTCATTGCTGCGCTGCCCACAGTTGGACAGCAGAGAGAGACGGTTATGTATATTCTATATATATTACATATGTATGTATATTATATGTGTATTTATGCTCTCTTAAGCTGGAGCGCTAGGGCATATGCATACACTTGAGTTCGGTCAAGTGGTCGGCGAGTGTAAGCAGAATGCTGACACTTGCACATTCTGTGAGAGCGCCGATCGACTCATATTTCGGCCACGGGTTTAAGACCGGGACTCTGTTTATGTAAACACTGCAACAAAGTGTTGCAGTGTGTTCACTTTAAGTACTCTTGGTACAGTAGATATTCAATATGTATGCATACTACAATATACCAACAGGTTTACTAAATTTGGTTGCTCGACCTGCAAAAAATTGAGTTCATACGGACGGACGGACAAACTGTCACAAACCCAATTTTCAGGAACGGAATTGATTGCTGTTCTGAATTCCTTAACGCGTCAAACTCATACGTTCTTAAAAGTTTTGCTTTTTTGCCTGCGGAATGAAAAGTTATTGTCAGATTATACAGGAAATTCAGATCAAAAATTCTTATTTTCAATTTTCATATAATTTTTCATCTTATTATTATTATTGGAAAACGGTCTGTTCCCGACTTAGAATATGTCTACTAGAAGACAACTAAGTAGACATATTGCTATCAAAACTCAATTTCAAGTTTGGTTCCCATAATAGTGAAAACGAAACCATTCCGATCAGAAATCAGAACAGTAACTTGTGAAATGTTGGAATCCATTCGTTTTTATACTCTGTTTTCCAAAATGGAAAAAAAGAGTATATTGGGTTTGTGAAATGTCCGTCTGTCCGTCTGTCTGTCCGTCTGTCTGTCCGTCTGTCTGTCCGTCTGTCTGTATGAACGCAGGTTTTTTCCACAATTTTGAAGCTAGAGCAACCAAACTTGGTATACATGTTGGTATATACCATAGGCAGACAAAGTGTCAAGATCTCCCCCCCACCCCCACCCCTTCCCCCACAAACCGCAAAAACCTATATCTTCCACAGTTTTACAGCTAGAGTAACCAAATTTGACATAAAGACTAGTGACCACACCCTTGACCGACCTGCCAAAAAAAAATATGCCACGCCCACTACCACCCCCGCAAATGAGCTAAACCTGTATCTCCTACACCCTTATAGCTAGAAACCCCAAATTTTGCAGTATGACTCCATTTGAACTCTTCGATAGATTGGAGAAAAAAATTTTTACGTACAGAAAACAGAGTATATCGCAGTCGGGTGAGCCCGACTGCAACGTTCTTACTTGTTACTTTTTAAAAACGTTCGTGATTCGGATTAACTTTAAACAGCTAGTATTTTCACAAAATTAAAAAAAAACAAGTAAGAATGCTCTAGTCGAGTGTGCCCGACTACGAGACTCCCTGCTCCCAACTTGCATTTCAAGCAGTTCAGCGGCAACACAAGCAAGCAGTGCACTTAGCTCGTAAACTGCTTGTCAAACTGTTGTTGCTGCCAGCTGAGACGGGCGTAATAGATTCTTCTATAACTTTGGTGCTATTTATCCGATCGTGTTGATATTTACACATCCGAAAGACATTGATTAAACATACATGTGTGCCAAAAATTAAAGCTTTATCTTTAAAACTGTGGCTGTGGGAGATTTTTGCGGGGTTGCGGGGGGGTGCATCCGAAATTTGAAATAAACTTGATCTGCGTATGGTATACAGGAACCTGCATGCCAAGTTTGGTGTCTCTAGCTCTTATAGTCTCTGAGATCTGTGTGTTCATACGGACAGACGGACAGACAGACAGACAGACGGACATGGCTAGTTCGTCTCGGCTGTTGATCCTGATCAAGAATATATATAGTTTATATAGTCGGAAATGCCTCCTTCTGTCTGTTACACACATTTGCAGTACTTTATAACTCCCTTTTTCCCATTTTTAATGGGAACAGGGAGTAAAAAGAAAAAAATAAATAAAAACGCTCGCATTGGATTGTCCAGCATTGCGAACGCTAGTTCTAATTTGCGAAGGTTCTAATTCCCGAGCGATTATGCGTATCTTATTGTTTATTTCTGTAAAAGGAAATGCGAATCGCAAGAACATTTATATTTATTTATCACTTAAACTTTTGAGCATCCTTCAATGTGTACAAAGAGATGTCACCCGACAAAAGCGACAGATCGGCTAGACTTTGATTGGTTCGCCGTGGTATATGCGAGGTCATCTTGCCACTCGTCTCAGGCATTTTCATCTTGCCATCGTGTCGCAGCACTGTTGGCTCCACCGCCGTATTCAAATACTTTTGTATCTTCGGTACGCTGGGCATCGGCATTGGCGTGCGTTCATCGACAACCTGTTGAGGGATACACAAATTAATGATTTAAATAGTCAACAGAAAATAATTATATAGTACTTTTCGTAAAAAGCGATAGAAGAGAAAAAAAAAAAAGCTTACAAAGATTTTATTACTATCAAAATATTAGTTATTTGTTAAATTTAATGTAATGTAATATTCGAAAATATACTTGTTTGTATAGAACTCTGAGACGAGAGATGGAGATGGGTGTGATGAAGCAGAGAGAAAACACACTTACCCGTTTCAATTCAGATGATATGTATGCCTTCTTCGGCAGGAAGCAAGCAGTGCTATCAATACCATCAATAAATTCCTTAAATGGATTGAAACTTTCAGCTGTCGATGCTGACTGTGTTCGTTTCAACTGGCAAATTCGCGACTCTTGCTCCAATTCCATGATGCTCAGTGAATTGAACGAATCCGTAATATTTTGGGTCTGCCGGAACTGGCTCATTAGTGGTGCGATGCCCGAATTTCGTATATATGTCCGAATGGGACTGACAATGTGTGCAAAGCGATTTTTTTGAACCTTTAACTGCTGGCGACTCATCGGTATGCCAGTGGGATGTTTAAAGAATTTGCTTTTTGGCAAATCCATATTGATATTATAGTGCGACATGATGGATGCGGCAGGCGGCTGTTTGTTGCTGCTGTTGCTGCTTTTGCTGCTGCCTGGCTGTAGTGGCTTGGACTGCACTTTTTCGGGTGTTAAGACAAACGTATTCTGCTTGGGCAGAATTTGATTTGATAATCTGGTTGTTGTGTGCTTTGTTGCCGGGCTGGGAACAGATGTTGCTACCTTGGCTGCCATTATATCCATACCCTTTAGCATCATGTACTCCATTTCCTCGATGGGATCGTTAAAATATATAGATTTGTTCTCCTTATTTTCGTCAATAGATGATTCTTCCTGTTTAATGTCAACCTCAAAATCAAGCTCCTCCTCCTCGTTCGATGAGGACAATTCAATTATTGTATTTTCAGCCGCATCGCTTACAATTGTATCACTTAGTTCCTCGCCCAACACACAATTCATTAAAGAGTCGTCCAAATTGCTCAACAGTTCATCCTGCTCGGCTTTGGACATGCCAGGTGGCTTGGCTTTGGCAATGGCTGCATAAAACAAATCATCAATGTTCAACGTTGTTGCTGCCTTCGACGAGATGCTCGCCAACGAACTGTCAGCGGCTGTCTCATAGCAGCTGGAACTGGATGCAATTGTATCGAAGCTTTGTGCAGTCTCAAGTGTATCTGCGGTTTTAAAGCTGCTGTTGCTGTTGTTCATGCCGGTTAGATCCGCCTCATTAGCCTCCAGTATGGTTGAGGGTCGCAGCAGACCCACCATTTTAACTGGCGAGATCTTAACCAAAGGTTGCAACACTGAAGAATCATTCGAATTTAATGTGACATCATTATCCCAGAAGCGAGATGGCTCCTCTATATCCTCCAGCTGTGTGCACTCGACACTCTTTAGTGGACTCTCATTGTTTAGCAGTTCCTCGCCGTTCATCTCGTTCAACATACGACGCATTGAATCAATTTCCATGTCACTGGCTGCAAATAAATATTGTTAATATGTTACTTTCTTATCATACCGAAAAATACTTCGGGATCGTCACAAATGTTACTCAAATTGTTCATATTATAGGGATACAGCGATAGGGATCTCTACTTACAATTATTTGATTGACTGTTGCGGTCCTTGGCCAATGCCAACACCTGAACCTTATCATCGCTATGCAGATAATGGAAAAGTGTGCTATCTGGATCGGAAGCAGTCTTATCACACATGCGTTCCAACGCATCGAAACTCTCATCCAACTCCACTTTTTGCTCAATCTCGCCACTTTTTAGTGTTGTTTCCGTTTCACTGTTTATGTTTGTGTTTGTGTTTGTGTTTGTGTTTATGTCTTGGTTTTGTCGGTTCGCCAGCTCAGCCTTCTTTTCTTTCATCAATGCGGGAAAGTCCAAAACAATATCCAAGCTATGACGTCGTTCCATTGAATCGTCTTGGGGTTTCACTACAACACGTGGAGCTATAAAACACACACAAAAATAATGAAAGCAATTGATATTGGAACTTCCTAAATAAACACAAACTAGATTCAATTCCTTTATTTGACACTACACTATATGAGAATTTGATTTTAAGTGATATATGTATGACTGTAATATCATATACATATTTGACATGCAGGCCATTCCAAACAAATTATGCTACACTCGAGCTACATTCATTCAGTCTACAGGTATGTATTTATGTACATATATGTACCGATCCGAAAGCAGATGGTTGAGCAATTTTTGACGCCAAGCCCGATTGTCTTGAAATTTTTCCAAGCCGGACATTTCGTGCCTTTTTATAGTTTTCTTATAGGTACGACAGACACCAAAATTACAAAACAAAATAACACAGAGGAAACAGATCGTATTCTCTTTAAATTTCGTTCAAATTTACTTACTTAAATATCAAGAAACTTTTAAAAAGGAAAAACACAAATTTGCAGCCGCTTATGTTTAAATGAAACGATAACACACACAAGTATCGACGCTGTGCGAATGATCAGGTAATTTTAAAAGGCAGATCCTCCGAATCGAAGGTGAATCGTGCCTAGAAAGAACCACAGGCAAAAAAGGCCCAAGAGTATAAAATCCACAAAGCAATCTTTGGCATTTACTAGTTAATATTATTGGAAGTTAGAAATAATAATTTCCGCGAGTTTTATTGTTCAATGGAAAATTAAGGATTTATTAAAGATAGTTCTAGGCACCTTGTCTGCCTATGGAATATACCAACAGGTTTACTAAATTTGGTTGCTCGAGCTTCAAAAAATTGCGTTCATACGGACGGACGGACAAACTGTCACAAACCCAATTTTCAGAAACGGAATTGATTGCTGTTCTGAATTCCTAAACGCGTCAAACTCATACGTTCTTAAAAGTTTTGCTTTTTTGCCTGCGGAATGAAAAGTTATTGTCAGATTATACAGGAAATTCAGATCAAAAATTCTTATTTTCAATTTTCATATAATTTTTCATCTTATTATTATTATTGGAAAACGGTCTGTTCCCGACTTAGAATATGTCTACTATAAGACAACTAAGTAGACATATTGCTATCAAAACTCAATTTCAAGTTCGGTTCCCAAAATAGTGAAAACGAAACCATTCCGATCAGAAATCAGAACAGTAATTTGTGAAACGTTGGAGTCCATTCGTTTTTATACCCTTTTTTTAACTTTTTTGAAAAAAAAGGAAAAAAGAGTATATTGGGTTTGTGAAGTGTCCGGCCGTCCGTCTGTCCGTCTGTATGAACGCAGGTTTTTTCCACAGTTTTGAAGCTAGAGCAACCAAACTTGGTATACCATAGGCAGACAAAGTGTCAAGATCTCCCCTCCACCACCACCCCTTCTCCGTCAAACCGCAAAAAACTATATCTGCCACACTTTTAGAGCTAGAGTAACCAAATTTTGCACAAGGGCTACTAATCACTTCCTTGATCGATCTGGTAAAAAAAATTTAGCCACGCCCACCTCCGCCCCCACAAATGGGCAAAGTCTGGGTCTCCCACACCCCTTTAGCTAGAATCACCAAAATTTGCAGGTTGAATTCTGTTGCCCTATTTAATAGATTGGATAAAAATAATTTTGCCACGCCCACCTCCGCCCTTGCAATCGACCAAAGTTTGTTTCTCCCAAACTTGTAGAACTGGCCCAACCAAACTTAAATTGATGGCAAAACTTGATATACTTGAGCAAAAATATAATTGCCACGCCCACTTCTGACTCCGCAAAGAGACGAAAAAAAGAGTATATCGCAGTCGGGTCCATCCGACTGCAACGTTCTTACTTGTTAATTTTTAAAAACGTTCGTGATTCGGATTAACTTTAAACAGCTAGTATTTTCACAAAATTAAAAAAAAACAAGTAAGAATGCTCTAGTCGAGTGTGCCCGACTACGAGACTCCCTGCTCCCAACTTGCATTTCAAGCAGTTCAGCGGCAACACAAGCAAGCAGTGCACTTAACTCGTAAACTGCTTGTCAAACTGTTGTTGCTGCCAGCTGAGACGGGCGTAATAGATTCTTCTATAACTTTGGTGCTATTTATCCGATCGTGTTGAAATTTACACATCCGAAAGAAAGCTTTATCTTTAAAACTGTGGCTGTGGGAGATTTTTGCGATTTGCGGCGGTGCGGGGGGTGCATCCGAAATTTGAAATAAACTTGATCTGCGTATGGTATACAGGAACCTGCATGCCAAGTTTGGTGTCTCTAGCTCTTATAGTCTCTGAGATCTGTGTGTTCATACGGACAGACGGACAGACAGACAGACAGACGGACATGGCTAGTTCGTCTCGGCTGTTGATCCTGATCAAGAATATATATAGTTTATATAGTCGGAAATGCCTCCTTCTGTCTGTTACACACATTTGCAGTACTTTATAACTCCCTTTTTCCCATTTTTAATGGGAACAGGGAGTAAAAAGAAAAAAATAAATAAAAACGCTCGCATTGGATTGTCCAGCATTGCGAACGCTAGTTCTAATTTGCGAAGGTTCTAATTCCCGAGCGATTATGCGTATCTTATTGTTTATTTCTGTAAAAAGAAATGCGAATCGCAAGAACATTTATATTTATTTATCACTTAAACTTTTGAGCATCCTTTAATGTGTACAAAGAGATGTCACCCGACAAAAGCGACAGATCGGCTAGACTTTGATTGGTTCGCCGTGGTATATGCGAGGTCATCTTGCCACTCGTCTCAGGCATTTTCATCTTGCCATCGTGTCGCAGCACTGTTGGCTCCACCGCCGTATTCAAATACTTTTGTATCTTCGGTACGCTGGGCATCGGCATTGGCGTGCGTTCATCGACAACCTGTTGAAGGATACACAAATTAATGATTTAAATAGTCAACAGAAAATAATTATATAGTACTTTTCGTAAAAAGCGATAGAAGAGAAAAAAAAAAAGCTTACAAAGATTTTATTACTATCAAAATATTAGTTATTTGTTAAATTTAATGTAATGTAATATTCGAAAATATACTTTTTTGTATAGAACTCTGAGACGAGAGATGGAGATGGGCGTGATGAAGCAGAGAGAAAACACACTTACCCGTTTCAATTCAGATGATATGTATGCCTTCTTCGGCAGGAAGCAAGCAGTGCTATCAATACCATCAATAAATTCCTTAAATGTATTGAAACTTTCAGCTGTCGATGCTGACTGCGTTCGTTTCAACTGGCAAATTCGCGACTCTTGCTCCAATTCCATGATGCTCAGTGAATTGAACGAATCCGTAATATTTTGGGTCTGCCGGAACTGGCTCATTAGTGGTGCGATGCCCGATTTTCGTATATATGTCCGAATGGGACTGACAATGTGTGCAAAGCGATTTTTTTGAACCTTTAACTGCTGGCGACTCATTGGTATGCCAGTGGGATGTTTAAAGAATTTGCTTTTTGGCAAATCCATATTGATATTATAGTGCGACATGATGGATGCGGCAGGCGGCTGTTTGTTGCTGCTGTTGCTGCTTTTGCTGCTGCCTGGCTGTAGTGGCTTGGACTGCACTTTTTCGGGTGTTAAGACAAATGTATTCTGCTTGGGCAGAATTTGATTTGATAATCTGGTTGTTGTGTGCTTTGTTGCCGGGCTGAGAACAGATGTTGCTACCTTGGCTGCCATTATATCCATACCCTTTTGCATCATTTTAACAGGCGAGATCTTAACCAAAGGTTGCAACACTGAAGAATCATTCGAATTTAATGTGACATCATTATCCCAGAAGCGAGATGGCTCCTCTATATCCTCCAGCTGTGTGCACTCGACACTCTTTAGTGGACTCTCATTGTTTAGCAGTTCCTCGCCGTTCATCTCGTTCAACATACGACGCATTGAATCAATTTCCATGTCACTAGCTGCAAATAAATATTGTTAATATGTTACTTTCTTATCATACCGAAAAATACTTCGGGATCGGGAAAGTCCAAAACAATATCCAAGCTATGACGTCGTTCTATTGAATCGTCTTGGGGTTTCACTACAACACGTGAAGCTCTAAAACACACACAAAAATAATGAAAGCAATTGATATTGGAACTTCCTAAACAAACACAAACTAGATTCAATTCCTTTATTTGACACTACACTATATGAGAATTTGATTTTAAGTGATATATGTATGACTGTAATATCATATACATATTTGACATGCAGGCCATTCCAAACAAATTATGCTACACTCGAGCTACATTCATTCAGTCTACAGGTATGTATTTATGTACATATACGGACATTTCGTGCCTTTTTATAGTTTTCTTATAGGTACGACAGACACCAAAATTACAAAACAATCAACAAAAAAAGATCGTATACTCTTTAAATTTCGTTCAAATTTACTTACTTAAATATCAAGAAACTTTTAAAAAGGAAAAACACAAATTTGCAGCCGCTTATGTTTAAATGAAACGATAACACACACAAGTATCGACGCTGTGCGAATGATCAGGTAATTTTAAAAGGCAGATCCTCCGAATCGAAGGTGAATCGTGCCTAGAAAGAACCACAGGCAATAAAGGCCTAAGAGTATAAAATCCACAAAGCAATCTTTGGCATTTACTAGTTAATATTATTGGAGATTAGCAATAATAATTTCCGCGAGTTTTATTGTTCAATGGAAAATTAAGGATTTATTAAAGATAGTTCTAGGCACCTTGTCGGCCTATGGAATATTGTAGTAACTTCAGTAATACTTTTTAGTTATTTGTAATATATATATTTATTCGGGAGCAGCGAAGGTGCCGCTTCCAACGTTCAGTTGAATCTGTCCTTAAACATTTTACTTAGGTTCTAAGTAAGCCTAAGTCTCATTGCTGCGCTGCCCACAGTTGGACAGCAGAGAGAGACGATTATGTATATTCTATATATATTACATATGTATGTATATTATATGTGTATTTATGCTCTCTTAAGCTGGAGCGCTAGGGCATATGCATACACTTGAGTTCGGTCAAGTGGTCGGCGAGTGTAAGCAGAATGCTGACACTTGCACATTCTGTGACAGCGCCGATCGACTCATATTTCGGCCACGGGTTTAAGACCGGGACTCTGTTTATATAAACACTGCAACAAAGTGTTACAGTGTGTTTACTTTAAGTACTCTGGGTACAGTAGATATTCAATATGTATGCATACTACATCTCCCTCCTTTTGAAAAATGACGTAATATTATGAAGTTATTTTATAAGATTTTACTTAAAAGATTAATTTTTAATTAACAAATGAATATTTTATTCAATAGATTTGTGTTTTTTTTTTTGTGTTTTTTTTTTTTTTTTTTTTCTTTTTTTTTTTTTTTAATATATGAAATTACAAATAATATTCAAATTTAAAGAAGTATTTTTGTCTTAGCATGGCCATACTAAATACAATTATGAAATAAACATTTTTAACCTATCCTTATGTACTGTTTGTTTTTTGTTTTTATTTTTTTCTTAATAAGACTTTATCACCTACTGATATATCTATGTTGTTTATTTTCTGATCATATACTTTCTTATTATTTTTCTTATTTTCTTCTAACATTATTCTAGCTCTTTTATATGCTACTTCTAATCTATATTTACTTTCTTTAGCATAGTCATCTATATTGTATATGGTTTCTATATTATCTATACTATTAAATTGTTTAGGTAAATTATTTGTTTTACCAAATACTAACTCATATGGACAGTAATTATGTGCCATTGAGGGGGTCGTGTTGAAACAGAAAACGAAGTATTGAAGCCATACGTCCCAATCAGTTTTATCAACCGATATATATGAGCGTATGTATTCATTGAAAGTTCTATGACTACGTTCTATTGTTCCAACTGTCTGGTGGTGGTGTGCGGTGGATGTTATATTTTCAATTTCTAGGTATTTGCATAGATCATTTATAATTGAATTCTTATATTCTGTTCCCATGTCCGTAATGAACGTCTTCATTGGACCGTACTTCAGAATAAATGATTCAAAAATTGCTTTAGCGACAGTGTTCGCGTTCTTATTTGGAACTGGTATGGCAACTAAATATTTAGTTAGGTCACATATTAGAGTGACTGCATATTCGTTGCCATTTTCTGATTTTGGTAGTGGACCAATAGTGTCTACTATCACCCTGTCGAAAGCATTTATTGGCGTATCAGTTATTATCAATGGGGTCTTATTGTGCTTGGTTATTTTAGCTTTTTGGCATTCTTGACATTTTCGTATGTACTCAGTAATATCTCGAGTCATACCTTTCCAAAAATAATGTCTTTTGACCTTGGCCAAGGTTTTTGCAATGCCGATATGACCTCCTTGTATTGGATCGTCATGGAATTTAGACAGTATAGCTTCTTTCTCTTTTTGTTTTTCTATAAGCGTCACCGGGTTGAGTAGCGCTACTCTTAATGTATTCAATATTTTATTGCCCATTTGTTTAAAATTATCTATTGAAACATGTTCAAAGATATTTTCCCACGGTGCCATTTTGAGTTTGCTGATTTTGTTTATACCGGCTTGCATTTCAAGCCTTTGGAAAAATTGACCTAAGTCTAGGATTCCATTGGTATATAAATCTCTAACATCGTATCTTGCAGTAATTTTTCTACCATGTTTAAATAAACATAGCGTATCTTTTACATGCAAGGTCACTACTTAACGTACTTCGTCATTGTTTATGACTTCATATACGTTGGGCTTAGAAGCTTTCTCTATAGATTGCGTAGGCAATTTTATTTCTTTCTTATCCGCGCGGATTTTCTGTCTATTTTGATATCTAGCAGTGACTTTCATTATATTGCCTGTAATGTTTTGTAGATCTTTAATGGTTATTCTTGATAACGCATCAGCTACATGATTGTCTTTTCCCTTTAAATATTCAACTGTGAAATCATACTCTTCTAATTCTAGCCTCATACGTGTCAGTTTAGAACTCGGATTGATCATTGAGAATAGGTATATTAAGGGTGTGTGATCTGTTTTGATTTTAAAGTGTTTTCCATAAATATATGGTGGAAAATGTAATATTGCCCAGTGAATTGCAGCTAATTCCTGCTCAGTTGTACATTTATTACTTTCTCCTTTATTGAAAGCTCTTGACGCGTATGCAATGGGAAGTTGGAGTCCGTTATGGTTTTGGGTTAAAACCGCTCCGCACGCTTGCTTACTTGCATCAGTAATTATACAGAATTCTTTGCTGAAATCAGGATATTGTAGCAAAGTAGGTTCCATGAGTTTTGTTTTTAAATATTTGAATGCATTTTGGCATTCATCTGTCCATTCGAAAGGAACATTCTTTTTACATAATCTTGTTATGTGCCGTGAATATTCGGCGAAATTTTGTATGAAACGTCTATAATAATTGCAAAATGCTATGAAACGTCTAGCGCCGTCCGCATTGTGCGGCGTAGGTTAATTCATAATGACATCATATTTCTTGTCATCCGGAAGTATTCCTTTATCTGTGCATTTATGACCGAGAAAAGTCACCTCATGCATAAAAAATGAGCATTTTTCTGGATGTAACTTTAGATTGTATTTCCTACATTTCTCAAAAACGTCTGTTAAGTTTTTAAGCATATGTTTTTCGGAACAACCTATAACTATTAAGTCATCCATATAAAGGAATGCTTGTGAAGGTTCTAATCCAGAAAATGCTATAGTCATCATTCTCTGAAATGAATTAGGCGCTATTTTTAGACCGAATGGTAGACGCGTGAAGCGATACGAGCCATTGCTCGTTGAAAATGACGTTATATCTCTTGTACTTTTTATACTCTTTTTTTAACTTTTTTGAAAAAAAGGAAAAAAGAGTATATTGGGTTTGTGAAATGTCCGTCCGTCCGTCTGTCTGTCCGTCTGTCCGTCTGTATGAACGCAGGATTTTTCCACAGTTTTGAAGCTAGAGCAACCAAACTTGGTATACATGTTGGTATATACCATAGGCAGACAAAGTGTCAAGATCTCCCCCCCCCCACCCCCAGCCCTTCCCCCACAAACCGCAAAAACCTATATCTTCCACAGTTTTATAGCTAGAGTAACCAAATTTGGCACAAGGGCTACTTATCACATTCTTGATTGATCTGACAAAAAAAAAATATAATTGCCACGCCCACTTCTGGCTCCGCAAAGAGGAGAAAAAAAGAGTATATCGCAGTCGGGTCCATCCGACTGCAACGTTCTTACTTGTTTCGAGTTCAATTTGATGAAATCCTGACATTAAGTCAAGGCATGAAAAATATGTTGCTCGTCCAAGTTGATCCAAAATATCATCAATTCTTGGGAGTGGAAATTTATCGGACAGTAATTTTTTAATTTGACGATAGTCAATTACTAATCGCCATTTCTTTTGTTCTGAACCTGGAGATGGTTTTTTAGGGACAAGTAATAATGGGCTATTATATTCAGATACAGATGGTTCGACAATCCCGTCGGTGATCAATTTTCCAACTTGTTTCTGTATTTCGTCCACCTGACTGTGTGGGCTTCTATAATTTTTTATATACACTGGTTCATCATCTTTTAATCTCAGTTTTTGTTTATAAAAATTATTTGAGCTAATTGGTTCAGATTCCAATCCGAATTTATTATATTGGGTGCATAAGCTTGAAAGCTGTGATTTGAATTGTGGAGGAAAGTTTTTTTTTTAGTTGAGATAATACAGATTTTTTTCTATTGTCTAGATTAGTTTTGACTACTTCGTAGTTCGAAAGTGATTCATACGCTAAATTATTTGTACTGACTACTTGATCTTTATTTGTTGTATTGAGTAGTCTTATAAAAGCGTTTTTAGATGTTGCTATGGTACTTGCTATGTAAATACCATGCTGAATTTCTTGATTTGGAATCAATACACTGTCTTCTTTTGAGTTTAGATCGATTTTTCTAATAACTTGGGATCTTGCTGGCAGAAGTATTGAGTTGTTGCCAGAACTGTATGTTATTGGAACATAAATTGGAAATTTTAAGTTATTAGGTCTAATTATAAGCCAATCTTCAGATGGCTTGAAGTCTAATTGACAGTTGTATTTTTTAATAAAATCGATTCCTAATATGCCATCACAAAGAATAGCGAATTGTAGATCCACGATATGAAAATCGTGTTGGATTATGTACTTAGTGGTCTGTATCTCAATAGAAGTTAACCCCTTGGATTTGGTTACTTCTTGACTTATTCCTTTTATGTCTATAATATAATTGCCTTCTATGTCATGAAAGACATCAGAATTTTCTTTAACTATTGAAATGTCTGCACCTGTGTCTACTAAAAAGACAAGTTCTTTTCCTGTAGCCACATGGTTGAATGATACAAATATGTTCTGACTGAGATTAATGGTATGAACCCTTGCATTTTCTACTGTTGAACATTTAAAGGGTTTTGCGAGTTTTCCGATGTATTATTGGTTACTCTGACATTACTTGGGTTATTATTGTTGTGGCCTCGACTCGAGTTGCCACGGCCTCTTGAGTTTCCTCTTTATTGGCCTCGTCCATTATTGTATTGGGTACTATTGTTGTAATTATTGTTGTAATTATTGTTGCGACTTCGAAAATTACCTCTATAATTTCCACGTCCGCGGTTTCCACCACGCTGTGGGTAATTTTTGTAATATAGGACAGAGTTTGGCTGTCCGGTTGCTTCTGTGCAACTACTTACATTCATAGTATTGAAGGTACCAGCTTGCATGATAAGTTTTACCTTATCGATTGTGCAATTTTTAGTCATTGCTTTCACTGCATGCTGAGTGGAATAACTTCTGGCTAACTCTAGGGTTAAGCCGTCTGTTATATATGCACCTTCTAGCGATTTTGTCAACTGCTCTACCTCTAGTGTGTACTGGTTAGCTGATAATACTTCTACAGTTTTGCCTCTGACATTGCTTTTTAATCTGGAAATGACTTCAGTTATTGTTGTTTCATTTCCGACTAAATTTCTGGCGACACCTTTTAGCCTTGATTTTATTATCGAAACTGCTAATTGTTCGTGTTCGCCTGTTATAAACTCCAATATTTGTAATGCATCAACAAAACTTTGTAAGTTTTCAGCTTTACCATCAAAAACTGGTATAAGCTTAGTTGCTGTATTAATAAAATCAATATTAGTTTGTGCCATTGTGATATTGTTGCCTGGTTTATTCTCTATTATGCTTGAAGAAGTATCAGAATCTGTTGAATTATCCAGATCTGAACAGTAAGATTATTTAAATCCTGTTCTTCTATTTTAGGGTTTGTCTCAAGCTCTTCTGACTCTATTTGGTCAGTGTCAGTTTGTTCTGTTGATTCCGGTTCATCACCAGTTTCAATTGTTAGAGAAGAGTTAAGTATGGTTGGTACTGATATATCTAAATTGAACTTTAGTTTAATGGATATTAAATTAGATCGTAGTCTGATCAAAAATTTTGATACTTGGGACCAATGATCTTGATTTAATTTTTCTCTCTGGCCATGTACTAGTATACGTGCTTCATAAAAGCATTTTACTAGTATTTCTACATGTTTCTTAATAGTGTTTTTTTTTTTTTTTTTATTTAATTTGCCTGTTTTGTGTAAGTGACTTATATGATTCATCAAAGTCGATTTTAATGTTATTTATTTCTTTATATAATTCATTCCATTCCGTTTTATTATGGATATGAACACTTCCTTTAAGATAAGGGTAAACTGAACTGTTTCTCTAATTGCCTTTAGTATAGCCATATTTTATTTAATATATACATATATATTTTTTTTTTTTTTCATTTTCTTAAGGTTACAAAATTAATTATTTGGTTATTTTTTTTTAATGTTGTTTGTGCTCTTTTTTTTAAATTAAATTTTGTCCAGGTCATTTCCCTGGCTCATATATTTCTTTTTTAAACATTTATTATGTAATTTATATGGCTTATAAAAACAATTTTCGCACATTATAACAACAATTATTATTAACAGTGTGTGTATTAATTCTAAGTCATTATTATTTGACTCTACTTTATTAATGACATTCGCAGTGGAGTCCACTGACTTAACGTCTACTATTGCCATTTTGGGCGTATATATATTTAAATTGTATTTATAATTATTTGTTGTATATTTTTGTAAATTTGTAAATTTTTCTATTGCATTGCTTTGCATTTATGTTTACAAGTTTTTCTACCTATTGTTTTGTATAGCTTTACGGGCTATACTTCTAATCCAGCGGAGATGGTTCCGCACAATTTTACAAAAATTTTTTTTTATAATTATAATTATGTTTACTATTGCTCCATGTAGTAACTTCAGATGTCCTCCGCGTCAGCTGGTCGTCGCCGGTTTAGCTACGCTGACGCTCCTTCGTAGGCGAAAGTGGCGGAGTGCCCCTCGCGCTGTTGTTTTCCCTGCTGCTGATGTCCGTGGCCTATTGGCTCAGGCGGGGCCGGTGCCGGTCTTTGCACTGGTCTTTGGTTTCAGGCATGTGGATTTGCATGCTGTAGCGTATAGTGGTCCAGGGCAGTCGTTCGGGCATACGTCAGGTTTTTTCGGCAACAGCTTTGGAAATGGTGGTTTTTTAGTTAATATTTTTATATTTGCTGAGTGAGTTGCGGGATTTGGCTTTCTTTGCTGGAGGCTTTCTTTCAGAAAATCAAGTTCAGCAGTTAATTTTTGTGCTGTTGCCCATGTGGGTGGTATATTCGTATATAATAGCCACTTAATGTGTGCTATTCTTTTATTTATCTTGTTTTTCTGGCCTCCGCGTTTGCCCATTACTCGCACTCTACTCACTCAGACTTTTGGTTTTTCCTTCCAATCTACTGCGCTGGCGTAAGGGACGGATTGCCTTTCACACTTGTTGCTTGTTGTTGTTGTCATTCCAGTTGTTGTAGTTGTTTGCTGTTGATGTTGTTGCCATGTTGTATCCGAAGATTGCAGTTGTTTAACTTTTGTTCCATGTCACGGTCATCTTTCATTTTGGTACCACAATTAGTCGGGGTGTGTGGCCAACCCTTTAAGCTATCACGGTCGCCATGTAGTAACTTCAGTAATACTTTTTAGTTATTTGTAATATATATATTTATTCGGGAGCAGCGAAGGTGCCGCTTCCAACGTTCAGTTGAATCTGTCCTTAAACATTTTACTTAGGTTCTAAGTAAGCCTAAGTCTCATTGCTGCGCTGCCCACAGTTGGACAGCAGAGAGAGACGGTTATGTATATTCTATATATATTACATATGTATGTATATTATATGTGTATTTATGCTCTCTTAAGCTGGAGCGCTAGGGCATATGCATACACTTGAGTTCGGTCAAGTGGTCGGCGAGTGTAAGCAGAATGCTGACACTTGCACATTCTGTGAGAGCGCCGATCGACTCATATTTCGGCCACGGGCTTAAGACCGGGACTCTGTTTATGTAAACACTGCAACAAAGTGTTGCAGTGTGTTCACTTTAAGTACTCTTGGTACAGTAGATATTCAATATGTATGCATACTACAATATACCAACAGGTTTACTAAATTTGGTTGCTCGAGCTTCAAAAAATTGCGTTCATACGGACGGACGGACAAACTGTCACAAACCCAATTTTCAAAAACGGAATTGATTGCTGTTCTGAATTCCTAAACGCGTCAAACTCTTACGTTCTTAAAAGTTTTGCTTTTTTGCCTGCGGAATGAAAAGTTATTGTCAGATTATACAGGAAATTCAGATCAAAAATTCTTATTTTCAATTTTCATATAATTTTTCATCTTATTATTATTATTGGAAAACGGTCTGTTCCCGACTTAGAATATGTCTACTAGAAGACAACTAAGTAGACATATTGCTATCAAAACTCAATTTCAAGTTTGGTTCCCATAATAGTGAAAACGAAACCATTCCGATCAGAAATCAGAACAGTAACTTGTGAAATGTTGGAATCCATTCGTTTTTATACTCTGTTTTCCAAAATGGAAAAAAAGAGTATATTGGGTTTGTGAAATGTCCGTCTGTCCGTCTGTCTGTCCGTCTGTCTGTCCGTCTGTCTGTCCGTCTGTCTGTATGAACGCAGGTTTTTTCCACAATTTTGAAGCTAGAGCAACCAAACTTGGTATACATGTTGGTATATACCATAGGCAGACAAAGTGTCAAGATCTCCCCCCCACCCCCACCCCTTCCCCCACAAACCGCAAAAACCTATATCTTCCACAGTTTTACAGCTAGAGTAACCAAATTTGACATAAAGACTAGTGACCACACCCTTGACCGACCTGCCAAAAAAAAATATGCCACGCCCACTACCACCCCCGCAAATGAGCTAAACCTGTATCTCCTACACCCTTATAGCTAGAAACCCCAAATTTTGCAGTATGACTCCATTTGAACTCTTCGATAGATTGGAGAAAAAAATTTTTACGTACAGAAAACAGAGTATATCGCAGTCGGGTGAGCCCGACTGCAACGTTCTTACTTGTTACTTTTTAAAAACGTTCGTGATTCGGATTAACTTTAAACAGCTAGTATTTTCACAAAATTAAAAAAAACAAGTAAGAATGCTCTAGTCGAGTGTGCCCGACTACGAGACTCCCTGCTCCCAACTTGCATTTCAAGCAGTTCAGCGGCAACACAAGCAAGCAGTGCACTTAACTCGTAAACTGCTTGTCAAACTGTTGTTGCTGCCAGCTGAGACGGGCGTAATAGATTCTTCTATAACTTTGGTGCTATTTATCCGATCGTGTTGATATTTACACATCCGAAAGACATTGATTAAACATACATGTGTGCCAAAAATTAAAGCTTTATCTTTAAAACTGTGGCTGTGGGAGATTTTTGCGATTTGCGGCGGTGCGGGGGGTGCATCCGAAATTTGAAATAAACTTGATCTGCGTATGGTATACAGGAACCTGCATGCCAAGTTTGGTGTCTCTAGCTCTTATAGTCTCTGAGATCTGTGTGTTCATACGGACAGACGGACAGACAGACAGGCAGACGGACGGACATGGCTAGTTCGTCTCGGCTGTTGATCCTGATCAAGAATATATATAGTTTATATAGTCGGAAATGCCTCCTTCTGTCTGTTACACACATTTGCAGTACTTTATAACTCCCTTTTTCCCATTTTTAATGGGAACAGGGAGTAAAAAGAAAAAAATAAATAAAAACGCTCGCATTGGATTGTCCAGCATTGCGAACGCTAGTTCTAATTTGCGAAGGTTCCAATTCCCGAGCGATTATGCGTATCTTATTGTTTATTTCTGTAAAAAGAAATGAAAATCGCAAGAACATTTATATTTATTTATCACTTAAACTTTTGAGCATCCTTCAATGTGTACAAAGAGATGTCACCCGACAAAAGCGACAGATCGGCTAGACTTTGATTGGTTCGCCGTGGTATATGCGAGGTCATCTTGCCACTCGTCTCAGGCATTTTCATCTTGCCATCGTGTCGCAGCACTGTTGGCTCCACCGCCGTATTCAAATACTTTTGTATCTTCGGTACGCTGGGCATCGGCATTGGCGTGCGTTCATCGACAACCTGTTGAGGGATACACAAATTAATGATTTAAATAGTCAACAGAAAATAATTATATAGTACTTTTCGTAAAAAGCGATAGAAGAGAAAAAAAAAAAAAGCTTACAAAGATTTTATTACTATCAAAATATTAGTTATTTGTTAAATTTAATGTAATGTAATATTCGAAAATATACTTGTTTGTATAGAACTCTGAGACGAGAGATGGAGATGGGTGTGATGAAGCAGAGAGAAAACACACTTACCCGTTTCAATTCAGATGATATGTATGCCTTCTTCGGCAGGAAGCAAGCAGTGCTATCAATACCATCAATAAATTCCTTAAATGGATTGAAACTTTCAGCTGTCGATGCTGACTGTGTTCGTTTCAACTGGCAAATTCGCGACTCTTGCTCCAATTCCATGATGCTCAGTGAATTGAACGAATCCGTAATATTTTGGGTCTGCCGGAACTGGCTCATTAGCGGTGCGATGCCCGATTTTTGTATATATGTCCGAATGGGACTGACAATGTGTGCAAAGTGATTTTGTGATTGAACCTTTAACTGCTGGCGACTCATCGGTATGCCAGTGGGATGTTTAAAGAATTTGCTTTTTGGCAAATCCATATTGATATTATAGTGCGACATGATGGATGCGGCAGGCGGCTGTTTGTTGCTGCTTTTGCTGCTGCCTGGCTGTAGTGGCTTGGACTGCACTTTTTCGGGTGTTAAGACAAATGTATTCTGCTTGGGCAGAATTTGATTTGATAATCTGGTTGTTGTGTGCTTTGTTGCCGGGCTGGGAACAGATGTTGCTACCTTGGCTGCCATTATATCCATACCCTTTTGCATCATGTACTCCATTTCCTCGATGGTATCGTTAAAATATATAGATTTGTTCTCCTTATTTTCGTCAATAGATGATTCTTCCTGTTTAATGTCAACCTCAAAATCAAGCTCCTCCTCCTCGCTCGATGAGGACAATTCAATTATTGTATTTTCAGCCGCATCGCTTACAATTGTTTCACTTAGTTCCTCGCCCAACACACAATTCATTAAAGAGTCGTCCAAATTGCAAAACAGTTCATCCTGCTCGGCTTTGGACATGCCAGGTGGCTTGGCTTTGGCAATGGCTGCATAAAACAAATCATCAATGTTCAACGTTGTTGCTGCCTTCGACGAGCTGCTCGAAAACGAACTGTCAGCGGCTGTCTCATAGCAGCTGGAACTGGATGCAATTGTATCGAAGCTTTGTGCAGTCTCAAGTGTATCTGCGGTTTTAAAGCTGCTGTTGCTGTTGTTCATGCCGGTTAGATCCGCCTCATTAGCCTCCAGTATGGTTGAGGGTCGCAGCAGACCCACCATTTTAACTGGCGAGATCTTAACCAAAGGTTGCAACACTGAAGAATCATTCGAATTTAATGTGACATCATTATCCCAGAAGCGAGATGGCTCCTCTATATCCTCCAGCTGTGTGCACTCGACACTCTTTAGTGGACTCTCATTGTTTAGCAGTTCCTCGCCGTTCATCTCGTTCAACATACGACGCATTGAATCAATTTCCATGTCACTAGCTGCAAATAAATATTGTTAATATGTTACTTTCTTATCATACCGAAAAATACTTCGGGATCGGGAAAGTCCAAAACAATATCCAAGCTATGACGTCGTTCTATTGAATCGTCTTGGGGTTTCACTACAACACGTGAAGCTCTAAAACACACACAAAAATAATGAAAGCAATTGATATTGGAACTTCCTAAACAAACACAAACTAGATTCAATTCCTTTATTTGACACTACACTATATGAGAATTTGATTTTAAGTGATATATGTATGACTGTAATATCATATACATATTTGACATGCAGGCCATTCCAAACAAATTATGCTACACTCGAGCTACATTCATTCAGTCTACAGGTATGTATTTATGTACATATACGGACATTTCGTGCCTTTTTATAGTTTTCTTATAGGTACGACAGACACCAAAATTACAAAACAATCAACAAAAAAAGATCGTATACTCTTTAAATTTCGTTCAAATTTACTTACTTAAATATCAAGAAACTTTTAAAAAGGAAAAACACAAATTTGCAGCCGCTTATGTTTAAATGAAACGATAACACACACAAGTATCGACGCTGTGCGAATGATCAGGTAATTTTAAAAGGCAGATCCTCCGAATCGAAGGTGAATCGTGCCTAGAAAGAACCACAGGCAATAAAGGCCTAAGAGTATAAAATCCACAAAGCAATCTTTGGCATTTACTAGTTAATATTATTGGAGATTAGCAATAATAATTTCCGCGAGTTTTATTGTTCAATGGAAAATTAAGGATTTATTAAAGATAGTTCTAGGCACCTTGTCGGCCTATGGAATATTGTAGTAACTTCAGTAATACTTTTTAGTTATTTGTAATATATATATTTATTCGGGAGCAGCGAAGGTGCCGCTTCCAACGTTCAGTTGAATCTGTCCTTAAACATTTTACTTAGGTTCTAAGTAAGCCTAAGTCTCATTGCTGCGCTGCCCACAGTTGGACAGCAGAGAGAGACGGTTATGTATATTCTATATATATTACATATGTATGTATATTATATGTGTATTTATGCTCTCTTAAGCTGGAGCGCTAGGGCATATGCATACACTTGAGTTCGGTCAAGTGGTCGGCGAGTGTAAGCAGAATGCTGGTTTAAGACCGGGACTCTGTTTATGTAAACACTGCAACAAAGTGTTACAGTGTGTTCACTTTAAGTACTCTGGGTACAGTAGATATTCAATATGTATGCATACTACATCTCCCTCCTTTTGAAAAATGACGTAATATTATGAAGTTATTTTATAAGATTTTACTTAAAAGATTAATTTTTAATTAACAAATGAATATTTTATTCAATAGATTTGTGTTGTTTATTTTTTTATATTATTTTTTTTTTTTTTTTTTATTATATGAAATTACAAATAATATTCAAATTTAAAGAAGTATTTTTGTCTTAGCATGCCCATACTAAATACAATTATGAAATAAACATTTTTAACCTATCCTTATGTACTGTTTGTTTTTTGTTTTTATTATTCGTTATTATAATGTTATTTCTATCTCCTATTTCCGTTACTTTATACGGACCAGTATATTTATAATCTAACTTATGACCTGTTTCATTTCTTAATAAGACTTTATCACCTACTGATATATCTATGTTGTTTATTTTCTGATCATATACTTTCTTATTATTTTTCTTATTTTCTTCTAACATTATTCTAGCTCTTTTATATGCTACTTCTAATCTATATTTTTTTTCCTTAGCATAGTCATCTATATTGTATATGGTTTCTATATTATCTATACTATTAAATTGTTTAGGTAAATTATTTGTTTTACCAAATACTAACTCATATGGACAGTAATTATGTGCCATTGAGGGGGTTGTGTTGAAACAGAAAACGAAGTATTGAAGCCATACGTCCCAATCAGTTTTATCAACCGATATATATGAGCGTATGTATTCATTGAAAGTTCTATGACTACGTTCTATTGTTCCAACTGTCTGGTGGTGGTGTGCGGTGGATGTTATATTTTCAATTTCTAGGTATTTGCATAGATCATTTATAATTGAATTCTTATATTCTGTTCCCATGTCCGTAATGAACGTCTTCATTGGACCGTACTTCAGAATAAATGATTCAAAAATTGCTTTAGCGACAGTGTTCGCGTTCTTATTTGGAACTGGTATGGCAACTAAATATTTAGTTAGGTCACATATTAGAGTGACTGCATATTCGTTGCCATTTTCTGATTTTGGTAGTGGACCAATAGTGTCTACTATCACCCTGTCGAAAGCATTTATTGGCGTATCAGTTATTATCAATGGGGTCTTATTGTGCTTGGTTATTTTAGCTTTTTGGCATTTTTGACATTTTCGTATGTACTCAGTAATATCTCGAGTCATACCTTTCCAAAAATAATGTCTTTTGACCTTGGCCAAGGTTTTTGCAATGCCGATATGACCTCCTTGTATTGGATCGTCATGGAATTTAGACAGTATAGCTTCTTTCTCTTTTTGTTTTTCTATAAGGGTCACCGGGTTGAGTAGCGCTACTCTTAATGTATTCAATATTTTATTGCCCATTTGTTTAAAATTATCTATTGAAACATGTTCAAAGATATTTTCCCACGGTGCCATTTTGAGTTTGCTGATTTTGTTTATACCGGCTTGCATTTCAAGCCTTTGGAAAAATTGACCTAAGTCTAGGATTCCATTGGTATATAAATCTCTTACATCGTATCTTGCAGTAATTTTTCTACCATGTTTAAATAAACATAGCGTATCTTTTACATGCAAGGTCACTACTTTACGTACTTCGTCATTGTTTATGACTTCATATACGTTGGGCTTAGAAGCTTTCTCTATAGATTGCGTAGGCAATTCTATTTCTTTCTTATCCGCGCGGATTTTCTGTCTATTTTGATATCTAGTAGTGACTTTCATTATATTTCCTGTAATGTTTTGTAGATCTTTAATGGTTATTCTTGATAACGCATCAGCTACATGATTGTCTTTTCCCTTTAAATATTCAACTGTGAAATCATACTCTTCTAATTCTAGCCTCAAACGTGTCAGTTTAGAACTCGGATTGATCATTGAGAATAGGTATATTAAGGGTGTGTGATCTGTTTTCATTTTAAAGTGTTTTCCATAAATATATGGTGGAAAATGTAATATTGCCCAGTGAATTGCAGCTAATTCCTGCTCAGTTGTACATTTATTACTTTCTCCTTTATTGAAAGCTCTTGACGCGTATGCAATGGGAAGTTGGAGTCCGTTATGGTTTTGAGTTAAAACCGCTCCGCACGCTTGCTTACTTGCATCAGTAATTATACAGAATTCTTTGCTGAAATCAGGATATTGTAGCAAAGTAGGTTCCATGAGTTTTGTTTTTAAATATTTGAATGCTTTTTGGCATTCATCTGTCCATTCGAAAGGAACATTCTTTTTACATAATCTTGTTATGTGCCGTGAATATTCGGCGAAATTTTGTATGAAACGTCTCTAATAATTGCAAAATGCTATGAAACGTCTAGCGCCGTCCGCATTGTGCGGCGTAGGGTAATTCATAATGACATCATATTTCTTGTCATCCGGAAGTATTCCTTTATCTGTGCATTTATGACCGAGAAAAGTCACCTCATGCATAAAAAATGAGCATTTTTCTGGATGTAACTTTAGATTGTATTTCCTACATTTCTCAAAAACGTCTGTTTAGTTTTTAAGCATATGTTTTTCGGAACAACCTATAACTATTAAGTCATCCATATAAAGGAATGCTTGTGAAGGTTCTAATCCAGAGAATGCTATAGTCATCATTCTCTGAAATGAATTAGGCGCTATTTTTAGACCGAATGGTAGACGCGTGAAGCGATACGAGCCATTGCTCGTTGAAAATGACGTTATATCTCTTGTATTTTTTATACTCTTTTTTTAACTTTTTTGAAAAAAAGGAAAAAAGAGTATATTGGGTTTGTGAAATGTCCGTCCGTCCGTCTGTCTGTCCGTCTGTCCGTCTGTATGAACGCAGGTTTTTTCCACAGTTTTAAAGCTAGAGCAACCAAACTTGGTATACATGTTGGTATATACCATAGGCAGACAAAGTGTCAAGATTTCCCCCCCAACCCCACCCCTTCCCCCACAAACCGCAAAAACCTATATCTTCCACAGTTTTATAGCTAGAGTAACCAAATTTGGCACAAGGGCTACTTATCACATTCTTGATTGATCTGACAAAAAAAAATATAATTGCCACGCCCACTTCTGGCTCCGCAAAGAGGAGAAAAAAAGAGTATATCGCAGTCGGGTCCATCCGACTGCAACGTTCTTACTTGTTTCGAGTTCAATTTGATGAAATCCTGACATTAAGTCAAGGCATGAAAAATATGTTGCTCGTCCAAGTTGCTCCAAAATATCATCAATTCTTGGGAGTGGAAATTTATCGGACAGTAATTTTTTAATTTGACGATAGTCAATTACTAATCGCCATTTCTTTTGTTCTGAACCTGGAGATGGTTTTTTAGGGACAAGTAATAATGGGCTATTATATTCAGATACAGATGGTTCGACAATCCCGTCGGTGATCAATTTTCCAACTTGTTTCTGTATTTCGTCCACCTGACTGTGTGGGCTTCTATAATTTTTTATATACACTGGTTCATCATCTTTTAATCTCAGTTTTTGTTTATAAAAATTATTTGAGCTAATTGGTTCAGATTCCAATCCGAATTTATTATATTGGGTGCATAAGCTTGAAAGCTGTGATTTGAATTGTGGAGGAAAGTTTTTTTTTAGTTGAGATAATACAGATTTTTTTCTATTGTCTAGATTAGTTTTGACTACTTCGTAGTTCGAAAGTGATTCATACGCTAAATTATTTGTACTGACTACTTGATCTTTATTTGTTGTATTGAGTAGTCTTATAAAAGCGTTTTTAGATGTTGCTATGGTACTTGCTATGTAAATACCATGCTAAATTTCTTGATTTGGAATCAATACACTGTCTTCTTTTGAGTTTAGATCGATTTTTCTAATAACTAACAGCAAGATGCTGGCAGAAGTATTGAGTTGTTGCCAGAACTGTATGTTATTGGAACATAAATTGGAAATTTTAAGTTATTAGGTCTAATTATAAGCCAATCTTCAGATGGCTTGAAGTCTAATTGACAGTTGTATTTTTTAATAAAATCGATTCCTAATATGCCATCACAAAGAATAGCGAATTGTAGATCCACGATATGAAAATCGTGTTGGATTATGTACTTAGTGGTCTGTATCTCAATAGAAGTTAACCCCTTGGATTTGGTTACTTCTTGACTTATTCCTTTTATGTCTATAATATAATTGCCTTCTATGTCATGAAAGACATCAGAATTTTCTTTAACTATTGAAATGTCTGCACCTGTGTCTACTAAAAAGACAAGTTCTTTTCCTGTAGCCACATGGTTGAATGATACAAATATGTTCTGACTGAGATTAATGGTATGAACCCTTGCATTTTCTACTGTTGAACATTTAAAGGGTTTTGCGAGTTTTCCGATGTATTATTGGTTACTCTGACATTACTTGGGTTATTATTGTTGTGGCCTCGACTCGAGTTGCCACGGCCTCTTGAGTTTCCTCTATATTGGACTCGTCCATTATTGTATTGGGTACTATTGTTGTAATTATTGTTGTAATTATTGTTGCGACTTCGAAAATTACCTCTATAATTTCCACGTCCGCGGTTTCCACCACGCTGTGGGTAATTTTGCTCTACCTCTAGTGTGTACTGGTTAGCATTTTTATTGCGTTGCTGTAAGTTCATCAGTTTAGCTGATAATACTTCTACAGTTTTGCCTCTGACATTGCTTTTTAATCTGGAAATGACTTCAGTTATTGTTGTTTCATTTCCGACTAAATTTCTGGCGACACCTTTTAGCCTTGATTTTATTATCGAAACTGCTAATTGTTCGTGTTCGCCTGTTATAAACTCCAATATTTGTAATGCATCAACAAAACTTTGTAAGTTTTCAGCTTTATCATCAAAAACTGGTATAAGCTTAGTTGCTGTATTAATAAAATCAATATTAGTTTGTGCCATTGTGATATTGTTGCCTGGTTTATTCTCTATTATGCTTGAAGAAGTATCAGAATCTGTTGAATTATCCAGATCTGAACAGTAAGATTATTTAAATCCTGTTCTTCTATTTTAGGGTTTGTCTCAAGCTCTTCTGACTCTATTTGGTCAGTGTCAGTTTGTTCTGTTGATTCCGGTTCATCACCAGTTTCAATTGTTAGAGAAGAGTTAAGTATGGTTGGTACTGATATATCTAAATTGAACTTTAGTTTAATGGATATTAAATTAGATCGTAGTCTGATCAAAAATTTTGATACTTGGGACCAATGATCTTGATTTAATTTTTCTCTCTGGCCATGTACTAGTATACGTGCTTCATAAAAGCATTTTACTAGTATTTCTACATGTTTCTTAATAGTGTTTTTTTTTTTTTTTTTATTTAATTTGCCTGTTTTGTGTAAGTGACTTATATGATTCATCAAAGTCGATTTTAATGTTATTTATTTCTTTATATAATTCATTCCATTCCGTATTATTATGGATATGAACACTTCCTTTAAGATAAGGGTAAACTGAACTGTTTCTCTAATTGCCTTTAGTATAGCCATATTTTATTTAATATATACATATATATTTTTTTTTTGTTTCATTTTCTTAAGGTTACTAAATTAATTATTTGGTTATTTTTTTTAATGTTGTTTGTGCTCTTTTTTTTTAATTAAATTTTGTCCAGGTCATTTCCCTGGCTCATATATTTCTTTTTTAAACATTTATTATGTAATTTATATGGCTTATAAAAACAATTTTCGCACATTATAACAACAATTATTATTAACAGTGTGTGTATTAATTCTAAGTCATTATTATTTGACTCTACTTTATTAATGACATTCGCAGTGGAGTCCACTGACTTAACGTCTACTATTGCCATTTTGGGCGTATATATATTTAAATTGTATTTATAACTATTTGTTGTATATTTTTGTAAATTTGTAAATTTTTCTATTGCATTGCTTTGCATTTATGTTTACAAGTGTTTCTACCTATTGTTTTGTATAGCTTTACGGGCTATACTTCTAATCGAGCGGAGATGGTTCCGCACAATTTTACAAAATTTTTTTTTTTAATTATAATTATGTTTACTGTTGCTCCATGTAGTAACTTCAGATGTCCTCCGCGTCAGCTGGTCGTCGTCGGTTTAGCTACGCTGACGCTCCTTCGTAGGCGAAAGTGGCGGAGTGCCCCTCGCGCTGTTGTTTTCCCTGCTGCTGATGTCCGTGGCCTATTGGCTCAGGCGGGGCCGGTGCCAGTCTTCGCACTGGTCTTTGGTTTCAGGCATGTGGATTTGCATGCTGTAGCGTATAGTGGTCCAGGGCAGTCGTTCGGGCATACGTCAGGTTTTTTTCGGCAACAGCTTTGGAAATGGTGGTTTTTTAGTTAATATTTCATTTATAATTTTTATATTTGCTGAGTGAGTTGCGGGATTTGGCTTTCTTTGCTGGAGGCTTTCTTTCAGAAAATCAAGTTCAGCAGTTAATTTTTGTGCTGTTGCCCATGTGGGTGGTATATTCGTATATAATAGCCACTTAATGTGTGCTATTCTTTTATTTTTCTTGTTTTTCTGGCCTCCGCGTTTGCCCATTACTCGCACTCTACTCACTCAGACTTTTGGTTTTTCCTTCCAATCTACTGCGCTGGCGTAAGGGACGGATTGCCTTTCACACTTGTTGCTTGTTGTTGTTGTCATTCCAGTTGTTGTAGTTGTTTGCTGTTGATGTTGTTGCCATGTTGTATCCGAAGATTGCAGTTGTTTAACTTTTGTTCCATGTCACGGTCATCTTTCATTTTGGTACCACAATTAGTCGGGGTGTGTGGCCAACCCTTTAAGCTATCACGGTCGCCATGTAGTAACTTCAGTAATACTTTTTAGTTATTTGTAATATATATATTTATTCGGGAGCAGCGAAGGTGCCGCTTCCAACGTTCAGTTGAATCTGTCCTTAAACATTTTACTTAGGTTCTAAGTAAGCCTAAGTCTCATTGCTGCGCTGCCCACAGTTGGACAGCAGAGAGAGACGGTTATGTATATTCAATATATATTATATATGTATGTATATTATATGTGTATTTATGCTCTCTTAAGCTGGAGCGCTAGGGCATATGCATACACTTGAGTTCGGTCAAGTGGTCGGCGAGTGTAAGCAGAATGCTGACACTTGCACATTCTGTGACAGCGCCGATCGACTCATATTTCGGCCACGGGCTTAAGACCGGGACTCTGTTTATGTAAACACTGCAACAAAGTGTTGCAGTGTGTTCACTTTAAGTACTCTTGGTACAGTAGATATTCAATATGTATGCATACTACAATATACCAACAGGTTTACTAAATTTGGTTTCTCGAGCTTCAAAAAATTGCGTTCATACGGACGGACGGACAAACTGTCACAAACCCAATTTTCAGAAACGGAATTGATTGCTGTTCTGAATTCCTAAACGCGTCAAACTCATACGTTCTTAAAAGTTTTGCTTTTTTGCCTGCGGAATGAAAAGTTATTGTCAGATTATACAGGAAATTCAGATCAAAAATTCTTATTTTCAATTTTCATATAATTTTTCATCTTATTATTATTATTGGAAAACGGTCTGTTCCCGACTTAGAATATGTCTACTAGAAGACAACTAAGTAGACATATTGCTATCAAAACTCAATTTCAAGTTCGGTTCCCAAAATAGTGAAAACGAAACCATTCCGATCAGAAATCAGAACAGTAATTTTTAAAACGTTGGAATCCATTCGTTTTTACTTTTTAAAAACGTTCGTGATTCGGATTAACTTTAAACAGCTAGTATTTTCACAAAATTAAAAAAAACAAGTAAGAATGCTCTAGTCGAGTGTGCCCGACTACGAGACTCCCTGCTCCCAACTTGCATTTCAAGCAGTTCAGCGGCAACACAAGCAAGCAGTGCACTTAACTCGTAAACTGCTTGTCAAACTGTTGTTGCTGCCAGCTGAGACGGGCGTAATAGATTCTTCTATAACTTTGGTGCTATTTATCCGATCGTGTTGAAATTTACACATCCGAAAGAGATTGATTAAACATACATGTGTGCCAAAAATTAAAGCTTTATCTTTAAAACTGTGGCTGTGGGAGATTTTTGCGGGGTTGCGGGGGGGTGCATCCGAAATTTGAAATAAACTTGATCTGCGTATGGTATACAGGAACCTGCATGCCAAGTTTGGTGTCTCTAGCTCTTATAGTCTCTGAGATCTGTGTGCTCATACGGACAGACGGACAGACAGACAGACACACGGACATGGCTAGTTCGTCTCGGCTGTTGATCCTGATCAAGAATATATATAGTTTATATAGTCGGAAATGCCTCCTTCTGTCTGTTACACACATTTGCAGTACTTTATAACTCCCTTTTTCCCATTTTTAATGGGAACAGGGAGTAAAAAGAAAAAAATAAATAAAAACGCTCGCATTGGATTGTCCAGCATTGCGAACGCTAGTTCTAATTTGCGAAGGTTCTAATTCCCGAGCGATTATGCGTATCTTATTGTTTATTTCTGTAAAAAGAAATGCGAATCGCAAGAACATTTATATTTATTTATCACTTAAACTTTTGAACATCCTTCAATGTGTACAAAGAGATGTCACCCGACAAAAGCGACAGATCGGCTAGACTTTGATTGGTTCGCCGTGGTATATGCGAGGTCATCTTGCCACTCGTCTCAGGCATTTTCATCTTGCCATCGTGTCGCAGCACTGTTGGCTCCACCGCCGTATTCAAATACTTTTGTATCTTCGGTACGCTGGGCATCGGCATTGGCGTGCGTTCATCGACAACCTGTTGAAGGATACACAAATTAATGATTTAAATAGTCAACAGAAAATAATTATATAGTACTTTTCGTAAAAAGCGATAGAAGAGAAAAAAAAAAGCTTACAAAGATTTTATTACTATCAAAATATTAGTTATTTGTGTAGGATGGCCGGCTAAATGTTCTCAAATAATGTTTGAAGAATTGATTTGATAAGTTTAGTTGTTTATTTAACAAATATATATAGTTGAAAATTATACAAAATAGTTACACAAATTTGGACACGAGCAACGAGCAATAGCGATACACACGAACTGACTCTGTTTCTTCTTCCTCTTCATTTTTAGTTGCCGAGTCGATCGATAAACGATATATGTGTTGCGATAATAATGTAGTAAACGATATACGAAACGAAATTAAATGTGTAGCGTTTCCACTATGCTACGATTTAAATTAACGGGTCGGATTGTAAGTCCGGCCGCTCCTAGTAACCCTATCGGATCCCACATTCGGCCGTCCTGACTCTTCATTCGACTCGAATGAAGCATCTTCTACTGACTCAGGTTGATACTCCCACTTTTTCACGTACTCGGCTACGGTTGTAGTTTTCCCCGAACCTTCGTGGTCACCTACTTTTTCTACATCATATCTACCGTGGGCTTGAACTTTTATAATTTAATACGGACCAAAGAATTTAGGCTTCAACTTTAAACCAGTGCCGTATTGAATTCGCTTAATGGCTACTAATTCATTAATTTTGTATTTCAGCTCTTTAATACGAGTTTTATTGAACGATTTACGATTTTCTTGCTGAATCTTAGAAATATTCCTTAGAGCTTCTTTGCGGGCTACTTCCCTTTCATAATCTAGTTCTTTAATGAAAGCATCTTCTAATAATTCCTGCAAATCTGATATTTTATTCAACCTCATCTCAACCCCAGTTAGCAATCTAAACGGTGAAACTTTAGTGCTTCTCGGCGGTGTGCTGTTAATTGTTTGCTGTACGACATCGACATGCCTATACCAGCTACATGGATTTTCATGACACAGCTTCGATAGCATTGGTATAACGATTTTGTGGATGCGTTCCACTTGCCCGTTACCGCGAGGAACTCCTTCGCAGTATTCCCTAAACATGTTTGCAACAAATGCAGCGCCTCTGTCCGAAATAATGCGTTTTGGGTTACCAAACACTGCAGCCTGCCGTTTTAGTCGATCTACAACTCCTTCTGCCGTGGTATTTTTGGTCGGATAAAGCCAAACAAACTTTGAGAAGGCATCCACTATCACGAGAATATAGTTATAGCTTTTGTTTGTCTGTTCCATTGGACCAACATGATCCACATGGTATGTCCCTAAAGGTATGTCCTCTTTGTCGATCGGAGCCAAAATCCTTCCTTTCTACCTGCCCTACACTCAGATATTATGCATTCAATGCAACTTTTGACAATTTTGGGCACTTTTGCTGACAGCTGAGGAATATAGAAAGTTTTTTCAATTGCATCTTGAGTTCGCTTGGCTGAGAAATGTCCTTGTTTATGAGCGGTTCTTATAATCTCATCTTCCATAAGGGATGGTATGACTATAAGTTCCTTAATGGGATCCTTATACAAAATACCGTGCTTTACGAAAAAATCTTCGAACGTGCCACTATCCAAGGCAGCCATCACTGCTCGAACCCAATCATCTCTATCTTGTGCTTGCTGCAATCTGTGAAGCAGTGAATCTTCTAACGTGAGACACGAAACGCGACTCAACGCATCTACATGCTTCATTTTGCTACCACTTCGATGTTCAATTTCATAGTCAAAATCCTGGAGAAATAATGCCCAACGCGAAACTCTTAACGGAATGTCACCACGCTTTTTCATGGTCATCGCGAATGCATTACAATCAGTAATTATCTTAAATTTTGTACCGAGTAGGTACACACGCCATTTATTTAGAGCTTCGACAATAGCCAACACCTCGAGCTCATAAGAGTGGTATTTTTCTTCTGCTGGCTTCGTCTTTCGGCTTAAATTCTGAACTGGGTGAAAAAGTTGATCGTCAAGACTTTTTTGCAAGAGCACACCCCCATAGCCATGCATAGAAGCGTCCGTATGTACCTCAGTCTGAGCTTTCGGGTTGTATAAACATAACACTGGAGCGCTAATGAGTGCTGTTTGCAATTTCCTGAACGCGGCAAGTTGCTCTTCGGCAAACTTAAACTGTGCATCCTTACGAAGCAAGTCGGAAAGTGGTTTGGCTACCAACGCGAATGATTCGATGAATCGCCTAAAGTAAGATGCTAATTCGAGAAAACGCTGCAAGCTCTTACGATCATGTGGTATAGGGAAATTCTTAACAGCTTGTGTTTTTGTCACCGATGGTCTTATTGTGCCTCTTTCTACAACGTACCCCAAAAAGTCAACTTTTTTCATAATAAACTGGCACTTACTCCATTTAATACGCAAATTAAACTCTGCTGCTCTGTCAAGTACCCGATTTAACTTTTGAATGCCATCCTTTATATCCTTGGAGGGAATAATTAGGTCATCCATATAAGTTACGACTGTACCATCCTGTACCATATCCAACAGAATCGCATAAATGTACCGAGAAAATACAGCTGGAGAATTCGATATTCCAAATGGAACATAAAGAAATTCAAATTGACCTCCATGAGTCACGAAAGATGTATATTTTCTCGAATCAGGCTCAACTGGAACGTGAAAGAATCCATTGGCAAGGTCAAGTGTTGTGAACACGTTATGGCCCTGCAATCTCTCAACTACGTCATCCAGCAACGGCATAGGAAAATTGTCTCTCACTATTTTTGCGTTTAAACGTCTATAGTCACAGCATAGTCTCTTACTGCCATCTTTTTTTGAAACAAGGACAATGGGAGACGCATACTCAGATGTACTCGCTTGTATGATCCCATCTGCTAGCCACTTTTCAATCTGAGAGTCAACAATACATTTATCGGCATGTGACATGCGCCTTGGGCGTTCGAAAACTGGATACTCATCGTTTAACAATATTTTCATTTCTATTGGGCTTTTTCTTTTCATTTCAGGTGCATAGTTGTTAACTAATGCTTTCACTTCCTCGGCTATCGGACTTTCTAGATGAGATAAGTCGATCTCAGACTCATCTGTAGCTGCGAATAAACACAAATCTTTAAATTCTTGTAAGAGCTGTAATGGTTCAATCTCTTTGACAGTCTTACTTGAATTTTCTGTACCTGGGTCTGAAATTTCCTTGCTGTCATTTGCCCTAGACCGAAACTCTACAGAATTCTCACTTACGACCAGGTCGACTATCTTTAATACACTATTTCCGATAACAGCTGAATATTTAATGTCATTTTTACCAATAACGTGAAAGGGTATTTCCAATTGACTACCATCTACCTCAACTTGAGTTACAAAACTACCTAGTGTATTCAGCTCACTATTACAGATGCCAACAAGACAGTGTGTCTCGTCATTCATCTCAATATTCCCTAGCTTTTCGACTACATCTTCACGTATCAGACAAAGGTCACAGCCCGTATCAATCAGTGCAGAGAAACTTATGTTTTTGCAGGTCAAAACTTTAAAAACACATTTTCCGCTACTGTTAACTCTGTTTGTCATGGTGTTAGCGTTCTTTCCTTCTGTCTTCACTACTGTCTTCGAGCCTATACAATCAACTGCTTTATGCCCTGGTTGATCACACTTGTAACATTTCATGGGCTGCTTGCATGCTTTTGCCAAATGTGATGGGTCACCACATTTAAAACATTTTCTAGTTTGCCCCTTATTTAAATCCGGTTTATTTTCCTTCTTCTCATTTACTTTATCTGAACTAGTCACTGGAGGACGATTGCTGCGAACTTTCTCATAAATCTTAATTTGCTCCTTAAGTTCCTGAATATTTTTGGCTTGATACAAATTCGATTTATTGCTTCTCATGTCAGGTATTCCTTCAATAAAGTATTCAATCAAACTTGTGTCATCTAATTTAACTGGCTTTCCAATTTCCATAAGACTGTAAAGATATTCTCGGTAGTCCTCGCCTTGACGCTTGCGTCTGTTCCGTAACATTCGATGTACTTCGATTGATGAAACTTCAATCCCAAATTCATTCAACAACTTTTGCTTTAAAACCTTCCAATCAGAAATGCCACTTTGACTACGCACGAACATCTTCGCAGCCCCTTTTAACAAATGCTTGGAGTATATGAACTTCTGAAGATCATTCCACTGCACCGCATCAGCATTATCTTCAAACTCCTGAATCCATTGTTCAATCGACGGCTGACCTGACCCGGTAAACTGTGAAAGTGATTCCTCAATATCCCGTAATGTGAATGTTGTACGCCCTGCTTCAATTCGATCAGAACAAATTGTCTGAGCCTCATCATACTGGGATTCGTCTTCCAAATCTTCCTCAACTTGCAACCCAAAATGTTCCAACAGTCGGTCTTGCAACGTTGGTTTTCTGCCGGTCGTGGACAGGTTCAGTACCGACAACTTTTCCTTTAACAAGCCAACTGTTAACGCTAAAATCTCGTCTCTGTTCATTTTGTGTTCGCTGTTACTCGCTCTTTACATATATGTAGCAGCTGGGTTATTAACGTTCGACATCGTAGTAGCGCAGCGAGTTTCGGCTTTACACACGCCAAGTTCTAAACACAACTGCCTGCGTCTTCTTTCTGTGTTTACCACCGAACCACACTCGGCGACAGCGACGCTACGCTGTCGCCTCGCTAAAACGGCACTTCTTAAGCGACAACATGCAGACAACCTATCACAGCACGCTTAGAGGCTGATGCAATATAAACATACTTGTGAAATTAGTCTTCTAGTGAAATTCCGAGACTGCATACACATACACTCATACCAACATCCACACACTCTTAGTGTGCGCCGACACGGCCATCCTGACCATTACACGACCTCGTGCAATTTTACCAAAGATGCTTTGTTACCAAATAACCAACTTATAAAGTTTATTCAAGTATAACTTATAATTTCCATTACAATTTACATCTTCATTTTTACATTATCATTAACCATTCAGGTTTCTCACTATGTTATCTAATGCGCCACACGCCATGATCAAAACAATTGTTTTGCACTTGTGCTTACATTATTATTACAAATTTCATTATTAGCCCTTAAGGCACCTGTACTGTCTCTTTCAACAGTTTATTTTTACATGCTTTCATTACTGTCTCTTTCAACAGTGTCTTTTTCAACTATTTCATTACTGTCTCTTTCAACAGTTTCTTTTTCAACCATTTCATTACTGTCTCTTTCAGCAGTTTCTTTTTCAACCATTTCATTACTGTCTCTTTCAACAGTGTCTTTTTCAACTATTTCATTACTGTCTCTTTCAACAGTTTCTTTTTCAACCATTTCATTACTGTCTCTTTCAACAGTTTCTTTTTCAACCATTTCATTACTGTCTCTTTCAACAGTTTCTGTTTCAACTTTTTCATTATTTAAATCCTTTTCACAACTTTCAAACTCAACTGGTACATACTCATTTGGCATTTTTCTTAAGTCATCATGAGCATATTTATATTTTCTATTATTTGTCAAGGACCTAAGCATATATCTATCCCCCTCTAACAATTCAGTTATTTGAAACGGCCCCTTAAACTTTGGACTTAACTTTGTTTGATGCCTCTCTTCATTTTTTAACAATACGAAATCTCCAACCCTAAATCCAACAACTTTAGCCTTGTTTTTATCAAATTGCTCCTTGTTATATGCTGCTGCGGCTGAAATATTTTGACCTGCTCGTGCTCTCACTTCTGTCAAGTCGATCTCTTCTACCATATCGCAGGGTGGAAGCAATCCCAACGGGCGGGCAACTTTGCCGATAAACAATTCTAAGGGGCTTGCCTTTGTCACTCGACTAACCGTACAGTTCAAAGCTAATTGAACTTCTCCTAAAGCATCTTGCCAAGATCGATTGCTAGTTTCAACGGCGGTTAATAAGTTCTTTAAGGTGCTCATAATGCGTTCAACTTGTCCGTTTGCTCTACTTGCACCTGTCGCGATCAAATGCAAATTAATTTTTTGTTGTGAACAAAACTCACTAAATCTACTGCTGGCAAAACATCTGCCCTGATCCGCTATCACGCGATTTGGTACTCCAAACAGAGAAATAGCAGACGTGACAGCATTTATGCAATTTTCAGCATCAATTTTAAGCGTGTGGGTTAAATAAACAAATTTAGTAAAGGCGTCCACCTGAACAATGATATACTCTTTCTGATCAGACTTGCCACTCAACTTTCCGGTTATGTCGATGTGAATGGTGTGCCAAGGTGTATTTACTTTTGGTATTGGATGAAGACTTACTTGAACTTTACCCGAAGAAGACTTTGACATTTTACACGTAATGCAGTTCTCAACAAACTTCCGACTATACTTGGACATGTTATCGAACCAGTAATAGTCGTAAGCCTTATCTAAAGTCTTCTCCCATCCCAAATGCATGATGGACTCGTGGATCTGATTTATTACGGACCATCTAAATGGTCGAGGAACAATTGGTAAAGATCGAGTTCTGCCATTTCGCTGAATTTTTCGATATAATATTCCTGCTCGCAACTCGTAAGTTTTGGCAATGTCCTCAGCAAGAGAATTTTCTTTCATTTTATTTACAATATTAACTATTTCAAAATCTTGACGCTGTTCGGCCAAAAGCCAATTGTCAGATATTTCTGCCAAATTAACTCGTTTTTCTGGAATTTTACAAGTCAACTCTGCTGAAGGCAGATTTCTTGAAAAGAAGTCAACATGAGACATTCGTTTACCTTCTTTATATTGTATGTCAAATGTAAAAGACTGTAAATACGCCCACCATCTTTGTACCCTGGAACATAGATCCTGTTTAAGTCTTGATGCTTTAAGTGAGTTACAATCAGTGAAGACAACAAAATTTCTACCCAATAAATAATGGCGAAAATGTTTTATAGACAAAACAACAGCAAGGGTTTCCAATTCATAGGAATGATACCGTGATTCAGCAGGAGAAGCAGCCTTACTAAAATATTCAATGACATGAGACTTGTTGTTGATTTTGTGTAACAAGATGGCACCGTATCCCCGAGAACTTGCATCGGTATGCAACTCAATAGGATGATTTGGATCAAAAATTACTAAGACTGGCTTTCGTGTAAGGATAGAAATAACTTTTTGTCTAATTTCTTCATGTTCCGATCTCCACACAAAATCATAAAACAGGAAAATCCTTGCATAAATTGCCTGAAGTAAGTCGCCAATCCAATGAATTGGCGTAAAGCAGAGACTGACTGAGGAGGTGGCAAGGTAGTTAACGCTGTAGCTTTAAGCGGATTCGGGCGGATTTCACCTGCACTCACCTCATATCCCAGATATTGAACTGTTGACTTGAGGAAAGAACATTTTTTTATATTAAATGAAAATCCAGCATTTGTGAGACAATCAAGAGTAATTTGCAACCTTTCCAAAGCCTCACTTTTTGTTGTAGCAGCCACCATTACGTCATCCATATGAACGACAACAAACGTATTTGCAAGGTCTCCAAGTGCTTGCATGACTATGCGTTGAAATATTGAAGGTGCATTCTTGAGCCCAAAAGGCATTGCCAAAAATTCGTATTGCCCGTCTGGAGTGACAAATGCTGTACACTCTACCGATTCTTTGTGCATGGAAATTTGATAATACCCACTTGCCATGTCTAAACATGTGAAATATTTCGCTCCATAAAGTCTGGCTATCTGGTCTGATATAAGGGGCAAGGGACATCTATCTGCGGCTGTATTAATTTACAAATTTACTGCAAGATCAGTATTTAATTTACAAAATTTCTCATCATTTGAACAATAGTTTACAGTTTTTGATCTAATAATTTCGAATTTTCCTGGTGATATTATAACATTAAATCCAGGGGACAGTACTTCTCGACCAATAATAATATCATTCTTCAAATACTCATTGTCCACAACATAAAACAAAACTTCAATACAGTGTTGACCAATTTTTACGTTGCTAAGTATTTGCAATGTGCTACATATGCCGCCACTACCAATACCCTTTAACATCACTACATTGTTAATTCTTTTACCAACTAATTTAACACTTATCTTTTGTTTTATCAATGAACATTCCGCTCCAGAGTCGAATGTTGTTATAAACGTTTGACCATGATGAACCATCACTCCTTTGGGCTCAACAACTTCGCATAGCTCCACTCTTTTCATCTGGTGTGTATCCTTGACCTTATCCATTTTGGGCTTACTGCAATGTGTTGAAATATGACCAAGTTCACCACACTTAAAGCAGGTTACATTGGCTTTTTGCTGGTGGCCAAATGCACTCCTGCCGCTACTGTTCATAGCCAGAGACGAGGGATGATTTTGCTGCTGTCTAGCTCGACATTCCATCATCTTGTGGCCTAATTTTCCACAGAAATGGCATTTGACTGTTGAAAATTTCGGACGCTTTATGTCAGGTGAAGACATTTCCTCTTGCAAATTTTTCTTCCTTTTGTTGAACGTGAATGCTTTAAGCTCGGTTTGCAATTTACTTCTGGTACGCATATTTGAAGTAAAGGTTAGGCGCTGCAATCTGTTATCAACGTGAGCCATCTTCGCAAGCGTCACAGAAACTGCAATTTCCTCCACGTCCATGTCGCGCCATTTCGTGGTAAGTGACGTCACCATACGACTAGCATAATTGGAGAGGCATTCACCATCGGTCGGACAATTAGCTAACATTGACAGAAACATAGCCGCTGGCGTTTCTACACTGCCAAAACGCTGCATGAAAAGTTCTTTAAATTCGTCCCACGTTATGTCAGGATAACATATTTGTGAAAGCCACTACGACGCACTACCTTCCAACGAAGCACTCAAGGCCATCACCAACGCGCTGCCTTTTATGGTATTTTCTGCCAAAATTATATTTACTGTTGAGCACCACGCCGATGCGTCGGCGCCATCAAGGTCTGCGTTGAATTTTGGTAGCACAATTGTTTTTTTATTTGTTGTTTCGGGTGTCGCGGATTGTACGACTTTGATAAGCTCGATCAAATTTTTATTTTGTAATTCCATTAAAATTCGCCATGGCCCATCTGATTCACTAGGTAGCGAGCCAGATCCCACTTCTGATGTAGCAGCTGGGTTATTAACGTTCGACATCGTAGTAGCGCAGCGAGTTTCGGCTTTACACACGCCAAGTTCTAAACACAACTGCCTGCGTCTTCTTTCTGTGTTTACCATCGAACCACACTCGGCGACAGCGACGCTACGCTGTCGCCTCGCTAAAACGGCACTTCTTAAGCGACAACATGCAGACAACCTATCACAGCACGCTTAGAGGCTGATGCAATATAAACATACTTGTGAAATTAGTCTTCTAGTGAAATTCCGAGACTGCATACACATACACTCATACCAACATCCACACACTCTTAGTGTGCGCCGACATATACATAAACTTGAAATCCAAAAATTCGTTGTTACTTAAAATGACAACATATGCAAACTTTACCAGAATATAATAAAAATTCAATTTTTATGTGCTCTGTTACTGCTCTGTTAATGTGCAGTTCGACACACCCTGTGCTCCGCGCTGCCGTCACCAATGCAATCCAAGATCCAATTCCCGCCTGAATCCGCGCTGTCTGTCCGCTGCCACTCTGCTCTGCCGCTGATACTATTCCTCCGACGAATATGCACCTTTTACAGATCTCCGCTATACAGCCACCGCCACGTAGATCTGCAAATTCCTCTCAGCTTCGTTGTGTACAAAATTTTGCGCTATCCAGCCCATGCCACGCAAAAGTTGCAACAACTCCTTCTCTCTTGCACTTTACAGCCTCTGCTACGCACAACTAGTCGTCTCGCTCTGACATTCACGCTGCATGCAGGTTTTTTCTGCTGCTGCCTCAAGCCGATTCCAGAAATTTCTTTGCATTTAGTGATGCAATAAGAAAATTACGTCATCTTTTCCTTGCATATAAATTTTGATGAATTATAATGCAACCACTTAGTTCGTATCTTCGCTATTTTGTCATTTCACTTTTGCTCTCGTATTTCACCATAATTTGTAACACATTTTCACAAGTCAATCTCGCAAGTCAATCTCACTTCTGACACCAATTTGTAGGATGGCCGGCTAAATGTTCTCAAATAATGTTTGAATAATTGATTTGATAAGTTTAGTTGTTTATTTAACAAATATATATAGTTGAAAATTATACAAAATAGTTACACAAATTTGGACACGAGCAACGAGCAATAGCGATACACACGAACTGACTCTGTTTCTTCTTCCTCTTCATTTTTAGTTGCCGAGTCGATCGATAAACGATATATGTGTTGCGATAATAATGTAGTAAACGATATACGAAACGAAATTAAATGTGTAGCGTTTCCACTATGCTACGATTTAAATTAACGGGTCGGATTGTAAGTCCGGCCGCTCCTAGTAACCCTATCGGATCCCACATTTGTTAAATTTTATGTAATGTAATATTCGAAAACATACTTGTTTGTATAGAACTCTGAGACGAGAGATGGAGATGGGTGTGATGAAGCAGAGAGAAAACACACTTACCCGTTTCAATTCAGATGATATGTATGCCTTCTTCGGCAGGAAGCAAGCAGTGCTATCAATACCATCAATAAATTCCTTAAATGGATTGAAACTTTCAGCTGTCGATGCTGACTGTGTTCGTTTCAACTGGCAAATTCGCGACTCTTGCTCCAATTCCATGATGCTCAGTGAATTGAACGAATCCGTTATATTTTGGGTTTGCCGGAACTGGCTCATTAGTGGTGCGATGCCCGATTTTCGTATATATGTCCGAATGGGACTGACAATGTGTGCAAAGTGATTTTTTTGAACCTTTAACTGCTGGCGACTCATCGGTATGCCAGTGGGATGTTTAAAGAATTTGCTTTTTGGCAAATCCATATTGATATTATAGTGCGACATGATGGATGCGGCAGGCGGCTGTTTGTTGCTGCTTTTGCTGCTGCCTGGCTGTAGTGGCTTGGACTGCACTTTTTCGGGTGTTAAGACAAATGTATTCTGCTTGGGCAGAATTTGATTTGATAATCTGGTTGTTGTGTGCTTTGTTGCCGGGCTGGGAAGAGATGTTGCTACCTTGGCTGCCATTATATCCATACCCTTTTGCATCATGTACTCCATTTCCTCGATGGTATCGTTAAAATATATAGATTTGTTCTCCTTATTTTCGTCAATAGATGATTCTTCCTGTTTAATGTCAACCTCAAAATCAAGCTCCTCCTCCTCGCTCGATGAGGACAATTCAATTATTGTATTTTCAGCCGCATCGCTTACAATTGTTTCACTTAGTTCCTCGCCCAGCACACAATTCATTAAAGAGTCGTCCAAATTGCACAACAGTTCATCCTGCTCGGCTTTGGACATGCCAGGTGGCTTGGCTTTGGCAATGGCTGCATAAAACAAATCATCAATGTTCAACGTTGTTGCTGCCTTCGACGAGCTGCTCGCCAACGAACTGTCAGCGGCTGTCTCATAGCAGCTGGAACTGGATGCAATTGTATCGAAGCTTTGTGCAGTCTCAAGTGTATCTGCGGTTTTAAAGCTGCTGTTGCTGTTGTTCATGCCGGTTAGATCCGCCTCATTAGCCTCCAGTATGGTTGAGGGTCGCAGCAGACCCACCATTTTAACTGGCGAGATCTTAACCAAAGGTTGCAACACTGAAGAATCATTCGAATTTAATGTGACATCATTATCTCAGAAGCGAGATGGCTCCTCTATATCCTCCAGCTGTGTGCACTCGACACTCTTTAGTGGACTCTCGTTGTTTAGCAGTTCCTCGCCGTTCATCTCGTTCAACATACGACGCATTGAATCAATTTCCATGTCACTAGCTGCAAATAAATATTGTTAATATGTTACTTTCTTATCATACCGAAAAATACTTCGGGATCGGCACAAATGTTACTCAAATTGTTCATATTATAGGGATACAGCGATAGGGATCTCTACTTACAATTATTTGATTGACTGTTGCGGTCCTTGGCCAATGCCAACACCTGAACCTTATCATCGCTATGCAGATAATGGAAAAGTGTGCTATCTGGATCGGAAGCAGTCTTATCACACATGCGTTCCAACGCATCGAAACTCTCATCCAACTCCACTTTTTGCTCAATCTCACCACTTTTTAGTGTTGTTTCCGTTTCACTGTTTATGTTTGTGTTTGTGTTTATGGCCGATGCGGCTTGAATCTCATCTTGGTTTTGTCGGTTCGCCAGCTCAGCCTTCTTGGCTTTCATCAATGCCGGAAAGTCCAAAACAATATCCAAGCTATGACGTCGTTCCATTGAATCGTCTTGGGGTTTCACTACAACACGTGGAGCTCTAAAATACACACAAAAATAATGAAAGCAATTGATATTGGAACTTCCTAAATATACACAAACTAGATTCAATTCCTTTATTTGACACTACACTATATGAGAATTTGATTTTAAGTGATATATGTATGACTGTAATATCATATACATATTTGACATGCAGGCCATTCCAAACAAACTATGCTACACTCGAGCTACATTCATTCAGTCTACAGGTATGTATTTGTGTACATATATGTACCGATCCGAAAGCAGATGGTTGAGCAATTTTTGACGCCAAGCCCGATTGTCTTGAAATTTTTCCAAGCCGGACATTTCGTGCCTTTTTAGTTTTCTTATAGGTACGACAGACACCAAAATTACAAAACAAAATAACACAGAGGAAACAGATCGTATTATCTTTAAATTTCGTTCAAATTTACTTACTTAAATATCAAGAAACTTTTAAAAAGGAAAAACACAAATTTGCAGCCGCTTATGTTTAAATGAAACGATAACACACACAAGTATCGACGCGTGCCAATGATCAGGTAATTTTAAAAGGCAGATCCTCCGAATCGAAGGTGAATCGTGCCTAGAAAGAACCACAGGCAATAAAGGCCTAAGAGTATAAAATCCACAAAGCAATCTTTGGCATTTACTAGTTAATATTATTGGAGATTAGCAATAATAATTTCCGCGAGTTTTATTGTTCAATGGAAAATCAAGGATTTATTAAAGATAGTTCTAGGCACCTTGTCTGCCTATGGAATATACCAACAGGTTTACTAAATTTGGTTGCTCGAGCTTCAAAAAATTGCGTTCATACGGACGGACGGACAAACTGTCACAAACCCAATTTTCAGAAACGGAATTGATTGCTGTTCTGAATTCCTAAACGCGTCAAACTCATACGTTCTTAAAAGTTTTGCTTTTTTGCCTGCGGAATGAAAAGTTATTGTCAGATTATACAGGAAATTCAGATCAAAAATTCTTATCTTAAATTTTCATATAATTTTTCATCTTATTATTATTATTGGAAAACGGTCTGTTCCCGACTTAGAATATGTCTACTAGAAGACAACTAAGTAGACATATTGCTATCAAAACTCAATTTCAAGTTCGGTTCCCAAAATAGAGAAAACGAAACCATTCCGATCAGAAATCAGAACAGTAATTTGTGAAACGTTGGAATCCATTCGTTTTTACTTTTTAAAAACGTTCGTGATTCGGATTAACTTTAAACAGCTAGTATTTTCACAAAATTAAAAAAAAAAAGAAGAAAATAAATAAAAACGCTCACATTGGATTGTCCAGCATTGCGAACGCTAGCTCTAATTTGCGAAGGTTCTAATTCCCGAGCGATTATGCATATCTTATTGTTTATTTCTGTAAAAAGAAATGCGAATCACAAGAACATTTATATTTATTTATCACTTAAACTTTGGAGCATCCTTCAATGTGTACAAAGAGATGTCACCCGACAAAAGTGACAGATCGGCTAGACTTTGATTGGTTCGCCGTGGTATATGCGAGGTCATCTTGCCACTCGTCTAAGGCATTTTCATCTTGCCATCGTGTCGCAGCACTGTTGGCTCCACGGCCGTATTCAAATACTTTTGTATCTTCGGTACGCTGGTCATCGGCATTGGCGTGCGGGGGGGAAAGAGCACGACACCAGAGAAAGGCCAGAAAATGCAGCGGACTCGCAGCACTTTTCCTGGGCTTTCCTGGCGACCCACCAGACCGAAATCCCGCCGAACGTGCATCCAAAACACTCGGAACACGCTCGGAGGGATTCGGGTCGGGCAGAAGCCATAGGGCCAGCTACCCCCACTGCTCTCTCGATCCTCGTGAAATAGGTCGGTGCCCTGGTCGCACTGCTGCCGACGAATCACAGGCGCACGTGGTCGCGCCGTCGATCTTGGCAAAGGCAAAGATAAGTTGCAAGAGGCGGCCTGAGGCCCGACTTGTGTTTTTCAGGCTTATACGATGCCGGCGCGCGTGTCTGTCTGGCCGATGACTCCTGCCTTGGTTGGTAATCCTCTTTATCCTTTGTGTTGTTTGCTGCTAAGTCAATTTGGTTTCTCGCGTTAATTCACTCGCTCACTGGAGCGCCCGATTGTCGATCTGCTACTTCGCGCACTCAGAAACTGACTGACTCGGCATTTGACTCCAGTCGCGCTGAAGACCTCTGCTTGGACCATACTTTTCTTGATCGCCGTCGGCGTCGCTGCTCTCTGTCATGCAGGTGCTATCGCTGCGCTTTTCCGCACATGCAAAAACAGTCCTGCTGCCAGTCCTCTGCCCCGACCATACTTTTTGGATCGTCGTCGGCGTCGCTGCTCAATATAGTGCAGGTGTTATCGCTGCACTCTTCACACGTAGTCTAGCGGCGGCAGCTCGCTCACTCCTTTTCGGTTGCGCTCTGCTGACTTGGGCTGGCTACGCACTTCATAGCTTGCAGGTGTTATGGCTTGGCCGTTTACTCTGCTGGGGCCTGCTGATGCTGTCTCGCTTGCCGTGGTGTATCTAAGCTCTGCCGGCCGGCACTCTGTTCTCTGGTGTCGCGCTCTCTACTCTCTGGTCGTTTTTGTTAGTGATAAACAGCAGTGATGCGCCCGCTGGCTGTAGCTTTTTTTCTTTTGTCCTCTGTGTTTCTTTGTTTATTTATTTATTTCAGCGTTATGTGAAGGCCCAGAATGGCACTTCACACCCCCTCCTAACTTCGGGGGGGGAAAAGGGCGACGGTGACTTGCCGCTGGCAATTTATTGTCACCCGGAAAAAATGTGGGCCTATCTAGATCCGGTGGCGGCGGAACCGACCCGAATCGGGATGCGCCATCAGATCGTGCACATAGACGATAAGTTGCCCTGGCAGCCGGCGATCAATCGTTGACGACCGCCACTCTGGGGGTGTGCCCAGCCAGGTGTCCTCTCCCATCGTCTCGTCGGTGTCTGGTGACCTGTTCGTCCCTTCGGTGTTTGTTAACCCTTTTGCCTCGTCGGTGTTTGTTAATCCGTTTGCCTCGTCGGGGTTGGGTAACCCGTCAATGAGCCCAATCCCTGCTCCGAACGTCGTCCCGGCGGAATCCTCCAGCAGCCATATGCTGGCGGCGGTGTCTCTGGGGCCTGCGGTCGGTGTTGAAGGACTGCTGCCCCCGACACGGCAAAGTTTGGCCATGCCCCCATTGCCTCTGGGGTGACTATTTGTCTCGGGGTGTAGGGCGGTGGTGCCTCTCGTACCCCGAACGCTCCGGCGAAGTGCGTCGCTCTCTCTTCCTCGTCCGAGCCACCATCTGACGTCGCTGCTGTCGAGCTATCTAACGGCCGGTACTCCCGCGGCGGGGTGCTGCGCCCATCCTCTTGCCACATTTCGTTCAACTCTTCGATGGTGTAGTTGAGCGGCGCCCGTCTCCCGTTCGTACCGAACCGTCCATCCAGCGCGACGGACTCGTCGTCGGAGCTGATAACGACCGTTTCTTCGGCTGGCTCGTGGTTGTCGGGGAGGTTCATTGCCCAACCTAGGACTGCTGCCATACGGTTAATAAACTCGCTGTTCTGGTTTTTAGGGCGTGTGGTTGTCCCAAAGAACGGGGCTTCGAAAATCCCCTCCAGTCGTGGATCCGGCCGGAGTCGTGGGTCCCGCGCAGCAGGGCCCCTAGGGTGTCCTTCGTTACCACCGCTTACCCCTAGGGGCTCTGGTTCTGTCGGGTCACGATCCGGTTTCATCTGTGAAAGCTAAACAAACCAACCAAACAAGATTACCAACTTGTCCAGTTCTGCTGTATTTTGGCCCTGTTCGCCTATTGTCATCCGTCTTCAAGGTTGAGATTAGTAATCCCCGAAGGGCGTAAACGTAGGGTTAACTTTTAAGTTAGAGTTTGCCCTTTCGGGGAGGGGACGTTCTTCTTGTTTCTCGTTGTCCTTTTCCTAGCTTTACTCCTTGTCTTTTGGGCTGTCTGGTTCAGAGTACTCGTGTCTCGACGGGGGGTCGCGGCAGCCAATCCGGACACGCCGGTTGTCGGCGGCCTCTGCGAATATCACCTTGAGGGGGTCCTGGGGCACAAGGTTCATGATCCCAGTCGCATCCGGGGGTCCGGTGTTTGTGCTTCGGTGTAAGTTGCTGGTGGCCTGCTTGATACGGCTCGGCATGGGCATCTCAATCAGTTGAAGGTAGGCGCGACCACACTGGATCCGCACCTGGACTCCACACAAGAAATCGAGACCGAGAATAACGTCGTCCAAAACCTCGGGCAGGATCAGCAGCGGCATGACCGTTTCCTGTTGATCCAGCCGGATCTTCACGGTATTACTGGCGAGGGCTGGGTGTGCTGTCGTCCGGCCGATCCCCCGTCGGAAGGAGACGCTGTCCGTTTCCCGACCCCGAAGGTCGACAACAACCGATAGTCCGGGTGCCCCGACGACCGCACTCCCAGCAGAAGATCAGCTGAGAATTTCGGCATTTCCTGGAAAAATGTCCCATTTCTAAACAGTTCCGACACGCTCTCTTCACATCGATCGGCTTCTGCCTCATCCGGTTCGCGATCTCGGGGCTTCGAGATCCTAAGGCGCCGTCCATGGGTACGCTACCACCGTTGTTCGGGCTATCCCGCGGGGAACCAAAATACGTCGCTGGTCCTGGGCCGGTCGGCTTCCACATCGTTGCGTATCGGGTGGGGTCCCGATCCCTGGCGACCTCATAGCCGCTGATGAACCTTTTCAAAGTGGCTAGATCCTGAAACTCATGTCGTCGCGTGAACAACTGGTACTCCGGCAGTAAGTTCTCGTAAATCCTGTCCAGCTCTGCCTCCGGAGTGTAGTTAGCCCGCTGCATCATTAACCGTGGGTCGATCAAATAATGTTTGAACTGGTCTCCTGGTCGCTGGTAACGGTCCCGAATGTTGTCCTCCGATCGCTGAAAGTAGCGAGGGGGTAGGAAAAATGCCAAGAGCTACTTTTTGGTTCCTTCCCACGACTCGGACTGCATTCCGAATGTCCAGAACCAATCTTCGGCTCGCCCAGTAAGCAATACCGATATGACCCTGGGCAATTGGTCGACACTCACCTGGTAGGATGCCAGGACATATACATGGCATGCACATATACACATACACACATACACACATACAAACATACACACACACACACACATACACACATACACACATACACACATACACACATACACACATACACACATACACACATACACACATACACACATACACATACACATACACATACACTTACAGGGCAGGGTGTGGGGGGGGGGCAAAGGGGGGAAAGAGCACGACACCAGAGAAAGCCCAGAAAATGCAGCGGACTCGCAGCACATTCCCTGGAATTCTCTGGCAACCCGCCAGACTGAAATCCCACCGAACGTGCAGAGAAAACACTCGGAACACGCTCGGAGGGATTCGGGCCGGGCAGGGTGTGTGGGGGGGAGGGGGGGGGGCAAAGGGGGGAAAGAGCACGACACCAGAGAAAGGCCAGAAAATGCAGCGGACCCGCAGCACATTCCCTGGAATTCTCTGGCGACCCACCAGACCGAAATCCCGCCGAACGTGCAGAGAAAACACTCGGAACACGCTCGGAAGGATTCGGGTCGGGCAGGGTGTGGGCGAGGACAACGAGGAAAAGGTCACGACGCCAGGGAAGGGGCAGGAAATGCGACGGACACGCAGCACATTTCCTGGGCTTTCCTGGCGACCCACCAGACCGAAATCCCGCCGAACGTGCAGAGAAAACACTCGGAACACGCTCGGAGGGATTCGGGTCGGGCAGGGTGTGGGCGAGGACAACGAGGAAAAGGTCACGACGCCAGGGAAGGGGCAGGAAATGCGGCGGACACGCAGCACATTTCCTGGGCTTTCCTGGCGACCCACCAGACAGGGGGGAACTAGGAGAAAAATGGACGGGACGCTGACAAAAATAGAACACTGTACACACTACACTAAACTCGACACATGGGGGATCATTTTAATTGTCTGGTTTTCATTTATTTACTGCTAGAGTCTCGGCTCGGCCACCGTCACAAATAAGCCTGGTACATTATTAGAAGCCATAGGGCCAGCTACCCCCACTGCTTCTCTCGATCCTCGTGAAATAGGTCGGTGCCCTGGTCGCACTGCTGCCGACGAATCACAGGCGCACGTGGTCGCGCCGTCGATCTTGGCAAAGGCAAAGATAAGTTGCAAGAGGCGGCCTGAGCTGCCCGACTTGTGTTTTTCAGGCTTATACAATGCCGGCGCGCGTGTCTGCCTGGCCGATGACTCCTGCCTTGGTTGGTAATCCTCTTTATCCTTTGTTTTGTTTGCTGCTAAGTCAATTTGGTTTCTCGCGTTAATTCACTCGCTCACTGGAGCGTCCGATTGTCGATCTGCTACTTCGCGCACTCAGAAACTGACTGTCTCGGCATTTGACTCCAGTCGCGCTGAAGACCTCTGCTTGGACCATACTTTTCTTGATCGCCGTCGGCGTCGCTGCTCTCTGTCATGCAGGTGTTATCGCTGCGCTTTTCCGCACATGCAAAAACAGTCCTGCTGCCAGTCCTCTGCCCCGACCATACTTTTTGGATCGTCGTCGGCGTCGCTGCTCGATATAGTGCAGGTGTTATCGCTGCACTCTTCACACGTAGTCTAGCGGCGGCAGCTCGCTCACTCACAGGGCAACGGTGACTTGTCGCTGGCAATTTATTGTCACCAGGAAAAAATGTGGGCCTATCTAGATCCGGTGGCGGCGGAACCGACCCGAATCGGGATGCGCCATCAGATCGTGCACATAGACGATAAGTTGCCCTGGCAGCCGGCGATCAATCGTTGACACCCGCTACTCTGGGGGTGTGTCCAGCCAGGTGTCCTCTCCCATCGTCTCGTCGGTGTCTGGTGACCTGTTCGTCCTTTCGGTGTTTGTTAACCCTTTTGCCTCGTCGGTGTTTGTTAATCCGTTTGCCTCGTCGGGGTTGGGTAACCCGTCAATGAGCCCAATCCCTGCTCCGAACGTCGTCCCGGCGGAATCCTCCAGCAGCCATATGCTGGCGGCGGTGTCTCTGGGGCCTCCGGTCGGTGTTGAAGGACTGCTGCCCCCGACACGGCAAAGTTTGGCCATGCCCCCATTGCCTCTGGGGTGACTATTTGTCTCGGGGTGTAGGGCGGTGGTGCCTCTCGTACCCCGAACGCTCCGGCGAAGTGCGTCGCTATCTCTTCATCGTCCGAGCCACCATCTGACGTCGCTGCTGTCGAGCTATCTAACGGCCGGTACTCCCGCGGCGGGGTGCTGCGCCCATCCTCTTGCCACATTTCGTTCAACTCTTCGATGGTGTAGTTGAGCGGCGCCCGTCTCCCGTTCGTACCGAACCGTCATTCCAGCGCGACGGACTCGTCGTCGGAGCTGATAACGACCGTTTCTTCGGCTGGCTCGTGGTTGTCGGGGAGGTTCATTGCCCAACCTAGGACTGCTGCCATGCGGTTAACAAACTCGCTGTTCTGGTTTTGACGGCGTGTGGTTGTCCCAAAGAACGGGGCTTCGAAAATCCCCTCCAGTCGTGGATCCGGCCGGGTCAGGCCTGAGCTGGGCTTCTGTTGAGCGTCGTGAGTCATAGGATGTCCTCTGTTACCATCCTCTGTGCATCTGTTAACATGTCCTCTGTTGTCCGTGTACTTTAGGATGTCCACCGTTACCATCCTCTGTGCGTCTGTTAACATGTCCTTTGTTGTCCGTGTACCTAAGGATGTCCACCGTTACCATCCTCTGCCTCTAAAAGGCTCGTGTTTCCTTTGCGTTGCCGTCTGGGGTAGGGATGGGGTGTTTGGATGTCGTCTGGGCCGGCCTCGGGTTTTACCGACATTCCAGGCGACGCACCCCTCAATCATTGTTGGTCGCTATCCGGTGAGTCGTCCCCAGCCTCGTCTGCTTGGAACGTCTTCTGGTCTGCCAGGCTGGCGGTCCTCCGTTGCTTGCTGTTTGGGCACTGCATTCGCACTATGGTTGGTGAGACGAACTTCATCACCCGGTACGGTCCTTCGTACTTAGGCGCCAGCTTAGCCGTGAAACCGTCAACTGCCTTGGAAAGATGATGTTGCTTTACCAGTACTAACGATCCCAACGCCGGCGCCAGTCGCGCCGACGCAGATTATAGTTTTTCCGTTGCTCCTCTGATGCTCTTTAAGTGTTCTCCTGTACCACTCGGAAAATTTCGTTCAGTCGGGTGGCCTTGGCCAGGGGTTCTTCGCTGGTCTCTCCTAGTCCCGGCGTGACTTCCTCATATAAGGCGCTTGGCAGTCGGGGCTCTCTGCCCTGGATAAGGAATGCGGGGCTGAACTGGGTAGTGTCCGAAGGGCTGCTATTCACTGCGAGGCTGAGTTCTGGCAAGAGTTCATCCCAGGTACACTGATCTCCCTCGATGTATTGTGCCACCATGGATTTGATCGTCCGATTGGCCCGTTCAGTCGGGTTCTGTTGCGGCGTGTATGGAGCTGCATGCTCCAGTTCCATTCCCGCCGTTTTACAAAACGTCTTGAAAGAGCGACTGGTGAACTGAGTACCGTTGTCGCAAAAATCCTTTTCTAGATGAGCCGTAGTCACGAAGTGCGAAGTGGGACGAGCTCCACCCATTTGGAAAAGACGTCGAAAAAAACCAAGAGCATGGTGTTCCCATGCTTAGATCTAGGCAACGGTCCCATGAAATCCGCGCACAAGATGTCAAAGGGTTCTCCTGTATCGTATCCTGTGAGTCCTGCTGTGTATTATCCTGTGTATTATCCTGTACGTCCCGCTGTATGTTCTTCTGGGTGTTCTCCTGTGGGTCTTGCCACGGCTCACTGACCTGGTCTGGCTTTACGAAGTCGCCAAGTTCAGTGCTCCTTGCGAGGTGGTCTATTGTCCTGTTCTGTGATGTCTTCTTGTTTCTCGTTGTCTTTTTCCTGGCTTTACTCCTTGTCTTTTGGGCTGTCTGGTTCGGAGTACTCGTGTCTCGACGGGGGGTCGCGGCAGCCAATCCGGACACGCCGGTTGTCGGCGGCTCTGCGAATGTCACCTTGAGGGGGTCCTGGGGCACAAGGTTCATGATCCCAGTCGCATCCGGGGGTCCGGTGTTTGTGCTTCGGTGTACGTTGCTGGTGGCCTGCTTGACACGTCTCGGCATGGGCATCTCAATCAGTTGGAGGTAGGCGTGACCACACTGGATCCGCACCTGGATTCCACACAAGAAATCGATACCGAGAAAAACGTCGTCCAAAACCTCGGGCAGCATCAGCAGCGGCATGACCGTTTCCTGTTGATCCAGCCGGATCTTCACCGCAATCGCCCGGTTCACCTCTCTCGTGGTCCCATCCGCCAATGATATACGCGTCCTCATGTCCCTCCTGATTGCTCTTTCTCCCATCTCCTGGGCCTTCTGCTCACTGATGAACGACCGCGTGGCAGCGGCATTTCCTGGATAAATGTCCCATTTCTCCACATTTAAGACACGCTCTCTTCACATCGATCGGCTCCTGGCCGATCATCCGGTTCGCGATCTCGGGGCTTCGAGATCCTAAGGCGCCGTCCATGGGTTCGCTACCACCGTTGTTCGGGCTATCCCTCGGGGAACCAAAATACGTCGCTGGTCCTGGGCCGGTCGGCTTCCACATCGTTGCGTATCGGGTGGGGTCCCGATCCCTGGCGACCTCATAGCCGCTGATGAACCTGGTCAAAGTGGCTAGATCCTGAAACTCATGTCGTCGCGTGAGCAATCACGGGAGGCGTACCGCAGGGCTCGGTACTGGGACCTGTGCTATGGAACGTCATGTATGACGGAATTCTTCGGATGACAACACCAATCGGAACGAGTATAGTGGGATTTGCCGACGACATCGCCATAGTCACAGTGGCAAAGCAACTAGCAGAAGTGGAGTTCAACACCAACGCGACCATCAGACAGGTTAATAGCTGGCTGGACACGAACGGATAAGCGTTAGCAGCACATAAAACTGAAGCGGTACTCATCAGCAGCCGGAAGCGAGTGGAGACTGCCCGCATAATAGTTGGACAAAACACTATTACGTCGAAACACGCTATAAAGTACCTAGGAGTGATGATAGATCACAGGCTGAGCTTCAAGGAACACCTGAGGTATGTGGGAGACAAGGCGAGCAAGGCAGCGAATGCATTATCTCGGATAATGGCTAACACCGGAGGGCCATGCAAACAAACCCGATGGATTATCAGTAGCGTAGTACGTTCGATAATCCTATACGCAGCACCGGTATGAGCACCAGCGATGAGACTACCGTCTTACAGCCGAGAATGCAGGTCCGCATACAGACGCTGTGCACTCCGAGTGCTATGCGCGTTCCGAACCGTGTCGGAGGAGGCAGCGCAGGTTCTTGCTGGAATGGCTCCGCTGGACTTGCTAGCAGATGAGACCACAAGTCAGCGACCCGAGAACCTAAGACGACAGGCAACCCAGGAGAAGTGGCAGGAGAGGTGGAGAGCTACTACCAACGGCAGCTGGACAAGAATGTTGATCCCGGACTTACGGGCGTGGGTGAGTAGGAAGTACGGACAAACCGACTTTTACATTACTCAGTTACTGACGGGACACGGGTGCTTTAAATCCTATTTATATAGGTTTAAGCACGAAACGGATCCGTTTTTCACGCACTGTGCGCGGTCCATTGAAGACGCTGAACACGTCTTTTTTGTCTGTCCAAGATTCTCTGCTGAACGGGAAGAGCTAAGTCTAAGTATTGGGAGACCATTTATAGTCACTGACTTATTAGACATCCTACTTAGCTCGCAAAACAATTGGCTTGCAGTAAGCAACATGTGTGCAGAGATCATCAAATCCTTGCGTCGCGCTGAAAGACAGCACAATTCGAATTCAAACTCTAGACGAGATACTAGATGAGGCTTTTCAGGCCATCTCCCCCTTTGCGATGTGCTATTTAGTAGATTGTGCCGCGAGAGGGAAATGGAGAGTAGGGGTTAGGTTTAGTGGGTGAAAGTCCCACACTTTTCGGCTTTTAATGCTTCCCCCCCTATAATAGAGAAAAAAAAAAAAAAAAAAAAAACATACACACATACACACATACACACATACACACATACACAAATACACACATACACACATACACACATACACACATACACACATACACACATACACAAATACACACATACACACAAAGTGAGTGAGAGTTTTAGAAAGTGGATGTTCCTTACATGGTGCTCCGGTAAAGTGGCAGACAGTGCTGTTCGCGGTGGGTGACGCACACCAAGTTTAGGTTGCATGGCTCGGTGAAGACGCCTGGCAGCTTTGGCGCCAGCGAGCGGCGGTGAAGCTGCGGTGCTGGGGCTGATTTTTGGCGTTTTTGCCTGGCACACTGGCGGAGGACTCGCATCTGCAATCGATGGGAGGCGCTGAGTTGTTGGGGTGGCAGATGCACCAATGGCTCACCTGGAGAACGGCGCTTGCGCGCAGGCTTCGCCCAGCGCAGACGACACAAGATTCGCTGGAATGTGCAGGTGGTTCGGGGCGCTTTGAGCGCTTTAGAAATCACGAATATGGCGACGAGTTTATTAAAATATTCTGGCTCAATGCACGTGAGCAGGATAGAAAATTCAACTACACCAGCATCAGCTGGTTGGTCTTGCAGGGCGGCCAACTCTCCTCAAACGACGTGATGAACGGAAAAAAGCTCAATGCTTTGAAACCATTGCGAGCTTTTATGCTGCGCGCAAAAGCAGGCAACACTATCGGCGTGTGTAACACACATCCAAGAGGTCGGTGCATCTTTTGGGCGCTTTTTGTTGGCAGTTATTTTCAAAAGGCGAATGGAATATTAGCTACTGCAGGCTCTACGGCAAATGGTACACAAGGTCAAGGATCCGACCAAGCCAACCCCAGCCGCTATGCGGTGTACCAAAAAAAAAGGGGGCTCTGGTGACCGAGTTGGAGCGGTTAAACTCCCAACGGTTAAAAGTCAATTGGAAACTTTTGGCCACCGTTGGAGCCCTAGAAGCAGCAGTAGCTTATACCTAGCGCGGCTTATAATCACGTAGCGAGTCACTGCTGGTTGCAGGAGGCGACGAAAGTGACATCAAGGCCGAGCCCAGTAAAGCCTTAATACCGAGCTGAAATGGCTGCCCCCGTCCCGTTAAAACCTTGGCAGGTCTCCAAGTACGCTCAACGGTTGTCGCCATTTAGTTGGCGGTACAGGCTCGGATGCCAGATTCCCGACCAACGCCGATCCGCCTCTGAACACAATTACCCATGAAGTATTGTGTCAACCCTCGCATGGCCTCACTGCATGCAAAGATAACCATGGGGTCAAGAAGGCGACTGTACAACAACCAATGACAACGACTTGAAGCCGGGACCCAACTATATACGATGAGTTTAAACACAAACAAAAACAAAACCCCCCCTCCCCCACCACCCCATTTTCCCCTATCCCAAAATTGCAGTCAACAGATTGAAGAAACTGCGCTGCTGGTCTTTGGCAAGGGCAGTAAGATGGCGAGATCGCCACCACAAACGACGACGAATACCGGTACGACCGAAACCTGCATGGAAACCAGCATGGTGGCTGAAAAAACTCCAGAAAGCAGCACGGAGTCGGTATCTGGCAGAAGCGCGCTCTGTAAGCTGGGTGAAGAGATCGCTACGCTCGTGGAAATGCTGGCAGACGGCAAAAGAAGGAGCATTCACCAAGCTATGAGGGACTCGATCGAGAGCATAAAGACGTTGTTTGAGCTGTCGGCTCTTCAGCTCCACGACGAAAAGGCGAAGGAGGTGATACGATCGCACCAAGCGTCGCAAACGTCACCGTTATTCGGCAAGGCTAAAGACCCGAAACGGCGCCAAGAACTAGGCATTCATACGCCAAACACGAAAAGACGACATAAGGACTCTAAGGGTAATAAAGGCGAGCACGATGGATGAAGCCCCCAGAAAATTGGAGACGCCCGGGGCAACAAGGAGATAACCAAGCCAACGGACCAAAAAGTGCAAAAGCACATGGAAAAGAAGCCAGAAGGAGCATGGCAAATGGTAAAGCCGCGCAAGAAAGCGCCTCCTAAGAGACGCAGCAGACCGGATGCCCTACTGGTCAAATGCAAAGACCCAGCCGCTTACGCTGAAGTGCTAAAAACGGTGCAGCGTGATACGTCTCTACAGGAGTACAGAGAGTCGGTTAGTGGCATCAGACGAACAGCAGCAGGAGAAATTCTTCTACAGATGGGCAAGCCTGGGGACGAGTCAACTTCAAAGCTCCTAAAAGCGGTGCAAGATAGGCTTGGCAAACTCGCAGATGTCAAGTCGATAGCCGACAAGATAACTTTGGAGATTCGAGAGATATCCGAGTTTACCACAAGTGAGGAAGTGCAAAATGCAGTATTCGCAACAATTGATGGAGACATTCCGGCGGACGCAATTCCCAAACTGCGTAAGGCATATCGTGGCACTCAGGCGGCGAGCTTAGTCCTGCCCAAGGAGATGGCAGATAAACTAATTAAGATGGGCGAATTAAGAATCGAATGGTCGGTTTGCAAAATCCGCGAGAAGAACGAGCCGAGGAGGTGCTATAAGTGCCTTGCATTCGGCCACATAGCTGCCAGGTGTAGAAGCGGTCATGATGCGTCGGGCCAATGCTACAACTGCGGAGGCACTCAGCATGCCTCAAAAGAATGTAAGAAGCAGTCGAAATGCATACTATGTGCGAGAGAAGGCCTGAAAGACACGGCACACAACACCCTAAGCAGGGCCTGCCCTCTGTATGCGAAGGCGGTCAAAAATAGCAGAAAAGATTAGGTTTATCCAAATAAATCTAAATCACTGCAGAGCGGCCCAGGATCTGCTCACGCAAACTGTACGAGACCTTGGGATTGATGTGGCTATCATTAACGAGCCCTATCGACAAATGCACGATGGCATCTGGTTCCAGAACCAGGATGGGGCGGCGATATGGGCATGTGGGAATCCACCTGTCCAAATGACCGAGCGAAGTGCGTCTCCGGGCTATGTCAGAGTAAAGTGTGGAGGGATTTACTGGTACAGCTGCTACATAGCCCCAAGCATACAGCCCGATGTTTTCGCAGCAACAATAGATGGCATAGCGGACGATGCGGGCAGCTACACTCCAGTAGTAATTGCAGGAGACTTCAACGCATGGTCGGTAGACTGGGGAAGCGCTAGGACGAATGCGCGTGGAAATCTGCTGCTGGAAGCACTGTCATGCGTAAATATATCCTTGGTGAATACTGGCGGCAAACACACCTACTCTAAGGGAGGCAGAGGATCTGTCATAGACTTAACCTTCGCTAGCCCACGCCTAGCAAGGCACATGACGTGGGAGGTCTCGGACATATACACGCACAGCGACCACCTAGCCATTATTGGACAAATTGGAGCCCAACCAAGAATGCTCGCCGTACAGCAATCTCACACTGGCTGGAAAGCGGATACGTTAAATGAGGATGCCCTATTGACCATGCTGGATCTCACTCAGATCAGCGGAGATGCTGAGCAGTGCGCCAACAGCCTACATACAGCGATGGAAACAGCATGCAGAGGTGCGATGCTGCGAAAAAAGATAGGTGGTAACCGTCACAGGCCAGTACATTGGTGGAACCAAGACATCGTGGAGGCGCGACAAAACTGCTTTGCAGCAAGGCGGGTTTATCAGCGTGCCATGAAGCATGCCAGACGAAGGCCTTCGGACCTACAAGCCATGCAGCATGCAAAAACTCTGCAAGAGGATTTCCGGGCCAAGCGTAAGATACTGACCAAAAATATCAAACGGAGCAAAACGTTGTGCTGGAAAAAGCTATGTGAGGAAGCGGACGGACAGCCCTTTGGACTGGCATATAAGCTAGTGATGGGAAAGCTAGCAAGAAGCCCCATGCCCACAAGCCCTGAACAACTCGGAGTAATTGTTTACACACTGTTCCCAACCCAGGCAGACAGCCAGCAATGTACGCGGTCCGCAGATTCATCGCTACCGCAGCTAACGGATGCTGCGGAGGTACTTGGAGCCATAGCCCGCGTAAAAGCCGACAAAGCGCCTGGACCAGACGGTATCCCAACCAAAGCGGTAAAAGCTATAGTTGGAGCGCACCCGAACATCATTGCAGAGGTGTTCAACCAATGCATGCGGCAACGAATCTTCCCAACCAGATGGAAACTGCAGAGGCTCGTCCTTTTACCGAAAAGTGGGAAACGGCAAGAAGACCCCTCGGCTTATAGACCACTATGCATGCTTGATGTGGTTGGCAAGCTGTTCGAGCGCATCCTATGCAACCGCCTGGAAACCGAGCTCAATGAGCGCAGGGGCCTTTCCGACCTACAATTCGGTTTTCGCAAGCAACGCAGCACTGTCGGAGCCATTAATATGGTGGCGAGCATAGCCCGGGAGGCGACTGCAGGATCGAGATGGCGGGGTGGCACTAAAGAATACTGCCTGGTAACGACGCTGGACGTAAAAAATGCGTTTAACTCCGCAAGATGGCCAAAGATAATTCAAGCTCTAATCCGAATCGGCATTTCGGAATACCTGGTCAAACTGGTGTCTAGCTACTTCAAGAATCGTGTCCTCGTATACGACACCGCGTTGGGGAGAAGAACGTACGCAATCACGGGAGGCGTACCGCAGGGCTCGGTACTGGGACCTGTGCTATGGAACGTCATGTATGACGGAATTCTTCGGATGACAACACCAATCGGAACGAGTATAGTGGGATTTGCCGACGACATCGCCATAGTCACAGTGGCAAAGCAACTAGCAGAAGTGGAGTTCAACACCAACGCGACCATCAGACAGGTTAATAGCTGGCTGGACACGAACGGATAAGCGTTAGCAGCACATAAAACTGAAGCGGTACTCATCAGCAGCCGGAAGCGAGTGGAGACTGCCCGCATAATAGTTGGACAAAACACTATTACGTCGAAACACGCTATAAAGTACCTAGGAGTGATGATAGATCACAGGCTGAGCTTCAAGGAACACCTGAGGTATGTGGGAGACAAGGCGAGCAAGGCAGCGAATGCATTATCTCGGATAATGGCTAACACCGGAGGGCCATGCAAACAAACCCGATGGATTATCAGTAGCGTAGTACGTTCGATAATCCTATACGCAGCACCGGTATGGGCACCAGCGATGAGACTACCGTCTTACAGCCGAGAATGCAGGTCCGCATACAGACGCTGTGCACTCCGAGTGCTATGCGCGTTCCGAACCGTGTCGGAGGAGGCAGCGCAGGTTCTTGCTGGAATGGCTCCGCTGGACTTGCTAGCAGATGAGACCACAAGTCAGCGACCCGAGAACCTAAGACGACAGGCAACCCAGGAGAAGTGGCAGGAGAGGTGGAGAGCTACTACCAACGGCAGCTGGACAAGAATGTTGATCCCGGACTTACGGCCGTGGGTGAGTAGGAAGTACGGACAAACCGACTTTTACATTACTCAGTTACTGACGGGACACGGGTGCTTTAAATCCTATTTATATAGGTTTAAGCACGAAACGGATCCGTTTTGAACACGTCTTTTTTGTCTGTCCAAGATTCTCTGCTGAACGGGAAGAGCTAAGTCTAAGTATTGGGAGACCATTTATAGTCACTGACTTATTAGACATCCTACTTAGCTCGCAAAACAATTGGCTTGCAGTAAGCAACATGTGTGCAGAGATCATCAAATCCTTGCGTCGCGCTGAAAGACAGCGCAATTCGAATTCAAATTCTAGACGAGATACTAGATGAGGCTTTTCAGTCCATCTCCCCCTTTGCGATGTGCTATTTAGTAGATTGTGCCGCGAGAGGGAAATGGAGAGTAGGGGTTAGGTTTAGTGGGTGAAAGTCCCACACTTTTCGGCTTTTAATGCTTCCCCCCCTATAATAGAGAAAAAAAAAAAAAAAAAAAAAAACATACACACATACACACATACACACATACACACATACACAAATACACACATACACACATACACACATACACACATACACACATACACAAATACACACATACACACATACGCAAATACACACATACACACATACACACATACACACTTACACACTTACACACTTACACACTTACACACATACACACATACACACATACACACATACACAAATACACACATACACACATAGACACATACACACATACACACATACACACATACACACATACACACATACACACATACACACATACACACATACACACATACACACATACACACATACACACATACACACATACACACATACACACTTACACACTTACACACTTACACACATACACACATACATACATACACACATACACAAATACACACATCCACACATACACCCTAACACACTAACACACTAACACACATACACACATACACACATACACACACTCGCAGCACATTCCCTGGAATTCTCTGGCGACCCGCCAGACCGAAATCCCGCCGAACGTGCAGAGAAAACACTCGGAACACGCTCGGAAGGATTCGGGTCGGGCAGGGTGTGGGCGAGGACAACGAGGAAAAGGTTACGACGCTAGGGAAGGGGAAGGAAATGCGGCGGACACGCAGCACATTTCCTGGGCTTTCCTGGCGACCCACCAGACCGAAATCCCGTCGAGCGTGCAGAGAAAACACTCGGAACACGCTCGGAAGGATTCGGGTCGGGCAGGGTGTGGGCGAGGACAACGAGGAAAAGGTCACGACGCTAGGGAAGGGGCAGGAAATGCGGCGGACACGCAGCACATTTCCTGGGCTTTCCTGGCGACCCACCAGACCGAAATCCCGTCGAGCGTGCAGAGAAAACACTCGGAACACGGTCGGAAGGATTCGGGTCGGGCAGGGTGTGGGCGAGGACAACGAGGAAAAGGGCACGACGCCAGGGAAGGGGCAGGAAATGTGGCGGAAACGCAGCACATTTCCTGGGCTTTCCTGGCGACCCACCAGACTGAAATCCCGTCGAGCGTGCAGAGAAAACACTCGGAACACGGTCGGAAGGTTTCGGGTCGGGCAGGGTGTGGGCGACGACAACGAGGAAAAGGGCACGACGCCAGGGAAGGGGCAGGAAATGTGGCGGACACGCAGCACATTCCCTGGACTTCCCTGACGACCCGCCAGACCGAAATCCCGCCGAACGTGCAGAGAAAACACTAGGAACACGGTCGGAAAGATTCGGGTCGGGCAGGGTGTGGGCGAGGACAACGAGGAAAAGGTCACGACGCCAGGGAAGGGTCAGGAAATGCGGCGGAAACGCAGCACATTTCTTGGGCTTTCCTGGCGACCCACCAGACCGAAATCCCGTCGAGCGTGCAGAAAAAACACTCGGAACACGCTCGGAAGGATTCGGGTTGGGCAGGGTGTGGGCGAGGAAAACGAGGAAAAGGTCACGACGCCAGGGAAGGGGCAGGAAATGCGGCGGACACGCAGCACATTTCCTGGGCTTTCCTGGCGACCCACCAGACCGAAATCCCGTCGAGCGTGCAGAGAAAACACTCGGAACACGGTCGGAAGGTTTCGGGTCGGGCAGGGTGTGGGCGACGACAACGAGGAAAAGGGCACGACGCCAGGGAAAGGGCAGGAAATGTGGCGGACACGCAGCACATTCCCTGGACTTCCCTGACGACCCGCCAGGCCGAAATCCCGCCGAACGTGCAGAGAAAACACTCGGAACACGCTCGGAAGGATTCGGGTCGGGCAGGGTGTGGGCGAGGACAACGAGGAAAAGGTCACGACGTAAGGGAAGGGGCAGGAAATGGGGCGGACACGCAGCACATTTCTTGGGCTTTCCTGGCGACCCACCAGACCGAAATCCCGTCGAGCGTGCAGAGAAAACACTCGGAACACGGTCGGAAGGTTTCGGGTCGGCCAGGGTATGGGGGGGGGCAAAAGGGGGAAAGAGCACGACCCCAGAGAAAGGCCAGAAAATGCAGCGGACTCGCAGCACTTTCCCTGGAATTCTCTGGCGACCCGCCAGACCGAAATCCCGCCGAACGTGCAGAGAAAACACTCGGAACACGCTCGGAAGGATTCGGGTCGGGCAGGGTGTGGGCGAGGACAACGAGGAAAAGGTCACGACGCCAGGGAAGGGGAAGGAAATGCGGCGGACACGCAGCACATTTCCTGGGCTTTCCTGGCGACCCGCCAGACCGAAATCCCGCCGAACGTGCAGAGAAAACACTCGGAACACGCTCGGAAGGATTCAGGTCGGGCAGGGTGTGGGCGAGGACAACGAGGAAAAGGTCACGACGCCAGGGAAGGGGAAGGAAATGCGGCGGACACGCAGCACATTCCCTGGACTTCCCTGACGACCCGCCAGACCGAAATCCCGCCGAACGTGCAGAGAAAACACTCGGAACACGCTCGGAAAAGACCGGGAAAAGGCCGGGCCAGTAGTATCGCTGTCTGACTCGGGTCGCCGTCTTCCTGATGCCTAGATGTCCTGCTGTGGGATGGTCGTGGCATTCCGCCAATACCCTTTGTCGATGTTCGGTGGCTACGCAAAGTTTCCACTGCACGTGTTCCTCCACCGGGGGTCGTTGTCCGGGACGGCGGTAGATCTGTCCATTCTCTGCAATGAACTCTGATAGTTTATCCGGCTGAGCCTCCATCTGAATAATCGTTGAAGCCAACGGCACTTCGGGGTTTCCTCCTGCATACGCTGTAAAATTTCCATAGGTTGTCGTGAGAGCGCATCTGCCACAATGTTTTGGCTGCCCCGTCGGTAGTGGATGTCGAAGCGGTACGGTTGGAGCTCGAGTGCCCACCGAGCAATACGCGCCGTTGCGTTGTCAATTGAGTTCAACCATTTCAATGCGGGATGATCAGTGATCACCTCGAAATGGTATCCCTCAAGATAGCAACGAAGTTTGCGTATCGCCCAGACAATCGCCAAGCACTCCTTCTCTGTGGCCGAAGAGTTTTCCTTGGCGCTGAGCAAACGGCGGCTGGCATACGCGATGACCCTTTCCCCTTCCTTCGTCTGTTGGGTCAACACGGCACCCAAACCGTAGTCGCTGGCGTCCGTCTGCAGTGTGAACTTCTCCGCGAAATCTGGGCACGCCAGTACCGGCGCCTGTGTCAACCTCTCCTTTAAACTCTCGAACGCAGCTTGTTTTTCATCGCTCCAAACCCACTTCTTACCCTTCCGTAAGAGGCTGGTCATGGGCTGAACAATCGTTGAGAAGTTCGGCACAAAACGACGATACCAAGAAGCCATCCCCAAGCACCGCCTCAATTCCTTGAGCGCGGTTGGAGGGGCCAGTCGGCTTACCGCTGAGATCTTTTCCGGATCGGTGTGGATTCCTGCCTCGCTGATTACGTGTCCCAGGTAAACCAAGCTCCGTTGGAAGAACTTGCACTTCTGCTGGTTCAGTTTGAGGTTGGCCTCCCTGAGCCTTCTAAATACCTCGCGCAGGTTTTCTACGTGTCCTTCCAGAGTAGCGGTGATAACGATGATATCGTCTAGATACGCGAACGCGTGTGGCTCCATCTCCGGTCCGATAACACTGTCTAAGGCAATCTGGAACGTGGCAGGCGCCGAATGCAACCCGAAATGCATTACCTTTCAATGGAGAAGACCCCTTCCAGGTACTGTGAAAGCGGTATACTCTCGACTTCCCTTAGCCATCGGGATCTGCCAATACCCGCTTTTCAAATCCAACGTTGTAATGTACCGTGCATTTCGTAACCGCTCCAGGATGTGACTGATCCTGGGCAGCGGATACGCATCGGGCACGGAACGAGCATTCAACTGCCGGAAGTCGACACACGTACGCATGTCTCCTGTCTTCTTTCCCACTAGGACGATAGGTGCACTATGGGGACTCCTGGATGGTTCGATCTACCCGTTCTGCATCTTCTGCATCGCCGGGTTCTTCGCTGTTTCACCGGTTTCACTCCGGACAGCTTGTCGAACGTAGCCAACTCCCGAGCCAAGAATTCCGCCGCCCAAGGTGCAAGTGGTGGTCCGGGTAGGGGTGGAGGTGTCGTCAAGATGTCGTCGATTGGCGCAAAATTCACGGTGGCGAGGTGGATGGTAACCGGTGCGGGAAGTGCCGCATCCTCTGGGATGACCTGTACCTGGAGTGCTGTCGGGCCAGTCCGAGCGATCCGAATCACCCTACGGAAGGGGTTTCTCAACCGCGCGATGGCCGCATTCTCCAACGGTACGAATATACTACTAGGGTATCCTTGTCGGGGCTCTCCTGTCACGTCTATCCGTTCCTGGCTCTTCTGCCTACTGCTAGCCTGTGGGCCGGTGCACTACTCCTGCTTCCTTGCCGTCTGGCACCACCGCGGATCACTGACCTGGTCTGGCTCTACAAAGTCGCCAAGTTCAGTGCTCCCTGCGGGGTAGTCCACTAATTTGTTCTGCTGTGTGTTCTCCTGTGTGTTATCCTGTACGTCCCGCTGTATGTTCTTCTGGTTGTTCTCCTGTGGGTCCTGCCGCGGCTCACTGACCTGGTCTGGCTCTACGAAGTCGCCAAGTTCAGTGCTCCTTGCGGGGTGGTCCATTGTCCTGTTCTGTGATGTCTTCTTGTTTCTCGTTGTCCTTTTTCTGGCTTTTCTCCTTGTCTTTTGGGCTGTCTGGTTCGGAGTACTCGTGTCTCGACGGGGGGTCGCGGCAGCCAATCCGGACACGCCGGTTGTCGGCGGTTCTGTGAATGTCACCTTGAGGGGGTCCTGGGTCACAAGGATCCCAGTCGCATCCGGGGGTCCGGTGTTTGTGCTTCGGTGTACGTTGCTGGTGGCCTGCTTGACACGTCTCGGCATGGGCATCTCAATCAGTTGGAGGTAGGCGTGACCACACTGGATCCGCACCTGGATTCCACACAAGAAATCGATACCGAGAAAAACGTCGTCCAAAACCTCGGGCAGCATCAGCAGCGGCATGACCGTTTCCTGTTGATCCAGCCGGATCTTCACCGTAATCGGCCGGTTCACCTCTCTCGTGGTCCCATCCGCCAATGATATACGCGTCCTCATGTCCCTCCTGATTGCTCCTTCTCCCATCTCCTGGGCCTTCTGCTCACTGATGAACGACCGCGTGGCACCGGTGTCGAGTGTGGCAGAGAACGGAATGTTCTCGATTAACACTCGCACCACGATTCGTCCGCCCTCCAAGTTCATCGGGTGTATTACTGGTGAGGGTTGGGTGTGCTGTCGTCCGGATCCCCCGTCGGACGGAGACTCTGTCCGTTTCCCGACCCCGAAGGTCGATAACAACCGATAGTCCGGGTGCCCCGACGACCGTACTCCCAGCAGAAGATCAGCTGAGAATTTCGGCATTCCCTGGATAAATGTCCCATTTCTCCACAGTTCCGACACGCTCTCTTCACATCGATCGGCTCCTGGCCGATCATCCGGTCGGCTTCCACATCGTTGCGTATCGGGTGGGGTCCCGATCCCTGGCGACCTCATAGCCGCTGATCAACCTGGTCAACTGGTACTCCAGCAGTAAGTTTTCGTAAATCCTGTCCAGCTCTGCCTCCGGAGTGTAGTTAGCCCGCTACATCATTAACCGTAGGTCGATCAAATAATCCTTGAACGTTTCTCCTGGTCGCTGGTAACGGTCCCGAATGTTGTCCTCCAATCGCTGGAAGTAGCGAGGGGGTAGGAAAAAGGCCAAGAGCTCCTCTTTGAATCCTTCGGCCAACACGGAGCATGAGATCTCTTCGGTCCGAGTACGTACAAAAGTGCCGCCAGGGGCACTCGTAACCGAGTCCATTAGTTGGGATCCGCGGCCTGTTTGTCCCATCGTTGGTACCTGTAGCTGCTGGATCGCCTTCGTGTCTACGGGGTCTCTCAGCTCTCCGACTTCCAGTACTGGCAAGGGGCTTTTACCTCGGGGGCTGCTGGCGTCACCGAGCTGGGTCTCCAATTCTTCTAAACGTGCCTGGACTGCGTCGCAGTGTCCGCCTCTGGTAACGAATGCTGAAAACCGGGTGCGTAGCTCCTCTACGGTTCCGGACTGCCCTAACCCGAATTCCACAGCCAGTTGCTGCAGCTCGTCCTTGCGCCTGTATGCTATCCACCGCACTCCCATCCTGCTTACTATTGTTGGTCCCTGGGCTCCTTAATCTCCTTGTATGATCCTTGCGGGTATCCCGTCGCTTGCTGTTTCCTGATTGATTTTATTTTATTTTACGTATCGCCGTGCTCCGTTCAAAGGCCCACACTCCACTAACTTATCATACGCCTGCGTCCTCCTTATATTGGTCTTGCCCACGTGGTTCGGTTGTTTCGCGACTGCGCTGCCTAGCCCTGCGCGACTGCGCTGCGTGGCTCTGCGCGACTACGCTGCTTTGCGCGTCTGCGCTGTGCACTGCGATTTCGCTGTGCAGTGCTGTACTTCTGTGTCGTCTTGTTTCGGCTGCTCTCCTGTCACGTCTATCCGTTCCTGGCTCTTCTGCCTACTGCTAGCCTTTGGGCCGGTGCACTGCTCCTGCTTCCTTGCCGTCTGGCACCACTGCGGATCACAGACCTGGTCCCTGCGGAGTAATCCACTAATTTGTCCTGCTGTGTGTTCTCCTGTATCGTATCCTGTGAGTCCTGCTGTGTATTATCCTGTGTATTATCCTCCTTGCGGGGTAGTCCACACATACACACATACACACATACACACATATACACATACACACATACACACATACACACACACACACATACACACATACACACATACACATATAGAAGAACGAGCCGAGGAGGTGCTATAAGTGCCTTGCATTCGGCCACATAGCTGCCAGGTGTAGAAGCGGTCGTGATGCGTCGGGCCAATGCTACAACTGCGGAGGCACTCAGCATGCCTCAAAAGAATGTAAGAAGCAGTCGAAATGCATACTATGTGCGAGAGAAGGCCTGAAAGACACGGCACACAACACCCTAAGCAGGGCCTGCCCTCTGTATGCGAAGGCGGTCAAAAATAGCAGAAAAGATTAGGTTTATCCAAATAAATCTAAATCACTGCAGAGCGGCCCAGGATCTACTCACGCAAACTGTACGAGACCTTGGGATTGATGTGGCTATCATTAACGAGCCCTATCGACAAATGCACGATGGCATCTGGTTCCAGAACCAGGATGGGGCGGCGATATGGGCATGTGGGAACCCACCTGTCCAAATGACCGAGCGAAGTGCGTCTCCGGGCTATGTCAGAGTAAAGTGTGGAGGGATTTACTGGTACAGCTGCTACATAGCCCCAAGCATACAGCCCGATGTTTTCGCAGCAACAATGGATGGCATAGCGGACGATGCGCGCAGCTACACTCCAGTAGTAATTGCAGGAGACTTCAACGCATGGTCGGTAGACTGGGGAAGCGCTAGGACGAATGCGCGTGGAAATCTGCTGCTGGAAGCACTGTCATGCGTAAATATATCCTTGGTGAATACTGGCGGCAAACACACCTACTCTAAGGGAGGCAGAGGATCTGTCATAGACTTAACCTTCGCTAGCCCACGCCTAGCAAGGCACATGACGTGGGAGGTCTCGGACATATACACGCACAGCGACCACCTAGCCATTATTGGACAAATTGGAGCCCAACCAAGAATGCTCGCCGTACAGCAATCTCACACTGGCTGGAAAGCGGATACGTTAAATGAGGATGCCCTATTGACCATGCTGGATCTCACTCAGATCAGCGGAGATGCTGAGCAATGCGCCAACAGCCTACATACAGCGATGGAAACAGCATGCAGAGGTGCGATGCTGCGGAAAATGATAGGTGGTAACCGTCACAAGCCAGTATATTGGTGGAACCAAGACATCGTGGAGGCGCGACAAAACTGCTTTGCAGCAAGGCGGGTTTATCAGCGTGCCATGAAGCATGCCAGACGAAGGCCTTCGGACCTACAAGCCATGCAGCATGCAAAAACTCTGCAAGAGGATTTCCGGGCCAAGCGTAAGATAGTGACCAAAAATATCAAACGGAGCAAAACGTTGTGCTGGAAAAAGCTATGTGAGGAAGCGGACGGACAGCCCTTTGGACTGGCATATAAGCTAGTGATGGGAAAGCTAGCAAGAAACCCCATGCCCACAAGCCCTGAACAACTCGGAGTAATTGTTTACACACTGTTCCCAACCCTGGCAGACAGCCAGCAATGTACGCGGTCCGCAGATTCATCGCTACCGCAGCTAACGGATGCTGCGGAGGTACTTGTAGCCATAGCCCGCGTAAAAGCCGACAAAGCGCCTGGACCAGACGGTATCCCAACCAAAGCGGTAAAAGCTATAGTTGGAGCGCACCCGAACATCATTGCAGAGGTGTTCAACCAATGCATGCGGCAACGAATCTTCCCAACCAGATGGAAACTGCAGAGGCTCGTCCTTTTACCGAAAAGTGGGAAACGGCAAGAAGACCCCTCGGGTTATAGACCACTATGCATGCTTGATGTGGTTGGCAAGCTGTTCGAGCGCATCCTATGCAACCCCTTAGGCGACTGCAGGATCGAGATGGCGGGGTGGCACTAAAGAATACTGCCTGGTAACGACGCTGGACGTAAAAAATGCGTTTAACTCCGCAAGATGGCCAAAGATAATTCAAGCTCTAATCCGAATCGGCATTTCGGAATACCTGGTCAAACTGGTGTCTAGCTACTTCGAGAATCGTGTCCTCGTATACCACACCGCGTTGGGGAGAAGAACGTACGCAATCACGGGAGGCGTACCGCAGGGCTCGGTACTGGGACCTGTGCTATGGAACGTCATGTATGACGGAATTCTTCGGATGACAACACCAATCGGAACGAGTATAGTGGGATTTGCCGACGACATCGCCATAGTCACAGTGGCAAAGCAACTAGCAGAAGTGGAGTTCAACACCAACGCGACCATCAGACAGGTTAATAGCTGGCTGGACACGAACGGATTAGCGTTAGCAGCACATAAAACTGAAGCGGTACTCATCAGCAGCCGGAAGCGAGTGGAGACTGCCCGCATAATAGTTGGACAAAACACTATTACGTCGAAACACGCTATAAAGTACCTAGGAGTGATGATAGATCACAGGCTGAGCTTCAAGGAACACCTGAGGTATGTGGGAGACAAGGCGAGCAAGGCAGCGAATGCATTATCTCGGATAATGGCTAACACCGGAGGGCCATGCCAACAAACCCGATGGATTATCAGTAGCGTAGTACGTTCGATAATCCTATACGCAGCACCGGTATGGGCACCAGCGATGAGACTACCGTCTTACAGCCGAGAATGCAGGTCCGCATACAGACGCTGTGCACTCCGAGTGCTATGCGCGTTCCGAACCGTGTCGGAGGAGGCAGCGCAGGTTCTTGCTGGAATGGCTCCGCTGGACTTGCTAGCAGATGAGACCACAAGTCAGCGACCCGAGAACCTAAGACGACAGGCAACCCAGGAGAAGTGGCAGGAGAGGTGGAGAGCTACTACCAACGGCAGCTGGACAAGAATGTTGATCCCGGACTTACGGGCGTGGGTGAGTAGGAAGTACGGACAAACCGACTTTTACATTACTCAGTTACTGACGGGACACGGGTGCTTTAAATCAAATTTATATAGGTTTAAGCACGAAACGGATCCGTTTTGCACGCACTGTGCGCGGTCCATTGAAGACGCTGAACACGTCTTTTTTGTCTGTCCAAGATTCTCTGCTGAACGGGAAGAGCTAAGTCTAAGTATTGGGAGACCATTTATAGTCACTGACTTATTAGACATCCTACTTAGCTCGCAAAACAATTGGCTTGCAGTAAGCAGCATGTGTGCAGAGATCATCAAATCCTTGCGTCGCGCAATTCGCAATTCGCGCAATTCGAATTCAAACTCTAGACGAGATACTAGATGAGGCTTTTCAGGCCATCTCCCCCTTTGCGATGTGCTATTTAGTAGATTGTGCCGCGAGAGGGAAATGGAGAGTAGGGGTAAGGTTTAGTGGGTGAAAGTCCCACACTTTTCGGCTTTTAATGCTTCCCCCCCTATAACAGAAAAAAAAAAAAAATAAAATAAAAAACACATACACATATACACATATACATGTCGGCGCACACTAAGAGTGTGTGGATGTTGGTATGAGTGTATGGGTATGCAGTCTCGGAATTTCACCAGAAGACTAATTTCACAAGTATGTTAATATTGCATCAGCCTCTAAGCGTGCTGTGATAGGTTGTCTGCATGTTGTCGCTTAAGAAGTGCCGTTTTAGCGAGGCGACAGCGTAGCGTCGCTGTCGCCGAGTGTGGTTCGGTGGTAAACACAGAAAGAAGACGCAGGCAGTTGCGTTTAGAACTCGCTGCGCTACTACGATGTCGAACGTTAATAACCCAGCTGCTACATACACATATACCCATATACACATACACACATATACACATATACACATATACACATATACACATATTCAAATACACAAATATACACATTTTCACATATACACATATACACATATACACATATACACATATACACATATACACATATACACATATACACATATACACATATACACATATACACATATACACATATACACATATACACATATACACATATACACATACACACATATACACATATACACATATACACATATACACATACACACATATACACATACACACATACACACATACACACATATACACATACACACATACACACATACACACATACACACATACACACATACACACATACACATATACACACATACACACATACACACATACACACATACACACATACTCACATACACACATACACACATACACACATAGACACATACACAAATACACAAATACACAAATACACACATACACACATACACACATACACACATACACACATACACGCATACACACATACACACATACACACATACACACATACACACATACACACATGCACACATACACACATACACACATACACACATACACACATAAACACAAATACACATACACACATACACACATACACACACAGAAAGAAAAAGGCCAGAGAATGCAGCGGACTCGCAGCACACTCCCTGGAATTCTCTGGCGACCCGCCAGACCGAAATCCCGCCGAACGTGCAGAGAAAACACTCGGAACACGCTCGGAAGGATTCGGGTAGGGCAGGGTGTGGGCGAGGACAACGAGGAAAAGGTCACGACGCCAGGGAAGGGGAAGGAAATGCGGCGGACACGCAGCACATTTCCTGGGCTTCCCTGACGACTCGCCAGACTGAAATCCCGCCGAACGTGCAGAGAAAACACTCGGAACACGCTCGGAGGGATTCGGGCCGGGCAGGGTGTGGGCGAGGACAACGAGGAAAAGGTCACGACGCCAGGGAAGGGGCAGGAAATGCGGCGGACACGCAGCGCATTTCCTGGGCTTTCCTGGCGACCCACCAGACCGAAATCCCGCCGAACGTGCAGAGAAAACACTCGGAACACGCTCGGAGGGATTCGGGTCGGGCAGGGTGTGGGCGAGGACAACGAGGAAAAGGTCACGACGCCAGGGAAGGGGCAGGAAATGCGGCGGACACGCAGCACATTTCCTGGGCTTTCCTGGCGACCCACCAGACAGGGGGGAACTAGGAGAAAAATGGACGGGACGCTGACAAAAATAGAACACTGTACACACTACACTAAACTCGACACATGGGAGATCATTTTAATTGTCTGGTTTTCATTTATTTACTGCTGGAGTCTCGGCTCGGCCACCGTCACAAATAAACCTGGTACATTATTAGAAGGCATAGGGCCAGCTACCCCCACTGCTTCTCTCGATCCTCGTGAAATAGGTCGGTGCCCTGGTCGCACTGCTGCCGACGAATCACAGGCGCACGTGGTCGCACCGTCGATGTTGGCAAAGGCAAACATAAGTTGCAAGAGGCGGCCTGAGGCCCGACTTGTGTTTTTCAGGCTTATACGATGCCGGCGCGCGTGTCTGTCTGGCCGATGACTCCTGCCTTGGTTGGTAATCCTATTTATCCTTTGTGTTGTTTGCTGCTAAGTCAATTTGGTTTCTCGCGTTAATTCACTCGCTCACTGGAGCGTCCGATTGTCGATCTGCTACGGGATGCGCCATCAGATCGTGCACATAGACGATAAGTTGCCCTGGCAACCGGCGATCAATCGTTGACGACCGCCACTCTGGGGGTGTGCCCAGCCAGGTGTCCTCTCCCATCGTCTCGTCGGTGTCTGGTGACCTGTTCGTCCCTTCGGTGTTTGTTAACCCTTTTGCCTCGTTGGTGTTTGTTAAACCTTTTGCCTCGTCGGTGTTTGTTAGCCCGTTTGCCTCGTCTGTGTTTGTTAATCCGTTTGCCTCGTCGGGGTTGGGTAACCCGTCCATGAGCCCCATCACGCTTGGATGTTCCTCCAGCACGCCCAAGAGATCCGCTGCGGCTTCGCCCTGCATAAGCGGGCTTATGCTGGTGGTCTCGCTCCCGCCAAGATTTGCGGTTGTTGGCTCCCAGTCCATCCCCAGTGCCTCTCCGAACACTAATTCTGGGGGGGGGGGACGTTGTTTAAATCGTTGGGCACCAACTCCGGCACTGCAAACTTACTAAGTCCGTCCCCGCCGCACGCCCAATGCGACGGACCGGGTTCCTCCTCCATCTCCACGGGGCTGATGTCTGAAACGTCCGAGATGGCCACCACATAACGCGCAGCGATCGGGGAACGTACAGGGCCGGAAGGAACGTCCTGTTGAATCCCTGCTCCGAATGTCGTCCCGGTGGAATCCTCCAGCAGCCAGGACCCATATGCTGTCGGCGGTGTCTCTGGGGCCTCCGGTCGGTGTTGAAGGACTGTTGCCCCCGACACGGCAAAGTTTGGCCCTGCCCCCATTGCCTCTGGGGTGACTATTTGTCTCGGGGTGTAGGGCGGCGGTGCCTCTCGTACACCGAACGCTCCGGCGAAGTGGTTGCTCGAGCTTCAAAAAATTGCGTTCATACGGACGGACGGACAAACTGTCACAAACCCAATTTTCAGAAACGGAATTGATTGCTGTTCTGAATTCCTAAACGCGTCAAACTCATACGTTCTTGTTATTGTTAGATTATACAGGAAATTCAGATCAAAAATTCTTATTTTCAATTTTCATATAATTTTTCATCTTATTATTATTATTGGAAAACGGTCTGTTCCCGACTTAGAATATGTCTACTAGAAGACAACTAAGTAGTAACTAATTTCAAGTTCGGTTCCCAAAATAGTGAAAACGAAACCATTCCGATCAGAAATCAGAACAGTAATTTGTGGAACGTTGGAATCCATTCGTTTTTACTTTTTAAAAACGTTCGTGATTCGGATTAACTTTAAACAGCTAGTATTTTCACAAAATTAAAAAAATAAAGAAAAAAATAAATAAAAACGCTCGCATTCGATTGTCCAGCATTGCGAACGCTAGTTCTAATTTGCGAAGGCTCTAATTCCCGAGCGATTATGCGTATCTTATTGTTTATTTCTGTAAAAAGAAATGCGAATCGCAAGAACATTTATATTTATTTATCACTTAAACTTTTGAGCATCCTTCAATGTGTACAAAGAGATGTCACCCGACAAAAGCGACAGATCGGCTAGACTTTGATTGGTTCGCCGTGGTATATGCGAGGTCATCTTGCCACTCGTCTCAGGCATTTTCATCTTGCCATCGTGTCGCAGCACTGTTGGCTCCACCGCCGTATTCAAATACTTTTGTATCTTCGGCACGCTGGGCATCGGCATTGGCGTGCGTTCATCGACAACCTGTTAAAGGATACAGAAATTAATGATTTAAATAGTCAACAGAAAATAATTATATAGTACTTTTCGTAAAAAGCAATAGAAGAGAAAAAAAAAGCTTACGAAGATTTTATTACTATCAAAATATTAGTTATTTGTTAAATTTAATGTAATGTAATATTCGAAAATATACTTGTTTGTATAGAACTCTGAGACGAGAGATGGAGATGGGTGTGATGAAGCAGAGAGAAAACACACTTACCCGTTTCAATTCAGATGATATGTATGCCTTCTTCGGCAGGAAGCAAGCAGTGCTATCAATACCATCAATAAATTCCTTACATGGATTGAAACATTCAGCTGTCGATGCTGACTGTGTTCGTTTCAACTGGCAAATTCGCGACTCTTGTTCCAATTCCATGATGCTCAGTGAATTGAACGAATCCGTAATATTTTGGGTCTGCCGGAACTGGCTCATTAGTGGTGCGATGCCCGATTTTTGTATATATGTCCGAATGGGACTGACAATGTGTGCAAAGTGATTTTTTTGAACCTTTAACTGCTGGCGACTCATCGGTATGCCAGTGGGATGTTTAAAGAATTTGCTTTTTGGCAAATCCATATTGATATTATAGTGCGACATGATGGATGCGGCAGGCGGCTGTTTGTTGCTGCTTTTGCTGCTGCCTGGCTGTAGTGGCTTGGACTGCACTTTTTCGGGTGTTAAGACAAATGTATTCTGCTTGGGCAGAATTTGATTTGATAATCTGGTTGTTGTGTGCTTTGTCGCCGGGCTGGGAACAGATGTTGCTACCTTGGCTGCCATTATATCCATACCCTTTTGCATCATGTACTCCATTTCCTCGATGGTATCGTTAAAATGAATAGATTTGTTCTCCTTATTTTCGTCAATAAATGATGCATCCTGTTTAATGTCAACCTCAAAATCAAGCTCCTCCTCCTCGCTCGATGAGGACAATTCAATTATTGTATTTTCAGCCGCATCGCTTACAATTGTTTCACTTAGTTCCTCGCCCAACACACAATTCATTAAAGAGTCGTCCAAATTGCACAACAGTTCATCCTGCTCGGCTTTGGACATGCCAGGTGGCTTGGCTTTGGCAATGGCTGCATAAAACAAATCATCAATGTTCAACGTTGTTGCTGCCTTCGACGAGATGCTCGCCAACGAACTGTCAGCGGCTGTCTCATAGCAGCTGGAACTGGATGCAATTGTATCGAAGCTTTGTGCAGTCTCAAGTGTATCTGCGGTTTTAAAGCTGCTGTTGCTGTTGTTCATGCCGGTTAGATCCGCCTCATTAGCCTCCAGTATGGTTGAGGGTCGCAGCAGACCCACCATTTTAACTGGCGAGATCTTAACCAAAGGTTGCAACACTGAAGAATCATTCGAATTTAATGTGACATCATTATCCCAGAAGCGAGATGGCTCCTCTATATCCTCCAGCTGTGTGCACTCGACACTCTTTAGTGGACTCTCATTGTTTAGCAGTTCCTCGCCGTTCATCTCGTTCAACATACGACGCATTGAATCAATTTCCATGTCACTAGCTGCAAATAAATATTGTTAATATGTTACTTTCTTATCATACCGAAAAATACTTCGGGATCGGTACAAATGTTACTCAAATTGTTCATATTATAGGGATACAGCGATAGGGATCTCTACTTACAATTATTTGATTGACTGTTGCGCTCCTTGGCCAATGCCAACACCTGAACCTTATCATCGCTATGCAGATAATGGAAAAGTGTGCTATCTGGATCGGAAGCAGTCTTATCACACATGCGTTCCAACGCATCGAAACTCTCATCCAACTCCACTTTTTGCTCAATCCCGCCACTTTTTAGTGTTGTTTCCGTTTCACTGTTTATGTTTGTGTTTGTGTTTGTGTTTATGGCCGATGCGGCTTTAATCTCATCTTGGTTTTGTCGGTTCGCCAGCTCAGCCTTCTTGGCTTTCATCAATGCGGGAAAGTCCAAAACAATATCCAAGCTATGACGTCGGTCCATTGAATCGTCTTGGGGTTTCACTACAACACGTGGAGCTCTAAAACACACACAAAAATAATGAAAGCAATTGATATTGGAACTTCCTAAATAAACACAAACTAGATTCAATTCCTTTATTTGACACTATATGAAAATTTGATTTTAAGTGACATATGTATGTACGACTGTAATATCATATACATATTTGACATGCAGGCCATTCCAAACAAATTATGCTACACTCGAGCTACATTCATTCAGTCTACAGGTATGTATTTATGTACATATATTTACCGATCCGAAAGCAGATGGTTGAGCAATTTTTGACGCCAAGCCCGATTGTCTTGAAATTTTTCCAAGCCGGACATTTCGTGCCTTTTTATAGTTTTCTTATAGGTACGACCGACACCAAAATTACAAAACAAAATAACACAGAGGAAACAGATCGTATTCTCTTTAAATTTCGTTCAAATTTACTTACTTAAATATCAAGAAACTTTTAAAAAGGAAAAACACAAATTTGCAGCCGCTTATGTTTAAATGAAACGATAACACACACAAGTATCGACGCTGTGCGGATGATCAGGTAATTTTAAAATCGATACTTTTGACTGGCAACAAAAAGGCCTTTGCTCACGTAAGGCCCTTGCACACTTCAAATGAAATGCTCTCGCAATGAAAAACTACATATAAAAAAATGGTAATGTTTCGATACAGCTACCCCAAGTGAAATCGAAAGAAAGCACCAAAACACTTGGTTTTGGGCTCTAAAAATTCGGAATAATTCTAGGATCTCAAAACTAGGCTCGGAATATTTTATTTTTGAGGAAAAATGTGTTTAAAAGCTATTTTTAGTTTCGCCGATACCCAAGCGTCGCAAAAGTATCGAAAAGCATTGAAATGTCTGTAAACGTTAACAGAGTCGTGCTGGTCAGCGTGTCTGTGCTTACTGAGTAGTGTTGGTAAACAATTGGAGCTGCCAATAGGTGAAGAAAACAATTTACGCGCGAATATATTATATTTTTGAAATATATGAAAAATGAAAATTAAATTGATTAAACCTTTTTTTTACTTCTATTCAGAAATATACTTACATATTTACATATGTTACATACATATATTAACAAACTGAAATTGCCAAAAACAAATGCATATATATACATTTATGTTTTTTTTTTTATTTTGGCCTGGATAAATGAACAGCAGCTGCTGGCAGCATAGAAATATATAAAACAAAAAGAGATTTTAGAAAATGTTTTGTATATCTATACAAATATAAAAAACATTAAATTTGTACTTATAAGTAAATTTGTAATAATAATAAGATAATAAAATAATAAAAATTGTGGAAATTGTCGAAACTTCTTTTAATTTCGCTGCTATGGCAAGATTTGTGCTGTTGCTGTGATTTCTTTGAAAGTCAGAAGACAAAAACTTTGTTGTAGCGATTTTAAGCGTTTAAGTTAACATTTGAAATATTTAACGGATATATTGTTTTGTTTACATTTGAGATTTTTTGATGCCTGGTGGCAGCCTTGTTTAACGTGAAATATCGATGTATCGAATGAACTATTGAATTGTAAGAGAACTATTGTACGATCGATTGACTTATAATCGAGATTGAGAACGAAAGGGTAGAACGCAACGAAGCGTAAGTTAAGTGAACAATTTAAATTTAAGTTTATAATTTTGTATTTCTCCTTATAGGAGATAAAACCGCCGCGGTAATTTAGATTGAATTACAAGTGCGTGCACAGTGTGCAACCGCTGCTACAATTACGTTACATTAAATACACATAGTTTTAATCATTTAGTTGAGCGTGTATTTTTTGGGTGTGTTTGGCTGTTGGCGGTGTTTTACTCACATGTTCACCCCGAATCAATGAAATATCTTTTATCTCGCTTCTCTTGGCGTTCCCCGAAGGGAAAGGATCAAGGCTTGCACTAGATTTGTGCAAAGAAGCAAACGGAGGAACGATTGTCACATATACTCTGCAGTGACGCCGGGTCAACGCGTATGTACATACTTGTGTATGTGTGCGCACTGACGCCGATTTCATACAGTGGTGAAATTGTTCTGGAAGAAACTGTGACGCCGGGTCGACGCGTATGTACATACTTGTGTATGTGTGCGCACTGACGCCGATTTCATACAGTGGTGAAATTGTTCTGGAAGAAACTGGTGAGAACGAGATATCTTGGATCTCGTTTCTGCTTGGCGTTCCCCGAAGGGAAAGGATCAAGGCTTGTACTAGAATTGTGCAAGTAAACAAACGGAGGAACGACTGTCACATATACTCTGGAGTGACGCCGGCTCGACGCGTATGTATACTTGTGTATGTGTGCGCACTGACGCCGATTTCATACAGTTGTGAAATTGTTCTGGAAAAAACTGGTAAGTGCCGTTAGTTTTTGGTTTGTGCGTTTTTGGTTCTCGGTACGATGGGCCGAAGAAGAACAAGAGCTTTAGCGAACGAGCAGGCAGAAAATGAACACTTACAGGGTGCCGCTGTTGCGCCAAATGCGCCGCATGAATGAAATTCAGATGGAAAAGACGAATATATTGATCGAATCACTGTCACCGAAACTAATCAATGCTAATCGTGCATGTGAGAACGAGATCGGTGCATGCTCTTCGATGAATACGGACGAACACACAGCTGCGCTTTCAGGTGAAGCTCGGCAGTGCAATTCAGGCGCGAAACTTTATGATTTGCCTGAATTCGACGGAACTCCAGAAACATGGCCTATGTTCAAGGAAACTTTTGCGATGACGACCAGTGAATATGGCTACAGCGAGAGACAGAATTTGATACGACTGCAAAAGGCAGTGAAAGGCAAGGCACGTGAAATTGTGGAATGTTTGCTGATCCACAGTCGCAATGTTCCCGATATCATGCAGGCGCTTAAACAAAACTTTGGCAGACCAGAAAAACTCATAAAAAGTCAAATTGCTCGTGTGCGTAAGTCACCGGCTATTAAGGAAGGAATGCTTGTAGAACTTTTAGATTACCGAAATAAAGTGCAAAATTTGACGTCCTTTCTAGAAGCAGCCGAGGGTGACAGATACCTTGAAAATCCGACGTTGATGGAAGAGCTGGTGTCCAAACTGCCACCGCAACAACGTTTGGAGTGGGCTCGCTACCGTCGAAATTGCAGAGGTCACGAAAATATCAAGGATTTTAGTAAATGGCTTCAAATTATGGCTGAGGACATACAAGATGCCGGTCTGGTTGATGAATGTGAGGTACCTAAGTCGAAAAATCAGAAGTCGAGATTTTTCCATGCAAATGAAGTTGATATCAAGGAGAGATGCTGTGTCGTCTGCAGTGGTCGACATAATTTGGAGAAATGCGACCAGTTCACGAAACTTGACATCGACAAGAAATGGAAGGCTGTTAGAGAGAGCAAGCTGTGCTTCAACTGTTTGAGGGCTGGCCACCGCGTTAATGAATGTAAATTTAAGCACAAATGCGAAGCGGTGGGCTGCGCCAAGAAAATCAACAAGTTATTACACAAGCCTGTTGCAGTACCGGCAGTCGACAATGCACAGAGCTTTACAGGAACAGTTTCACAAGTAACCGGCTCGACAGTTTTGTTTAAAATTTTGCCGGTTAATCTCCATGCGAACGGAAAAACCATTTCCTGCTACGCATTTTTGGATGACGGTTCCGCGGTTTCGTTGATGAACGAAAGACTAGCGGAGGAACTGGGCTTGAGAGGCCCCAAAGAGAATCTCACCTTGCAGTGGTTCGGAAACAGAAAGGTTTCCGAGAGTACAAGCCGTTTCGACATTGGTATATCGGACGGTCGAAATGGAACAATATATACGTTGAAGGGAGTTCGTACAATAAAGAATCTCCAGTTGCCGAAGCAATCTGTTAACGTATCGGACTTGCATTCAAAATACCGAAACTTGGAAACGATATCGGTGCAAGGTTATGCCAACGCGGTTCCCGAACTCCTGATTGGTTTGGACAACGCGCATTTAGGAGTGCCACACTCAGCACGAGCAATCGTATATGATGGTCCGATTGTTGCCGCCACCAAGCTTGGGTGGGTGTGCTATGGAAAGTGTTCAACCGAAAATATACAGAAGACGAATGGAATTTTCTTGATAAACTCTGAAAATGATTTAATTTTTGATAAATTAATAGAGAATTTTATAGTAGATTCTGAGATGGGCGTGCAAAAGTTTGCAGTGGACCACAAGGGAAAAGAGGAAGAGCGATCGAACAAGATGCTTCAAGAAACAACGAGCTGTATTGGAAAACGATATGAAACAGGGCTGCTCTGGAGACGTGACGACATCGTTTTGCCAGGGAGCAAAGAAATGGCGTTCAAAAGGTAACTTTCATTGGAACGGAAATTTCAGCGCGAAACAGATTATCATAAGGAATACTGTCGAATTATGGCTGGATACGAAAGAAAAGGATACATGGAGCTGGTGCCAGGAGATGCACTAAAGAACAAGTCCGATAAGGATTGGTTTCTGCCACACTTTGGAGTCGTTAATCCAAACAAGCCCGGAAAGCTGCGAATTGTTTTCGATGCGGCTGCAGAAATCGACGGAATTTCATTGAACTCGGCGTTGATGAATGGTCCTGATAACGTGCAACTGTTGACACACATACTGATGAAGTTTCGGCAAAGAAGAATTGGAATATGCGCAGACATCAGAGAGATGTTTCATCAGGTTGAGATACGTAAAGCAGATCGTTGTGCACAAAGATTTCTCTGGCGAACCAACCCTGATGAAGAAATGAAGGTATATGAAATGGCTGTTATGACTTTTGGAGCGAAGTGCTCACCTGCATCCGCGGAATACGTCAAGAATTTTAACGCGCTAAAATTCAAAGGGAAATATCCGGAAGCAGCCGAAGCAATTATTAACAACCATTACGTGGACGATTACGTCCACTGTTTTTCCAGCGAAGAAGAAGCAGTTAGGATTACTCAGCAAGTAACTATGATACACAAGGAGGGAGGTTTCGAGCTAAGACAATTCATCTCTAATTCTGGAATTTGTAATGAAACATTCGCCGATAACAAGTCTGATGGAATCGTTAACTTGGATAAGGACGTCGCTAAACATTTTCAAAAAGTGTTAGGCATGCATTGGCATACGCTAACTGATGAATTTGGGTTCACGTTATCATTTGCGAAAATTAATAAATCCTTGTTTACTCCCGATAGGACCCCAACGAAAAGAGAAGTCCTGAAAATTGTAATGTCCATATTCGACCCGTTTGGAATTTTGGCGGAGCATACAATTATGGCCAAACTACTTCTTCAATCTATATGGCGAAAGAAAACTGGGTGGGATGAATGCATTGACCGCGAAGACGATTTGGTATGGAAAAATTGGTTGCATAAATTGGATGAAATCTCGAACGTACGGATACCTCGGTGCTATGGTCCAAGTCTTTTTGATGACACTGTTGAGCTACATTTGTTTGCGGATGCAAGCGAAGTGGCATACGCGGCCGTAGGATACTGGCGCATGAAATCTGCATTGCAATGGAAAACGGCCTTCATCATGGGGAAGACCAAGTGCGCACCGATGAAGCAGTCGTCTATTCCGAGATTAGAGCTGCAAGCGGCAGTTATGGCGATCAGACTCCGAAAGCATATATTGGAGGGACATAATATCATTCCAAAGCAAATTAGAATGTGGTTTGACTCAAGTACGGTCCTGGCGTGGATCAAATCCGATCACAGGAGATACAAGCCATACGTTGCACACCGAGTTAACGAAATTTTAGAAACCAGCAGCGTTGATGAGTGGTCTTGGATTCCTGGAAAAGATAACCCAGCTGACTTCGGAACAAAAATTAATCGACGAAATAAACAATCTACTTGGCTGCAGGGAGCGCAAATCTTGCTAAATGATGAAAACGACTGGCCAAATCAAGGTTTAAACGACAAAAGCACTGATCTAGAATTGCGAACAAAATTTGTACTTGTTTTTCAACAAAATATGGACGATCTATTATCAAGGTTTCAATCTTTCAGGAAGCTGATCCGAATTATAGCCTGGATTTTGCGAGTGAGTAATCGAGTACGCACTATTTACCTGCAGGCGAACGAAATTGAATACGCACGATTGGTCGTGTGTCGAAACGTGCAAATGTCAGAGTACGCAGAAGAAATGGAGACATTGGCACGTGAATGTCCCATCAAGAAAAGCAGTAAAATATGGAAACTGTGTCCAATTCTTGACTCAAATGGTCTTCTTCGCATGAACGGCAGGATTGACAAGGCTAACGCAGCACATGAAGACACCAAGCGACCCATAATTATGCCACAAGGACATTTCGTGACGAAACTAATAGTGGAGCAATATCATAAGGACTGGTTGCATCAGAACGAAAATACGATCCTCGCAGAAATTCGCCGTCGGTATTGGATACCACATTGCCGTGAGCAAGTACGACGAGTATCCCGACTCTGCCACACATGTATAACAAACAGAGCTCGCCCAAGTGAGCCATTAATGGGACAGTTACCCACTGATCGTTTGACACCGTATGTACGGCCGTTCACCTACGCTGGCGTCGATTACATGGGACCACTTTCGGTTACTAGAGGGAGATCGACTGAAAAACGTTGGATTTGCATCTTTACCTGCCTGACGGTGAGAGCTATTCACTTGGAAATTGCAAGGGATCTGAGTACTGATACCTGCATCAGAGTCGTCCGAAATTTCATGGCGCGGCGTGGAAAACCTAAAAGAATACGTTCGGACAACGGCACCAATTTTGTAGGTGCGAATCGAGAGCTGAAGCGTCAGCGTGCCGAAATGGACCAAACTAAAATCGCAGCAGAGTTGGCGAACGAGGAAATTGAGTGGCTTTTTAATTGCCCTATGAATCCACATGCTGGTGGCTGTTGGGAACGGCTCGTGCGCAGCGTCAAGAGAGCAATGGGCCATGCTATCTTGGGCCGAAGTTTGAGGGAAGATGTGTTGTATAGTTTGATGTGTGCTGCGGATTTTCTATTAGGCACTTCTAATTCCAGTCAGACACCACACCCAGAAGAAGAAGCGTACCAACCAACAATGAAGAACTGGCGAACAGTGCAGCAGCTTGCGCATTGTTTTTGGAGAAAATGGCTGAACGAATATTTACCGGAGCTTTGTTGTCGTACTAAATGGTATCAAGAAGTGAAGCCTCTAGCCGTGGGAGATTTAGTACTCATCTGCGATGGCACTGCTCACCGATCCACCTGGAAAAGGGGCAGACTAACTGAAGTGATTAGTGGAAAGGATGGACAAGTACGCACAGCCACTGTAAAGACTAATGCCGGAGTTTTTCGTCGCCCAGCGTGCGTTTTGGCTAAACTGGATTTTAAGTGAATCCAAGCCCTGTTAGATTCACGGTGGCGGGGATGTTGTAGCGATTTTAAGCGTTTAAGTTAACATTTGAAATATTTAACGGATATATTGTTTTGTTTACATTTGAGATTTTTTGATGCCTGGTGGCAGCCTTGTTTAACGTGAAATATCGATGTATCGAATGAACTATTGAATTGTAAGAGAACTATTGTACGATCGATTGACTTATAATCGAGATTGAGAACGAAAGGGTAGAACGCAACGAAGCGTAAGTTAAGTGAACAATTTAAATTTAAGTTTATAATTTTGTATTTCTCCTTATAGGAGATAAAACCGCCGCGGTAATTTAGATTGAATTACAAGTGCGTGCACAGTGTGCAACCGCTGCTACAATTACGTTACATTAAATACACATAGTTTTAATCATTTAGTTGAGCGTGTATTTTTTGGGTGTGTTTGGCTGTTGGCGGTGTTTTACTCACATGTTCACCCCGAATCAATGAAATACACTTATTTTGAAGACTCACGCATGACCATGCGCCAAGTGTGCAAGTTGGTACACTATGAGATGCTTGAACTAAAATCAACAACAACATTTTTAAACAAGTAAGAACGTTGCAGTCGGATGGACCCGACTGCGATATACTCTTTTTTTCGTCTCTTTGCGGATTCAGAAGTGGGCGTGGCAATTATATTTTTGCTCAAATCTTTCAAGTTTTGCCATCAATTTAAGTTTGGTTGGGCCCGTTCTACAAGTTTGGGAGAAACAAACTTTGGTCGATTGCAAGGGCGGAGGTGGGCGTGGCAAAATTATTTTTATCCAATCCATTTAATAAGGCAACAGAATTCAACCTGCAAAATTTGGTGATCTTGACACTTTGTCTGCCTATGGTATATACCAACATGTATACCAAGTTTGGTTGCTCTAGCTTCAAAACTGTGGAAAAAACCTGCGTTCATACAGACGGACAGACGGACGGACGGACATTTCACAAACCCAATATACTCTTTTTTCCTTTTTTTTCAAAAAAGTTAAAAAAAGAGTATAATAAAAGACGAATTTCAACTGTCTTCAGAGACAGTGGTAAATTATCGAAATTTTTTGCGAGAAGTGCTGGAGGAATGTGCAACCGATCTTAATCACGGTCAACTTGGAGGACCCGGTAAAATTGTCCAAATCGACGAATCGATGGTGGGAAAGCGGAAGAACAATTGCGGTCGCATTGTTCGAGGCCAATGGGTGTTCGGGAGGCAGTTTCCAAACCATTGCGATCGGTACCATCAGGTATTTGAGCAAATTGGGAAGGCGTACGACCCACATAACTCTAACTCAAAGAACAACATTGATGATTCTGTGCAGTACAGTGATGTAAGTATAAAAAAATGCCCACTACCTTTTATTTGTGTTTCTATACATAAATTCAACATAAAAATTTATTTTTATTTGCCAGGACGAAGAAGACGAAGGAGACGAAACCGAATACGTCAACAGAAGACGCAGGCAGAAGCGCAAGCAACTGCATCCGCAAGCAGCACCAGGTGCACAAGCAGCACTTCCAGAGGTCGAAGCAGCAATCGAAGCAGCAGTCAAAGAACCTGTCGCAGCAGCAGTCGCAGTTGCAGTCGCTGCAGCAGTTGCTGCAGCAGTCGCTGAAGCTGCACCATCAGCAGCACCAGCAGCAGTGGCAGCAGCAGTCGCAACATCAGTACCAGGTGCGCCAAAAGCAGCCCCAGATGGAGCAGCAGTCTTGTCGGCACATGATAGAGATGCAGGCAAAGCTGCAGTTGCAGCAGCAGTCTTAACTGCAGAAGGATTAGAAGCAGCCGGAGCTGCTTCAGTAGTTTTACCTGGAGAATCTGCTGAAGCAGCTAAAGCAGCAGTCTTAGCTGCAACAGAACTCGAAGCAGTCGCAGCAGCATTTATTTGAGGCCCTATGTCTGCTTCCGTTTTTTTTTTATTGTTATTTTCTTCACTATTTATATTTACTCAAGAGTCAAGTAAGTATTCGGATGCAACCTAAAATTTTGTTTTTTATTTTACACCTATTTATGTTCACAGCAACCGACATGTATCGACATGTTTCAAACAGCTCGCCAACATCCTTATTATCATCGTCGTCGTTGCGTCATAAAAGCAGCAGCAAGAGTAGCAGTTCCCCGAAGACCAACATCAGCACAGGTTGTTCGCGTTCCAAGGAGGAGCATCTGGAGCGTAACAAGCTATTGTTAGATACGGCTGTCTACTCAGCTGGTGGCAGCACAGTGGCTGCAACTCGGTGGTCAGCAGTAACAGTAACAGCAACAGCACAAATCTTGCCATAGCAGCGCCATTTAAAGAAGTTTCGACAATTTCCACAATTTTTATTATTTTATTATTATTACAAACTTACTTATAAGTACAAATTTAATGTTTTTTATATTTATATAGATATACAAAACATTTTCCAAAATCTCTTTTTGTTTTATATATTTCTATGCTGCCAGCAGCTGCTGTTCATTTATCCAGGCCAAAATAAAAAAAAAACATAAATGTATATATATGCATTTGTTTTTGGCAATTTCAGTTTGTTAATATATGTATGTAACATATGTAAATATGTAAATATATTTCTGAATAGAAGAAAAAAAAAGTATAATCAATTTAATTTTCATTTTTCATATATTTCAAAAATATAATATATTCGCGCGTAAATTGTTTTCTTCACCTATTGGCAGCCCCAATTGTTTACCAACACTACTCAGTAAGCATACACACGCTGACCAGCACTACACTGTTAACGCAGCTGATTTCGATGCTGTTTCGATACTAAGTCATTACAGTACTCGTAGTACAGTAATCTTTAAATGGTGTTTTAATATATATTTCCGTAAAAAAGTCAGCCTCCGATGCCGGTTTTGAAATCCTACAATTTTTCTGCATTTTTGTAGCCCAAAACCAGATTTTTTGATCGCTGTTTCGCAGGGGTAGTTATATCGAAACATTACCAAAAAAATAAATGGAATGCAAGCGAAATTTTAACATTTTATAGTTTTTACTGCTGGCGGAATGGCAAGCTAAATGCTAAGTTAGCAGCTGTTAGTGTTAACCAGATGGAATAATGCTTTGCACATTATTTTATTTCGCTCAAGCATACTGATGTATCCGTGTAAAAGGAGTTAAGAGTCAAAAAGCAGAAAGTTAAAAATGAGTGGGTAAGTAAAAACAAATGAATAAACACAGATTTGAGCTATTTTTCAAGACGAAATATTCAAACGGATGCTCTACGGATATCTGCATTTAAGTTCAAAGTGAGTTGTGGGATTTGTTTGAAAAGCTACAGTACAATATAACATTAATTTAAAAAAAAACCTTGCATCAAATGACAGCCAATATACAGGCACAAGTGAGCAAAGGCCTTTTATGTTGCCAGGGCTCCACACCTGACGCAAATGCCAAAAGTATCGATTTTAAAATTACCAGATCATCCGCACAGCGTCGATACTTGTGTGTGTTATCGTTTCATTTAAACATAAGCGGCTGCAAATTTGTGTTTTTCCTTTTTAAAAGTTTCTTGATATTTAAGTAAGTAAATTTGAACGAAATTTAAAGAGAATACGATCTGTTTCCTCTGTGTTATTTTGTTTTGTAATTTTGGTGTCTGTCGTACCTATAAGAAAACTATAAAAAGGCACGAAATGTCCGGCTTGGAAAAATTTCAAGACAATCGGGCTTGGCGTCAAAAATTGCTCAACCATCTGCTTTCGGATCGGTAAATATATGTACATAAATACATACCTGTAGACTGAATGAATGTAGCTCGAGTGTAGCATAATTTGTTTGGAATGGCCTGCATGTCAAATATGTATATGATATTACAGTCATACATATATCACTTAAAATCAAATTCTCATATAGTGTAGTGTCAAATAAAGGAATTGAATCTAGTTTGTGTTTATTTAGGAAGTTCCAATATCGATTGCTTTCATTATTTTTGTGTGTGTTTTAGAGCTCCACGTGTTGTAGTGAAACCCCAAGACGATTCAATGGAACGACGTCATAGCTTGGATATTGTTTTGGACTTTCCCGCATTGATGAAAGCCAAGAAGGCTGAGCTGGCGAACCGACAAAACCAAGATGAGATTCAAGCCGCATCGGCCATAAACACAAACACAAACATAAACAGTGAAACGGAAACAACACTAAAAAGTGGCGAGATTGAGCAAAAAGTGGAGTTGGATGAGAGTTTCGATGCGTTGGAACGCATGTGTGATAAGACTGCTTCCGATCCAGATAGCACACTTTTCCATTATCTGCATAGCGACGATAAGGTTCAGGTGTTGGCATTGGCCAAGGAGCGCAACAGTCAATCAAATAATTGTAAGTAGAGATCCCTATCGCTGTATCCCTATAATATGAACAATTTGAGTAACATTTGTACCGATCCCGAAGTATTTTTCGGTATGATAAGAAAGTAACATATTAACAATATTTATTTGCAGCTAGTGACATGGAAATTGATTCAATGCGTCGTATGTTGAACGAGATGAACGGCGAGGAACTGCTAAACAATGAGAGTCCACTAAAGAGTGTCGAGTGCACACAGCTGGAGGATATAGAGGAGCCATCTCGCTTCTGGGATAATGATGTCACATTAAATTCGAATGATTCTTCAGTGTTGCAACCTTTGGTTAAGATCTCGCCAGTTAAAATGGTGGGTCTGCTGCGACCCTCAACCATACTGGAGGCTAATGAGGCGGATCTAACCGGCATGAACAACAGCAACAGCAGCTTTAAAACCGCAGATACACTTGAGACTGCACAAAGCTTCGATACAATTGCATCCAGTTCCAGCTGCTATGAGACAGCCGCTGACAGTTCGTTGGCGAGCATCTCGTCGAAGGCAGCAACAACGTTGAACATTGATGATTTGTTTTATGCAGCCATTGCCAAAGCCAAGCCACCTGGCATGTCCAAAGCCGAGCAGGATGAACTGTTGAGCAATTTGGACGACTCTTTAATGAATTGTGTGTTGGGCGAGGAACTAAGTGATACAATTGTAAGCGATGCGGCTGAAAATACAATAATTGAATTGTCCTCATCGAGCGAGGAGGAGGAGCTTGATTTTGAGGTTGACATTAAACAGGAAGAATCATCTATTGACGAAAATAAGGAGAACAAATCTATTCATTTTAACGATACCATCGAGGAAATGGAGTACATGATGCAAAAGGGTATGGCTATAATGGCAGCCAAGGTAGCAACATCTGTTCCCAGCCCGGCAACAAAGCACACAACAACCAGATTATCAAATCAAATTCTGCCCAAGCAGAATACATTTGTCTTAACACCCGAAAAAGTGCAGTCCAAGCCACTACAGCCAGGCAGCAGCAAAAGCAGCAACAAACAGCCGCCTGCCGCATCCATCATGTCGCACTATAATATCAATATGGATTTGCCAAAAAGCAAATTCTTTAAACATCCCACTGGCATACCGATGAGTCGCCAGCAGTTAAAGGTTCAAAAAAATCACTTTGCACACATTGTCAGTCCCATTCGGACATATATACAAAAATCGGGCATCGCACCACTAATGAGCCAGTTCCGGCAAACCCAAAATATTACGGATTCGTTCAATTCACTGAGCATCATGGAATTGGAACAAGAGTCGCGAATTTGCCAGTTGAAACGAACACAGTCAGCATCGACAGCTGAATGTTTCAATCCATTTAAGGAATTTATTGATGGTATTGATAGCACTGCTTGCTTCCTGCCGAAGAAGGCATACATATCATCTGAATTGAAACGGGTAAGTGTGTTTTCTCTCTGCTTCATCACACCCATCTCCATCTCTCGTCTCAGAGTTCTATACAAACAAGTATATTTTCGAATATTACATTACATTAAATTTAACAAATAACTAATATTTTGATAGTAAAAAAATCTTCGTAAGCTTTTTTTTTTCTCTTCTATCGCTTTTTACGAAAAGTACTATATAATTATTTTCTGTTGACTATTTAAATCATTAATTTGTGTATCCATCAACAGGTTGTCGATGAACGCACGCCAATGCCGATGCCCAGCGTGCCGAAGATACAAAAGTATTTGAATACGGCGGTGGAGCCAACAGTACTGCGACACGATGGCAAGATGAAAATGCCTGAGACGAGTGGCAAGATGACCTCGCATATACCACGGCGAACCAATCAAAGTCTAGCCGATCTGTCGCTTTTGTCGGGTGACATCTCTTTGTACACATTGAAGGATGCTCAAAAGTTTAAGTGATAAATAAATATAAATGTTCTTGCGATTCGCATTTCTTTTTACAGAAATAAACAATAAGATACGCATAATCGCTCGGGAATTAGAACCTTCGCAAATTAGAACTAGCGTTCGCAATGCTGGACAATCGAATGCGAGCGTTTTTATTTATTTTTTTCTTTTTACTCCCTGTTCCCATTAAAAATGGGAAAAAGGGAGTTATAAAGTACTGCAAATGTGTGTAAGTTAGTTTTGTGAAAATACTAGCTGTTTAAAGTTAATCCGAATCACGAACGTTTTTAAAAAGTAAAAACGAATGGATTCCAACGTTTCACAAATTACTGTTCTGATCGGAATGGTTTCGTTTTCACTATTTTGGGAACCGAACTTGAAATTGAGTTTTGATAGCAATATGTCTACTTAGTTGTCTTCTAGTAGACATATTCTAAGCCGTTTTCCAATAATAATAATAAGATGAAAAATTATATGAAAATTGAAAATAAGAATTTTTGATCTGAATTTCCTGTATTATCTGACAATAACTTTTCATTCCGCAGGCAAAAAAAGCAAAACTTTTAAGAACGTATGAGTTTGACGCGTTTAGGAATTCAGAGCAGCAATCAATTCCGTTTCTGAAAATTGGGTTTGTGACAGTTTGTCCGTCCGTGCGTATGAACGCAATTTTTTGAACCTCGAGCAACCAAATTTAGTAAACCTGTTGGTATATTCCATAGGCAGAGAAAGTGCCAAGAACAATCTTTAATAAATCATGTATTTTCCATTAAACAAAAAAACTCGCGGAAATTATTATTGCTAATCTCCAATAATTTTAACTAGTAAATGCCATCGATTGCTTTGTGGATTTTATACTCTTAGGCCTTTTTTGCCTGTGGTCCTTTCCAGGCACGATTCACCTTCGATTCGGAGGATCTGCCCAATTCACCGCATATGTAACGGCCCACTGCAATGAGTTTGTCCAAATGGACACCAGTTTGAATGCCCATGCCATGCAACATATAAACAACATCTTCAGTAGCTGCATTGCCGGAGGCGCCGCGTGCATAAGGGCAACCACCAAGGCCAGACACGGAGGCGTCCACCACACGTATACCATACTCCAGCGATACCAATATGTTGGACAGTGCCTGACCGTACGTATCATGGCAGTGCACTGCCAGCTGCTGGGCGGGCACAGCACGCGTCACCTCGTTCAGCATCTTGCGCATGCTGCCCGGCGTGCCAACACCGATTGTGTCGCCCAGCGAGATCTCGTAACAACCCATGTCGTGCAGCGCCTCCACAACTTTGACCACAGCCTGGGGCGGCACCGCTCCCTCATAGGGACAGCCCACCTAACCAAATCCAACAGACAAAAAGTTGGAAATTACTAATGAATAGTGTTATTTTCGAAAAACTAATCTTACCACAGTTGAAACATAGCCACGCACACGAACTCCATGCTTCTTGGCAGCTGCCAGGACGGGCTTGAAGCGCTCGATAGCCGCTGCTGCATCACAGTTGACATTCTTGAGCGAAAAGGAATCAGAGGCGGCACCAAACACGGCTACCTCCTCGGCGCCCGCCTCTAATGCACTCTCGAATCCTTTAAGATTCGGTGTCAGCACTGGATAACTAATGCCTGCCACACGACGTATGCTGCGCAACACCTCCGAATTGTCGCCCATCTGGGGCACCCACTTGGCGCTCACGAAACTTGTGGCTTCAATTGTTTGAAGTCCAGTTTCAGACAGGCGATCTATAAGCTCAATCTTTACAGCGGCGGGCAGCAGCTTTGGCTCGTTTTGCAAGCCATCGCGTGGTCCTACCTCCACTATGCGCACTTGATCCTGGGATGCCCGAGACAACAGTCTCGAGATGCTACCCTGGAATCGTTTCCTTTATAAATATAAATGGATGCTGTGCTGGACAAAAGACTTACGTTCCTAGTGCATGGGAACAGAGGACGGCTTTTAAGAGCCAAATAACGTGTGATTATCATTATGCTTAAATTATTTGTTTACAAGTAGGAAACTGTTACGTATAGTTCTTCTTCTTTGTAAGCAAGACTAACAGCTGTTTCTTATCACGATCTCGAGCTATTTGCTTTTAGTAAACTATTCTCAAGCAAATATATATTTCACATTTCAAAGTGTACATTATTGCATAACTGCATTCTTGTACTTAGTATCAAAGCAAGATTCGGACAGGGTTTTTTTATTCCAACATTTTGAAAAACTAAAGACATAACCATATCGATAATTTGATATCGATTGAAGTCGAGATCGCACAGACAACTTAAGTTAAATTTGCTTTTATAGGAATAAATTAGTATACAAAAGTTGAAGTATATTTTTCATAGGATAATTGAATTAAAAGCGGAAGAGCTTTGACTGACTTGCTAAAATTGTTCGCTATCGCCGCCAAACTCAACAGATGTACTCACTGTTAACGTGTACAGGACTGGTAAGGACAACAGTGAGTATCTGCACAACTTAAATTGACTTTTTATTATAATTTCCGTCATAAAAGCCATCGTCCGGTCTCGGTTTTGAAGTCCTAGAATTGTTCCGTATTTTTACTCCCTGTTCCCATTAAAAATGGGAAAAAGGGAGTTATAAAGTACTGCAAATGTGTGTAACAGACAGAAGGAGGCATTTCCGACTATATAAACTATATAACCTTTTTATTTTCTTGATCAGGATCAACAGCCAAGACGAACTAGCCATGTCCGTCTGTCTGTCTGTCTGTCCGTCTGTCCGTATGAACACACAGATCTCCCAAACTATAAGAGCTAGAGACACCAAACTTGGCATGCAGGTTCCTGTATACCATACGCAGATCAAGTTTATTTCAAATTTCGGATGCACCCCCCCGCACCCCCGCAAATCGCAAAAGACTCCCACAGCCACAATTTAAAAGATAGAGCTTTGATTTGACACATATATGTTGCATCAATGTTGATCTACTGTTAAAATTTCAACACGATCGGATAAATAGCACCAAAGTTACGGAAGAATCTATTACCCCCGTCTCAGCTGGAAGAAACAACAGTTTTACAGGCACTCGACAAGTTAAGTGCGCTGCTTGCTTGCGTTGCCTCTGAACTGATTGAAAGTTGGGAGCAGGGAGTCTCGTAGTCGGGCACACTCGACTAGAGCATTCTTACTTGTTTTTTAGCTTAAAACCAGATTTTTTGATCGCTCTTTATGTGGCGATGTCGAAATATTACCCAAAAGTTAAAAAAGGAAAACGAAAAAATTATCTTCTTATATTTTATAATTTATTTCCAAATTGACAATATTTTCTCGACATATTAGTTTAAATTAATTTAAAAAATAAACAAGAATAGAAGTCTGTCGATACTTTTCTCATGCAAGCTCTAACTACGACTTGATTTACACGATGAGTTTTTGCTCGAATAATCACGACTCTCGTACTTGAACCTTGCTTTTTGGGTAGGGTTGACAACAATTTCGCACCTTTCCCCTTGCCTAAGCAAAAAACAGGAATAATATTCAATTTACTACCAATACGGTTCAGCAAATTTAGTGTCGATTGCAATTTGCAACTCAGCAACCAAGAAATCGGAATAAGACCAAATCGACACTCAGAAGAAAAATTCCCGACTCGGTTGGCGTTTGTCTCAGCCGCTTTCGTTTCAGCCCGCTTGTCATCAAGAACAGCAGTCGTGACTGCGAAAAATCACGTTGCAAATTAAATCAAAATTAATTTTTGAAAAGAATATACAAAATTTTGCCTTCAATTACACAAGTTTAACTTGTTGCATGCAACAGTTTTTAGTTTTCTTTCAAAGTTTCTGCGAAATGCAGCACTTTTTTATACGTTGAAATTAACTGCAAAAATGTGTTCTATTTCGATTTTTCAAAATGGAACTCCAATGAAAACTTTTAAATAATCATCCCTTGGCTCTTCGCAAATAGTTGCATGCAATTAATAGCATCGTGTAAATCAGGACAAAAATATATATATTAATTCGTATAATTTTTATTAGAATTGAACAAAAATTCAATTATTTACACAATAGTTTAAATACTTTTTGACATCTATCAAATACGACGAAATGGCTGATTATTTATACGGGCATTTCTGTCATAGAACGGCTTAGCCTCATTAACTGGCGTACGGGGACTTTCGTAGGTTTCTATGTAGCGAACAAATTGTGGTGAACAAATCGGTGAGCCTGTCGGCTGCTTGAAGAACTTTGCCCGCGAGGAATCCATGTTAATATTGTATCTCGAAATTGTTGATGCTGCAGGCAGGCTGTTGCCGCTGTCCTGCTGCAATTCGTCCTCCGATTCAAAATTTATCAAAACATGTGCTGCTTCCGGGGAGATAATGGTGGAATGCAATGATGCAGTCTCTTCCATGTCTTGCACCATTTTGCCGAATTCAAGGTCCATGCTTAAAATTTATATGCATTTAATGCTCGCAGCAGAAAAGTAACTGTTCTTTTTAGAAACGATAGCCATTTTGTTATCGATTTATAAGCTCCGGATAGCGATGTTATCAGTAGTCCCAATGTGCATTTGCTTGTCAATCTAAAAATGCTGATGCAAAAAAAAAAAACAGATAAAGAGAACAAAGATAACAAAAAGTACATAATAATGTAAATGTTTATAGCAAAACAACTGAATGACGTTGCAACCATTTTGCTATCGATAAACAATATTAACGATATCGACGTTATCAGTGGGCTTGTAAATGCCGGTGCAAGAAGAAGAAAGATAACAAAAAATTGTGAAGAGATCTATAAGTTATATGCCTAACATAGGTACCTTAAATTGTTAAGTCATATAATTCAATATGAACGCATTACGGCACGCATTCTCCCTGGTTTCCCTGGGAACCTTCCAAATTGGACGACGCACAAAAGGCCAACACCTAAGCGGCTTTTTGCTCGGCACTGGTCTTGGCCTTGGCACCTTTGCGTCGGTCACGTACGCCCAAGCAGAGGCCGCAAAGGTCAACCGTAAGCTAAACACGGCCAGGTTCATGACGGAGCCCATTACGGATGCAAGTGTTCTGCTGGAAGATAAGGAGAATATGCGTCATCGCATGGAACTGATGATCATGGAAATTCAAGCTGAATTCTGTCGCGCTCTCGAAGCGGAAGAGTTCAGTGGCCAGAAGTTTAAGGTGGACCGTTGGACGCGCAAAGAGGGTGGCGGTGGCGTCACATGTGTCCTGCAAGACGGCGAAGTGTTCGAAAAGGCTGGTGTCAATGTGTCCGTTGTCACCGGCTGGCTGCCACCGGCAGCCGTTCAACAAATGCGGGCACGGGGCAAGGAGCTCACTGAGAACGTTAAGCTGCCATTCTTTGCCAGCGGCGTAAGCGCGGTAATCCATCCACGTAATCCCCATGTGCCAACCATACATTTCAACTATCGCTATTTTGAAGTGGAGCTGCCCGATGGCAAGAAGCAATGGTGGTTTGGCGGCGGCACAGATCTGACGCCCTACTATCTGGATGAAAGCGATGCTCAACACTTTCATAGAACGCTTAAGGGTGCCTGCGATGAGCATGATGCCACATACTATCCAAAGTTTAAGAAATGGTGCGATGATTATTTTCATATCAAGCATCGCAATGAATGCCGTGGCATCGGTGGCATCTTCTTTGATGACATCGATGAGCCCACCCAAGATTCCGCCTTTAACTTTGTAACCAGCTGTGCCCGTGCCGTTATACCATCCTATATGCCACTTGTGCAGAAGCATAAGAATGCCGAATATGGCAACAATGAGCGACAGTGGCAGCTCCTACGACGTGGTCGCTATGTTGAGTTCAATCTCATCTATGATCGTGGCACCAAATTTGGCCTCTATACGCCCGGCGCCCGTTATGAAAGCATTCTCATGTCATTGCCATTGCACGCCAGATGGGAGTACATGCATGAGCCGAATGTCCAATCCAAAGAGAGCGATTTATTAAAAGTTCTGCAGAATCCGAAGGATTGGGTTTAAATTGACTGACTTTGACAGCAGAAACGATGACATTTGATTTTTTTTATATTTTTATTATTTAAATAGGGGGATAACGGTGCCTTTCATGATACAGTTTAATTCATTGTTAATTAGAATTGACAATATTTATGATTTGTACATACAAATTTGTTGTTAAAATAAACAATTACACACATTAATATAGTATTTTGAAATATAATAAATATTTTTAAATTTTCGGGAACGTCCCCTATTTGCATTAAAGTGCACATAAATCTATATGTACATATTTACGTATGTGTGCATTTATATACATTGTACATAAGTACACACATACATGTATAGTATTGTTTTACATTTTATTAATTCTACCTAAGTTATCTAAATTTGATCAAAACTCCAAAGAATCTTGAATTTTTTAGGTTATGCTAACACATGTTAAAATAAGTATGTATCTATTTTTTCGCGACCCTTCTATTTAGGGTGACGTCATCCTTTCATTATACATACACATTTTAAGGTTATGTTGAATCTTCAATTAGTTTTGAAATCATGTAATTTTCTCTTTATAGGTATACATACATAACATATATTTATGTGTGTTGTTATGTACATTAACACATACATACATATGTTTTGCCAGCCATAGCATAGACAGATGTCTGTCTGCTACCATTGTGTATGTATACTCGTTTCCATACACATGCACAAACGCAGTGTTGCTCGACTGTACACACATTCGTTTGTATGCATGTGTGTGTGTGTTTCGTGTCTGTGTAGCAACAAAGTTGAAACCCTCGCACAGATACAAAGCAACATGCGCTTAGCGTACCTATGTATGTATGTGTGTGTGTGTGTGTGTGTGGTTGTACTGAGGGATATAAAGCGGGAAATGCGCGCCACCGGCAAATTAACCCACCATAATGAAAACTGAAAAAATAGATATATACACATTTTCATTGATCTTAAATCATAGTTTACAAAATGCTTTATTTTCCAGTTTCTTTTTTAGCAAATATTTTGAAATCTTTGTTGTGAGTAAACAATTCTGCACGTTGCTTCAATTTCTTGTGTGTACCAAACGAAACGGGAACTAAATTGAAATTTCCCCATTTGTTTATTTATGTAGAATATAATGGTCGCTTATTTGTTGCTATTGTTGTTATTGGTTGTCGTGTTAAATGAAAAGTAACTAGCTTAACTACATTCATACAAGTATATAATTAATAAGCACCGCCGGTCTGCTGCTGGTAAACCTCAATAGTATCGCCTTCCTCCATCTCCAGCGAGGTTGGAGTATCGTTCTCATTGATGGGCTGCCCGTCAAAACGGAAACGCACCACCTGCATGGAAAGTCCAGCACGGTCGCAATAGGCATTCATAAGTTTTCGCAAAGGTGTGTGTTTCTTAATTTTGAATTGAACCACAGCATTATCCTGTCCAAGTACTTTAAGATTAATATGCTCGGTTTCGCCTCCCTTCTTTTCGTCAGACATGTTTTTTTTTTTTTTTTTCTTTGCTATGTACGCGCTTGATCACAAATGTTAAACTGCAATGATGCCGGGCGTGCTGTACAAAATATATGTATATAAAATACGTTGAAACTAATGAGCATTCACTTTTTATAATAGCTTTATTGCTTTTCACTGTTAAGTTGCATTTGCAAAAAGATATTTTTCTTACTTTTTCAAAACGTTTCACTTGATTCTTTTCTTTTTCACGATTATCAAGCGGCTTGCGCTAGCTTCACACACGCCAAGAAATGGTTGTACTTCAATGTTTCCCTATTCGCACCGCAAATTATTACAGATAGCAAAAATGTGCTAAAAATGGACAACGACGCCGACAGTCGTTGTTGGCAGGGCTGCAATCAAATCTAGTATTTAATTTACTTTCCAAGGAAATCTGGTACGAAATTTGAAAAAATATTGAGACAACTTTAATTATTTATAATACAGCAGTTAAAGATTGGTTAAAAGTTATTTTGTTTTTTTTTTTTGGGTTATTCATGGGATGCTCATAAGTGAGCGAACCAAAAATAACTGCTCACTGAACTGTTCTTCAAAATTTGATGTGTGTCAAGTAAAGAACCAATTAGACGGTGCAGACATCTGCGCAAATTTTCCCATTATGTAAGTGGTAGGATTTTGGGAAACTATGAATTTTTACTCCCTGTTCCCATTAAAAATGGGAAAAAGGGAGTTAGAAAGTACTGCAAATGTGTGTAACAGACAGAAGGATTCATTTCCGACTATATAAACTATATATGTTCTTGATCAGGATCAACAGCCGAGACGAACTAGCCGTCTGTCTGTCTGTCCGTTTGTCTGTATGAACGCGTCGATCTCAGAGACTATAAAAGCTAGAGACACCAAACCCCCCCACCCCCCGCACCACCGCAAATCGCAAAAGACTCCCACAGCCACAATCTTAAAGATAAAGATTTGATTTTGGTACACATATATGTTGTATCAATGTTGATCAGCTGTGTAAATTTCAACACGATCGGATAACACCAAAGTTATGGAAGAATCTATTACCCCCGTCTCAGCAGGCAGAAACAACAGTTAGACAGGAACTGGGCACGTTAAGTGCGCTGCTTGCTTGTGTTGCCGCTGAACTGCTTGAAATGCAAGTTGGGAGCATACTCGACTAGAGTATTCTTACTTGTTTTCAGATGTCGATGTGTGCGGATGACGCTAGAAACCGACAAAGAAAAGCAGATATTTTAAAAAAGCACAGCAAATGTAAATTTTATGATATATTTTTTGCTGTATTGTCTCTGACACCATATTGGTCATATCCATATATATATATATATATATCCATATCCATATCCATATCCTTGATCAGCATAAACAGTCGGTCGCCTGGCGTCGATTTGGAACCGTTGATATCGGAACCAATGAACGAAATTTATAAATAATTGTATAAGATATTAATTGTATTCTTAATTGTACATTTACTGACACTACTTCAAATTTCATTGGTGGAGAATTTGTCACATCGATAATAACAAAATCGAAATGGAACACATTGATAACAAACTTTTGGGATTACCGGAGCGCTTCAAAAACGGAATCGCAAAATTTTCTTCGAATTGCAAATCGCAAAAGATTACCGGAGCGTGACTCATTGCAATATTAAATGCACCATCTTTCATAATTAAGGCTTCACCCGAAAAAATAATATTTACTTTATTATTTATTTTCTGATTGTTAGAAAAATAATAAAAATTTATTTTGATATTTTATGGTATGTACTAGTGCACGTGATTTACCACACTGGTCAATACCGACCTTAGCTTTCCCAAAACAAGGTAAAGCAAATTTCAATAAACAATAGTTTCGAAAGTTATTCCTTTTTTTTCCTTTCCTTTTCCTTTTATTCCTTTTATATCAATTTCAATCTCAAAGCGCTTCAAAACAGTTTTCAAGTTCAAAAAATCCCTGCAAAAATAATCAACGATGCGAGAATAACTGGTGCAACTCTCTATACATAATGTACAAGTTGTATTAGAAACAAAAAATCTAATTTATATTCTTTTTATTAATGTTTTCAACGCAATTATATGCAACTCGTTTATTTCTCACGTTTTACAGCAAATAGTTAAATTGCAAACGTCAGTTTACGACATCTTTCAAGCTAAGCTCTTCACAAAATCAAATCAGCACTGATTTTGATCTCTCCTGCAGTTGATTTTCGTTTGTTTGAATTTAATCAGAATCAGTTTCAGGAATCCCCTATAAAATACCAAGCAAACAATTTTGCGTTGTCAAATGTTTATCGACTGCTATGATTAGCGTACTAGCCTTGACTGCACCACCGGTTCGCTGTGACTGGCAAAATTAATCTTCTTGGGAAACAAATATAAACAAAATATGTTTCACTGCTAAATTATGGATGAATACGAAGCACAGGCAAGTGGGAATAAATAAATTCGATGCATTTAAAGGTATTTTTAATGTCGCTTCGAAATTTCAGTTGCTGGTGGTTAAACAGGCATTACAGGTGACCACCGACGAAGAGCAACGCAGCGAATTAATCTCACTGCGAACCAACTTGGAGGAGCTCCTGGCGCTGACCAGAGGCAGTGAAATTGAATCTAATGAGTCAAGCACGCTTCAGACAACGGAAGATAATCTTGACAACGAGCTAAAACGCTTTCAGAGCGAACTAAATAACTTGGAACAGGAGCAGACAGACCCAAGTGATGACCAGCAGCAGTTGGATCAACTGCGCTCCAAATACACTGCCATGTTAGGTGAAAAGTGTTCGGCACCACATGAGCACAGCTGGGGTGCATTAAGCTATCACAATGCGCTCATTTGTGGCGTGGATGATGAATTGATTGTAGATGGCAATGGCGTTCTTGACGTCCGACTGCGCGTGCTCTTCACAAATCCAACGCATCGCGAGATGTTACCCTGTAACTACTACCTGGAGGGTGAATGTCGATTTGATGAGACGCGATGTCGTTATTCCCATGGCGCTATGGTGCCTGGCGCGTCCATTAAGAATTATAATGAACCAGATTTTCACAGGCTGGCGCGTAATTGCCCTGTGCTAGCCAAGCTGCAGGATCGTCTCTGGCATCGTGGTCGTGTGCTTTGCGTCAATTTTGTGGAGCAACAGTGTCGTGTGCGTTTAGATGGTCAGGAGCACAAGGAGCGCGAACGGGACTTTCCCTTTGAAGAGCTGTTTCCGCTGATTGTAGAACAAGACGACGAACTGAGCAGCGACAGCAGCGACTCGAATGAAACAAATGAGACAGATGCAGCAAATGATTCCGATATGGATGATTATGAGGCAGCGCGTCAGGCGCGCATGGTAGAGTGGAGCTTGTTTACGTTTAAGCCCAACGAAAAATTGGGTGCCTGGGAGCAATATACACGCGTAAGTTACCAAATCAATTTCATTTGGATAGCATTATAATTCTGATTTGATTTGATTGCAATGCAGGGTATAGGCTCGAAACTAATGGCCAATATGGGCTATATACACGGCACAGGTTTGGGTTCGGATGGTCGCGGCATTGTGACGCCGGTTAGCGCGCAGATATTGCCACAGGGCCGCTCGCTCGATGCATGCATGGAGCTGCGTGAGGCAGCCAATGGCGATAAGGATTATTTCAGTGTGGAACGCAAGCTGAAGCGCGCCCAGCGTCGCCAGCAGGCAGCAAATGAGAAGGCCTACGACCGTGAATCCAAACGCACTGATGTCTTTGCTTTTCTCAATGGCAGTGTGCTGGGCACGGCGGCACGACAGGCTGATAACTCCGCCAAAAAGACAAAGACCAACGATTTGCAGCAGCACTCCAACAAGACACTAAATGTGGAAACGGTGCGCATTGCAGATGACATACGCCGCAAACAGCGCGACATTGCCAAAGTGCAGCAGTCATTGGTTCGCAATGCAAGCAATGTGCAACTGCAGAAAAGGCTGCGTGAACAGATGAAAATGCAGCAACAGGAGCTGGTCACGCTCCAAGCACAGGAGAGCAGTCTCAGCAAGGAACAGCAGCATCGAAAAAGCAAAAATAAAATGTTTGAGTTTTGATTATATTGATTAGTCTCAAGTTAACTAACAATTATCATTGCTAAACCTCTAAAAAACGTTTTGTCAGGGGCCTGTACATAATGATTAATTTGACTATGGAAAAATAGGTTTGCCGTGGCTATTTCTTGTTGTTGTTAACCTTAACACATTTCTCTATAAAAAGTCCATAATAAGGTTTTGAGTTTTATTTATGAGCAAACAAATATAACTTACAAGTATTGATTATTTAAATGTAAATTATCATTGTACACAAATTCTGTAATATTTTAAAAGTAGTAATTTGATTTTTAGTTTCTAATTCTAAAATATAATTTAAATTTTTTTTATTTCGTACTTGTTTCGTAAAAGTACGTCACTTTGACATTTCTTTGGTGCTCCTTTTGGGCCAAGTTGGTGTATTTGATATCTTGAAATTAACGACTCCAATCGCATGTTCCAAATTACAAAACATATTGTATCAGCATAATTTCGGTGCTAAGGTATTATAAATATTGGGTTTCAGGCAGCTGTTCACTTTGAAAACATTCTTTGTTTGATTCTTTTTACTACATCTTTTACTACTGAACTGAAAAGTTTTTGGCAAAAGTTTCGCGCATATGTTCAAAAATTTTAAAATCAGTTGAATATTCTGCATTCTTTATTCTGTATTCTCTACAACAATGTTTTTGTTGATTTTCCAAAATTTAAAAGCCAAGTATTCCATACTTTTGCTTGTGGAGGTGTGAATTTGAGTTTGAAGACAATCGCTCGGAAACTAAACTTTGGCCCATAAAACCCTGACTACCCATTTTCCAAACAAAAGGCTGAATTTCTAAGAACAAATTGGTATGCAGTCTTTATTGAATTTTTGTATACACAGTAGAAAATAATGTATAAAAATAAAACCATTATGGTTTTGATTTTAAGCTTTTCTTGGAGTTAAACCAAAATTGAGAGAGATCTTGACACTTTGTCTGCCTATGGTATATACCAACATGTATACCAAGTTTGGTTGCTCTAGCTTCAAAACTGCAAAAAAACTGCGTTCATACGGAAGGACAGACGGACAGACACACATTTCAAAAACAAAATATACCCTTTTTCTTTTTTTCAATAAAATTAAAAAACAAGAAAGAAATGTTATCTTCGGCTTGCCAAAGATATCTACCCTTGCAGAAAAGATTTGCACAAGAAAACTTATTTCTCAACCGATCGTTCCTGAGGCAGTTATAAGATATAGTGGCCCGATTTCGATGAAATTTTGTCAACATATGTGGATAGTGCTTAAACTTAGATGAGTTTGGTTGAGTTATTTTGAAAAACAAAAAAGTTTTTCATACAAAAACTTGTTTTTCAACCGATCGTTCCTATGTCAGCTATATGTTATAGTGGTCCGATCTGGCCGATTCTGACATAAGTAGTGCTTGCAGAAAGAATAAGCATCTGACGGTTTCAAATTTAAACTATTATTTTTCACCGTGTACATAGATCTGTGAAAATGATAATGTCGAGTACAACAGTGTGTAAAACAATTTTCCAAAAACTCGATACAAATATTTTTCGAGTAACAACATACACATACATAAACTTTAATACAATTAGCACATATCCTTCCAAAGAGCCAGTTGTGCTTTTCAAATACAATATACTGCTAGTCGCCTTTCGCACCCTTCGTGATGCTTCGTCACTAGACTAAACTGTTTCCCGTAATGATTAAAACTCAAAAAGAATCATTAAAATGCAAATTCGTATAATAAAACTTATAACGGTGCTGCTTATTGTACTAAATGTTGCCAAAGGCACCAGCCGTTACCACGGCTGTCATATACTGCTCCAGAAGCGCCTGGGCCAAATGTGAGCCGTGCTCTACAGCCAGCGCATAGGCCGTCTCTCCGTTCTCATTCGTTGCACTAAAGTCTAGATCTTTGGCCAGGAGCTCATTGCATGTATGCGGATGATTGCCGGCCGCAGCATACATTAGTGCCGTATTGCCCACAATGTCCATGTGTGTGGCACTGGCGCCTCGATCCAAGAGGAAACGCACAATTTCATTGTGTCCACCAGCGGCTGCCAGCAGCAGTGGTGTAACCATATCCGGCGCCAGGCTGTTAACGTTGCCGCCAGCTGCAACAAGCAATTGCGCTGGAAGCAATTGTCCATATGACGCGGCCCAGTGCAAGGGCGTAAATCCGTGTGCATCCTTGAAATCGATGTGTTGTTGTCGCAGCAATTCAGTCTTTACTTGCTCCTCAGTTATTTCACCTTGGCCGGCACGTTCGTGAAAAGACAGCGATACCTCCACGGGACAAAATGTGGCCTCCGTGTTGCCGCGCTGTAGATTCGTAAGGACCGTGGACTGAGGACGATATGGCAAAAACGCGCTCTTGCGCTTTGTGGAGTTAGCATCCAGCAATATACTTGATCCGTGCAGCGTGGATGACGCAGGCGCATGCACCTGAGCTGGCCGGGTAGGCTCATCGTCCTCGGAGTTTGTGTTGTTTTGCAATTTAATTGCTGGCGCAACCATTTGTTTACCTTAACTTTTCGGTTTCAGTAAACAAAGTTGGATCTTTAATAAAACATAATATATATTTATATATATTTTAAGTTTCGTTACGTTTGAAAAAAGCAAAACGAATGTTACCTTACCCAAGTCGCACTCAGGTGTGTTTGTTGTTGAACAGCTGGTTTCTCAGCTGAACGAAATGGTCTTAGTTTACAGGGCCAATTAGTTGCATGCAACTTTTAGTTTGTAGGCTAGAGACAAACTAAAACCTTTCATGATTTTCTTTTAAAGTTGCAGCTCGCGTTTTCATGAAACCTTTTTCAGTGCTTCTTTGGTTTTGGATTATATAAGTAGAAGCTTTTCTGTCGAATTTATATATAAATACTAAATATAATGCGTGTAATATGAATGAGAATCACCCAATTCGGTTCCGCAAAACTATTATCGCATATTATTGCAGCCCTGCATTCATTAATCGGAATGAAAATATTGAAAAAAGGCTTGTCAATTGTTCAATGAAAATCAAAAAAGCTGCTTGCAACTTATTGCATCGTGTAATCGAGGTCATGGCAATCTTGGGAGTAACTACCGCCACTTGAATTTTGAATTGGTAAAAAACTTTAAATACTTGTAATTTATTGTACAAAACAGAAAACAAAACAAAACAAAACAGGATAAAAAATGTTGTTTTGGGCTTTGGTTTGTTTGGATGAAAAATGGTTGATTGACACACAATTTCAAATTTGTTATCTAGCGTTGACTAGAGATGGACGTAGAAAAGTTGTTAAAATTTGCAAATGGCCATTAAAAATGATCGATAACAAAATTACCCAGCTGCTGCTGTTTGTTTGGGTTTTTTGTTCAAGTTTCTTTTTGCGTAGCATATTTAATTATGTAAATATATTTAACTGATTCATTAGCACTGATCTTGTGCATGTGTGTTCATTTTTTTTCATAACAGGTTTGTATTGTGACGCAGCTACACAAAATATCCACCCTGCACCTGATGTGCTGTGTTCAGTGCAAACCTGCGTTTTTGGGCTTTTTTCTGCCCCTTTAACATTGAGGAAATTTTTTGCAATTCAATTGCGTCGAAGTTTGAACCCACGAACACAACACAATCAAAACAACAAAAAAAAAAAAAAAAAAAAAAAAAAAAACAAAACAAAATGGGCAATGAGAGTAGCAAGGCCGAAGCCGATGGCAGCGAACCACCGTTGGATGGTGGGAAACATAAACAACATCATCACAAATCCAGCATACAATCATCAGCCAGCAACAACAATGCCAGCGATGTTGTCAATAACAGCAACACCAGCGGCAGCAATAACAGTCTCAAGGTGCAGTCACAAACGCAAACAATGACCAGATCCGCATCGGGCGCAGATGTAACGGAAAAGTACCTAACACAGTTGGTACCGGTGGAAAGGTTGGCTGAGATATTAAAGGAACAGACGAGTGTCAAGTTTGGTATTAATGGCATAGTGTCAGATGTTTTTGTGGTGAGTGGGCACAGCTAATTACCTGATAACAGTTTTTATAACAGACTTTCGACAACAATTCCATGAAAACACACGCACACACACATGCACATACGCAGTCTCAAGTGTTTCCACAATACGCGGATTTGGGCCACCGTCTATTCCAACTGATGCACAACAATTCAAAGGCAACAACAAAGCATTTGGGCGTTGTGGCTTTTCGCCAGCAATGCGAACGTTTTCTGGGCATTATGGATGATGCTAAGGTCTTGGAAAGTTACATCAAGATGTACGCACAGGTAATAATACCATCGACTTGATTAACCGAAATCCCTTGTTTTCTTTCAAATCACAATTTGTATTCAAATCATATGTAGATCTGTTCCAGTTTTCACTTTCGGCAACATTTTGCGTGTCTAACATTTTTTTTTTTAAATGTTTCAATTCTTATTGCTGTTGAGTTTAATTGAAACACAATTCAATAGCAAGTTAATTTAATACTTAATCAAATGAAATCAAATAAAAAAGTAAAAGCGAATTACGTACGATTAACGAACAACTGCTCTGATTTCCGATCGAAATGATTTCGTTTTCTGTTTTTCAATCCAGTTTCATACCAAAAAGTCTATCTATTTGTCATATAGTAGGCATTGCTCAATCGAGAACAGACACGTTTGCTTTCACTTTTTCGTTTCCGTTTTACAGACAGTTTTTAAATTTAATATTATAAATGACTTTCATCTAATAGATAAATTAACTAGTTATTTTCCAAATGAGATGAAGAATATAAGAAAATTGATTTTAAGAACTTGTGCTTTGAATGCCTTGTGTAATTTGGCAATAACTTTTCATTCCGCAGTCAAAAAAGTAAAACTTTCAAAACTGTAAACGTTTGATGTTTTGAGTACTTCAGAGCAGCAATAAATTTCGAACGGAATCGGAATTCAGAACAGTCCTGAATAATTTATTTTAGTTACTCATAATTTGTAAGCTGAAAAAAAAAGATTAATCATTTAATTATTTGCAATTAATAATGATATTAAATGATGAACTATATTTTATTTGTCAGGATGATAATACAGATTTTATAGACAAAACAGGCGTGACACGCCTACTCCATATTTGCTATACGATTGCCATGCAGCATTCGGGCAATGCGGTCCTTTGCACAGCCATAAATCGCACTTTTGGATCGGTGACCAAATCGATATTCTTTAGCCACGATAGTCTCAGTTTGGGCTATGTTTGCCGCTGGTTTGAACAGAATCTAATACGTCTGGTGCTGCTGGTGCACAAATACTGCGTTCATACGCTATCTACCGCCTATCGCGGCTTGGAGCAGCAGACACAAACGTGCGGCATTGAATTGCAAACGCCGGTGCTGGAGCAACGCAATCCATTTGGTTCAACAGATGCCACAACGGACAGTGTCAATGCTGTCAATCACATTGAATCCCTAATGCCGCTCTCACAGGCCTGGCTACTGGCGGGCGCTTTGCCGCCGCTGTATTCAAAGCCACAGACAATTGCATCAGCAAACAGCAGCAATAATACAGCTGTGCAAATGTTTAAGGAGAAACTTTCAATGATGCCATCACACTGGACGCTGCTCTACGATTCCAATGAGCATGGTGTGGGTACTAATCGTTTTTTGCATCACGTACTTGGCTATCGCGGCCCTACGCTCGTCCTGCTCCACACCAAAGATGAGCAAACCTATTGCATTGCATCACCCAGTGAGTGGAAGGAGACACATTTGTTTGTCGGTGGCGAAGGCAGCTGTGTCATTCAGTTGTTGCCCAAGTAAGTCAAAGCCAATCCTGATTAATTTCTGATCGATTTATATAACGTATACTTTTTAGATTTGTGATACTGGAGAAGAAGCCCAACATCTTGTACCTTAATACCAGCAATCGTGGCTATCCAAAGGGCTTGCGTGCGGGCGCTGATCCACGCAAGCCCATTATAGCGGTAGATGAACATTTTGAGAATGTTGATTGCAAGGGACTCGCTGCAGGGCTTATGTCAATTGAGGTAATAAAGAGCATTCATTGTTTTATTGTATATTTGTTGCTATATTTATATATATGTATATGTATATGTATATGTATATGTTTATTGTATATGCAATAAGCCTTAGTCAACGCAGTACATATGTATGGTATAAAAATTCATAGACGTATCTATGTACATATGTATATATATATATAATATATATTTATATCGCATATAATGGCATATTTTTGTTCCAGTCTAAGCATTTTAAAAACAAACAACGCTTTTGGGCCGCTGTCAAGTTGTATGTTAACGGCAGCTTTTAAGCCGTATGTTAATGGCAGCTGTGAGCTTTAACATGGCGTTGCCAGACTTGGTCATAATACGCCATGCTAAGACAGACTTAACAGTGCAGCGCAAAAGTGTGTGTACATTTAAATTAAGTCTACATTTCTCCGTTACCCAAAAAAAAAACAAAAACATTTAAGAACCATTAACAAAAAAAGGTTACCAACAACAATAACTACACTGCTTTACAGGTTTGGGGATGCGGCGATAAATCATCACGCGAAGTGCAGTTGGATATTAAGAAGTGGCAAATCAAGGAGGCGGAACGTCAGCGCACAGTCAAGTTAACAGCAGCCGATTGGATGGATCATCCAGATCGTTATTTGCTCGAGCTGGGAGGCAGGCAAAATTACAACAACTAAGCAACTATATATTTGTTGTTGTTGTTCCGTGTATTGATTCAAAAGCAATTGGTGTGCCTTTAATTCGAAGACGCGTTGAAGATTTACGGGGAATATGTTTAGAAAAATGATCTATAATTATATTAATCATTTGTTCACACGCAGCACGGGATGAGTTAACACTGGACTGAATTTGTTTTGTATTTTCATGTTGTTCGATCAACGAATTAAATATAATATATATTTTTTTCGTCATGTTGACTTTCGTTCAACGATCATTTTGATTTGAATTGATTAAAATTTTGATGTAATGCCATTTTAATTATATTTGATTATTCTTTTGCCTGTACTTAAAAAAAAAACGTTGTCCTTGTCGCCAGTTCATTATTTTTTTTTAATTTTGTAATCGTCCTCTGCTTTTGCAAATATAAGTGTCAGGTAATATAGTTTTCCATATTTCTTTCTTTTATATTGTTCTATTTGTTCTAATGTTAAAATACAAGTATTATGAAAAGACATAAGAAAAAAGCTTCAAATAAAAAATAAAAAAACAACTAATGAACATAATCAAATGTTGCAAATAATGCTCAAAATCTTTTTTTTATGGCTGGGCACTGATTTCTTGAAATTGTTGAAAGTCATTTTATGTGGCTTATCAGCAAAGCACATAAAAACGTGGTATATTGTGTGTGTGTTGTGATTCATGAAAATTGCATTTTATCTGCTTAAATAAATTTGATTAAGTGCTTTTTAATTGTTTTGTGGCAGTCAAAGGAGGAGGGTATATGAGAAGGCATAACGTTTTGAAAGGCAAAGACTTTTATGATAGATGTTAACAAAATTTTGTTAATTATAAATAAAGCTATAATCAGTAAAGTTAATCGAATTAAAACTTGATTGGTGTCAGATGGAGAGTATTATTTTAAGGAGCAGTAAACATTGATTTAATTTTTTTTTTTGTAAATATTGTTTAAAAAAGTTGGCAGTTATCACAAAATTGAAGATTATTGAATTAATTTCGAATAATTGAATTAAAGTCTGATTTCAAAGATTTGGCGGTATTGCTAACTATATTAAAAAAGGTATAAGTAATTTTAAATGCGCTTACTTTGAGAAACCTTTTAAAATATGTAGAAATATCCGAGACAAAAAACCCCAACAGTTTTCTATAATAGTAAAGGGTGCTGGTAACTTTAAGGTGATGCCTTATCTGAATTTTAGTAGATTTTAGTTTAAAAATGTTAGTAGTTTGCCATTATAAAAAGAATGTAAGTATAGCAATCTTTGAAAATAAATGTAAAAATCATAATTCATCAACTACATTCAAGATAAATAACCATTTTGTGATGCATGAAGTTTAAACGTTAAATGAATTTGTATTAAAAAGTGTGTAATCTAAAATAAACTAATGATGAAAACAATTACAAATTATAATATACATATAAAAAAAAAACATAATTTAAGAATTGTTTCGCATAATTATATTATTGAGAATTACATTAGTTTTACAATTTTTTTGTTTCAATATAAGTTACGCCCTTTTCTGACCGGCAAGTCACATAATTCACAATTGTTTGCTTTACGGGTATGTATCAAATATTTTCTACTATGCAACATGCGAGTACGAGTGCCAAATATAATTAGTCTAATAAAAGTACCAACTACTGACGGCCTTGTATAAATTGCATATAAAGTTTTCGTAGTATTATTACTAATTGCCTAAGATTTTTTTCAAAATTGAATTGTATAAAAACGTTTAGAGACTAATTTATAAATATACATAAAACGAAAAGAAAAACACTTTTGCTCCTTTGCACATAAATATACATACAATGAAGATTCTTTGGAATTATATGTGTATATGTGTTTTTTTTTTTTTTTAGCTAAGATATATAAAATCAGTTGTTGCTTTCGCATTCAAAACTAAGGCCACGCAATTTCGAATTACCCAATTTGATTGAGTTGCCAGAACAGTTGGTTATTGAGTATGTGAGTATTTGAACTAATTATTGTATATGTATATATGTATATATATATATATATAGCTTACTAACAAAGGAATTTATGCTTGCCAATTTAATGACCAAATAATAATTGTGAAATCAATTGATATATATAATAAAAGAAAACATAAATATCGTTGCGTCAATATTGCTTTGTTTTTTGGGTCTAGGTGATGTATTCTCTGTCGCGTCGACGCCGCGTCGTGGATGCCACAACCACAACTGGCATCTGCTCTACATTCTCTCCATTCACTACATCGTCATCGTCATTGTCCTCATCGTCCTCGTCGTCGTCGTCGTCATTGTCGTCGTCGTCGTCATCGTTGTCATCATCCCCGCCCGTTGAGTTGGACCACTCGGATGCAGTTTGATTGCTGCACGTGGCACTAAATTTTAAGCTGCTGGACATGCCAAACGACACAGACAGCGAAGCGCTCAGCGATGAGGCATTCAAATTTTGACTAACTTCTACATCCTCCCCATCCTCGAGCGCATCAATGTGCTGGTGTTGCTGCTGATAACGTTGTCATCTGCCCGTGCCCAGCAGCATCGCATAATCATCATTGGACTCGGGTATGGGTGCAGCCGCTGAGGCAGCAGCACGCGCCTGCAGAAAACTGCTGCCACCAGGCTGTGGCGGCCCAACGCCGCCCAGAAAGTGCTGCTGATCACGTTCGCGCAGCTGCTGATTTGTATCACGTTGACGTTGCAACATTTTCATATTCGTACCCGGCAAGTGTAGTTGTTGTTGTTGATAATTGTTGCTACTGCTATTGTCAGCAGCCGACGCCTCGTTGCCTGCTTTGGGAAATCGAGATGGGGAATGAGTTTGCTGTTCAGTTACAGTATTCAATTGACCAACATTAACGGGCACAATTAAACGGCTCGTCGTGGCGCCATATGTGACGTGGCTGTTACCTGCTTGTGGGGAGCTGCTACCAGACAGTCTGTCCGACTGTTCCTGCCGCTTGCCAATTAAGTACTCTGATTCGCTGCTTGAGCGTCGTGGACCGCGTGCCAACGGCTGATATGTGCTGCGACCCTGAAAATGGCGACTAATCGAGCTGCTCACGACGCCAAAATGTTCCGTGACATCCTCCTGCATGTCGGAGATGTCCATCATGGAGAGAAACGCACGACACCAGCTGTTATTTGGATTATTCCAATACTGTGGCGAATTAATGTGGAATGGACTATGTGGGAAGCTGTAAATGTGCGCCACGGCGGCAACAAACATTTCTATGCAAATCAGGAAATTCTAAAAAACAAAACAAACCAAATTAATTGTACAATATAAGTTATATAAGAACAAAAAAAATCATTCGATTTACCTGCAGCATGGATGCAAGATTTGCATCGCCCACATCAGATCCAAAAATATCCTTAATTATTTTATAGTATACAAGCGCATTAAGCAGCACACCTTGACTGTATAGAAATGATTTATATTTATATAGATTGAGTATAACCATTATCATACTTACAAAAAGGAAAAGAAGACAACAGCTTTGATGCAAAGAAATTTTGGTATGGGTTTCATTGGCTTCAAATCTTCCTTATTGGCCCGATAGAAAAGCACCAGGCAGTACATGGCCACAAACTGTGATATATTGTTAATGGACACAATATATGGAAAGGCCACATTTCCTGCGAACTCGCCCTCGCCATAAACGCCGCACAGTTCGCAAATGCTGTAACAATATGAATATATTTATTATTAATTCGTGGCTGATCAAACGAAATCGATATCAAGATGATATTTAAGAGCGAGATTTGGCAATGAGTTCTTGATTTATGGTTTATGCTGTATGAAAAGAAACTGAAGTCTCAAAGTGTTGACATAGTTGCCATAAACTTGAAAGCCTTTAACCAAATGTCTTATGGATAGATGGGTTTTAGTATACTGAACCTTGTGATAACAAAAGGCTAAGTCAAATTGAGAGTTTAAACAGAAACAGATTTTTTTTTTTTTTTTTTATAAAATATACTTACACTGATATGAATGTGGTGATCGGTCGCACCACAGTGTACTGTAATATGCCATGCTTGCAATTGTGGATGAATTCCCGCCCCATTACCCAGGGCCGCATACAGCAGAGCGGAAAGAAGTGATCCACCTGCGGCTTGTATTCCATTGTTGCCTCCAGATCCATATTGAGATTCAAATAGTTTAGCAAGTAAACCATGAAATTGTAGATTACGTACGCCTCATAACACTCACGAAACGAGTCAACGTAGATGGAATGCTTTGGAAACAACAAACCAATCCACTGTAAAACAAAATACAAAAACAATAATGTTACGATTTAATCAATTCAATCGACAATGCATTCAACGAGCTTAGTTTTCAATACGGCTCTGTTTAACGTTTTAAATACTTTTAAAAGTCAAATAATTGAAACTATTTTCAAGCAGATAGCATTTTGAGATTCAAATGTGTGTCAAAAACTGTTTAGAATTATGACGATGAGGAGGATAATAATAAGTAATAGTTCAGTTTTGAATCTAAATTGGTTCAATTTCATATATTGTGTTCTTACTATATAAATTTTGGAATTTGTTTTGAATTGTACTCCAAAAGCATTATTAATAATGGGAGAAATTCTCAAAATCGAAAATTGGCAAGTCAAATTATATCCATTTTCACAATCTTGAACAGCCACTCTCCAGCCAAGTGCATTTTCCGGAAAATTGGTTTTTGATCATTATTGAAGTTTCATAAAGATCTTTAAATATTAATTAGAAACAAATCGCACAAAAAATAAACATTCTCTATTTTTACAACCCACTTTCCACCCAGGGGTGTGCATTTTCCGTAAAATTAGTATGTAGTCATTAATTAATTTTTTATAAAGATATTTGAAAGCGAATTTGAAGCTGATAAAGTTACATAATACGGGTTTCCCGTGAATTTTCCACATTTTACAAACTTATCAAAATCCGAGCTAAGTACGCACTTTCAGCATAAGATGGATCTACTGTGCAAAAATCAGGCTGCCAATCAATGAGTGAGGCAGATTGAAGAGATTTATATATATTGATTATGTTTTATGAGTAATTTTTGTAATTACTAAACCCAAATTTTTAAAACATTACCACTTTATATAAATTTCATTTAAAATTTTTGATGAAATTATGTTATGCAGGCCTGTTTCCATTTCCGCGAACTTTTTAATCGAATAAAATAAATGTCGTTCTTTCTTTTTAAATGACACTGTCTCAAAAGCAAAACTTTTTAATATCGAATTTACCATCGATGTTCGGTATACAAAACAGCTAAGAATTTCGACTCCGAAGGTTTTAATCGGAATCGGAAATAGAAGTATGAGTGAAAAACATTGAAAATATACGTTTAAAACGTTTCAACTGCGATAAATATGAACGGATTCGAATTCGGAATTGAGAATTGAAATTTGAAACAGGTCCAATTAGATGTATTTTAGTCGATATGAAAGTTGACATCGATTGACCCACTTACCGCATTCAATGCATAGATGGGCACCATCCACAATATGCGTATGATGTGCTTTTGTAATATTGGCTTTGTGAAATGTATGACGTGTTGTATGATGTGCCAAATGGATACGGGTACGGCGGATAGGACAAATAGGCCACCGATAAGTATAAGCTGATCGTTGCGTTGAAAGCCATCCTTTACCGAGTTGACAATGAGCAGAGGCACAACAATAATGGCAAATATGACATAGGTAACAATCAGGAGGGGACGTATCCAGATCCGCCACTCTTCAAAAAAGCGGCGTATGTCGAGGCGGCACATCCTGCACATGTATTATTTTGTTGATATGAATAATAAATAAAAAAAGCGTTTCAAGTTTTTGCTTTCGTCACAAGAGACAAAGCCGCAAAAACGACTTTGTCGTTGTTGTTGTTTTTGTTTTCGTTGTTGCCGCCGCCCCGTTATTGTTAGTTTTGTTGGTTTCTTTTGCTACGTTTACGTCCCGTCCCTCTGAGGCTTTTACTTGGCACGGATCGTACAATCACGCACTGTTTGCAAGCGCTTTGGGCACATCTTGGTATCGCTTCTTATGCAAACAAAAAAGCACAACGACAATTTTAGGCCAGTCAATTGAATGCAACTTAAGATTATTTGTTAACTTTTTGCTTTTTTTTTGTGTTTTGTGTGAAACGACAATCGTTTGATAAGGGGAAATATTGGCTGTCTGGCAATGCTGAAAGTCGTCTAGTGCTGTAAAATGTCATAGCTCAACACTGCACTGCTCAACACTTGTGTAAAGGCAGAGTTGCTATTGGCACCGACTGCGATAGCTTTACAAATATCCCAAGTATTTTATAAATTTCCTTTCACTCAAATACAGTGCTGTAGCCTGTTTATCGATTATAATTGTTATCGTAAATGTAGTTTAATTACAGATTTACATATGTATGTATATGCAAATGCTATAAAGATAAAAACATGATAATATATAATTTTAATATTAATTTCTGCCAACTAATGGCGCTAATTGCGATAGCTTCGGAAATATCCCACATATTTTATAATTTCCTTTTGCCCAAAAAAGTATTGTAATAATCGATTATGGATTATTATCGTATATGTAGTTTAATTACAGATTAAAGAATTACATATATGTGCATATGCTATAAGGATAAAACATGATAATATATAAGATGCTATTAAACGTATATGGTGTCCTTTAAGCTGCTATTACGATGCAAAAACAATATCGCATCGATTTGATGCTGAGTGCCAGTTAGCATAAAACGCTTATTATAATCATAAATCTGTTCACGCAACACCTTCTTGAAATTTAAATTAACAACACCAGGCACACCCTGATATAGCGTTGCCAAATCTCTCAGCGTTCCATAGATATGACCCATTTTATTCCACCAATCAATGGGCGACTCGTCCAACTGCACAATTACTTCGTTGCGATAACGTTTGAGATCTGTTTCCACATTGCTGTCGGCATCGCGTTTTGGTGCACTGGGAATCTCTGCAACATCGAACAGCAGTTCCAATTCTAAAGAACAAGTTATTTTTTAAATTGATTAAGACATAATTAATGCAAATGTTTAACTATATTCAACTTACTGGACTTCTTAGCGCTGTGCGAGGCAACAGCTTTGACATTTGGCTCAGTTTTGATAGTCACCGTTGCCGAACTGGCAATGGATGTGCTGGCTGCCACATCACCAGGATCACCGCCCTGACCATCTGAGCCGCCATTGCCACCGAATGTCTTGTTGTATTTTTGGGTCAGCATTTGCACACAGCTGTCAAAGTTATCAATGGTGGTCAAGCGATGGAAACGCGGATCGAGCAGCGCAGCGCTGGTCAACGTATCGTTTGCAATGATATGTGTCTGGAGGACACTGGCAATGGTGCGCTTAATGTTCATCATAAGGGGCTCATCCTGCTCCGCAATGCCCAGTTTCTTAATAAGTATCTTTGATGTAATTGGGGACAGCATGCTGCACAGTGGCATATCCTCGCCACGGAGCGTATCCAATGCAATCTAAATTATGACGACAATACGTTGTACAATTTGTTTACAATTTTATGTAGATTTCAGTTTTAGCACTTACCACTAAAGCGCTGAGTGCTTCGGTGACAGTTTTTGCTGTTATGACTAATTGATCCATGTCTTCGGACCATGAAATGGATTCAGCAAAGAATTTAAGCAGCTCGTACAGAGTCCATGGGAAATGTTCATTATATGCTGGTAGCTCCGATACCTTGGAGCTTATCTCAGCCGAGTGACGCTGTATAATGTCCTTAACCTGCTCCAAGGCTGTAGATACTTCCTCCAGTTCAAAAACACGACGCAGACACTTGTCAATCACCGACACGTAGCAGAGTACAACGGGAATATCTGTTCAGAAATGATTTGAATTACAATTATGTTTCGAATTTACATGTGGGGAAAGTGGAAATTCAGTTATTATTTTAGATTATTGTTATAAATCTGCCTTTTAAAAACGAACGGTCGCAAATAAGAGTCTTTGTATCACTGTGGACAGTAGTCCACTCTGGTGACCAAGCATCACGAAGGGTGCGAAAGATTTGCTGTGATACCGATCCTTTTAAATTAAATTTTCCCTTTTATTTGCGGGATCCGAGGGATCCCGTGGCTCACTTTGAGGTCGAGCGGAACTCGGACAAATTTTAAACAGCCGGTCTTGGTCCCCGACAAAATAAAAATTTTAAAATCAACTATTAATATAAATTACTTTTAAAATTTGTAATTAAATTAAGAAATGCTTGTCTGTTCCTATTTCCGCGAACTTCTCATTCCGAATCGTTTTGGAGTTGTGCCTGGCTTCGAATAAAATATAAATCGTTCTATTTTTTTTATAAACTCAATTCGAATACTTTTCGTTGGACTGTTTTTGGAGAACATTTAAAAAAGTTATTTAGTAAACTCTATATAAGAACGCAACATATAAAATTGAAACATTATAGATACATAAAAAATACTGAATTACTACTTACTCTTCTCCTTCAAGAAGGTCTGCAGCAGATCGTCCTCATCGTCATAGTTCACAATTGCCAGAGTGCAATTGGGCAAATAGAAATCAGTGAGCAGATCCTCAAATGATACATAATCGGTATACTCTAAAGTGGCATTCAAGACGCTGCGGACGCACTGCGTCTCCTCGCTTAAATAATGATGATAGATGCTTAGAAAACGACGCTGTTCGACATTCACCCAGTGCTCAAAGGCCAAAGAGTATGGCTTCTCGGCGGTAAAGTCACGCGTAAAGTCGCCCATTTCTAAGAACTTGGATGCATGCTGCTCCGTGATGAGCGAATCAATCTTTTGTGGCATTGGCAGCGATGCCAAGTTGCCCATCGAGAGGCGTATAAATTCGCTTATGCCCAGATCATAAAGCGTCTCCACATTGCGCAAATCACGCACAACAATATCAGCCAAGGCTTCGGGCAAATTGGTAATATAGCTGCGTCCCTGTGCCTGCAACATGCCACCGGATGTGGCATCCTCATGCTTAATGTTGCGCGTATAGTGCATGGTGCCAGTTGTGGCTGTACTTTTACGCTTGCGTGCAAACTTGAGCTCACGTGGCTCAATGCTAATGGTGCGATCTTCCTCCTCGACAAGATTATCGGATTCGTCATAGGTTAACGGTACCATTGTCTCATAGAGCATGGTCTGACTGGCGGCATCATCTTCGGCCTGCATGGCAGCAGCAGCCACAGCGGCCTCGTCCATGTCCTCGTCATCCTCATTATCGTGATGATTGCGATTGTTAATGAATTCCAATTTGACGCGACGCGACGAAACGTTGCGCTTGGATAGCGGTGGATGGTTCAGATTGCGTGGAGTTTTGCGCGGCGGCACTTGTATGTCATTCTCTTGGCAGAGTGCCTTGAACAGATCCTTGTGGCGATGTTGCAAATGGGCGCGCAAATTGGTTGTATTGCCATGATTGGTCAGCACCTTGTGGCATTTGATGCAGACAACATTTTGCTTGGTAATTACCTCGTCATTATCGTTGGATGGAAAGCCAAAATAACGCCAATAGACGCTTTTCATTTTCGGCGAATAGAGTTTGGAAAAATTGAGCTGGGAGACATCTTCGTATTTGGCTTCAACGACCATTGGAGATGGGGCCACTTCGTCATTCATTTTTGTTTGAGTTTCTTGGATTGATATCTGATTACCGATGCCACAATAAATTAAAGCGCGCAATTTCTCGATTATAGATAGTCGGTTCAATAGTCAATAGTTTTTTTTATCTGTATCAGCAAGTACAGTACAGAGTTGCCACGCGACAGCGTAGTCAATCGATAAGGTAGATGCGCGTATATAAATGCAATAAATGCGCACAACTTCAATATGTTTTAATTTTAATTGTTACACAAATAATTATTATTGCGTGTTTTGACGTTTTTGTAGCGTCGTGCAGCATTAAAATTGTAAACTGTGAGAATATTGTGTTAACACTGATTGCATCACCAATCGATAGCTGGGGAAATTTACGCGGCAACAGCAAGGGAAATTTTATCTGGGACTTTTTTTTTTTTTTGTTATGCCCATGACGTGAAGTTGGCTGCGATTTCCTTTTTGATTCGTTCTTGGGTAGCAAAAGGTGTGTAAATTTTTGTGCGGCACCAAAAATAATAAATTAAATACAACAGTGGCACAATAAATTGTGCAAATAATAGCTTAACATGTGCAGCGCCAGTCAAGCAATGTGTTGGCATTAAAATATGCGGCCAATTATGAATTAACAATATTCAAAATACTCTTAAAGCTGTCAGCCACGTGTTTTTGGTATATTTTTTTTTATCGTGTGTGCTTTCTCTCTCTTGCAGCTAAAACTAAACCGCCAAGATGGGTAAGGGTAACAATATGATTCCAAACCAGCATTACCACAAGTGGTGGCAGCGTCATGTGCGCACATGGTTTAACCAGCCAGCGCGCAAGATCCGCAGGCATGAGAACCGCGTCAAGAAGGCCAAGGCTGTCTTCCCACGCCCGGCTAGCGGCCCACTGCGTCCAGTGGTGCGTTGCCCCACCATTCGCTACCACACCAAATTGCGTGCTGGTCGCGGTTTCACCATCGAGGAGTTGAAGGTGCGTCTCTTTTGTTTTTTACTTGCAGCATCACAACACAAAACAAAACTAATTTCGATTTTCAAATTTAGGGTGCTGGTTTGGGTTTCAAGTTTGCCAAGACCATTGGCATTGCTGTCGATCGTCGTCGCAAGAACAAGTCGCTCGAGTCGCGTCAGCGCAACATTCAGCGCCTTAAGGAGTACAGAAGCAAACTGATTCTGTTCCCCATCAATGAGAAGAAGATCCGCAAGGGTGAATCCACTGTTGAGGAATGCAAATTGGCCACACAGCTGACTGGACCAATTATGCCTCTTAAGAAGGAACAGCCCGTTGTTGAGTTCCGTGAAGTCACACAGGACGAGAAGAAGTTCAAGGCTTTCGCTACTCTGCGCAAGGTGCGTTTGACACATTTGTTACTATAATTGTACTGGTTATAAAATTAATTGACTTTTAAATGTCTTTGCAGGCACGTACTGATGCTCGTTTGGTTGGCATTCGCGCTAAGCGCGCCAAGGAGGCCGCTGAGAGCGAGGAGGGCACCAAGGCCGATCCCAAGAAGGCCAAGAAGTAAACTCCAACTTGACCTGATCATATTCTGTCTAAAATAACAACCAGAATAAAATTTTAATTTTTTTTCAAACACATGAATGTTTTTGTAGTTATTTTAATAAGCATTAATGTTTTTTTTAGTATTTTTTTTCACAAACGTGAATGTTTTTATTGTAAATTTGTATGTAAAGTTCAAGAAGCGTTCTTCACACAAACAGTCTAACGAAAGGCATCATCTGCTCCATTTTCCGTTTATTCGCTTCTTAATCTCAAGCAGCTGCCGCAATGTCAATTGGAACGTGTCCACTGCACTATTAAAACAAAGATTGCGAACGTAGATACATATATAATTTTTAAGCTGTTGTGCAACATTCGTTAAGCAGATTCCTTTTCAATAGAGCAGCATTTGTGCTAGTTGCATAGTTTCTTTCCCTTTCCATTTGGCAAACAATGAACGCGACTTAGGACAATAGGCAGGTAACTTTTGCAGCTGTTGATTGCCTCCAGCACACGGTTGTCAATGCAAGGATCTTTGTTGTTTCATTTCTGGTATAGTGTGGGTGTTGATTGTGTTTCTTGTGTTGCGTTTTTGTATTGTTAGCAACAGCAGCCCGCTGGCATTTGCCAGTGTTACAATAAAAACAATGTCAACAATGAGAAATATATATGAAAAGTTTCAATTATAATTTAGAACTCGGCTAGTAATACCGCAAATGAAAGCAATTGCATAATATATTATATTAGAGATTTTAAGTTTAATCAAATGTTTGGAATTGAAAGACGTTTACTGTTTTGCAACTAAGTATTGTATGTATTATGTGTTGCAGAGGGTGTTAGAATTTATTAACAAAATGTGTAACACATTGAAGGAGCCGTCACCAAACCAATAAAGTATATGTGTGTATATGCATTATTTGATCAGCATCAGCAGACACTTTAAACTATATCTATATAGTCTGTCAAAGTTAAAATGCTTCTTATCGCTACAGGCAGTACACATGTTTGTCGGAACCAGCCGGATCGGACCACTTAATGTTGCAGCTGCCATAGGAAAAATCGGTTGGAAAAGGAGTTGCATGAAAACTGTGGTTGTTTCTTAAGCTATCTCAACCAAACTCAGCAATTTTTAGTTTTAAAAGGTTTTTATCATTTTGATCAAATTTGAATGAAACTGGACAACTAGAGTATATCTTTTAGATGCCACAGCAAAAATCTGATAAAATAGGTAAGATAAAATACAAACCTTAACCAAAACCATTTATTTTAAGTTTTAGTATGTTTTTGGCATATTGACCAAATTATGCTGAAATCGGACTACTATGTCTTATAGCTGCCATGGGGATATTCTGAAAGAATATGAGTTGTTGTCTGAACAACTTTTGTGTCTATACAGATATCTCAACCAAAATCTGTAGTACTCAATCTATATCTATATACTATATCTTTAAGCTGTCATAGAAGCAATTGTTCGAAAATTTAGTTTTTACAAAATTCTGGGGCTATGTTAGAAGCACTTTTTAAAAGTTTTTTAATGGCTTTGGTAATATTAGATTAATTATGTATATTCCCAGCTTAATTTGGTTGGTAAAAAATGATTAAGTTTTCTAAAAACGAGTGTCACTTAAAGTGTTATACTCTTCTAATTGGAATTGAAATGTACCATAAAGTCTACATGTCACTGTATCTCGGTATAGTTCCATTACCAAAATAGACCTCTGCTGCGACAAGTATGACTGCACTTTGATCTTAAGTTCAGCTCACAAAAAAAGGATTTAGCTTCAATGTAAGCATATGATAACAATTCAACGAGAAATTAAAATCAACTACATACAATCATTTAAGATTTACGACTATGGATAACTCGAGTATACACTTTTAGTACAACATATGCAAAAGGAAAACTTTTGTTTCTCTTGTATAAAAAAAAAGGGGTTGAAGTTCTATCTGCCCAAACAAAATGCGACCCAATTCAATTATCAGGATGCGAATGCGGTTACGGATGCTGCCTGGGCAACCCGCACCTTGAACCTTGTTTATGAATTTCGCCGATTTTTATTACATTTAACCTTGTTTTCGGCACTATCGCTTGTTTCGTGTCAGAGGCATTCAAATTTTTATTATTGAAATTTATGAGCGCAAAAGTGATTTTCCTCATAGTTTTTCCTGCCATCCCTTCTGTGTTTTTTCTTTCTTTTTTTTTTTTTGGTTGCTATGCTGGTGGCTTAGGGTGTCACTGGGGGTTGCCAGTAGCAGTAAACAAGCGACTGAATATGCCTGACACCATCCGTAATTGGCAATTGTTTTTCTGTTTTTGTGTGTGGCACCTTTTGGTGGCAGTGGCAGTTGATTCTGCTTTTGCTACGAAAAAAACTTTTTTTTTGCAACATGTGCGCACAAGGCCCATCAAATGCAGATCTGAGTCCTTCTTTGTGTGGGCTCATTTGAATGCGAGCGACAAAGTGACAAAGTTGTTTGGACTTAACCAAAAGTTTTTGGTGCGCCTTAGCGGCTGGAAATTTCATTTTAAATTTACACTTGACGCCTTGAAATGCAGTTCCGTTTGCCACACTTTAAATGTTAAATCAATTTGCTGTTGAATCTAAATGGTTGTAACCGCTACATTTTCAACCAACTCGTAATTGATGTCAGAGCAACTGCAGCAGCAGCAGAAGCAGCAGCAGCTACAACAGCAACAGCAGCAGAAATGGGGACCAACCCTGACCAACCTTCTGGGTTAATCTGCATATGTGCTCAATGTACAGAGATGTATACATACATACATGCATACGGTATGTGTGTAAGTGTCTGCACCATAAACGCAATCAGTGCTTAATGATCCATAAAGCAATTGGATTATTGCGTGCCTGCCAGGCAAATACAGCAGCCACATCAGGAACTGCAGGAGTACACACATTGAAGGATTCTATCCCAGAGCACAAGACAGGCCTTGGTTTAGCATACGGTTTACATTTGAAAGACGCACAGCTTCCAAATGCTTTTGAATCCAATAAAAACAGTTAGCTTAATTGAGAATATTTTATGCATGTCTAGACGACAATTTTGCTTGTAAACTTATGTTTACTAGTAAAAGCTTACACAGTCCATTCTTACTTTATACTATTTTTTAAAAATTAAAAAAAGAAGTATGTTGTACGTCTGTCTGTCTGTAAGTCTGTATGAACCAAATTTGTCTACGGTTCTGAATCTAGAGCAAACAAATTTGGCATTCATGTTGGTACATACCATATGCAGACAACGTGTTAAGATCTCCCGCCGCCCCCTATCCACTTTTGAAAAAAATCCATATATTCCACTGTTGTATAGCTAGAGTACAAAAATTCATTACTGTGGCTACTGAGTAGCTACTTGAAAGACTTGTCTAGTTGGAGCCTCACTCTTCTTGACTAATTTGACCAGCAATGTTTTTGCCACGCCCATTTTGGCCACCGCAAAAAGTGTAAATATGAGTATATTGCAGTCAGGAGCATCCGACTACAGCCTACTTGCTTGTTATACTCTGTTTTCCAAAATGGAAAAAAAGAGTATATTGGGTTTGTGAAATGTCCGTCCGTCCATCTGTCCGTCCGTCCGTCCGTCTGTCCGTCCGTCCGTCCGTCTGTCCGTCCGTCCGTCCGTCTGTATGAACGAAGTTTTTTTCCACAGCTTTGAAGCTAGGGCATCCAAACATGGCATACATGTTGGTATATACCATAGTCAGACAAAGTGTCAAGATTTCCCCCCCATCCCCACCCCTTCCCCCACAAACCGCAAAAACCTATATCTTCCACAGTTTTACAGCTAGAGTAACCAAATTTGACATAAAGACTACTGACCACATCCTTGACAGACCTGCCAAAAAAAATAAATATGCCACGCCCAATACCGCCCCCGCAAATGAGCTAAACCTGTATCTCCTACACCCTTATAGCTAGAAACCCCAAATTTTGCAGTATGACTCCATTTGAACTCTTCGATAGATTGGAGAAAAAAAATTTGACACGCCCACCCCCGCCCCAGTAAACGAGCGATCATTTTGCCAAGCACTCGTCTCGATCTGCTTTGGGCGTTTGCAGCGTTCTGCACTTAGTAGAAAGAATTTTATAGTTCGTAGCATATATATATAAGTAGTCTTTAAAACAATTTAATTTAATATACGTACAGAAAACAGAGTATATCGCAGTCGGGTGAGCAACGTTCTTACTTGTTTTATATAGTCCGCGTGGTATAAAAAAAACGCAACCCTCAGCCTAAACCTACTAATAAAATGCTTATTATTTTTCCATAAAAAATCACCCAAAACGGGGAAAAAAACAAACAAATTAATCAAATATGCAAATAAGCAGAAGGCACACATTGAATAACACTTACCTAGCCACAACAATTTGTTTGAAGTGTACAATTTATGACACCCCCTGAGTGCTGAGCCCCTGTCTCTGCTCGGGCGCCATTTAAGATTAGCACGCATCATCGATCAAAAATTGGCATAGCATAAAAAAAACATTGGCATGCAAATAATAAAAGGACCCTCATATAAAAAAAGAAAACACCTAGCTATAGTAAAGTACGCCTGCTGTTCCTTTTTTAGTGCCAATCAAAAAGCAACAACTTCAGTCGATTATGAGATCAATGCCAGGGATGGGGATGGGGACGGGGACGGGGACGGGCCCAAGCAAAACAAATCGTAAAAAATGCAAATTGGCGAATCGAACAAATGGGCGCGAAATATCAAAATCGCATTAGAACAGACACAATAGGAGGTATATTTTTGCATATATGCAAAACATAATTGGCGAAAAATATGCAAATGAGATGCATGCTACAAGCTCTGTGTAGGGAAAATTGACGGGGCACGAAATTGTAAATTGTAAATTGAAAAATAAAGAAAGAAACAACTGCATCAAGGCGTACCCATTACAGTTGGTATGTGTTACCTACGGCAAGTTGAATGTCCTTTAGCGTTGACGTGACAATGTCCTGGACCGCCCCATTTCGAGTTGCAAGCCAATATCATTTTGCATATGTGGGCGTGGCACTAACAACCACAAAGCCGACCACATTTTGGGGCATTGTGCCAGGAAATTACCAAATTTTGCTTGTCGTGGCACTTAGCCGATTCCGGAGTTTGAGGTAATTAATGTGGCATTATTCCCAGGACCTATTGTGCGTCTGTGTGTGTGTGTGTGTATGTTTGTGTGTCAGTGGGTGTGCCAAAGCTGTAGTGAAAGCATTTCAATGTATTTTAAGACAGTTTCCTAAAAATGACCTGTCAATTTGGCCTTACAGGTGAATAATGTTATGATTGTGTGTTATATATATTTATAATAAATATGTATTGAAAATCAATTTATTGCCACAGTTTCACAATGGTTCTGTTTTCAATTGTAAAGACTTTCAAAAGCTATTGTTTAATAATGTTAACTAGCTTATAATTTGAAAATAGATTGAACTATATATGGCTTGTAACTCGAAAAAGATTATGTTTAATATTATTATAATACTAGCTTGAATATGTGTTTATTTAAAAACATAATTATATTACTTATAAATTTAATTTCATTCGGCAGTTGCAAAGACTTTTTCTGTTTTACATACAGTTTTTAATGTATTAGTATATATGCAATCTGACTTCAATTCAATGAATAAATTACCTAACATCCTTTAAAACAAGATAAAAAAAAAATACGAAAACTGAGTTTAAGAATTTGTTATTTGAATTTCCTGTGAAATCTGGACACAAAAAAGCAAAACTTCAAAAATTTGACGCGTTGAGTAATTCAGAACAGCCATCAGTTCCTTTTCCGAACGGCCTGATTATTATAATAATTGGACTTTAATTTAATGAATAAATTACCTTACTCATTTCTAAAAAATAGATGAAAAATATAAGAATATGGAGCTTAACAATATGTTTTATCAATTTCCTGTGAAATCTGGCCATTTCTTTGCATTTCGCAGACAGTTCCAAACATTAAAATATTAAATTTTTGCGAAAATCAGAATAGCAACAGTTCTGAATATTCAAGTTGCAGTTAATAGCTGCCAAAATTTTCTCACAAAATAATTCAAAATGTTCACAGCTCAATTACCTTAAGCACATTTCAAATTAATTTAAGAAAGGTCTTAAGGTCTTAAAAAAAGAAAACAGTTTAAAAATCTTAGGATATTGCAAGATATCAAAGTGTTGCCAAGCATTTAAGTACAGTTGACAGTAAAGTGATATGAATTTCACTTATACCACAACGGGGTCAATTTTCCAAACGGCATTCTTAACCACAGCCAATTGAGCACCACTTGAAGCAAAAAATAATTACACAACTGTCCAAAAGCAAACACTGAGAGCGAAAGTCCCAGCAGAATGGAGTTTATCGTATAATCAACAGCAGACGAACAGATTTAAATTTTATACTAAAAAACACATGTTCGAAAATTGTCGAGAGACCACTGGAAAAAAACAAACCACAAAATCATGATACCACCAAAATGCAGACAACGTAGTGCCCACATAACTAAAACCCAACAAGTGAAACATTTAAATGCGGTCGGCTTTAAAATCAAGTGTCTGTGTGTAATGCGATATTTAAATTTTATATGAAACACACATATACAAAAAAAAAAAAAACAAAATTAAACAGTTTCCGTTCGATAAGGTGGTATGGCAAAATGGGTGGGTTGTCCAAAACCTGTTAATGTGAATACAATAGAGCTACTTGAAGCTGCGGCAGTAAGCGTTAAGTTGCAAAGAGGGTGCAAGCCAAACGATCATTTAATCACGCCGTTGGGCCGTTGAACAACCCTGCAACCCCCTTACACAACAACAACAACAACAACAACAACAACAACAACAAAAAGGTCGGCTGACTTTCAATTAATCAAATTATCGGGACGGGGGTTGAGGGCACAAAAAGCAGCCGCCACTTGAAAATTGCAGCCGGGACCAAACATTTGTCCACTTTTTTGCAATTTGTACAGGTCAAAATTTTTCGAACTGTGGCAACGTTTATTTTTTAGTTTTTAGTTCTTTTGATTGTTGTCATTTGTCGCGCGCTCTGTGGAAACATCAATAAATTGTCAAAAGCTGTCAAAATTTTTAATGACTGTGTGACGCCTAATAACCGAAAATCGATTTGTTCGAGGCGAGGCGTTCGATATCGGTTTGCAATTTTTTTTTTATTTTCGATTTTCTTTCCTGTTTTTATGATACTGTGAACATTTTTATGAATTGCATTTGAAAGAACAATTGACCAAAATCTGTGGTTGATCAGTGGCTGTAATCAAGTTTTTTAACGTCAGCTAAACAATTTTTCAAGCACCCAAAAGTTGAACATGTGGGCAGTTCAGAAAATCAATCATGCGCTTCGAAATTTTCGATATTTTAGATGATAAAACTCTAGAAATGAAATTTTCTTAAAATTTAATATCGTTGGTATTTGAAAAGTATATAAAGTATGACATTGTCCAGTTTATTTTAATTTATAATGTCTAGTAACGATTTGATAGCACAATTTTCAGTATTATTCCAATATAATTCCTTTAAATATATTAATGAAAAGCAAATAATTGGCTCAAAATTCTAATAAGTGAACCTTTCTGCCAAGTTCAAGGAATTTATATTACCATGTCTGCAAAACTAAACGACGTAGCTCAGCATTTCTTTCTGAGTTGTGTAGTTAATTTTACAGTGGCAAATCAATCCGAGAAGACAGGATAATGTGAACTTATAGAACCCCCAATTTCTTGAATTAAATAAGATTTAAAATAAGAAAAAAAAATTAAGAACTCTGACTTGCAGTCTTGAGCAGTTTTTGAATTATGAAAATTAAATTAAATTAATTTAAGTTGGCTTTAAAGTTTAAACAATAAAATAATAACATTTTTCCAAGCACATTTTCCAAAACCAACATTAATTATATAGAAACGTAATCTCTTGGTATTTCAAACTGATAAATGTAGGTAAGTACAAAACCAGCAATAATTCAAGCGTATGTGCATATACATATATCTCCAGAAATAAACAGTTCCCACGAAATAGTTTGGCTTCAGCACTTTAAGAGAACAAACCGCAACAATCAACACTATTGCACCTGTGATCAATGAAGACCAAACCGCAAACAAAAAATAACCGTCTCGACCGATTTAAGTTCAAAATTCAGCCTATTCCTGATATTCACTTTACACAAACTACATATATAATACCAAATCTCTATGGCAAGGTGCAAGTTGTGCTAACCCTTTTTTGCTTGTTCCGGTATAACATTTAAAAAACCTTTAAAGTTTGATGTCCGGGTAGCAAAAAAAAAGAAAAAAAAAAACACGGAACGTGACAATGACAACGGGATAAGTCAATGGTTGTATAACATACATAAATTATCGTAACTGTAACAGTCGCACATATTTCACTTCATTAAGCGGCCACCACCCTTGCGGAGGCCCAGTTTAACCCTTTTTCTGGACAGTCTGAAACCGGTGACAACAAGAACGGCATATGCAAATATAATGCCGCATCATTAGTGCGTGTGGAATCAGGATCGGATTTTGAAACTGAAAATCTGCATCTGAATCAGAATCAGTGCAAGTGCAACGCATTGAAAGGGTTGCGGTTCTCGAGTGGAGCACGTGTCGAGCACCGGCTGGGATATGTTTGGACTGCACTAAAAATACAATGTCGAACTTGTGACCTCTCCACGGTCATGTGGTTAACGTGAATTTGTACGTTTTTTTTTTTTCGTTGTCCTCTTGGCATTTGCATATGTTGTTGTTCACAGCGATTTGTGAGCTACGGGCTATGCTAAATTTGTGTTTAGGCGTTTTTCTTGTTGTTGTGTTTTTTTTTTGGCTGGGTCAAAGGGTTGACAAACGGAATAAGTGCGAAACATAGTCTGAAAGTTGTATATAAAAAGAGAAACTTATCAACATTTGCTGTATTTACATTAAGTTTCAAAAGAAGATAGATCAAATATATATTTGGTTCAATAGAATTTTCGATTTTCTTGACAGGGAATCGAACCCGGGGTTTGGTGTGTCGGAGGCGAATGCCTTCTCGCTAGCTTATTATGTACTTATACATACAACGTATATATAGTATTTTTCGCTTATAACAAATCTATTTAAAATGATATTTCGCCTAAAAAGAACAAATTTTAATAGTACACTCTTTATTTTGTCATGCTTTGTTTTCATTTAAGGCGAACTTCGCTTAAAAACTAAAATTCGCTTTAAATGAAAGTACTGTATTAAATTATATAGTTCCGGTTTTTGCCTCATTATTAATAGTTTATCTTAAAACATGTTTAACAAGTTCTTTGAATCTATCTATTACTTAGAAATCTTTCCAACTACTTTCATATTTCAAACTTTTTTTAAATCGAATTTTCTAATCAAATTCTCTCTACTCAGAATCTACTTTTCTATTAACTTTGTTCAGCCCTAATTTTAGCCTGTCATATGTTTAACGCCTTCTGTTTTTTTTTGTAATCTTTTTTAGTTCTGCCCAATTTTTATTCCCACACACACAGATGGCAAATTAAGCCACAACAAATTTGACCTTGTTAAGTTTGCACAAACAATCCAAAAACACCAAACCAAAACAAAAAAATAAAATTGCAGAAAAAAATGAAGGAGTCTGGCAAATTCCCAGCATTGTTTTATGACCTGCTCACATAACCGAGCGTCGACAAGGCAGTTAGTTACCTACCTCAGTTAGTAGGTGATCAATGGGCAGTGCCGGCATCGAGAATCGCGATGCCTCCTCGGACAGGTACCCACGTTTTATCCACTCATAAGTCACGCCGTCCTTTTGTATCCACATGAAAGTTTATCTGTGGGTTTTTTGTGTGAAGCGTAAAAGGAGGTACTTGATTTGCTGTAACTTCAAGTTTAAAGACTTTTAAATGAACTTACTTTAAGAACTTTATTCGTATAGTACTATATAAATTGAATAGAAAGTTTTTAAGAAATATATTTAATTAGCTCGTAGAGAATAAACAATAACGCGTATATGAACAAAATATCTAAACTCAAGAAAATGTATTCAAAGAATTAGTTTGGATTTAACTTGATTGATTTCGAAAAACTTTTTTGTTTATCATCCGATCAGATTTAAACTCAATTTTAAGAATCTGAATAAAAATGCATTAATGACTGCATAACTATTTGCCGTAAAAGTTCACCGCCCTGGGTGGAAAATGTCTGACCAGTCGTATGGGCGAATGTTTAGTTTTCATGCAATTTGCTTGAAACTCATTTTCAAAGATCTATATACAAATTTAACTATGATTGCATACTAAGTTTGTTTTATAAATTCACCCACTTGGGTAAAAAATCAAGGCTGTTTGACTTCAAATTTTGTTTCAGGACATAGTATTATAAAAATATATCTTAAATAAGAGAAACATTGAAAGAACTGATGTAAATGAAAGATATGTAGAGATCTATTTATAAATAAATAACATAATATATCGTTAGTTCCAATTAAAGAAGATAAGCAAAGATGAAGAATGTACTAACTGCAGTTTATTATATTTAAATAAACAATTTCAAATGGAAGATAAATAGAAAGAATAAAGGTTTTCCCACGTAGGTCTTAAATGGAAAATCTATAGCTATATTCTGCAATAAATATTGCTATCCAATTAGTTTTAGTTAAAGTTTAATACACCTTGACTATTCTTATGCATTACAGGCGAACAGTGTTAACATGCATACTTTTCCAGAACATTCAATTAACTACTTAGAAAGCCAGTGCTGAAGAGTTTTTGGCCAAGGATGCTCCTTTACAGGCAGTTGGGGCTTTCTCACATCATGACACCATCTACAAGCAGCAACAACAACAACAATAACAACATCAGCAACAACATTAACAACCGCAACCTACAATAAAGAAGATCTTTTGGACGCCGCCAAGTGCAAGAGAGACTTGCGCAACCGAAAGATAAAAGACAACAACAACAACAACAACAAAGGAGCAGCAACAACAAAAAAAAGTAAAGGTACTAAAGGCAAAGGAATCCCAACTACTACAAGAGGCACGACGATCGCCTTCACCTTCGTCCAGGGCATATGCATACTATAAGACGGCGATGATGCGACGATGTGATTGAAACAAAACATCTTATTATTACCTACGACGAACCGACCGAACGACGAACCAACGAACCAACGAACCGACGAACCGAACAGCCAAAAGAACGACCCCGTGCGACCTCGATGTGGACCTGGACATGGACCAGGCTCTGGCTCTTGCACTGGACGTTGCAAAAAAAAAAAGAAAACAAAAAAAAAGCAAAAAGAAGAGCGTGCAAAAACAAATTCCCACGCTCAGATGCTGCCTTTTGTCGTCGTCGTTGTCGTTTCGTCCCCATATAAGGCGCAATCGGGGGAAACGTCCTTACCGCCCCAATCCAAAGATTGTGCGAAAGCTGGAGAGCACAGCCAAAATTTTACTGTGGCTTTCTTGCAACACGCCCCCAAAACAAAAGTTTTGTTTTTGTTGTTTTTTTTTGGTTGGCAGGCTCGCCTGTAGTTTTGTGATTGATTTCACTTTAGTGTTTTTGGCTTTGTTTTGTTTTTTTTTTCTGTATTTTATTTTTGGTCATGGCTCTTGTGCATCATTTTCTTGACTTTCACAGCTCATTGGGCAATTGCAATGTCGCTCACACGATGCCATCTAGACAGGAATCGAACACATCCACATACTGGCACACAGACTGGTTGCAAAATCGACAGGTATCAAGTGGTGAGCGCTCATAATTATAGTATTTAGTGGTGCGTAAAATGGGACTTTTTTATTTTGTCAAAAATTTTTGAATTAAAATCACAAAATAAAAAAAAAACAAGTAAGAACGTTGCAGTCGGATACACCCGACTGCGATATACTCTATTTTTCGCCTCTTTGCGGAGTCAGAAGTGGGCGTGGCAATTGTATTTTTGCTTAAATCTTTCAAGTTTAGCCATCAATTTAAATTTGGTTGGGCCAGTTCTACAGGTTTTTAAGAAACAAACTTTGCTCGACTGCAAGCGGCAAGCGAGAGATCTTGACACTTTGTCTGCCTATGGTATATATCAACATGTATACCAAACTTGGTTGCTCTAGCTGCAAAACTGTGGAAAAAAACTGCGTTCATACGGACAGTCGGACGGACAGACGGACAGACAAGCCCAATATACTCTTTTTTCTTCTTTCTTTTTCAAAAAATAAAAAAATGAGTATTACAAGTATGTACTTTCTTATCAAGTGTGCCCGACTACGAGACTCCCTGTACAGTTTCTAAAATCATTAATTACATATTCGTATTCATTTGTATGTGATAACAAAAAAATAAAATGAAATTGTTGTCGTAAAATTAATCATAAATCGATTAGCTCGAATTTTGTTAACCCAAGTACGAAAAACTAGATTCAAAAACGTTTTTTTTTCAATCCCAGAATACTGAAATTGATTCTCACTTAGCTATAATAACCATAACCAATAACTTCCGCTATTATTCGTTGGATACTGGGTGTAAAAAGTGGGTTATTCGTGTGAACCAAGTTTTAAAACACATAATGCAGGAGACACCCGGACACCTACTAGTCTTTAAGACTTTAAAACAAATTTCAATACAAATCATTTATAAAGTAAAACGAATTGTGTCAAAATTGTATAAGTCCTTTGTGACTTAAAACAAGTTTCAATTCAATACAATTTTGATGTAAAAAGCAAAATTTGTAAATCAAAGAATGAAGTCAAAAATTGATAAGTCTTTTGAATGAAACCAAATTTCAATTCCAATTCTAATTCCAACTTTAAATTCAATTCTTTTTCATAATGAATAATTTAATTTTTAAGGAATTGCAAATTAGAGTTATGAGTTTAAAATAAAACAAGCCTGACAAAAATAACAAGAGATATGGGAAAATTTTAGAAATATTTTTTTTTGTATGGGGTATCCTGGAAGAGAATAAACTCTTTTTTTCAATTTTTATTTAAAAATCATAGAACAACTCTTATTTTCAATTCTAATTACAAAAACTGTCAAATAATTTTTATATATCATTTTAATAATAAAAATTGAAAATAAAGTTTATATTCTTTTTTAAGTTTATATTCTTTTAATATCTAATAATCTTATAACTTGAAATTGTTGATACATTTTTCTTAAATCTTAAGCATTGTAGTTAAAAAGTTTGTTGATAAAATGGTTTTCAACAGAAAATCGCTTGTGGGTAGTCTAACGACAACAATTTGAAAAGTTCATTCTATAGTAAAGCCTTTTGGGATTACCCTAACCCAATTCTGCACTGTGCCCATTGAGCAATATTATTTTAATTTTTATTAATGTACCGCAAAATCAAAGACCATTATACTTATATACAATATTCAAGTATATTGAAAGTTGAGACATAGTCAGCTCAGTTCAGTAAAGCAGATGCTTGAGCAGCCTGGGAGTTCGCATTTGAGTCCAGATTGGGTGTTTTTGTGGTTGTTGTTTCTGCCAGCTCCGTGAAATCAGTGTTATTGATCATTGCTGCATAATCAAGTTACGGACGCTTTTCATTATGTTGCCAGTTGCCGAAAAAGCAGCCACCACCAACAACAAGAAAGGTGCCATACTCAACTTCAACCAAAACTCATCATCCACATTACCATCAGCATCATCATCATCATCATCATCCACAGTATCATCATTATCATCATCATGTTGTGATGTTGACCAACAGGTTGCCTGCTTCCACTACCCATACTCAACTTCACCACGCTCTGAGGGTTGCATGTCACGGACAGTGCTGCGTTGGTGGTGTGGGCAGCTGGTGGTGGTGATTACTTTGGTGGTGATTATATTTGGTGGTGTTTATAAGTTGGCGTTTGCAATGTGCTTGGTGAGTTTCAGTTTCAGTTTCGGTTTCAGCTTCAGCTTCAACTTGTTCGGCATTCGTTCGCAACTCGCACTTGTGTACGGTCGTGTTCTCGCGTCGAATCAAAAACAAAGTAGTAAGAAATTCAAAATCGGTTGAAAGTTCAAAAACATCGTTGTCGCTTGTCATTTGCAATTGAGATCAATTGAATGCAATTTGCATGTGCAAAAACGTAGCATTTTTTTTAAACAGTTTACTGCGCAAAATGTTTGCCTAAGAAAACATTTTCTGATTAATTAATTTGTGTCGCGTGTGTGTCGTGTGTGTGTTTTGTATGTTTGTTGTGTCTGTCAAGTAATCAAAGTCGCTTCCATCAACTCTAATCGAGAAACATAAACATTAACAAAAGCAGCTACAGCTACAGCTCCAGTAAAAGCTATGGCCGACGAAAGTATGCACACAATGCCGCTGGAGCACAATATAGACTATCATATAGTCACATTGTTTGAGCGCTTGGAGGCGATGCGCAAAGATTCGCACGGCAATGCCATCACCAATCGGCTATCCAGCACCCTGCAGGCGCCCAAGCGTAGCATGCAGGCCGAGATACGCACTCTGGAGTTCTGGAGGTGGGTCAAAGAGTGGGACAATGTCGTAGTCGTCGTCTTAATCATAATCTTGGGGTCTTTGTTTTGTCATGTTTATTGTTTTATCTGTGTTTTAGTTGTTAGTTGCTCAAGTTTTGTCTCATTGTTCATAATGCAGAGAACAGAGACGGGGACATGGACAAAGAACAGAGATAGAGACAGAGACAAAAGACAAGGACAGCGACACAAAGACAGAGACAGCGTCACAGCCACCAGTCCCAGTTGAATAATGCCCAACTAAGTGAAATTTAAGTGGTTTGTGTTTGTCTTTGCCAAAAACTTGACACAAGACTTTTCGTTAAGTTGACAAATATTTGCACAAACTTTAAGAAACAAAATTTGAAATTAGCATTGTTGCCATTGACAAATTATGTGGCAAAGAAAATGTGGCCATCAGTCTATTTATTTTGCACATCAATCATATTTTATTTACTCATTTTTGTTTAATATAATAATTACAATTATTTAAATTGAATTAAACTTTTGGAAATATTTGATATTTTTGAATAATGTTTTCTACATTCTGCAAATTTCTCGTCGAAACAGTTTTGCTACATTTTTTTGTCAACTTTTGTTAATATAGCTCGAATTTTTTATTGGAATGATGTCTTAAAAACTGAGTTAAGCATAAACGCACAAATTATAAGAATATTGAAACTATGTATACTTTATTTATTTAAACTTATATTTAACTAGCTTTGATTGTTGTTTGTTTCGTGTGTGTTAATTTATACGACGAATTTGATATGTGTGCTGTGTTTCTATGCATAATAACATGAAATAAGCCTTTAATTATAATTCTGTATGCAACACACAGGTAATTAAACCTGTGTAACATGAAACCGTTTAAAAGTGTTAGCTATCGACTATTATTGCCAGCTTTGATGGAATTTTTGTAATTTTTTGCCATTTTGCCTTGGTGCAATATTCTATTAAAATATCAGTTGACAGCAGCAGCTTTTAATTAAAATAATTAAAATGTTTTTTGATAAAAAAAAAATTGCCATTAATTAATTAAATCTATGCTGCATTTGTGCAAAAGAAGTTGTCGTCTTTTGCCCAACATTTTTTGTAATATAAAATACAAGGAAAAAAAAGAAATGTAAAACAAAGGTTTGGCTTTAATGAGCAGCATTGCGTGTCCATGACAGCATAATGTTCATAATGCTGCTTGTTCATTAAAACAAAGCACAACTTTGGTATGCTACTAGTTCCAATTAAGCGGTGGAATGGGGTGATTAGGGGGGGGGGGGGGGGAAGGTCAAGAGAATGCAAAAGTCGAAACAAGAACATTTTATGGAAATTAATAAAAATGTAAAAAAGTTGAACAACCAAATTTTGCAGCTGGCCAACTGATGTGCATGTTGTTGTTGGCATCAGTGCAATTTGTTTGATTTTATGTTATCGCTGTGTTGGAGAAGTAGAAGGCGGAGTCCGTTTGTGTTTTATGTTTGCATTGCTGTCCAGCTACGACGACGACGACGACGATGACGACTACCTCCTCCGGCAATCGGCACTTCCAACACACAGCAGCTGCTGTCTTTTGAGCTTGGTTGTGCAACTTTCGACTGTGGCAGTATCTGTGTGGCAGGCACCCTCTGTGTGTTGTGCTTAATTGTCATTTGCAAGGCAGTCGGAACAACGCTGACATTGTGTGTGCAACATAATTTGTGAAATATTTACTTTAATCATATATGAAATGACATGCCCAAACTGTAGTATATATATACATATATACTCATATATCTGTACAGCACACACTCCTTAACACTCTGTCTCTATATCTATGCCTCTTTGCAGATCCATCATCAGTGAATGCTTAGCCTCGTTTCTGTATGTGTTCATCGTTTGTGGCGCTGCTGCGGGCGCCGGTGTGGGTGCCAGTGTCTCATCCGTGCTACTGGCAACGGCTCTGGCCTCCGGTTTGGCAATGGCAACGTTAACGCAGTGCTTTCTGCATATATCGGGTAAGGCAAACAAACAAATAAACAGGCGACAAGTGTTGCATGTTTTCTTTCTTCTTTTTTCTGGGTAGACAAGCGCGCGTGGGAATTTCTACTGCCCCACCAAAAAAAAAACCAACAAACAACAGAATAAAAACATAGCAGTCGGAGCTGAAGAACCGGCACAAGAACCCCATTTCACATATATTTTTTTTTTTTTTAATTTTCGAAAAGCCATCGCACTGCGGTTGTCACCCACATTCGAGGCGCGACTTCTGCAGCACCACCTCTAGCTTCAAACAGCTCCACCAGCTCCACCAGGCTACTCCAACTACTCGTAATAATTCTCCTGCTTTTATCTCTAGGGGCGCACTTGCAGTGGCGTCGACTTTTGCCTCTTGTTTCTGTTATTTTCTGTTCTGTACAATTTCCTTGTGTTATTTGTTCATCTGCGTTGACATTCAAGGCAATTAAATGTTTCCACAAAACAACAAAACAACAAAAAAAAAAAAAAAGAAAAAAAGCATATCTCTCTGATGTTGGTTGGGGTTGCTGCTCTACGCTTGAAAACATGTGTGTTTGATTTGCCTTTAAGTTTCATTTTGTTGATTTTTTCTTTTTTCTTGCTTTTTCACAGCCAATTGGTTGAGCATTAAGTTATGATGTTATCTCTTTACACCCTCCCCCACCATACAAGTCGTTTTTCCGCGAAAGTGTCAAAATGTTATTTAACGGTTTTTTTTTTAGGGCGCAAATGATAATTATACGAGTAAAGTAGGACTGTAATAGTTTGATTTCGATTTCAACACTTTTAGAAAAGAACATAACAAGTCAAATATAAAAATACTTACTCACCTCAAGACCTACTATATACATACATATGTATTGTATGTGTATATAGTACACTAAATTAAGATCGACAATTCTCAACTTTATGGTGTTTGTTATGATTAAGTTCACATTTAGACAAATATCTCTCTTCGTTAAGTTCTTCTTTGTTTTACTCTCTACAAGAGTGAACTAAACGAAAAGACTTCATTACAGAACTTTTTTGTCTATAAACAGTCTTAGTTCACTTAGTGACGTTTCTTCATCAAGTTCTTCCAAGGAAGACCTAGTTTTCCTTTCTACAAGCAATAACTTGTACGTAACTTCATTATCTAAATCGAGTCAAAATCCGCATATAGTCGATACAGGGGATGCAAGCAATTCCTCTGCACCTCTTTTCAACAAACTTAACGAAAAAACCGTCATCGTCTAAATGCAAACTAAGATTTGAATGCAAGCTCAAGCAACAGTTATTAGATAGATATTTCTGCAACTATTCAGTTTCCTCAACGTTCTGACAGCTTAAGACCCTAGTTTACTTTGAGCAGTTTCAACTTTGTGATTTATCTATTTAATCTTTATTTTTTTTTGTATTCACTCCACACAGGTGCTCACATCAATCCCGCCGTTACATTAGCCTGTTGTGTGGTGCGAAACATCTCCCCGATACGGGCTGCTATGTATATGACCGCCCAGTGCGGTGGAGGCATCGCAGGCGCCGCTCTACTCTACGGGTAAGGCAGATAAAAATATAAAAGTATTTATGTAAATAGTATCTGTAAATTGAATGCTTATTTATGGGTGTAATTAATAAATGAACAAGGGCAGAGCTGAATATACGTATAAAGACAAAAGTAAGAAATCTAACTTAGAGCAGTTATCTATCTTTAATACTTCTGTTCTACTTTTCTCTCAGTGTACGCATATGTACTATGTAAAATCGATGATAAAATTTTTAATTTTGTATGTGCATCTTTTGCTTCTAAGTATTGTTGATGCTGCAGTCAAAACAAAATTGAAAAAGGCATACAGCTTCCAAGTATTTCTATGATTATACTATGAGTACTTAGTAAACGGCAGCCTTCTGTTGAAGCTGATTTAGAGTTCTGAGGAAAACATTCCATTTACAATGTCAATTTGGCATGAAATGCATTTCGATTTAAACTTTTAAATGAAAAAAATGTGTCCAATGAAAACAGTAAATTGCATTTGTTCAACCCGGATAACGACCTAAATGTGAAAATTTTAATAAAGTTCAGCAAGATGCATCAATGTCACTCAAAAACACAAAACGACTGATGTGGTGACTGTACAAGGACACTTAACCTAAAAAAAAAAAAAAAAAAAAAAAACCATTTACAGGAAATACAAAGTTCATGTGCAAAATCAAAAGGGAAGAACTAGAGAAGTGTATGTATAAATAGGATATGTATGCAGGTAAATGTCGTATCCTCTGCAAACACATACAGTTACATAGCCATACACAAAGCACCTGCATAGGACGCAGGTAGGAGATATCCAGCTAGGAGTTTACCACGTCTACCCACGTTTATCTACTAGAGAAAAACATCTGCCGTTGCGTTCTCGACGTGATTTCCCATTTTGAAAAATGCTTTGCTGTCAGGACCGGATTCCTTTTGTCGAGGCCAACGTGCTGGCTAGATATATGTATATATATATATATATATATATATTTATTTGTATATATAAACACACATAATTGTGCGAGGATACGCACAAATCTCTCTAGCCTGTCAGCGTCTTTTATGCCTAGATGCCTGTGCAGGATATGCGTGTGGAATATCAGTCCTTTGTCTTTGCCAAGGAGCGGGGGAAAAAGTATACATAAAAAGGAAGAAAAAAAATGCCTGCGCCTGCGCCGCATTTTTCATTACAACAAAATTTCGCTCCAATTCTGTTGTTGTTGCCGTTGAACTCCTTTTTGGAAAGTTAATGCGCCTGCGCAGCTTGCCCCTTGTCTCTCAGTCTGTGCAACATCTGTTTTGCTGTTGATTTTTACCCCTGGCTCCCTTTTTTTCCTGTTGTATTTTATTTTTTAAGTGCGTTGGCATCTTTACTTTCTACAGTCGAGGAATCGGAGTAGCTGCAACATGTTTCAGCTGCTGCTCCGATCAGGTTCGTATCTTTGTTTTCTTCTTTTTTTATTTTTATTTTACTTTAAAGTCTTGCAAAGGGTCCCAATGAGTTCAACTTGTGTTTTTAGTTGAAACATATGTTTCGATTTGTGTGTGTGTGTGCCTTGTTCGAGTAAGCGTGTGTGTTGATTAATTGGTTTAGATTTGGTCGAAGATTTTTGTGGTTTTGAAAGATTATTAGTTTTTGGGCAGCGGTTGGTCTGATTGATGTGTCCCTAGCCGAGATTAAAGTCTGCTAGAATAAATCAACGCATTTTAAATACAAATAAGTATTTTATTTGTGGTTGTTTTTTTTTTCTTTAAAACATAAAAGCTATACGAATTAAGCATGCATCAGTCTAGCTTTGAATGTTCTCTTGCATGTTAAAAACAACAGGACGAATTATCCTTTATTCATTCATTTGCATTTATTTATACATTTTAAACTTAAGTGTTTCAGTATGTTTATACTCTTATTTTTTTTTAAATTAAAATTTAAAATAGTACATTGGGCTATTCTATTCCTGTTTCGGTTTTCACTCTCGGCAACATTCCTTTCAACGTTCAAAACGTCCTTATTGGTGTTCATATAGTAAATTTTAGGCTTTCACAATGGCAAGGTTATTCAATTCTTGATGAAATCCAAGTGAATTCAATCCGCAAAGTATTGACTCTTAAATTAGTCTTTAGACGATGCAATTTTGAAGTGAAATAAATTGAAAATATTTTTCTATTTCTGTGCAAGATGCTTTACGCTTGCGTGCAAAATAAGACGCTTGTTTAGACGATGCAAGCTGATGAACAACAAAAAGTTATATCTTTCGGAGAGTGTAAAGCAGAAAACCTTCATTATGTGACAAAAATATCTAAAATTTTCGGACAAGCTACTTTACAAACAAACCATGCTAGCTTTGAAATACGTATCGATTTCTTCAACTATATTTAATTAGATTTTTAGTTGAATCTTAAATGTTAAACAATGAACAGGCTAAGTACAAGCCTTGCACCACTTGTTAATCCACTTCCAAAAACACTCGCCCGCTTCTTTGGTTGTCACATTTCAATTGCCACTACCCCAATTGCCACTGTCATGTGGCACATGTGGCAGCCAAGACAAATGCTGAAGCTGAGACGCACTTGAAGCCTGTTTGCTTTATTATTTTTAATTTTTTTTCCTTTTTTTTTTGTTTTGTAAAAATAAGAATGCTTCAGACCCGCAGCATATTTAAGTATCGATATCCGGCTATGTGATATTTTAAGATCTCTTTTGCTTAGTTATTGTTAATGCCAGTTGTGCTGTCAGGATTTAGTTCATTTCTTGGTTTTTATTTTCGATTCTTTTTGTATTTGTTTTTTTTTTTTTTTTTGGCCTTTGGCCATCGAACGTGCGCCAAGCACGTTCCACAAAAATGCCAAAGCAGACTTTTTTTTTTGTGAAAATGATGAAAGATAAAAATCAGGTAGAGGCCGAAAGCAAAAACGCATAATTAACATTAGCATTACCATTGGCCTTTGTTCAACTCGTTGCCGTCGTCTCATTCTCATTCTCATCGTCGTCGTCATCGTCTTTGTCGTTGCGCCTGCGCAGGATGCGCCTGCGTCGGAAACTTGAAATCAAACACGTGTCGCCGGCGTTGCTCCTTTCTGGTTGGTCAGAGCTGAAAGGGCAGCTGGAATCAGAAGTAGTACATAAACGAGCTCAACTCAGACACACACCTGCCGCCCAAAATTACAGTAGTTTCCAACAGAGATACAACACTCGCCACACAAACAAAAAACAGGATTTTCGAGTCGAAATTTGAATTTTAAATGCCACAAGGCGCAACGGACTGAAAGTCAGGCCCTGCGTGATAGAGATGATTATTTCAACACGACGTGACACGTATACGAAACAATAATTTGAATTTGAAAACACAAAGTTGCTTTAAATGAACAATATTGGAGATGGCATCAGTTATGAAATTCGTTCCTGAATCCATAAAGTTTTGTGGAAAATGGAAGAATTGTCGGTAGGTGAGCTTAATTTCGAAAGCTTAGGGATGTTCGGTATAGTCACGTGTTCCGGGTTCGGGCGGGTTGTTATAAAAAGCTTCCTTATTCCGCCCGTTACCCACCACATCCCTTGGGATTCCCGCCCCAATCCCATCTCTAATTTATATGTTTATTATTTCTAACTGACTATTCAATTGTTATTAGGCATTCTCAGAACATCTAACAAATTCAATTTAAAGTGATTTGCTATCGATTAATTTAGCGTTTAATGCGACGTGTGTGTTCCTGACGCAAAAACGAAGTCCATCTCTAACAACTGAGCCTTTCGATAGAGTTAAAATCATGTCCTATATCTTCATTTAGTTGGCTCTGTCTTTTTCTATATCGCTTTGTCTGTTGATTTGTATCTAGCATGGAAATGCACTTCCTGCATTGGATTGGGGCAATAAAAGGTTAGAGAAAATCAATTCGTGTCACATAGGCAATTGAATTACGGAACACAGTTTTGTACACAGTTGCTTTCGTTTCTTTCAATTGCTGTTGCTTTTGGCTTATCGCTTGGAACATGAAAATGGCATCCTGTTGGCGTATCCGGTTGTTGCTCCATCTTCAAAAGTGTGCACAGCTGGTCCTGGTTTTAGTCCTGATCCAAATCCAGTTATGCTACTGACACACTTAACTCTTGAGTGAAGCCAACAAAAAAACAATTTGAGCTCTTTAATCCATATTATTGATATTGATCTGTGTGCCACATTCAACACATTCAAAAAGGGCACATTTGTGGTATAGGCAAAATATTTATTGTATGTAAAATGTATAATTAATTGCTTTGTGTGGCACAGTCAATAAATTGTGCATTTTAATTGTCATTTATTGTAAAATGTGTTATGTGTTTAAATGATTGCATGTTGCAATTGTAATTAAAGAAATATTGCCATTTTATAAAGTTAGAATGCGAAATGCAGTATATGTTATGAAATTGTATTAATTTTCAACACATCTTTGTGTGATTTTATTGCATAAATGTTTTGCAAATTGCTCAAATTGCATTTTGGCTCTAACAAATATTTTTGATTTTCCACAATCATTTTGTTTTTGGTCCCAAACCAGAAAGCTCGAGTTCTTGTCGCTGCTGACATTCCCAGTTGCCCAAAGCATTCACACGCATCCCTGAATTCCAGACTAAACCAAAACCAAAACCAACCAGAGCAGATGAGACCACAATCAACCGAGCGTATTGCACATAACCTCGCTTTCTATTCGGAAGTGGTTGAAACAAATGTGTGGGGAAATGTGTTTCATTTCCATTTTTTTTTTTTAAACTAAACACACACGTGCACTCTTAGGAACTTGAAGCTCTGGTTCAAGTTTGCAGTTTGTTTTAAGCTTTTAATAGATGTTTTCATTTTTGTTTTCTTTTTTTTCCTTTCTATTTCCTTGCAGGGTGTATTATAAACTTATCAGTTGTTTAGAGCATCAATAGAAGAATTTCTAGATTGTAACACAATATCTTGTCATTTGCAGTTCAATCTAATAAAAACTTTTGACGTTTTACAATTATCTTTAACTAAACGCATCAATTTGATGTTTCAATATTTCCGTGAAATAAATATCGTTCCTAATTTAATAAAAAGTAGTTGAAATACTTAACATTCTACTGTCCAAAAAGAACAACTTTTAAAGCCAAATTTTCCATTAATATGCGAAATTCAGAACAGCTGATTGTTCCGCTTTCGAATGCTTTGATTGGTTAAGGAAATTGGAACCCGCCTGTTTATCTATAGTTTTATCAAACATATTACAAATCTGACAGCTGTATAGCACCTATATATAATAGGAACTATCAAAAAAGTGTTTCGTTTAATTGATCATTTTATTATTATTACAGAACGCTACTCTTAACTGATTGATTAAAATTAACTTTTAGGTGCAGATTTAAAACTCAAACACTTTTTTCGTGTAACTGCAAAGGGTATAAAAACGTTGCAGCTCCGATTAGAACAATTTATACTTCATTTTTGTAATATGTATATACAATATACATTTTTTTTTTTTTGTATTTTTGCCTTTTGTTTGCCTTTATCGTGCAAACATTTTTTTTGGTAAAAAGAGAAGCTGAACAGCTTAACGGCACATAAACTTGTGTTAAAAATGTTGCTATTTCCTGCTACTTAGCTGGATGCGGATGCGGATGTGATGTGTCTGTGTATGTGTTTGTGTGTTTGTTTGTTTTTTTGTGTTTTTGTTATTCCTTGTCGCTGCTCTGTAAAATTAGCACTTTATGGATTTATGAGCAAGCTACTAGCAACGAAATCAAACTTACCCAGCAAAAAGCAAAAAGAAAAGAAAAAAAAACAAAAAAAAGATTTTTCTATGGAAAATATACAAGTTTAATAAGCGTTCAGCCAAGTGCAAAATTGTTTTTGGTCAACAAAATGACTATTGATGTAGTACTTAAGTCTTTGGGTGTGAAATACTTATTTAACACACATGTCAGCAAATAGAATTCGTTCTTACAAAGAAGTAAGTACTTGAGCTTTTGCACATTTTGTATAGGTTCACAACTTTATTGGCAAAGTTATTTGCTAGCAAAGCTGCCACAGATATATATATATATATATATCTGATCCGCACACCTGCACCTTTTGCACCCTGACATCTTTTGCCAAGGACATGCTGGCATCCTTGTCGTCACTTACTCGGTAAATGCAATTTCCCCATTCCGATATTTGAGTGAGTGGCAGTATTTCAGCTCACGCTGTTCTCTACAGTTTGTTCAAGTACTTTAAGTGCATTTCAAAAGCGATTATTTCCGCATTTTCGCAGTTATTCAATGTTCCGGTGGTGATGTATGCTATTCTCGTTGCGGTAAATGGAAAGCTTAGCTAAATATTTGAGCTGACACAGCTCATAGTGTGTGCAAGCAAAGAAATATTATTATTTTTCGTGTTTATTGCTGTGCATTAAGGATGTGCATTGTTCAGTTTAAATAGTAACATTATTGATTCATATTCATCAAAGAACATTTTTGGTTTATTTAACTTAAGCTTAAACTCTACTCTATTTAATGAGCTTTGTTCAATTTTTGCATTTTTAACATTTTACTTATCCCAAACACAAACTTCAAAATATGCTGTACACAATTCTGAACGTCAATTACTTAATGAATTACAGAGCTTTACGTGTGTGTAGCACACATCATTTGGGTGTCAGTAAACTCATTAGCAAAATCACACAAGTTTAATTGTTCATAAATCATAAAGCAACTGAAAACTTTCGACGTTCTACGCAGCCTAGAAATAGGCAACAACTTTTGTCACTTGGCAATTGAAACTTTAGCTATTTCAAATTTATGTTAGCAACTCATTAGAGTTGGGATTTCTAGTTCAATTTGTTGCATAACTTTAGTTGTTCATTTTTTGGTTTTATTCAGGCCTGTTCCGGTTTTCACTTTTAACATTTTGCTGTTGATCAGTCTTTCATTAAATGAGCGTGAATTCAATCTGAAAAATCTTTACAAAAGTCAGAAAGGGAACATTTAAGTGAAAATCAGTTTCGCAATAACAATTTGATAGTGTTGATTATTGAATATAATTAGTCACTTAGTTCAGTAGTACAGTTATTCACTCGTTCATATTCAGTTGTTCATCGTTCATGAACAAAACCTGTTGTTTTAACAATAAAATGACTTTAATGTTATCAAAGAAAACTGAAAATTAATACTCAACTATTCAATTGCATAAAAGTTAACTGAATTTTATTAACTTTATGATGCAGACTAGCTTGATCGATGACCAACTGAATAAATGAATAAGTTCACTCGGTTATTTTCATGATCCGGTCAATTGAACTTATTCCGAACGAAACGAGACAGCTCTAATGAAGCACATGCTTATGATACTTTACTTGGAATGGAACTTACTTAAAGTTGATGAAACTTGTGAGCTGTCAAACTGACATAGTCATTAAGTAATCCTATAAATTGCAATTGACTGCAAAACTTTATTTTGTCAAAACTTTAATCCTGTGTGCATTAATCAGTAAAAATTGTTTATCTCTATCATCCACAGTGTCACCGTACCGGGCTACCAAGGAAATCTTCAAGCGGCCATCTCTCACAACGCTTCACTTGCGGCCTGGGAACGTTTTGGTGTGGAATTTATACTGACATTCGTTGTGGTGCTCTGCTATTTCGTATCCACCGATGCCATTAAGAAGTTCATGGGCAATTCGGCATTTGCAATCGGTGCTGCCTACAGCGCCTGCTGCTTTGTATCGGTAAGTTTCTTGACATTGATAATGATGCTGCTGATGCTGCTGTTGCTGGTTCTCAGCCAAAATCTTGAGACTTCAAAACGCACCTGCCTGTGTTTTGCACATTTTGTTTTTGTGGTGCGTGACGGGCCGGCGTAACGTTCAGCTTAAATGTGTTCCAGGTAGTCAACAAAGGCACCGAGAAATGGTTCAAGATAATTAATTTAGCACAAGCCAGTTTGAACAGGGCTCATAAGGTCGTCTGCCGCTCTCTTGTGAAATCCAGCCAGTCCTGAAATCAAATGCAAATATTTAGCAAGGCTTTTTTTCTTTTTTTTTAAGATAAACCATAAAAATGAAATTTACTGCAATTTGAATTGAAATTTCAGCATAACGATAAAAATGTTGAGATTAAAATAAAAATATGTTTATGCTGCAGCTTTGTTTTAAATGGGACTGTTTAATATGAAGAGATAAAATTAATAAACTATAAAAATACACTGGCAACAAATTTGTAAAATATATACATTTATGTAAAACTGTAACTCGCTTTTATTGTGAAGCGGAGCAGTGCAGAAAGTTATTATTTTCTCAAAAGTGTCGATAAAATACTGAAAATAACTACCAATAGCTAACCTTATCTAAAAAAGCCCATTAAAATGGCTGATACATTTTGAATATAATAATAATTAAAATAAATTAAATAAACTTGATCTGCGTATGGTATACAGGAATCTATATGCCAAGTTTGGGGTCTCTATCTCTTATAGTCTCCGAGATTAACGCGTTCATACGGACAGACAAATTTCGGCATTTTGTTAATTATTGTTTACCAATTCTTCCATTACAGATGCCCTATCTGAATCCAGCACGCTCTTTGGGTCCATCGTTTGTGCTTAACAAATGGGATAACCATTGGGTCTATTGGTTTGGTCCACTTGTCGGCGGCATCGCCTCCGGTTTGGTATACGAGCACATCTTCAGTTCCCGACGCAGCGTGCGCCACAGCAAGGGAAGTGTGGACAACGACTCCAGTTCTATACATTCGGAGGATGAGTTAAACTATGATCTAGACATTGAGAAGCCCAACAAATACCAGCAATCCCAAGGCACCTATCCACGTGGGCAAACAAATGGCGGCGCTGCACAGGCAGCACAACATGCAGCGGTCAACATGGCACAAATGGGTGTGGTGAGCGCCGGCGCGGGCAACTACTGTCAGAATTTGTATACCGCACCACCGCTCTCTTCCAAATACGAGCAACAGCAGCAGCAGGAGCCGCTCTACGGCGGCACTCGTTCGCTTTACTGCCGCTCACCCACTTTGACACGGAGCAGCTTGAATCGCTCACAGTCGGTGTATGCCAAGAGTAATACGGCCATCAATCGTGATATTGTGCCACGTCCGGGGCCTTTGGTGCCGGCACAAAGTTTATATCCCATGCGCACACAGCAACAGCTTCAGCAGCAGCAACAGCAGCAGCAACAACAGCAACAGCAACAGGCAGTCACGGCAGCTCAATCGTCGCATCTACAGAACCAGAACGTGCAGAATCAAATGCAGCAGCGTACTGAGAGTATTTACGGTATGCGCGGCTCCATGCGCGGACAACAGCAGCCACTGCAACAGCAGCAACAACAACAACAACAACAACAGCAGCAGCAGCAGCAACAACAACAAGCGCCAATTTCCATGCAACAGCAACAATTGCAGCCGCCACCACAGCTCATGTCGGATCCACAGGCACAACCACAGGGCTTCCAGCCAGTTTACGGTTCACGCAACAATCCCACACCACTCGATGGCCACAAGTTTGAGCGTCGCGATCAGCTTTATGGCATGACTGGACCACGTAATCGTGGCCAATCGGCACAATCCGATGATAGTTCATATGGCTCATATCATGGCTCTGCAGTCACGCCGCCAGCGCGTCATCCCAGCGTGGAGCCATCGCCGCCGCCACCGCCCATGTTGATGTATGCACCGCCACCGCAACCCAATGCGGCACATCCTCAGCCGATACGCACGCAATCGGAGCGCAAGGTGAGCGCGCCCGTTGTTGTGTCCCAGCCGGCTGCATGTGCCGTCACCTATACCACATCCCAGGTGCCCACAACAGTCACGACAACAACCCAACAACAGCAACATCAACAGCAACAGCAACAACAGCAGATGATGATACAGCAGCAGCAGCAGCAACAGCATTCAGCTCATCAGCAACATTATGGCATGGTGCCGTTGCGACCAAACTGAAAGCGGCTCTCCTGGGGCCCCGTTACAACGCCGCCGCCAACAATGCACACCGCCCTCGCACTACACCCCTCGGGCACCATGACCCTGCATAGCTGCAGTCTAGCCAAGCAGAGCAGTTTATTTTAGCTCACAGCTAAATAGATTAGTCCGGGCATCCAAAGGAAATGTACGTAAAGTTTTAGCATTTAGTTGATCCTATTACAAGTACACTATCACAATTAAGTGCAGTTTAATTATTTTTTTTTTTTTATATATATGTATATCCATACCATATAACGATATATATATAGAGTTAATAACAATCGAAACATAGCCACATTGTATTATTAATATACGACTACGACAAGTATCAAGAAAGGAACTCAAACCTAGCAGCATGCAACGATAAACACAATGATAACCATAAGTCACATTAGCAAACCTTAAATATCATCCTAAGCCTAATTACCTACATAGACATACTAAATATAGTACATATATATACATCTATTATAACAATTTGACAAATTTTAACTATCTAAATTGTCGAATTTTTCATATTTCTATTACACTCGCAGTTACAAAACGTAACAAAATCATAATATCATAATAAATAATAATCGAAAAACATACAGGAATTATACAAAATTGATTTTTTTTTGTTTTTGTTATATCTACATTTGTGCCCATTTTTTCAAATTCATTTGATATTATTTTTTATTAATAGTATATTAAACAAATTGTTCATTTTGTTTCTTCTTTTCAATTTTTATAAATCTTCCACGCTTTGATTTTAATTAAGTTCGAAATTAAACTTGATTTATGAAACTTGTATTAAAATTTGTATATACCCATGAATATGTAGCTTCAATGTTACTAATAATACAATCGAATATTTAACAATTTTTTTTATTAGTGTTAGATAAATAAGCTCAAGAGCCGACATCTATATAACATACATACATACATATATATCCTAGGTAATACATGTGTAACCATCTAAATGCTTTGTATTAATTGTAAGTATTACAATATGTATTAATAGCATTAGATATACAAAGATATATCAAATACAACAACTGTTCTATAACCCTAAATACGTCTTTGTTTTATTTAATCTCTAATTCAAGAATATTCAAAATAAAAAGGGATACGAATTACTCAAAAAAAAAAAATAATGAACTAAACTTGTGAGTTTGGTTGAACTATTCATGTCGGTCTGAATGTCTGTCCGTCTATTTTTATACTCCCAGGTTTTAAAGGTGGATTGATGAATTGCTGCCGGCAGTACATAATTATGCCAGAATCGGACAGATCTTATAGTCTCCGAGATCTGTGTGTTCATACGGACAGACGGACACACAGACAGACAGACGGACATGGCGATATCGACTCGGCTGTTGATGCTGATCAAGAATATATATAGTATATAAATTCGGAAATGCTTCCTTCTGCCTGTTACACACATTTGCAGTACTTTATAACTCCCTTTTCCCATGGAGTAAAAAGAGTTGCTATATAAAAAACTCTTTGTGTTTCAAAATGTCTCAAAAAACGGAGCAATTGCAAGTTTAATTATACTTTTAATAGTAGTTTGATTAAAGTTGGGTCAATATCAGCCTAATATACGAATTGTAGTTAAAAAATTGACTAATTGTACTGTTAAATTAAATAATTGCTTATCATCGAGAGACTATAAGAGTCTACACTATATGTTATAGTGGTCCGATCTGGCCGATTCAACTATAGGTACTACCTGCAGAAAGAAGAAGCATCGGTGCCAGGTTTCATTTGGATAGCTCTAGCAAAAAGTCCTGAAAAACGCATATAAACAGACAGACGGACAGATGGACAGATGGACAGACGGACATGACTCGGCTGTTGATGCTGATCACGAATGTACCAATTTTTTTTGTCTGAGACGTCTCCTTCAATGTGTTACCCATTTCGTGACAAAAATTATAATATCCTCTGCAAGGTATAAAACGTGATGACGTTAAATCATCATCTAAATGCGGATTTAGTTCATGAGCTTCTCAGTCTTAGCTCAAGCTCAACTGCAACTGCAGTTGTGGCAACTGCTTCAAAACTTTGTAAAACTTATTGCCATACTTTTTGGGAGGACCGATTCCAAAAGCAGCCACGTACTTTTTTGGTACTAACTGCGTAAAGTGCGCGCCTGCTGCTCCTGCTGCGATGTCAGACGGGGCAATCAGTTGCTTGCAAATTGTCCTGCAAGACCACACCACACGCCCTCCTCCAGCTGCGGTTGCGGTGACCACAATATCAATGTGCGATGTTGCAACTTTTTTGTGGCACTAAAGGCATTTTCAATTTGGGCAAAAAGCCGCGCTTTGCTGCAAGTATTTGCAAAATTTAAAGGTTGTCGAAGTGCACGAAAAATAGTTAACAATAGTGTTGGTAAATGACTTAAAAAGCGCAATAAGTGTTGAATATTTACATATCCAGACGTATGCCATTTCTGCGCTGTGCAGCACTCTAGAAGCGGTCGTCTTTGCATTTTGCATAAATATAATTTTTAACCATGCAACGTTGCCTTTCCAACGTACACTCCAAACCAAGGCGCCTGTGTCCAGCGCAGATGTTTATCAAGATTTCGATTGCAGAGCCAACTCTATCGGCAACACTTCAACATCATCGAGTCATACAGATGAGCAGTTTGCGGACCACGTGTGAGAAATCCGTTAGACAGTAGCATGTAGTCTCTTCAATGGCTACTATGTGGTAGCTCCTAAAATGGAAAAATCCTATTCACACAAATTATTCAAATTTCTATATATATCCAGGAATCAATATCAACTGTCTGATTATGATGCCATGCAATTGCTACAATTCTTCAAGCACAACCTTGTTTGGGCCTACTGCCAACTGTAAAACAATTGCAGGTGCGACAAAATTACTATAGATATTGATTCAGCTTGGCGCCTACAACTTAAAAGAATAAATGAGCGGCGCAGCGTTCAACAGTTTTCCAACCAACCACTCTACATTTACTTCAATAATTTGTATTTTGTGCAACAATAATCAAACAATTTAAAGGACGCTATCTGAGCATACAACGAACCTATTTTCGCGGACAAATGGTTCATATGGGCTGCCTGCTGCCACAACAAGATGCACAATTTGGGGTCATCTGGCTGCTGTGTCCGTCAACGGAGCATGATAATTTTAGTATGTGTAGCGCAGTCATGACTGAGCTGGAACAATCCTTGGCGCCATTGGTGCAGGCCAGCAAATCTTGGACTAACGACCAGCATGGAGAACATCTGAGCTTTCCAAATGAAGAACATAATCATGATTAATTTCAATTAGTTTTCTAACGATTGTAAGCTTTTGATTTAAATTTTTGGAATTTTTTTTATAATAAGTACTTGATATTGTAATCCTATGCAAATATATAAAAGATTTTTGATTTTTAAAGTCAGAATGTACATGATTCTGGTTTTTGAATTGTAATATTTTAGTTAGACAAAAAATAAAGAAATCGAAAAAAAATTAAATGTACCTAAAAATAATCAAATTATTGTCAATGGATTTTTAATTCGAGTTTTTCTTTTAAAATAAAAACGTATATATATTTTGAAATATGTTCGTATGTACAAATATGCCACGATATCTGTAAAAAACAAAATTGGGATCGATAAGTTAGTTAATTATCTTTGTACAACTGCAAAAAAATGCGCGTTGAATTCGTTCTTTAGTTCAATCTTTTATTCATTATAATAAAAATAGTACAAACAAAATATTGAAATAAAAAAATACATCATTAAAATATGAATTAAGAAAAAACAGGAAATTTGGTTGCTGCATATAAATGCATTTAAAATAATAAAAAAAAAAAAACCCAATACATGGGCATACTGAAAATGTATTAAGAAGTATGTGTTGCTTTGTTAAGAATTGGTTTAAGTTATTGCAGCAAATCGAATTTTGATTTTCCTTTCACTACTGAGCCAGAATCTTCTTATTATATTACCAGAACAAAAGATCAAATCATTGCTGCAATTTAGGAAATTGTGATCAAAAATTATAGGAAATCATCAGTATCCTGGTTTGAGTCATCCGACGAGCTGTTGCTCGCCTCATCATCGTCCTTCTTCTGAAGTCGGCCAGAATTGCCTAGACTTTCTAGCCAAAGGCGACGGCCATAGTTATTCATTGGGCTCTTGCTGCGTTCCGTATTGAAGACGAGCCAGTGGGCATTTCGTTGGGCGTCCAGTGAGTTGAGCAGTGTGGGCCAAATCATGTTTAAGCCAAGCTTGGCCAGCTTGACATGCAAATGGTAGCCATGCTGCTGTTCCGATACTATTTTAACCTCACCTAAAAGATTGAAGATGCAGCGCTGTGGCGGAGTTGTCGCATTTACTTGATAAATAATAACATTATCCTGGTGTATAAGCTCGTACTCCGGCTGTTGCTGCTCAAAGATTAGCTCAATATGATGGAGTGTCTGATGCCATTTGACCTTGGGACGCACCGCGTACCCAGCGGTAACGCTACAAGAAAGTGTTCTGCTCAAAGTATCTGCTGTTACTTTTGGTTTTGCTGAGGCAAAGTCGTTGATTTTCTCTTTCAATGTTGTTCTTGGTATTTGCGGTATTTCGTTTTTTAGACTATTGTTATGTAATATGTCTTGCAGCATCTTTTGCGATGCATCCTTCATCTTTGGCTCATCACTATTTAGATCCTGCAGCAGCATGTTAACTAAGATTTCAGCGCTATGTAGCTCTGGATTTATTTCATTCAGAACCTCTGTCGGTACTGTTTCAGCTATAATTGTTTTTAACAATTTTTTGTCTTGCTCATAATTGGCAGCTGTCTCAAAAGTTTTAACTTCGTCAAATAAACATCCCACACTTTGCTGTGGGGCTGCCCTCTCTTGCATCAACTCCTCTCTGTTGAGTATATATTTTTTAACAATCCCTAATAATTGAAATAGTTTGCATTCCTTCGTTGTTGGTTTCTGCTTAGGCAACTCGTTTTCTTCATTATTTCTCTTACTCTGCTCAGCACATTTGTCTATCTCTTCTTTCAGGAACTCGTCATCTAGCTCAATACAATCCTCAGTTATTTTAATTTCTTGCTGTTGTATCTGTTGCGCTCTAACCAACTCCTCATGGATTTTACGCAGCTTTATTATGCTTTGTTCATCTCGTTTACCAAACCCCTTATTGATCAGCTCATTCTGTAGCTGTGTGATTTTCACGCAGATTCTTAACGTTGGGCACTCCTGAATCACAGTTATATCCTTGACATATACAACGTTATGCATCGCAAACTCCACAATTAGCTGCAGATGCTGATTGTCCTTAAGGCTGTTAAGTACATTGCTGACCCACTTGATGGTGTTCGGGTGCCAGTTGCCGTTTTCTGTATTTGGCATCAAACCACATAGTCGCACATTCATGGCCAAAGGCGGCTCCACTTTAAACCGTTCATCACACTCCAGCAGTTCGGTCGCCTTAACCTTTAACAGTTCAGTACCATCATCCATTAGCTGTACCATGACCAGACTCTTCTCGGACAAATCCACCACACGTACACGCTGATATCCATTACCAGACTTTTTAATACATATATCGGATATGTTTAGCTTCTGCTGTATGCGTCGATTCTGCTTCATGCTCATGTGTATGTTCAGAGCCATACTTTGTTTTCTTAGTGCAGAGAGATTGGGTGCCTCCTGCCAGGACTCGAAATTAGAATCGCCGCTCTTGTAGCTCACTGGCAAAACAGCAATGTGCACCGGATCGTAGATTTCGTTGAGCTTGCAACGTACAAGGGTTTTAGGTTGCCATAGAGCACGCATGGGATCACTTAAGTCTTCACTGATTATGAAATGTCGTTTGTTGCATAGCACCGTTTTACACTTGCCGCTGCTCAACAGTTGGGGGCAAAATTGATGGCTTTGATCCTGTGGCTGGCGACAACTGGCTACCATTTTCCACATTTGCTCAGCCATTTTAATGTTGTGGCCCTCAAAGAACTTCGCCAGTCGTGGTAGCTTGCTGCTGTCACTCTCGTCCAACATTAAACAGGATACAAGGTCCGAATTGAAATGCCGTGGAGCCAACAAATTGTTAATATTGTCGCTGAACGCATGAAATCGATTTGTAAATTTTAGCCATGATTCTGGAAGACTAAAGTGCACCATCAGCTCAAAATTTTTGAGCGGAAGCTGAACTTGCTGCAGTGCATCCGAAAGCAGCAGCAGCTCATGTATTTGCTAGAAAGAAAACAATAAAAAATAAGTTATAAAAAGTTGATGAACCATAAAAAGGTGCAACGTTTTAAAAACAAAGTTCCTGGTTTTCTCACCTGAATAGGTGCTTCATCTAGGCCAATACATTCATAACCAGCACAGGTCAGAGCATTTTGAAGAGCCACCAACTCCGCAAAGTCCTTACAGTAAATAACTGTACGTTTTTTTAAATCCATTTTAACAGCTAAATAGTCAAGTAGTTGTTGCGTCTTCTTATTTGAGCGCATAACTTTCACGTCTAGTTTTAAGTTACCGTAGATGGCAGCCTCCAAGAAGTTACCAAAGAGCAGGAGAGGGTTGCCTTGAGAGCGAGTAACGAGTTCCACAAACTCTGAATGCCAATGCTGAGCCACAAGAACAAACTGAAGCTTGGGAAGAGTTATGTTCTGAACTAGTTTAAGCACCTCTTTTAACAGATCTCGCATAGTGCAGTGCATACGATCATAGTCATCTAAGACACAGTATATAAGACGCTCTGGATCAAAGAGTTTCAATCCGAATTGTATCAGTTGCTTCAAATGAGTCAGCGTAGTCACCAAAATGCCACAAGAGTTCAACAATTTACGATGCACATCGTTCAAAGAAAGAGCATGTGTGTTGACTACCTTAATCTTTGCCGTATCATATGATTCCATTAAGTTTATGCACTTGCGCGTTAGTGTATGCACGTTGTCCACTGAATCCGCCAGCAGCAAAGCAAGTGGACCGAACTGTTCTGGGCCAGTTGGAGTCCGCATGCATAGCATGACCAGAGAGCATAGCGTAGGCAAATAGCACCAGGAGCGACCGCTACCAACGCTATCGATCAGGACCAATGAGTTGCCGGTCATTAGATGCGGCCAGGCATAACGTTGTGTGCCTTGAGGCGATCCCATGTGCATATTACGCATGGCATTGTTTATTTCCTGGCAGAAGAACGCGTCTATGGAGCAGCTAAGTGGCAGAACCGGCAGATTGCTATGCACCAGCAACTTGTGCTCCATCCGGCTTGTGGATGCTGACGGAGACGCCACAGACTGGGAAGGCGTTCCACTATATTTTTTGACTAGGTGCGAATGGTCCTGAGGTTTTCTTTCTGGCTTCTCCTGCAGCGAAAAGTTCTTCAAATTCAAGGATAGACTCTCTTTGAATATATGCTCGCGTTCTTCCCTGGAAATTGTTTTTGGACTCGACTGTACTGCCAACTGTTTTTTTTGCCGTTGCTGGAGTTGCTCCTCTGTCATATCAAGGATTTGGTTCTCCGGTTGAAAGTTTGTTAGAGATTGCTGCTGTGGTTCCTCCTCAATTTGAGGCAAGTGAAACATCAGTTTCTTTGCTGACTTTACGGATAAACTGCTCGTTTTGTAATAGTTATGTTGGGGCTTATAAGCCACATGTTTTTTTCGTTCCTTCACGGGATTCTCTTCCTTTTGAGCAGCTTGCAAATTTGTATGTGACTGTACCTGCGTATTTTCACATTCTTGGGCAGTAATTAACGGTTTGTTCTCGTCACTTAAAGTTAACTCACTCGTCTCCTTCTGAATACGTTCTAGTTTTTCAAAGTACTTGTCTTTTGGCTTTGGAATTTCTTGTTTCTTATTGAGCAAATTGCCCTTCTTTTGCAACCCTTTTAATGACTTATTATCGATAGTTTTTAGATCGTTTAGCAGCATGTTATCGAGCTTCGGATTAATATTTGTCGTTAGCTCTTTCAGTGCCTTAATCGGTACTGCTTCAGCTGTAGTTGTTTCAAATAAATCCTTGGCCTGCTCATAATTGTCTGCTGTCCTCAAAGTTTTGAATTCTTTAACAAGATTTTCCACACTTTGCATCGAGGCATCATTAACTGGTATCGACTCCTCTCTGTTAAGTATATATCTCTTAACAGACCCAAACAATTGGTACAGTCTGCCTTCCTTAGCCGTTTTCGTTGTCTCTTTTTGATCATTTTTCGTTGTCTTCTCAGCACATGTAGATGTCTCTTTATTCACCATTTCTTGCTCCTGTATGTCCTGCTCTTTAGCCAACTTAAAATCCTCTTGTCCTCCCTCGTCGCTGCAGAACTTTTGGAGGCCCTGAACCATTTCCCGTGTGTGCTCATCCAATTTGATGTTGTGGGTGTCAAGGAACCGCTCCAGCCGTAGCGCCTGGCTGCTGTCGCTCTCGTCCAGCATTACATAGGATAGAATGCTCTGACTAAACTGCCATGGATCCAAGCAATTGATAATATTATCACTGAACACATGAAAGCGATATTTAAACTTAGACCAAGATTCTGGAAGACTATAGTGCACCATTAGTTCAAAATTTCTGAGCGGAAGCTGAGTTTGCTGCAGTGCATCTGTGAGCAGCAGCAGCTGATGTATTTGCTAGAAGAAAAAAAAACAAAAACAAAAAAATATTATTTGATGCATGAAATAGATGTCGGTTGGATGCCAACGTGCTTATAACACACATTTTATATTTATTTTTGTACATTTAAAAAAAAAAAACATACTTATTTTGATCTTCCAAAGAAATTGGCACATTGAATGATAAGGTATGTAAGTAATTATCAAATAATCGATTAGTTCGATGATCGATTTTACAAAAATTGCAATCGATGCTGTTTCGATTGATCGAATAGAATAAGTCGATGGGTTGTGAACATGATAAGAAAAATCGATTTTTTATTTATCAATACAATATTTATCAATAACGATTAATCAAATTAAAAAAAATTTAAGTTATTGTATAGTTTTGTTAAAAAGAAAATTTGGTTTCCTTGATCGAAATCATATTCTATAAAAATATGTAAAGTGTTCAACAAAATTACAAATGGGCTATAAACAAAAACAATTTAGAATTCTTTCTTTTGTGCGATGGTTTGTGAAAATTATCGATGATCTATAAGCGTAGCAAACACAAAGTGCATAGACTTTTGGGTTTTCATTTCGTTATTAAAAAAATAATTAAAACTGGTACATTATTTAGTCGTTGGTACATTGGGATTCTTTTTTACAAAATATTACATTTTCTTAAGTATTGTTATTTAAAAAAAAAAATGCCATTTAGGGTGTTCACGGTGCTGTGTAACAGGGCAAAGGGGTAAAATTAGTAGACCAGCAACGTTAATATCACTGGGGCACAAATTTTTTGTGGTGAATTTGCCAATCAGCTTATTGGTGGTTGAGTTTTTGTTTAATTTCTAAATAGTTTCCGATTTGTAGCATTTAAATTTAAAAAAACGCAATTTAAGTGCATTCAAAATAAACTCATCGAGTGGAAAGCAATCGAAGCAACACCGTGAACATCCTAATTAATTTGCAGATTTAAAACATTCGAACGGAAATAAGAATTTTTTTGCAATTAGAACGGTCCTGGAACTTTCGTACTGTCTATTATGGTTTCCTTACCTGATTAGCTGCTTCGCCAAGGCCAATACATTCATAATCAGCACAGGTCAACACATTTTGAACAGCCGCCAACTCAGCCTCGTTCTTGCAGTAAATAATTGTACGTTTTCTGAAATCCATTTTAACAGCTAAATAGTCAAGTAGTTGTTGGGTCTTCTTATTTGAGCGCATAACTACCACGTGTAGCTTTAAGTTACCGTAGATGGCAGCCTCCAAGAAGTCGCCAAACAGCAGGAGAGGATTGCGATGAGAGCGCTTAACGAGTTCCACAAACTCTGAATGCCACTGCTGGGCCACAAGGACAAACTGAAGTTTGGGAAGAGCATGCAGTACTTCTACTACGTCATTTAACAAATCTGGCATCGTGCAGAGCATACGATCATAGTCATCGAAGACGCAGTACATCCACTGTTTTGAATTCATTAGATTTTTTTTACACTGCAACAGTTGCTTCAAATGGCTCAGCGTGGTAACCAATATGCCACAAGAGTTGAGCAGCATACAAAGCACATAGTTCATAGATTGTGCATGGGTGTTGACCACCTTAGTCATATGCGAATCATACGATTCCATCATGTTGATGCATTGATTTGAAAGTGTATTTGCATTGTCCACTGAATCCGCAATTAGCACAGCTAGTGGACCCGTATTTGACACATTAGTTCGCATTTTGTTTATGACCAGAGAGCATAGCGTGGGTAAATAGCACCAGGAGCGACCCATGCCAATGCTGTCGATCAGGGCCAACGAGCTGCCGCTCATCAAATGCGGCCAGGCATAACGTTGTGTGCTGTGTGGCCTCTCGATGATCATTTTGCGCATGGCATTCTCGACACTCTGAGGGAAGAGCATTTCTATTGAGCACGTTGACGGCAGCACTGGCAATTCGCACATGGGCACACTGCTATGCGCCAGGATGTGGCTCAGGTCATGTTCTGTGAATGCTGATTCAGACGCCAGGTTAGAATGATCTTGGAGGTTTCCTAGTGACTTTTCCTGCAGCGGCAAGTTATTCAAGGATACACTCTCATTTTTTTTGCTATTCTCCTGCAAGCTATTTGATGATTTCTTGATTTGAATTGGCTTTGTATTCAAGGATTTCTTGACTTCTGGCTGTCTATACAAGTCCAAAATGCTCCTTTTCTTGGCATGCACTTCCTGTGATTGACAGCTGTCGGAGAAGGAGTTGCTATTGCGGCTGCTGTTGCTGCTGCTGCTGCTCTTGGTGCAGCTTTTACTGACCAGTTTACTGTTGAGCGCCGTTACCACACTGCTTGCATCACGTCTGTTCACCTTGCTCAGAAGTTTCGCCGAATTTGGTATTTTAAGTTCTGGCTGTCCCTCCAGCAACTTGGCCAGCTTAAATTGCTGCTCAGAAGGAGGCGTTAGGGAGCGGCATACGGCCTTAAACTTATGATACTTATTCTTTTGATAGCTAAAGGCCTTCTGATCTTCCTCAATGTAAGAGTTAGAAACTTGCTCAACGTGGGTGGACACATCATTGTTAGTATTATGAGCATTACGTCTGAACGGATATGGAGCAATATCTTCAACATTTGGCTTGGACTGCGATTTCATAAGTTCAAATATTGATGTAGCTCGCACACTGGGCATTATATGTGAATCATTTAGCTCCGCCAAGTTGAATTGAAAGGCAGCTTTATAGCCGTTTTCCGGTATCACGCCATGTACAGTTTCGTCAAAAATTGCACATTGGTTTTCCACCAAATAGCTGGCAGCATCCAGCAGCGGTTCGTATTGCCTTGGCGTCTTAATTAACAGCTTGCCAAAGTGGTGCTGCTGCTGATTTTGGTATTGTCTCTTAAATACCACATGCCGCGCCTCCCTCAATACATCGTCAAGTATGCGCACTGCCATTTGAGACCATCCGCTGGCACTGAAAGGCGCCACACCAGCCAGACCACCCCAACCCATGCCTATGTACTTGCCACACAGACTCTCCGGCAGCAGCCACAACTCTTTAGGCCTGCAGCTCAAGGTAAAGCCATAGTCCAATGCAAATACAAGACACTCATCAAATTTGAAATCAACAACCACGCCACGTAAAAGTTTTGTCACCTCTATCGACTTATACCCCACAATAACATGTTGATTCAGAGCATAGTTTTCCCGCTGGTTCTGGGCATGACAATGCTCCGGCAGCTCCAGCTCCATTTGGTTAACCTCAGCGCCATTAGTCTCCACCTGCTTCAGTGTTGTAAAGCAGAACATTTCTGGATTCACATAGTGCGTTATCACAATTGTTTCGTCTGCGTGAATATCAAACTTCCGCGTCTGACCCGACTCCGCGCCTTCTTCATTTTGGCCCACTGTAAATGCATTCAATTTTAAAGTTAACATTACAATATTTAAAGCTGTAAGTTCCCCCCTCCCTTAAAACAAAAAGAAATTAATAGCCAAAGCTTAAAGTTCAAATGATTTTCCCACAGCGCAAGCGACAATCATTCAAGTGGAAATTTCTGGGATTTCCACGCACGAGAAACTTTTGCAGCAACAAAATATGTATCTGTACTATGTACATATATATAAAAAAAGAATGAAAATATTTATCTAAGATATGTACTCTCGCAAAAAAGTTGTTCATATGAAAACTTAATTTTCGACCAATTGTTTCTATTCCAGCTAAAGAATATATTCGCCCCCTTTTATTAAAATTTGATCAGCATACGAAGAACATACTAAAACGCAAAATAAATAAATTTGGTTAAGATAGCATCAGAAACAAAAAAGTTGTATTTAACCGATTGTTCCTATGGCAGCTAACAAATATAGTGGTCCGATTTTAATGAAATTTTGTCAACATTTAAAGAACGTGTTAAGAATGTAGAAAAAGAGAATTTGGTTGAGTTATCTTCAAAAATAATAAGTTTTTCAAACAAAAACTTATTTTTTAAACGATTGTTTAGATATAGTGGTTCGATTTAAGTAAAATTTTGCTTCAATTTATAAAAAAATTAATTTGCTTAAATTATCTTCAAAACAATCCGTTTTTTATAAAATAAACTAATTTTTCAACCGATTGTTCCTATGATAGCGATATGTTACAGTAGTCCGATTCCGTTAGGCATTGTTTGCAGTAAAAATAATTATCTGTGCCAAGTTTCATCAAGATATGTAGCTACAAAACTGAAAGACATAGTTTGCATAGAAACAGACGGACAGAAAGACAGACTCTGTAAGATTATAACAGTTTTAGCGTAAAAAAAAAGAAGAAAAATAAAAGCCAGACTTGTTTATGTTGATAATAAAAATATATAGCTGGATAATTATATGGATTAAGAACATTAAATTCGGAGTGACATTTCTATATCTACGCTGCTTGCATTTGAAACCAACTTCCTTTATTTTGAAAAACAATATGTAAAGCCACGCAATCCTGCGAAAATTCGTTGCACATTTGTTGACAAACTTTGAATACAAATATGCATAAAATATAAATATGACTGTGTGTCCCCTGTGAAATAAATGTGGCTTAAATTTGTTGATTTTCAGCAAACTTGACTAATTGAGAGTTTGGACGCAGCTTTTGCTAAGCGGCTCAGTTGCAGCTTCGAAAGTGAAAAAAAAGGCAAAACAAAAGTTCAAAAAGCCGCAACGGCGCGTCTAGAGCAAGTCCTTGTTCCTATTTGCCAATTGTTTGTGCTGCTCTAGATGCGACTTTCTCCTTGCCACAGCCACAAACAGAGCCACCCATCGACAGTTGCAGAGCGCATGAAGCATGCAACATGCAGCAGTTGTTGCCCACTCGAAACTGTTGTTGTATTAACACTTTTACTGCGGCAGGCAGGCAAAAGTAAAGTATAAACCATTGTCGTTTGCTATTTGGATATTTGCTTTTTTTGAATTTTTAAATATTTATGTGTGTTTAGTAAGCTAGTAAGTAAGATAGTTTGAGATTGGCTAATAAACGAAATATTTTTTAAAGATTCAATTGGTTTTCTTTTTTGACACTTAACTCATAATGCATTGTCATTCTGTACACTGCGCCGACAACGACAACAATCCTAACGATAACTTCCTATAAGTAATCACAATACGTTTACTCCTCCAAACTTAATTCCTATTCTCCGAACTCGCCTGGGTCACAGTGAGTGCGGAAAAAAAACAAGGGTGTGTGGGCTAGATAAAAAAAAACTTCTAATTTATCATATAAATTCGACTAAATTGTTTAGCTACAGTAGCAACAAATATGCAAATATGTTAAAGAGGGGTTGATGGCAATACATAATTCGAAAGATCAATCAAATGTTGTCTATTCAAGCGCATAAGCTAATTTATTTATGATAAAAAAAAATATATAAAATGAATGGAGGGTACTTACTTTGGATCGGATTCATATCGCCGTTGGTTTGCATTTTAAGTATAATCCGCACAAAAAATTAACACAAATCTGTAAAAACCGATTATATTTAATTAATGCGAACAAAGTTTTAGTAGTTTTATTTAGCTCTCAAAAGGCAATGACTTGTGCAACTGCTGCGACAAGACTGAAAAGTAAAGTGAAGAATATCTATGCTTGCTTTTCATAGAACACATCTGTCAAATGCTTCAAATTACGTTGTGGAACACTAACACTAACTAACACTAACTAATGTCAAAAAATGTCAAAAATTCTAGGCCATGGTTTTCTCTTGCCTATTTCCTGCTGTTTCACAACACTAGTCTTGAGTCAAATGCGAAAGTGCAAGTCATACAGTTTGTCATATAGATATGGGCCTTCTAATGTCAAAAAGTTGACTTTTACAACTTTTCTATCGATATCATTTGCTATCCTTACCTTTAAAAAAGCGTATTATAATTTTCTCACCAAAAATGAGTTTTTGGTTTGAAATTTTTTTTTTTATTTTAAGATAACTCAATCAAATTTGCTTTGTATACATTTTAGTACATTCCATATATTACATTTCATCAAAATCGAACAAATATATCTTATGTTTTGTAAGTTTTTGTAACAAAAACCTCATTTGTATCTCAAGTTATCATAATCAAAATCACTTCTTCTAAATTTTTGTATGTGCTTGACATGCTGATCAAATTTGATCAGAATCGGACTACTATATCTCATAGCTGCCATACGAAGTAAGAATCGGTCGAAAATTGAGTTTTTACAAAGGTAAAGGCTTTTGTTTGGTTTTGTCAACTAGTGTAACATAAGTTTAAAACTGAGTCTATAAGAGCAAGAACATCTACTAGAAATGTTAGTCCCGGACTCCTGTACATCATTGAATTAAAGCTCCTGTATGCATTATTCTTTAACACTTAAATCAAATTTCAATACAAATCATTTTTAAAGTCAAGAGTTTTTAGAGTGAGCGAAGATCTTAACACTTTGTCTGCCTATGGTATACATATATCAACATGTATACCAAGTTTGGTTGCTCTAGCTTCAAAACTGTGGACAAAAAAACTAGTTCATACAGACAGACGGACATTTCACAAACAATACACTCTCTTTTCTTTTTTTTTGTGAAAAAAAAAAAACTAAAAAAAGAGTATAAAACAAAACAAAATGTAAACAAATTAGTTGACGGGTTGTTAAAACTTGCCTGCATCAGCATACTTTCAAATAAACAAAAAGAGAATTCAGCGTTATTCAGAGAGTATGGGCATATAGAGAACTGTTTTAAGCTGGGATCTTTTCGTGAGGCTGGTGTAGCGATAAGAAATGTTGTATATGTGTATGTAAACAAGGGCATAGGCGGAGGGGGACATTTCCAGCTTAACAATATTAAGTTGCCGAAATCCAGCAAACTTAAATATTTTTGTGCAGTGTTAAATATAAATGTAGTAAAAGGCAAGAAAGAAATGTTATGTACCCTTGCAGAAAAGATATAAGAAAACTTAATTTTCAACAGATTGTTCCTATGGCAGCTATAAGAAATAGTAGGTCGATTTTGATGACATTTTGTCAGGATATATAAAAAAAAAGGTTTTTCATACAAAAACTTATTTTTAACCGATCGTTCTTATGGCAGCTACATGTTATCGTGGTCCGATAGTGGCCAATTCAACTATATGAACTACCTGCAGATAGCTCTAGAACAAAGTCCTGAAAAACACACATAAACAGAAAGACAGACGAGCATGAAGGACATGACTCGGCGAATATACAAATTTTTAATACCTGTTCCCACTAAAAATGGATAAAAGGGAGTTATAAAGTACTGCAAATGTATGTAACAGGCAGAAGGAGTCATTTCCCACCATATAAAGTATATATATTCTTGATCAGCATTAATAGCCGAGTCGAACTAGCCATGTCCGTCCGTCTGTCCGTCCGTCTGTTCATCTCAGAGACTATAAGAGCTAGAGACACCAAACTTGGCATGTAGGTTCCTGTATACCATATGCAGATCAAGTTTATTGCAAATTTAGGATACACCCCCCCACCCCCCCACTCACCACCGCAAATCGAAAAAAAATTCCCACAGCCACAATTTTGCGATCGGTTAAAAAACATCAAATTTATTGACGAATCTATTTTCCCCGACTCAGCAGGCAGAATCTACTAACTTGTTTTTTCTGAAACTTCTTCTTCAATGAGTAACACATTTCGTGACAAAATTATAATACCCTCTGCAGGAGTATGAAAACCTGAACGCCCCTTTTTTAAAAGCTGGCTACGCCCTTGTATGTGCATTGTGTGTGTGTTTCATATAATTCATAAATGTAGTTATAAGCATCACTTACGCAGTTATCAGTAGCTAATAGAAGCATATGTATGAAAATATTTGATGCCTGAATGTGTATAATATAAAATTATTGAAAAAAATAATATCATTTTCTAATGTTAGGCAGCTTGTGTTGCACGCTTTTGCATAACCTTAAAAATCAAACTGTTCCAAAATCACAAAACACTCGCGATCAAAAATACAGTTGTTAAATAACAAACAACACGAATTTTAAAACCAAATAAAAATAAATTTTAAAAGCACTAAACATTATTTTTTAGAAATAAGAAAAGTACTCGATACGAGCCCAAGGCGCTGCTGCAATCGACTGAACAGCGTTAATATTTTTGTGTGTCCGCCAGTTTATTCAAATTCAACCGCTTACACACATATATACATATATATATATATATATATGTATATGCATGTGTGTCATAAACATGCATACATACATACAAACATAGAATACTTAAGTGGACGAGTCAGATTTCTTCTAAAGCCATGTGATAAAGTCCTAAGTTTTGACACCCTGTATCCATTTAAAATGGGTAAAAGGGTTTAATAAAGTACTGCAAACGTATGTAACAAGCATAAGAAGGCAGCTCCAACCGTATAAGGTACATATACATATATAATCTTGATCAGTATCAACAGATTTGACCATGTTCGCCTGTCCGTCTGTCTGTCTGTATGAACGAGCTACGAGCTATGTTTACCATATCGAGCTCAATTTAGATCAAGTATAATAAAAATCCAATTTAAGTTGTACCTATGTATGTTGTCGTTAACAGTTCTGTCAACCTTTTACATCTGTTAAATTTGTCGGAACTTTGAACAATTTTAGCAAGACATCGGTCAAACTATTTAAACAAAAAATCGCTCGATTTCGATTAGTATAAAGTAAATAAATTGATTGTTGTTCTCACTTTCAGCGCTGGGTACAGGGTAGTTCGTAGTCGGGCATACTCAACTAGAGCAGGTTTAATTTTTAATGAGTATATGTATATAAATCTATCAAGGGAAATTCAGTGCATTAAACTAAAAACAAAGTTCTCTCAGTTTACCACAGTTATATGATGACTAACTAATTAAATTACAGCATAGTTTTATAATTATAACAGCCAAATTATCTGACTTAATCAGCATTTATAGTTTAATTCAAATAGAAGCAACATAGTTTTAGTCCCTTACAGCCTCCCTGTGCAAATTAAATACACATATTTTGGCTTATAAATCATTGCAATCTGAGTCGGCAAACAGCCCCTTTTCACCCTCAGCCGGCTAATTGCAAAACAAAGTGTGAACAATTTATTTGGCCCTAAAAAAGTTGCGGCTTTTGCCATAGAAAACTGCAAAATTTCACCCCTTTTTTGCCGGCAGTAACTTTTACTGTTCCGTTTGGTTTGGTTTATTTTCCTTTCGTTTTTTGTTGTTGTTTTGTTTCTTTTTTGGAAGTTCTGTTTGCCAATAAAAAAAAGTTGTATGGCACTGGGTCGTCGTCTATCATGTGTACCCATTCCCCATATCCTTGTGTGGGCCAAACTCCTTTTTTTTCCTTTTTTATTTGATTGTTTCATATTTATGAGGATTATGGTTTAGTGTTGAATTGCCCTCTGCCTTGGCCAAGTGGCTGCTACGTGTGGTAATTTATTTTGCGGTTAAGGACTCTTCTCTGAACTCTTTTTTTAGATGGATGCTTTAGCTTGGGCTTAAGTGAAAGTTCCATTTCAAATGGCAGTGTGCCGGATTCGCATTGTTTGCGAATTTGTGAAAGGACGCAAGATCGTACGCAAAAGATAAACAGCAATTGTGCGATGTGTATGGGGATGGGCATTGGGGTTGGGATAGGGATTGAGATTGCGAATGGATGAGGTCAGTGCAGAGAGTTTTGTTACTAACGGACTCAATTGAAATGTAACATTTGCAATGCGCTTTGCGTCTGTCTAATGTTTATTTAAACAAATCAGGACGCTGGCGGGTTAAAGGCCATGGGTAGTAAAGGGTTTTCTGGGAATGGGGTTGAATGCGTGCATCGACTTGGCACGCACTTTTGTTGATTTTGCAAATCTGTAGATGGAATTTTCACTTTATGGAATGTTTGATTTTTTGGCAAACATGCATACTGCCCTAAAATAATATTGATGCAATTTATGCATCTAAGATTTTTGTGTGGAATTAAATGTTGGCAGTGTCGCCAGGTCAATGAACTACATACACACATACGTACATATGTACATACTTTTGAGTGGCTTTAGTTAGTCCAAATTTTTTTTCAGGAATTTGGGTTTATTCTATATGACATATTTATCTTACATTGTACATTGATTTCATGTAAAGAGTGAAAATAGCAAATTAAATAACTAAAAGGACTCAAGAACGCCAATGTGCATTGAATTTCAAATATTCAGCTATAAACTTAAAAACAAATATCAACAAAAAGTTTTACGCAATTCAAAAAGTGCGGGTTCTTAACAGGCGAATGTTAAATAATAAAAATGTACAAAAAACATGTGCGTCAAAAGAAAAAAGAGTATATTGGGATTGTGAAATGTCCGTCCGTTAAAAGTGGGCGTGGCAATTATATTTTTGATCAAATTTTTCCAGTTTAGCATTCAATTCAAATTTAGTTGCCCCAGTTCTACAGGTTTGGAAGAAACAAACTTTGCTCGATTGCAAGGGCGGGGGGTTGCAAAATAATTTGTATCCAATCTATTTAATAAGGCAACAGAATTCAATCTGCAAAATTTGGTGATTCTAGCGGAGGTGGGCGTGTCCAAATTTTTTTTAGTCAGATTAATCAAGGATTGATTAGAAGCCCTTGTGCTTAATTTGGTTACTCTAGCTGTAAAACTGTGGAAGATATAGGTTTGAGTCGTTTGTGGGGGAAGGGGTGGGGGTGGGGGGGAGATCTTGACACTTTGTCTGCCTATATATCAACATGTATACCAAGTTTAGTTGCGCTAGCTTCAAAACTGTGGAAAACAACCGCGTTCATACAGACGGACTGACGGACGAACGGACAGACGAACATTTTACAAACCCAATATACTCTTTTTTCCAAATAATTAAAAAAAAATGCGAAATTGTTTGGAAAATGCAAAGTTATGGCTTACAAAATACTTTATTTGACATCGTTCATAAGAAACGTTTTCAGTAAATGACATACAGCTTATACACATACATTCAAGAGTATTTCAACAAATGTTCATCTCAAATATTTTATCAGTTACTAAACAAATTTTTTTTACAGCCTTTAAAAATATTACGAAATTCAAAAACTGCGGTCTTTTAACAGAAAAATGTGAAACTGCTGTTAAAAATACCAGCTGGTCACACTTTCGTTTACATTCGATTTATGGGAATGCCAACTTGCCTCAAGACTAGAAATTCCCACATATCGATATACGCAAGCATCACATGTCGAGCGCCATGTTTGTTTTGCAATACTAGTTTTTATCGATATACACAAAGCGCATCACACATACAAAGGCATAAAAAAAAAATAGCCAGGCTGCGTACGAAGAGTTAAAAAAATTTAATTTATCTTTGCCAACGACGTGTTTGTGCGAATCCAAAATAAGCAATTTGTTCTTCGTGTGTGTCGTTCAAACAAAAGCGGCAAAATAACCAAGTTTAATATACGCCTTGATAACATCATGTCGAAAAATAAAAAACTGTCGCTTTCGGGCGACTCGACAGAGAAATTTATCTACAAGCCCAAGGATTTAATATGGTAAGACACCTATGTCTCAAACTAAATGTACAGTGTTTTGTTTAAATAATAAACAGCACACATCGTTTGTGCATTTAAACTAACACTGTGCTTCAATTGTGACTAAAAAAATCAAATGCAAAGCCAACATAACCTCAATGCCGCTGCGTTGAGCAAGCGAAAAGTAAAAGAAGCATTAAATAATGCGTTAAAACAATTGTCGCCCAATTGATGAAAGCATTAAATGCATTCAATATCAGTTATGCATAATCATTTGATTTTGCTGTATTCCAATGATGATGCGCAGAATTTAATGTTGTTGCTTGCTGCGACGTCGACGTCGCTGCGTTGGCGCTTTTTTCGCGCGCGCGCGCGTTATTTTATGCTTTGTAATTGATGAATAGTTAACAAATGTAATAACTGGGCTAAAATGTAACAATTTACTGTATTGCAGGGCCAAAATGAAGGGATTTACACCGTGGCCGGGAATGGTAAGTCAAATATCTATGCTGCTGTCGGCGGCGACGCCAACAGCGCTGCTGTTGCCTTGTTTGTTTTTGACTGTACTTTTTTTATGCAGCAACGGCGGAGGCGTCGGACGTGCGCCTCTGCTGCGGCTGCTGCTGTCGACGTCATAACGCACTTGCACGCTTAAGCATTTGTTGTAAATGGAATGTGTTTTTTTTTTTGTGTGTGTGTGTGTATGGATGTGTAAGTGTGTGTGAAGTGTGCCCAGCGTTATATTGTTGACAGTAACGCGCGCGCTTCATGTACGCTTGCAGACGCTATCATTATTGTCACGAAATGTGTAATGCATAGAAGAAGACGTATCCGAACCCAAACGTATAAATGTACATATATATTCTTGACCAGCATCAACAGCCGAGTCCAACTAGTCAAGTTTGTTTGCTATAGGAACAATCTGTTCAAAAATGAGTTACAGTAGCGGCTCATAAATTAGAACTATCGGAAATTCGAATCTTCCAGAAATTAGAGTTACAGTAGAGGCTCATATATTAGAACTATCGGAAATTAGAATCTTCCAGAAATTAGAGTTACCTTAAAAACAAAGTTGGTCTTTTTTTGTTGAAAAATAAGTTTTTGTATAAAAAAAATACCTCAATTTTATTTTTACCAAGCCTTTTGACCCAGTTTTTTATATGCACAACTTTTCTGCAAGGGTATACATATGTATCGTCGGCATGTCGAAGATTCCTTTTTTGTTTTTAATTTAATTTACATACTTTTTAAGGTTGTGTCGTTTGTTCAACATAATTAAAATTACAAGGACCATTTGAACGATAATGAACTTGTTCAATGAATTATGAACGAAAATGTTCATCCTCAGTCATCGCATCGCATATGTCAAATCGCGTATTTTTGCCATTTCACGTGGCTCGATGCACGTTTACTTTGTTTTGAGTGAACATTTATGAAAATAATGTGTATCGTTCAAGAATAGCTGAATGAAATTAGCTTAACGAGGGACTTAAATAACTGACGTACGAGTAGTAAAAAAAAATGTACAGAAATGTTGTTCATTTTATTTATCCAACTTAAGTTAGCTGTACAGTTCTTAGTTCTTTCATTTTTCGTTGCTAATTGTTTTTACTGCCGTTTACAGATTGTGGAGCCACCGTTAGATCTGCTCAGCCAGCAGCGCCGCGCAAATACAAAGTGTGTATTTTTCTTTGGGTCGCGAAACTTGTAAGTAAATCAATTAAAATGTTTAAGAAATGTTAATTAGTTAAGTGAAAATGTAGCGCTTGGATTGAGGACCACAATATAAAGCCGTTTGAGGGCCCTTGGAAGGAGGAATTGGCTAAAGTGAGCAAACCAGCCGCCTTTAAGCACGCCATGACCGATATAGACAAGTATTTGGCGAATCCAGGCGAGATCGATGGTCAAATTGATGAGAGTTGTGGCATGGCAAATCATGCCACTGAGGCTGATTTTGACAAAATACGTGATGGACTCGACACAGATGAGAAACCTGATGCGGCTGCTGATGGCAACAATGGCGTTGTGCCGCATGTGGTTGGCAGTCCCGATGAATCTGAGGCGCTGCTGCCGAATGCTGCCGCTGTTGCTGCAGTTATTTCCGAGAATAATGAACATGTTGACAAATCACCAGTGTCACCATCGCCCAAGTCTCACGCGAAACGCACACCCAAAGCAAAATCGAGTGCTGCAATTGCCGTTAGCAGCAAACAGGCAACTAAAGCTGCGTCTGCAAAAGCAGCAGCTGCACAAAAGCGTCGCGTTTCGGCCCAACACACGCCAACCGGTGCAGCGCCGTCTAAACGCAGCCGACGTGCCGAACGTTCGGAGAGTCCAGCTAGCTCAGCTTCCCTGGTAGCACGATCACGCAACGAGACAGATGCCTTCTTGGGCACATTGTCAAAACGCACGCCGAATGCTATTGCACTGTTAGATAGACCCGTTGTTACGCGGCCAGAGACACAAGCAATTGACATGAGTTCTCGTTCCACAACGCTAGTAGAACGCGAAATTGAGGCGTCGGATCTCACATTTGGCTTCCTTGGTTTGGGCATGATGGGTTCAACCATAGTCAAGGATTTGATTTTTACGGGGCACAAGGTTGTGGTCTGGAACCGCACCATTGGTAAGGTAAGTGGCAAATTTCAATACAATAACTGTTTGTGCTGCTCTAACGCTCTGCTCTCCGTATCAAATTTTCAGTGTGAACCTTTTATTGATGCTGGCGCTCAGGTTAAGGACACGCCCATGGATGTGGTGGAGGCGGCAGACATCATATTCTGCTGTGTATCAGATCCCAAGGGTGCCAAAGATGTAAGTTTAAATTAATTGTGCCACTTTTTTAAGCGGAGAATGGAACTTAACACACAAACTTATTTGAATTCAAATCAAATCGATAGTATTAGTAACGATTATATATAAATATAGACAGTCGATCCTGCAGCCATTATTTAGATACCATTTAATTGTTATACTTAAACTTTTTTTTCTTGCTGCAGCTTGTCTTTGGAAACTGCGGCGTGCTGCAACTTAAGGATTTGCGCAATAAGGCGTATGTGGAAATGTCGACCATTGATCCCGAAACGTCTTTGGATATTGGAGAGGGAATCAAGCAATGTAATGGCCGTTACTTAGAAGCACAGATACATGGCTCTCGTCAAGAAGCCGCCGATGGTATGCTTATTATATTGGCCGGCGGTGATCGTACAGTCTTTGAGGAATGCCATTCCTGTTTCAAGACTATAGCTAAGAACACCTTCTTTTTGGGCAGTAAGTTGAGAATACCATTTCATGCTTCATTGTACTTTTTTCATTTATATATTAAAATTTGAATCAATGTTTTTATCTAGCAGATGTTGGCAACGCCTGTAAAGTGAACCTCATTTTGCAAACCATTCTGGGCGTCAGTCTAGTCGGCCTAGCAGAGGCGTTAGCTTTGGGTGCGTATTTTCATCTTTTAAAAAAATATCTCATTAATGTCTATAATTCATTTGTTTCATTTTACAGCTGATCGTTTTTCAATTTCTTTAAACGATATCATAGACATATTCGATTTAACTTCTATGAAATCACCGTTGCTGCTGGCGAAGGGCAAGGGTAAGTCTAACAGATTGGCAATTCATTTAATTGAAACCTAAATTGCTTCGTCTTCTCAAAACCAACAAATAAGACAGTTTGTGCAAATCGAAACGTTTTGCTTTAAGTTAAATTAAATGTGAATAGAATGGAAAACTAAACTAACTAAACTAAACTAAAAAAGTTAATTTCGATTTTCGTATAAAAAAGCAACTGACACGCATTTCAAATTTTTTTAATCTATTGTGTAATATTTCCGAATTATTTTGTAAATAAATATTTTAGGACCCTACCTCTAATTCAAATTTTGCAAAACTCGTGAGTGATGCAATATTTTCCGATTTTGTTTGTAGCATATTTCGTGTAGCTAAGTGCGATATCAAATATCGATGTCAGAGTTACCTGGGTACACCGAGGAACGATAAACATGCATGGAATAATTTTGAATGCTTGAGTTTTTTATGTTTTGAGGCAAATATAAGTAATTCACTGTATGGCGGCAAAACATTTTAAACATGTTAACTGCTTTGTCTGGAATGTTAAACATTCATGATACACCTTAAACGCATTTTACGCCTCAGATCAAGCATTTTCTGCCTCCTATTGGCCTTAAAACACGCAATTGCGAAAATAAATGGTACTTATCTTTGAAAACCGAAAACAATTGCTACTTTGTTCGAAAACAGGAACACAAAATTTGAAAGGATCCGGAATGATAAATTTTCGGAATATTTACTTGATCATATTTGATTATATAATTAATTATTTTGAAATAGTCTGAGATTTTCCTAATCAGTTGTTTATTAACATAATACAACAACCAAAATCAAAGCATCATAATCAGACCTGCTCTGAATTCAGTACGTTTCTGAAATGTTAAAAACTAATGAGTTCCGAACGGTTTATGAATTACTGTTCTGATTCTCGATCAGATTGTGTTCGTTTTTAATTCTATTTCCACCAATTTTCGAAATTTTGAGATTGCGAACGTAGTTTATCAACAACAAATGGATAGTCTCCAACTGTTTTATATTTTTATTCTTTAATGCTTATAAAATATGCCTGTAACTTTTATTTTTTTTTTCTTCGTTTATTAGAAATGGCAAAGGGTGACTTTAATCCGCAACAACCATTAAGCCATATGCAACGTGATTTGCGTCTGGTGCTCAACATGGCAGAGAACTTGGATCAGTCTATGCCCGTGACGAGCATTACAAATGAGGTGTTTAAGCATACAAAACGCTTAGGATACAGCGAGCACGATTCTAGTGCTGTATTTGTTAGATCCAGATTTTAACATTTAGTTAACATGACTACCATTTAAACTATACTTTATCATTTAGTTTAAAACGTACACAAACAGTTTCACATAATACATACAAAAAAACAAACTGACACACACACACACATACACACACATACACACACACACATACACACACACACACACACACACACAAACGCACTCGCACGCTTACATGCAGCACATTAAGTCGTGTTGACGGCAATATCCTCATATATACATATGCGAATGTAGACAATTGTTTGTATCTGTTCTTGTTTTTTGTTTGGCAAAACACGAATTGATGCAAACACTTGCAACATATTTGTGCTATTGTTATTGCAACACGACCTCTAATCCACTCATACATATAGCTCTTCATTCAGAATTCATTTGCTCACAATAACTAGAGTAACTTCTTAAAGATCAAAGTCTTAAGCAAGAAAACAAGTCCATTAACATTCTGGCTAAAGTATAAAAGAGATTGGGTCTATTGAATCGATTAGAACCGCCCTAGCTTTGTTTTAGGCGGACGTGCAATCGCAAGGACGAGAACTGAATTGAGAAGAGTATTGAAGGGGGGAAATACATGTGAAGGAGACCAGAGATCAAAAGGGGCACATATATGCACATTCTAAAAAGCCAGTTGATAAAGTGTGTTGGCGGACCGCTTTCATACCTTGTGCGTTATAATATAAAATCTGGGATGTTTTTTTTTTAACATTTATGATAAACATTATTCTTTTGACTTATTTTTGGACGCGATATCAGCTGTCGCCGTTGTACGAGCAAAATGCTAAAAACAAAAACAAAAATCACAATTTTTTTTTTCTTACAACTGAACATTTTGGACTGTTTCTCTTTCGAAGTTATGTAAATGTTGCTTCATAAACTGAAGTAAAACATAGAAAATATACATATTTATGTATTAATGTACAGAGCATGCGAAAGAAGTGTACAAACAAATTTGTTATGTTAAACAAATTCAAGAACCAATATATATTTTTCATTTCAATATTACAAATCAAATAATTTTATTTAATGTACTCGGCGCTGGCTACAGATAATAAAAATTAACTTATAAAACAAATTTTTTGCATTATAGATAGTTTAGTTATATCGCACACAAAGTTTAGTACGCATAATGTCCTATTCAAGAACTGCAATACCAAACACCTTTTTAGTAGTGTTCTTTGTTCTGAATCATTAAAACATAAACAATAACAAAACACACCAACTAAAAAAGAAATAAAAATTAAACAAAAAAATAAAATAAAAAACAATGTAGTGTAAACTTTTTAGAGACAAGAGTGTTTCGAGGGATCTATATTAATAATAATAAGAATATATATATATATAAATAAATAAATATATTTTACTTATTATTTAGTCTGTATTTTTGTTGTACAACAAAGAATAATAAAAACATTAATTTTTAATTACAATTTACTACTTTCCAACCAAATTTAAATATTGATTCAACTTGCATGGAATTGTTATTATTGTTGGAGGCATTTTTATTCTATTCTGAGTTTTTCAGTAAGAAGCATGTTTGCTGCAGCCGACATCAATAAGGTCCTTACATTTAATATAATGGACTTAGAAGCTATTAGAGAGCGACAACTGAATGGTGGAATATTATTCTTTAGAATTTTTTTTGACTAGTATCCCTTAGTCCCTTCTTAAAATGTATTCAAATATACATAGATCTGAAGACTTAGCCAGCCGCTCCATAACATTGTTTTTTTTGGGGTCGGATCTACTCCTTTGCTTTGAGCTGTGTTTGCACCCATTGCCTTGCTGATGAATCCACCCGAAGTGAAGCATAAGCTAGCATGATTTTTTCCAATAAGTTCTTAATAGGCTTCAGTTTGTAGGAAAATTTCGAATTAAACTTGACATGCTTGGGCGCAAAATATTATGGCTCCATAAAGGAAATCAACGTACTGTTAGACTTCTAAGTTTACGATTAAGACCTTGTTGTAAGGATGATGAAAAACATTTTCAGAAGTTAGATATAGACGGCGTTGCTTTTTGATCAAAGCCTATAAACATTAGAGCACCTTCCAGCTGAACACTGACTACCGTAAGACTAAAGCATCAGTTTATTGAATTTGATACACTAGCTTGATGCGAACTCATGTGCCTCCAATGGAAAACATTAAAGTTGCTACTTTTGCTCCTGCTGAGTGTTCCAAACGCTATTGGGCAGGAAAATGAATTATTAAAAGCGAAAATAAAAGTGTACGCCAATAACAGGATTCCATATGGCGTGGAGACGACAGTGGTGCTTACCATGGCTATATGGCCAGAGTATCCAATAACGTTGTGCCTCAGCACGGCCAGATACATGTTGGCATATTGCTCGGTCGGTACAGGAGCCAAGGATATGCCGCTAAAATTTATAAAAACCCAGTCGATTAGCAAGACACTAAGCGATCTTAAAATTGCTCCAACCGTAAAGGTGGAATACCAAGTTGGCTATTATGCGGAAGTGAAAGCGACCTTCTGGGATTCGAGCGATAGAAAACTGAACTTAAAAGGCACTGTACCAACAAAGCCAACGATCAATGCAGTAGAAGTACAAGTATCCATTAAGTTAAAGATGCCGTCCGGCTGCGTGCCACAGCTTAAAATGCTGCGTTGCGATGATCCTAATCACCCACAGCTGGTTATCCTTAAGCGCAGCACCATGATGCTGGCGTATATTTCGAAATCATGCGGTATGGCCAAACCAAAGTTAATATGGAACGTGATGGATCTGATGGAGACAAGTAAGTTGCTGGATTGTTTATCTTATTTATCTTATTTTATATTAAGTCTGCTCTTTTTTACAGAACTGTTAAAAAGTTACCCAGACGAAGAGCTGACATTCGCTCTTAAAAGCTTTGAGCTGCGCTTTCCTACCGACCACGAGCTATGGCGGGATCTTTACGTGTTCCAAGTGGTGGGCAATTTCAATGGTAAAAAATTTGTGGGACGTTGCTATGTTAAAAGCATAATGGGACAAGTGGAGGCAGTCATTAGTGGAGGCGCTAAGCGGGATGCAACTCAGAGCCTCGTACTACACATGGATGGCTCGACAAGCCGAGATTACTCAAAGAAACCAGTGGAAAAGCAGTTTCAAACTTACCAATGGAACTGCCACTCCCATGATGATAGTTACAACAAAGCTTGCCACAGAAACATGACGACAGGTGACTTGTCAATAAGCACGACTTAATCTTGACTTTTAATTAATTTAACTAATTACAGCTGATCAATTTACAATACCTGCCAATTATCTCACCGTTGGCTGCCGTTATGAATTTATGCTTCGCGTTGTGGCCGATTATAATCCGAATTTGTCATCGCGCAAGCTGCAGATTGTCAGCATTGTGAGCGGTGTTCAGTTGGAAGTGGCGATTCTATGCCAGCTAAACTGCGCCATGAATCTGTATAATCCAATGAGCAAGGTTAAGCTAATGGCCAAGTGCTATAACTGTGAAACTTCACCGATCAACTATGAGTGGTATGTTGGCGGTCAGCTTACGCTAACCACTAGTCTGCTAACCATGTATATACGCACCGATTCGACATTGGCGCTTATCAAATTGGTCATCACTGGAAGTGATGGACGACGTGGAAGTGCTACCATGTCATTAATTAAGAATGTCGCACCCGTTTCAGGCAACTGTGCGGTAGAGCCAAAGGAGGGAATTGAGGCACTTACACGTTTTTATGTATGCTGCACAAAATTTATTACGCAGAACAAGCCCATGGAGTATTTTTACTATGCGAATCGTGTGCTCGTTAACAGATGCTCCAGTTGCAATTGTGCGTCATTTTTGCCACTTCATTTGAGTACTATCAAGGTGCTCATCTGTGATAATTTCATGACGTGCTGCGAAAGATATGTGCCAGTAAAAGTCAAACCGCTGCCTGAAATAACAGTGGAATCGCCACAAGATGTATGGGCATTCTTAACAACAGGGCCCGACAATGTGGTGGAGATGGCATCACAAGGGCGATCGAATCGCTTATTTCAGGTCATACAATCATTGGCCTCACGCACTCAATCTTCTGAGATCGGTATGGTATTGATGCGTGCCTATAAGGACGTCTATCCACAGTCGATACCGGCGCTTGGCAAATTGGCCAATTTGACGCAAACATTTGCCTCACAGTTAACACCCATCAATGCAACGGATCAAGAACTTTTGGTAGAATCGGTCAAAAAACTGAATGAGATTTTTGAAAAGCTTTATAAAAACCAGTTCCAAAAGTTGCTTACTACACAGCCGTTTATCAATGTAACAATAGCCTGCGTTACAGTTTACGATTTGATGACAAGTCTTAACAAGCAACTGCCACGTCCGCCTCAAAGCATTTTCGATGAATATAAAAAGGCGTTCTTGTCTAATAAACTAGAGCAGCCCGTTATTGATAAGCTATTGGAAGAGATATCATATTATGAAGATGACGGCGTCAGGCAGCGTTCACTGCTCTGGGTGAACTCACATTGGGAAACCGAAATACTATACCGTCACCTGTACTATGCGCGCAAGCATGGACTTCAGGCCGATCCTAACAATGTAGTATCTGCGGGCGTCTCCCTAGAGATTCAATGCTTCCAGATCAACCCCATTAAGCACTACGAGATTGACACAAAAGATGGCATGCACACTGTATTCTTTTCACCAGAACTGATTCAAGAAATGAAGAGCTCATCTAGTGACCACATTTGTCTTAAGGTCATATCGACAATACGCGAGCTTAACTGGTGGTATCCCGAGGAGAAGCAGCCCAGCATTGTTCTGCTTTCGGTTCGCATCTATGTCACGACAGACAACTTTAAGCATGAAATTGAATTGGAAAAGAGCGATATAAGATTTAAAACCATCGTTGGAAAGCTTAAGCCCGCATTGGATTTAAGTCGCAGTAAGCAATTCTACAACTGTTCGAAGGCTTGTCATATTCATCTAATACAAAATGTATTTCTAAAGGAGTTCATAATTTCCAATTATATTGAAAGCTTTTTAGCGATAGTTTTTCGTTAGATACCCGAGTCAGAATATTGGTTAAATACTTGTTTTTAGACCAATAGTTTTAATATAGGAAAATTAGGAAATATGCAATTCATTCCTTCAATATTGGGACGAGAAAATAAATTTCTGATTCGCGACAGGCAGGATAAGATTGACTTTCCTTTCCTATTCATTTTCAGAGAGACAGACGGAGACAGACAGAGACATAGAGGCGAAAGAGACCGACAGAGACATAGAGGCGAAAGAGAGATGCTGATCAACAACATATACACTTGATGAGGTCGGAGAAATATCCTGCAAGACGCGTTATACATTTCGACACAAAATTATATTAAATACCACTAACAAAGTATTATTAATTCCAGGCACAAATAAAACAAATTTGAAGGATCCAAAAGCAAGAGACATGGAGGCAAAACCAGAAGTCAAATCCACCTCAGCAACAAAATTAGAAAAGACACCGCGACTCGCCATTGACGACGAGGACCAAAACGCTATTGCCGATACCGGCAAGTATATCAATTGCCTTGAGGATGGCTTTTTGAACACCATGCAGCAGGTGCGCATGTATCGCGTCAATCTGGATGAGCATGCGATAATTGCAGTGGTCTTTACACACTCCTCGCATAAGCTGAAAGTGCTGCTTTTATCCGGGGATCCACCCAAAGCGCTGCGAAAGGAAGTTGCCAAATCGAAATGCTTTGTGCCGGCTAATTCAACCAATACCGTAATGCTGCTGCGCAACAACTGCATGGAGGTGGAGCGTGCTTACATGGCGGTACAAGTATTTGGCGGTTCCAGATACGAACATGAGGTGAATACATCGGTGTTGGATGGACCAGCAACGTTCTCGTTTGTGTTTCAGGTGCGCAGCTGTGATTATTGGATGTATACATTGCCATCAGATGAGCAGCGTTGGTCCCACGATCATTGCTTGCCCGTGCTCGAGTTTCATAAGAAGGGCTCCATGCACTGTGTGTGCACTGTGCTGGGTACCTACACCAGTTATGTGTATCATGTACCCGTCATACTAGTACCAATACCCGAATACTTTCCCGTCGCTATAAATTGGCTACTTATACTCGCGTATTTGATAGTATTGATATTGTTAATCACTTGGCTGGTGTGCTTACTTCTTTGGTATAATGTGCGACCCAACAAGACGGTTGTCTGTGATATGGCTCATTTGGAGGATGATTCCCCACGGGATATACACGATTTGTTGATTTTTTTGAAAACTGGTGGTCGTCTTAATTCCAAGACTACTGCCACGGTGCGCATTATCTTCCAGACCACACAGCGAACGGAGACACAATTTACGTTAATGCAGGATCCCGAAAATCCAGTGCTCACTCGCAACTCCACTTACGTACTCTGGTTGCGCACACGTAACATCCGCATACCGACCCGTGTGGCCGTTTCCCATAACAATGCTGGACGCTATCCCACTTGGTACTTGCGACGCATCGAGGTTATGGATGTGCAGGCCCAATTAACCCAAGTCTTTCTGGTCCATCGTTGGGTACGCCAAAAGTTTTTGGTGCTTAGCTCATCAATGGTCCTAAAGCCGGGCGATCAGCGTGTAGTGGGAAGTTGGCGAGAACGCTTTGCTACCGAATTCGAGCGACTGTGGATCAACTGGGGTCTGTGGCAGCCCCTGTTTGGAAACTGGCGTGATAGATCTTGTGATAGCTTAACCCGTTCCCAGCGCTGTTGTGTTTTTGCTAGCAAAATGTTGGCAATTTATACCATTTGCGCCTGCTATATGGGACCCACTACGGCCGAATCTGTATATGAGGATCGCAAGACACTTTTAGTTTTCAGTGATGTTATAATTATGTTCGTACTTTGCGTTGTGATTACCAATCTAATTCATTATATGTTTGAATACTTTGCTCACGTCTATCCCAATGAAGAGGATCAATAAGTGTATTAGTTATAATCAAAATTAGTTATATATTTAATAAAATGTAATTTCATGATTTTTCATCGTATCAAGCCATTGCAGAGGATTTTATATTTTCTTACACAGTTTTTGTATATGTGCTATATAATTTATATGATATAGTTATCTGATTTTTATCAAATTTAGATTAAATATAAAAATCGCACTTAAACTTAGAAAAAGGAAGTTTTAACACTGTCCACGCTAGGGACAAAGCAGCACGAAGTGTGCAAACGGCAACTAGCATTATATACAGCAAGAATGAAAAATTTTCTGAACATTTTAAAAAAGAGTTTCTTTGTCTGTTTGTTTGTATCAACGCGTTGAGGTCTAGAATTTTGTGGACTTGTTCCCCCTCATAACCCAAGAAACGTTTGTTCTACTACATTTCTGAAAAATCGCTAGTTTACGGGAAAACGCTAAAAACCGCTGGAATTGACACGCCCACAATTTCCTAACCAAAGAAGCTACAGATGTTCTACATTTCATTGGAAAGGTATTTTCAAGAGTTTTTAAGCTTACCTTGACAGATTTTTCTTAAAACACTCAGGTGAAAAACTACAGGTAAAATAACGTTTTTTTCGGTAGATTTCGGCAACTTAAAATAAAATGGCCTAACCGATTTTAATAAAAATTTTGAATGTTGTAGCCAATGAAATTCCGCAAGTTTTGGTATGCAATTCATATCTAGCATAATTCGTCTTCGCAAGATATTGCCTTTTTAGTGTACCTACTCCTACTACTACTACTGCAATAGGCCTTAACGAGCATTCCGATTATGCTACTTTTTGCAAAATAACCTGGGCTCAAATCCAAGTGTAGGAAGTCGATTTTTTTTTGTTTTTATGCAAAAGTTACTAAGGTACAATAAAAAGAAGCTGCATTTTTTTGCGCAACCTGCGGCATGCAAGGTTAATTTTATTATTTGAAATAGTTCTTGTATTAATCAGAAAATACTTCCACACAAAATTAGATATATGTTAATCAGAAAATACTTCGTCACAAAATTAGATATCAAAATTTTTGTGGCTTAAATATGCATCGTCCCTAGACTTTAACCTCGCGTAGAGGTGTTTCTATTTGATATATGTTGCTGGAAAAAACAAAAAAAAATTTCATCAAACCCATTTTCATCCGTTTCTTCCGTTTTTATGGCAGCTTCTCAATTTTGTCAAAATGCATGGATGCATGCTAAAATTCAGAACTAGTAAGTTTGCTCGCCCAACTAAGTTTTTTAAAAATGTTCCTCTGGAAAAACGGAAAAAATTTGGGTATATATTGCTAAATGTGAACAATTAACGGTACTTATTTTAAGGAATATATATTTGGCTTTTATTCAGTGGATCGTTTTTAAAATATTCAATTCCATGTTATGTTGAAATTTATGAACTCATCTCAAATAAAAATCAAAATAAAGATAAAAAATGTATTAAAGTTAAAAAAAAAATTGTGTTCGTCTAAAGGGGCTCCAAAGGCAACTTAATTTTCATTTTCATTTTTTTGCCTAGTGAAATGGGCGTTTAAATAATAAAAATGCATCGTCCACAAATAGCCTTAAATCGGCGTAATAAGAAGCGAAAATTATTTTATGATTAAAATCAAAATTTATTCTGTCCGTTTTCCAATTGTAGTTTATGAAAATAAATTGCATAAATCAAACAACACAATGAAAACAAAATATAAAAATACGCAGCTAAATAATGTGCATTAAATCAGTATTTTTTGTGGGTATTATTTGGTGTATTTTGTATTTACATTATACAGTTTCACTCTTCCTCTTCCCGTTCGCTTGTTCATCGTGCGTGTGTGGCAGAAATATTGAAATACTTGGAATCAATTAATTAAAATCCTTGTGATTACGTCGTGTTTGACTTAAAAATGTCGGAAAAGAAAAGAGCCCGTCGTCGTAAAGATGTAAGTTTGTGGTCAAACCTAACTGTAAAAACATAGCAAACGTCGCAAAAACGAAATTTACGTCTTGCTGTGATGAGTGTGTGTGTGTCTGTGTGTTGTGTATGTGCCATAGTCCAATTGGCATGCACATTGTTTGTTTTCATTTCGTTGTCGGCTCTAAAAAATAAGCTGCCGATTCGCACAAAAATATACTATGCTGATATGAATATTAACTCATACATTAATCATATTATCAGTGTGGGGGGCAAGTTCAGCCTTATTAAATAAGGCTGCCATGCGAGCTGTCTTCATTTGTCTGCCTGTTGTGATGTTCGTTCTGTATGCATGCATACATGCATACACACACACATACACATATGTAAATATGTATTAATATGCGTGGGTGCTGCATACCCCCTGCTTGCTTGCACCCGTCTATTATTAACTTTTAATTGCCTTCCGTATCATATAATATAATATACAAGCCACTTCAAAAGCGTACCTTTGCGTCATTATTGTGCTGGCATTTTTCAATTTACACAGCTTTATTTGCACGATAGACAAACTACCCTCTCCCTTATCGTATTACACACATATAATCAAACAGCTGTGAATGCTTGTAATCTTTTTGGCAAGTCTGGCAACTCGGCGTAATTGAAAAGGTTGTGTTTTAAGCCAGGGCACAGTGGCGCAACCGAAGATTAACACTAACAAAAATCGTATTGGTCAGGTTCTATTGGTATTGCGTAGAGAATTCTGTTTTAAGTAGATAAAAGTTGGAAATTTTTCCAGTTGTGCAAATTTTTTGTATATGTACTTATTTTCGTAATTATAAAATTTCCTTACAATTGAATTTGTTATTAAAACGAATAGGTCGACTTTTAATTGTTTGGCTTGCATTGAAAGATTTTTCAATTGAAACTTTCAATTACAAAGCTATTTTACTTATGTGTGCATTATTTTATATTATTTAATTTTAACAACGTTTTGTAACTTCAGATATATTCGTAAACCCGTTTTCCATTATTTTGTATAATGGCTATAACAAGCTAAGAAATATTTGGCACTAGACTCCGAAAGAAAATGAAACTTATATTTTTGCAATACATACATATGGGCAAATCCAGCGTGACGAACGCTACATTCGTACACATTTTCGGGGAAAACTATGCAATATGTTTTGTATTTAAAAAAAAAAAATACCTTTAACTTTTATGTACATTGTTTTTAGTAGGATTTAAATTGTACTTTTGCATAAAACATAATTTGTTAACAGGTTTTTGTGGCAAAATAATTGATCACAAGTTTTGTGACTTACGTGTTATTGCGAACTTTGCATAGTAAAAACACAAAGTTACGAGAGAATTCTGAAAGAACTTGTTAACATCCAAAATATGTTGTCGTTATTTAGCAAAAGGCGTGAACCCTTTGTGACACACGCCACGTGATGCACGTTACATTTTTTAATATAATAGTATAAAAATAAAAAAATTATTTATTTTAACAAAACAATTTATATCATTTTTCTAATAACATTGCTTAGTGCAAAGTTTCAAACGCTACATTTGTACGCATTTTGGCTTTTTGGCGGACTGTTTTTGGGGCTTGCCCGTATATTATTTGATTTTTGAACAAAAAAAAAGTCATATTGAGCCACTGTGCAGCGGTGACTGACGACGAAAGAGAACGGGAAAAAAAGCGAAGCATGGATTGGCGATCAACAGCATATGTATTAGTTTCGTAGCGTTCGGCCTGTGTTTATATGTGAGTGTATGTGCTCTCTCTCTCTCTCTCTCTCTGTCTCTCGCTTCTCAGGTGCACCCACTTATCAGCGGTTTTGTTTTGTATTCTGTTGTTGTTGCTGCTTTTGTAGTCGACGGCTCTGTTTAGCTGGGCTCGCTTTTATTGGTGTTGTTGGGGAAAGTTTCTACCAGAAAAGCACAAGCAAATGCACACATACATATGCATATGTACATTATTATTTACATGTATACAGATGCAGATAGATGTGTGTAATGATCGTGAGCTGTGTGTGGATCGGATCGCCACTCGTTTGACCAGCCAACTGCCAACTGGGAACTGCCAGCTGCCAGTTTCCAGCTCAGATTCAATACTTTCTAGACTTGCTTAGCGATTGCAACACGTCACGGCTCGGGGAAAAACGAAATAAAATTGCTTAAGCCTATATTTTCTTCTTTGTTGAATATAAATTCAATTAAATATATTTAATACAAAAATGAGCGATGAAGAGCGGCTCTCCGATAAGGAGCAGGAGAGTGCTGGTGAGGCGGAGGAAGAGCAGGAAATTTTCGACGACGGCATGGTATTAATATTATTATTATTATTACCTACTATGAAAATGTGTAAATGCGTGATAACTAAAAATACAGTGTGACGAAATACACAATTGATGTCGTGGCCTAAATTTGTTGGAGAAAGGAAAAGTTTTACAATTCTGATGCAAATCAAATCATACTTAACTGTCGTTTTCAAACAAATTCAAGTGATTTTGATTATTGCTGTTGAAACAGTTTAAAAATCGGATTCGAAAAGTAAAATCGAAACAAATTCGATCAGAACTCGAAACAAGCTAGCACGTTTATCGTTTGTAATAAATTAGTTTTGACATTTGTAAAAAGGGCTAAGTTAGAAACATGCCCAAGTTTTGTGAAGATTTGTAAAAATCTACTTTAAAATGGTTTTCAAGTTACTTAAGTAGTACATATTTACAACTTACAATGCTGCAAGTAGATTTCAAATCGATTTAAACATTGTTGCAGACCGTTACAAATCCAATTGAGTTTTTGAATTGTGGCAAATAATGTTCATATGAATATTTGAAAATAAAATTTGATAAAATAATATGTGACTTGTTTATTGCAGGAATACACTGAACCCGGACAGCAGAAGGTCGACAAGCCTTCAAAAGATGAAAAGAATGTTGCCAAATGGCTTAAAAAGAATGTGAAGACAAAGAAGACAAAATTTCTGAGCCACATTGTCGAGTACTTTACCTCGAGCAAGGCCATCGATGCGTTGATGAAATCGAAATTCACCGAGGGCGATAATCCACTGTTCAGCACACGCGAACAGATCGTCGAGTTTTTGGACATAATGCTGGAGCATAAGTTTTTCCATCGCGCCAAAAAGGTGCCTGTTACACTAGAAGAGCTGCGTGGCAAGTCCGAGAAGAAGTCTGAGTCAAGCAAAACGCAAGACAAGGAAAAGGACAAAACGGAAGCGATAAGCGCTAAATCCAATATAAAATCGACAACATCTTCGGACAAAAAAGACACCGATCCGGAAGCTGATGGAGATGTCGCTGCAGCCATCGCAGCCGATAAGAAGGAGAAAAAGAAACGCAAAATTCGTTTGGACATGCATCCGGAGCAAATCTTTGTCGATGGCTCCGAGGCGTATGTGTGGATCTATGATCCCATTCCGTTGCACTATTGGGTCATTGGCTGCCTATTGCTGCTCGGCGCAGTTGGCATTTGCCTGTTTCCGCTTTGGCCGCCGCTGCTGCGCCAGGGCGTTTACTATGCGTCCGTAGCCGCAGCGGGCTTCCTCGTCTCTATACTGGCTCTGACTGTTGTGCGTCTGATTGTGTTCACTATTGTGTGGGCTCTTACCGGTGGCAAGCTGCATTTCTGGATCTTTCCGAATCTAACCGAAGATGTTGGTTTCTTTGCCTCCTTCTGGCCACTGTATGAGGTAAGTTTTTACAGGTGCACGATGCTTGTAGCTAACACCAACTAAACAAGTGTATTCCACAGAGCAATTATGTTAGCGATGCAACCAAATCTTCTAAATCTGACAAGAAATCCAAATCGAAATCAAAGAAGAAGGACAAAGATAGCGATGCTGAGGATACGGCTGTTGATGCCGATGGCGATGCTGACGGTGACGCAGACGTGGATGGCGATGCTGATGGGAATAATGAAGGCGATGTTGATGCTGGCCCAGATGCAGATGGAATATCTCTGGAACCGGAGAAAATTGAGCTAATCAAAGAGCACGATGCCGATATGGAGGTGCGAAAGCGTCGCAAAGTTGGCGCCGATGATTACGAGGAGGATGACGATGACGATGATGCAGCTGAAGGTAAGGAGCGGGAGACCTTATCGCTGCACAAGGATTCAACGGCGCAAGCCAAGGATACGAAAGCTGGGTAAGCTGGCTGCCACAATTTGCAGAAACGAATTTAATTTTGAAGTCAATTGCTCGAATATTAACTTATAATCTATTGGTTTTAATATTTGTGTACTCGCAAATCAAGTCATATTAACTTTAGCTGTAAATTGTGTAAATTACTGTTCCTTAATAAATTATATATTATGTATGATTTCAATATGCATTAAGTTTTTATTCCATATTTCTTTGCGTTTATTGTTATTGTTATTGTTTGCATTTCATTTCATTATTGATTGATTTCTTTTGAAGCATGTCATTTCATCCATTACTCATTCAAATGGTACTTGGTCTTCAGTCTAGTGAACAAAATATGGTTGGCCAATTTTTGCTTAACGAAGTAATCTGGTTAAAAGTGATGTTAACAGTAATATGGAAAATAACTGAAAATTAAAAACAAAAAATTGGTTGTTATTGGTCGATTTAATACATATATATTTAGGCTACGTTTCTTATGTTCATAATAGCTAACATGTACATAGATAAGTCTTTTTCAATGATTGACAACGCCAACTGAATAAATTGGCAGCACTTTATCGTTGAATTGGAATTAAAGTGCTGCCAATTTGTGCAATAAAACTAAGCAGCACTGCACTTGTATAAATTACAGTTTAGGTAAACTGCACGGTAATCTTTGCCAGACAGATTTAGCTATTGTGGATATGACAAATTGCAAAAAAATAATAAATAAATCAATACAAAATACTCAATTCGACAACAATTTATTTGAATTTCATTAATTTATTCATGATTACAAATAATGTAAAGTTTTTGGTCAGACAAAAATTGTAAATATTGCTAATAAAGGCAAACTTTTTATACAATTTGCATGTATATTTTTATTTAAATCAGCCAATTCCTTGTATCATATCATTTCCATTAGTCATTTAAGCAGACTGTTCTGATTTCTTAAGTTTGAGCTGCTTCGTAAAGTGTGGATATTTAATAAAAAGATTAACCCCATTAACTGAGTAAGTTTTGAACGTTTGATTTATCACACATGTATACACACACACACACACACAAACACCTCACCACACTTCGCAATACATAAATATTTTGGCTTTGAGTTTGTTTATAAATTTCGACTGTTTTGTATGATTTGAATTTGAATGCTTGCTTTGTGCAATAAACTAATGATAATTAAACTAATTATATATGTTTATTTCAGCACGCCGCGTAACTCGGAATCCGATTCGGAGAGCTCCAGCAAAGATTACGAAATAATTAGTTCAAGTGAAGTGCAAAACGTTGCAGGCAACTGAGTGGAATAACAAAAAATGAAAATGAAATAAACTCATAAAACAATCTATGCTTACTGTATTCAATAATTCAACTAAACCACATCCAATTCTAGCTAATTGATAAGACAAAGTAAACAACAACAACAACAAAAAAAAAAATCAAACACGAAACAAATCAATGTTAATTCCAAGTAAAAAAATGAAATATGTGTCGGGCTTTTTTCCGCACATAACGTAATACTGCAAACAAAAATTAAGAAGTTCAGATCTAGTATATCTGTTGTAAAACTGTATTTGAATCAATTTTATAATACTGTACCCAAATACGTGACATTTCCTAACAAAATACATTTATCTAGACACAGATATGGCCCGAAGCATTTTGTAAATGCAGCTAAAGTTGACTTTTGTTTTGCTGTGTTTTGTTTTTATTGCTAATTAATGGCAAAAAATGAGTTCTCAAATTATTATATTTATAGAAAAAGGCATGCAGCTCAGTGTACTCTTTTTTTCTGTTTTTTTTTCTTGTTTTTATGAATTGACTGCAAGCAACGATTGCAATTGATAATAATGTTTATGATGTGCAGCATGATTATGATAATATATATACACATATACTTATACATAAATATATACACATAAAATATATTTAATGTACGATCATTTACTTTAAATGTAATTTAAAAACAAAATAACATTGAAATTAGTAGTGTATACATCTAATTAATTATTAATTTAAATAAATAAAGCTAGGCAATTTTGACGTGAGAAATCTTACAAAAATACACAACAATCTTGTTTCTACTTCTAATATATCATATTTATTTTATTCATTCAAAAATATACATATAAGACTTATAATTCGTCCTTAAACTTTCGTTCGATATGATACTGATCTAGCGAATAATTCAACAATTGCCAGGCATAGCGTGGAAAGAGCAAACCAAATATAATAGCCACGCCAGCTAACTGTAAAAATATAAAAATAGAAATAGTTAAGTAAATACATCAAATATAGTATAAGTTTTCGAATTATACCAAAATCAAACAATAAGCTATCCAATAAATCAGCCAAAAGGACACACTGGCAAAAGCACTCAGCAATGCAGCCGCAGGATTCCGATAACGCACGTGATACGGCTGAATAGGTTTTTTGTGATTATACATGTTCTAGAAAAGAAATCAGAGAACTACTTGAATATACAATACAGTTCTTGCCAACTAGTCAAATAATATTATACATAGTAATGAACAAAGTTATGTAAAGCAGACTTCTTAAAAATCATCTGATTTCTTGATACTGGCTTATCTTTTTCCTAACAGTTTTGAGTCGAAACTATTGAGTTTGTAGCGCTGTTGCCCGATTTATATCCAAGAGTTTTATCGGCTTTGTCATCATTTCATCGATTTTCCTTTCCACAGACTTCTTGATTACCCATGGCTCATTTTTTTTCATCTTTCTTTTCTTTGACAGTTTTTTAAGATATTTTTCATTAAATTCCTCATGCAACTGATTTTTATTGTAATTTATTTCATTGGTAACTGAATATCTATACTCCAGTTGCATTGCTTGATATTTTATATGATGTCTCTTGTGCTTAATTGGAGGTGGCCAAACTGGAAGATTATGTCCTTTTTTATTCTCCATATCTACAGAAGTGTTATCAGAGTGCTGGTAAGATTCTGAATGAGCAATGCTTGCTAAAACAACTTTCAAGTTTTTAGCATGATAAGTCCCATTATATCTATGTTTTGTAGTTTCGTTATGGCTATGTTTTGGAATTTGATTCGTTGCAACATTTGGTATATCTGGGTATAAACTCAAGGGGTCTTTGACATTAATCGGATAAACGAAACTTGTCTTGAGCTGTCCCAGTTCTATTTTGTCAAAAGTATAAGCTACCATTTTAGGCACAATAATCACGCTGGGTTCACATCGAACTATTTCAAAGGATTTAACAGTAGAATATAATATTGGTTGCTTTGGAAACTGTTTTTGGAGTTGCAAATTTCGAAGTTTTGGTTCATATTTTTGATCTTTTGCTGCTGGAACCTTTAAAGATTCAGTTCCGAAACAAGATTGAAAACTTGTTGCAGATTGTGAGTTTGTTGCATATTTGCATTTTTCTTTAATTGATTTAAGCCTTAAGTTATCCAACGATTTGTCAGTTATTTGATGCTGTATATCTTTAGTTATTATCAAGTTTTTCTTTTTCTGAACATTAGAATGTTCTGAAACTCTTGTTTTGAGTTCATATTTATGCTTAGGTATTATTTCAGCAGATCTTGCGGTCTGGTATTGACTGGCATTGCTTGGCTGGACTGTGCTTGCTAGCGATTCTGTTGATAAATAAAACTTTTAGTTAGTCTTATGCTCTACAATAATATGTTGTATACGATTCAAACCGAAAACTCGTGGCTTACCTTGTGTCTTACTTTTAGGCATACCACAATTCTTGACTCGATTGAAGCCACATTTCTGACAGCTTGGATTCTTGGCACTTGGTATTGCTGATTTCTGATCCAACAATTTCTTACCTATACATCCTGGAAGTGCCTTTTTTGTCTGCAATGGACATGTTGCATTGGTTTGATGTGTATTAACGCTGCCATAGTGCAAGTTCTCTGTACTTCGTAAAGGTTTCATTTCGTCGTTAACTTTTGGGGCAACTGTACTTCTGTTGCCGTTGGATTGCTTTGGTGTGAACAAACCACTGAACATAGACCACATCGATGTGCTGCTGGTTGAGCTGGATGTCCTGGCATGTCCTGATGTAGTACCACCCCCCTTGCCATGCAGGAAACAGCCCTTGCGGCCTAGCTTAGATCTGTGAGCAGCATTGGAGAAGACTTTGATATACTTTGCATCACCTGCTGATTTATTTGTAGAATTTACAGGCAATTCGTTTGACATGTCATTGGAATGGTGTATTTCTGGCACAGATGTGTCAACAAGATGTGACTTAAGCTCATCCTCATCATCACTAATTAGCATTCTGTTATGGGGATTATCGCTGTCGCCGCCATCAGCAATGTTGATGCTTTCCATAAAGTGCAGCAGACCCTTGACGGATTCGGTGTGACTGTTTTCAATTTCGGCATCATGCTCATCCAAATGTATAATGTGCTCAATAGCTTCGTCTACCAATGGGTTTGTGGGTATGGCACCACCAGCTGGTGCCTTCTGGTCTATTAACCACAAGATCTTTTCCATTATGGATACGTGCAATGGGTTACCCTCGGCTGGCTTCTCTGCGGCATATACAAGTTCCTTGCCTCCACAGCTGCGCACCGACTGATGATGTATGGGCTGTGTGGAGCTGACACTTTTGTGGCTGCTGCTGCTGCTTGTGCTGCTGCTGGAGGCGCTGCTGTCGGATAGACCCGAATGTGCCACCGTCTTCATCATTTCATGCAGTCGTAATGGAGCACCCACACCATAGCTATGACGTTGACGCTCTGCGGGCGGCGCCGATGCCAAGTCATATGGCGACGATGAGGAGCAGTCGCTGCTTGGCTCTGACTCAAAGCTGGAGAGACGTGTGTCGGGTAAATCTGTGCGCTGTTTGATATGCAGCGCATTGGGTTGGCGTAGCACAAGTCGAGCACCCTCCACAACAAGTGCATCCTCCGAAGGACCATCATAGATATCAAAGGGTGTAAATTGACTGGCTGCATTGTTGTTGTCGCTGTCCAGATTGTCATTGGGCAGCAATCCACCGCCTTTGGCGCGCACCTTCTGCTTGGCTAGAATCTCGGCAAGCACATGGGACAGCGGCTGCAATGGGCGGCTACGATACGAGCGCAATGGACCCCCAAAAATGCGGCGACGCTTGGAGACGGCACCACCGGCAGCGTTCGTAATGGGTTTCTCCAATGGTATAAAGTCGCTGACAAAGAGATTATCATAGAAATTGGATTCACGCTTGCGCAGATGAAGCGGTCGATTGAACACCTCATGCGCAAAGGCCACCAGATTGGGCATATCCTCTCTGGGCTCCCACTTCAAATCGATGGCCTTGGCGGCACCTGCCGGTCCCAAATACGTTGGCGATGTTGGCGGTGGTCCAATCCCACCCTCCTGCGGCTTCATCTTCACTGTGGCATTGTCATCCTTGCGCTTAGCCTGCAAACGTTGTGGCCTGCGATAATGTCCAAAACGTCCAACATAGATTTTTTTCGAGTTTTTGGCCTGCAGCAGCTGACATGCAACATGACAACCCACATTTGGCTTGGGGTCGCCACCGCACTTGTAGCACTTGCTTCTGCGTCTGGTCATTGGCTTCGCAGCACTCATCGCCACCTTGACGCGTACTGTACCCTGATGGGCCTCCGCGGCGCGTTGCTGCTCTGCTAGCATTTCCTGTCGACGCTTTGTTATCTTCTCCTCCTCCTCATCACTGGAGGAGCTTACACAGGCGCGTGGTCGACGACGCTTTCCACACACATCGCACCAAAGTTCTGGATTTGGTGTAATGTGTAGAATGGAGCGAGGCAGCTTCTCGCAGAGACACCATGTTGGCGAGTTCTCGCAGCTAGCCATGTTCTTCAGATACAGCGAGTAGAGTTCGTAGAATCGAAACATTAACGAGAAATTCCGTTTTAAATTTAATGCGACTTTTTGTTGTTCGTTTGAGAAGTTACAGAGCTCAACTGAACACGAGCTATATTGTATAATACCAAAATGACCTGCTTTCAATTCAGATTTTTCCACAGTTGCTTTGTTCGTTCAAAAAGATCACAAGTTGCCAATTGAATAGTTTCAATAATTTCTCCGAATTCAGTCAGTTTGGTTCAGTGCTGTATAGCAGCAAACTTGGACGCTTAATTAAGTGTTGGAAAACTCCCTTTGACTTACATTCCAATCTGTAGCAATTGATCCGTTTGTACACCCTGATCCATTTGAATTGGACTTGGCAAGGATTGTGAACTATTTAAGTATGTTCAGGCTGCAAGTCTTGATTATATATTTCTCATATAAATGTACGTAGAGACCACTGCGACCCCGGTAAGTTTATAGATTCTCCGTATTAAAGCGATTATTATGAACCTAGGCACATATACCCAATTTCTAATGTATCGAAGAAATTTTGACGAAACTTACAAATTATGAGTATTAACATTATCTAAGCATGCGGAAAGAACTTCATAGAATTCGGAGCACTGTATGTTATAAGCTATATATAGGAACAATCGGTTGGAAAAGAAGTTGAACTGTCTATTGGTTTACGGACCAAATATCACGAAAATCAAACCACTATTTCTTATTGCAAAAACTTTCCTGTTTCTAAAATTATCCTTATTAAACTCAGCAATTGAACCATTTATTGTACCTACATTTAATGTAGTAAATTATATAGTTTGGTCAAATTTGATCAAAATCAGTTGCCTGATGTCATGCTATTGATTATAATCGATAATTATTGTATTTAAATTTACAATGTCTTCAGATGAATATAGAAAAAAAAACATACTAATTATAAAACGAAGCTTTATTTAAAAACTTACTCGCAATACAAACAATTTTTGTTTAGAATATTTTTATTTTTTGTAGCCACAACAACTAAACCAAATGAAAATTTCAGCTGCACTGCAGTTCATGAATTGTTTAGCTCCTCCTCTGGGGACGCATTCAGTTTGCGTGTGAATCTAAGTGATTTTTCGTGTCCCATAAGCAATTTAATGACCAGACAACAGCTAAGTTAACATTAATTAATGTTTGGTTATTAAAACAACTATATATCACGGTAGGTTAGCAGCTTGTTCAAATATCCCAAAATATATGATAAATAAATAACAAAATAATTGTGTAACTTAACGTTGATACGGAATTGAAATTACAATAAATATATTTAAAAAAAAAAAAAATAGGCAAATAGATCTCAGACGGACAAATATTGTATATAAGACGACTCTTGCTGTCCAAGAATTAGGATGAGAATGAGGACCAAAACCTATCGACGACTCAAGCTTATACTTTGATACAACACGGATAAGTTTCAATAAACTTTGAAACTTTTTGAAAAAAAAAGCCTTTTCGCCTGCCAGATAAATCACAATTTTCAATTTCAGCATGACCGGAAAAATAAAGCTAGATCTTGGTGACAAAGTGTTTGATTAATCTAAGCTATTCACGGTCCAGACTTTTCTTTGCATTCCCAAACACTTCTAAAGTCAAAGAACGCATTAAAAGCGTATTGGCCGGGTACGTACAAAATGGTTGTTGTGCATTTCCGGCTCATTGGATAGCAAAGGGCGTTGCATAGTTTAAGGCGCGCAACGGCAAATATATATATGTACACGAAAGAACGAGTACGAGTACGAGTTGGAGCTGGAGTTCGAGTACCCAAATCAAGCATGACTATAAATTATAAAAAGAAGTCGTTATTCGAGTTCTATGCACGTCCGTGCGTACATTTTGAATTACAAGCCATCTGTCGAGAATTTATGCGAGCTATTTGGTCATAAAAATAGATATATAAATATATATATATATATATACTATATACGTATAATACAAATAATATCAGTTGTAGCCTATCATATTGGCGCCTAATTGTGCATTTGTAGCATAAGAATGGGCATACTAACTACAAATGTTAGGGAGCCTATCATGGCCTGGCCAAAGAAAAAAAAAAAAAAAAGAGAGATGCCACAAAATTATTTGGTTTCTGGCGCAGGCATTTTAATGCATTTTTATTGCAATACTTTTAGCGTTCCTTTATTTTCGGCATTTTTACTTTGTCCTGGAATTTCTGTATGTTTCTTCTGCTGTTATTTTTTGTTTTTTTTTTTTTTATATTTATTTATTTTTTCCTGCTGGTTTTCCGTTTATTTGGCGTGGCTTTTCGTTTGGCGTTTATTGCATTTCCCAAAACATTTAAAACGCAAACGGGTTGCAGTAATTTAATGTATGGCAACTATTTGAGGTATCATGCTTCGGACAATGAGTACCCATGAAGTTTGAAAACTATTTACAAGCAAAAAAGAACAGTTATATTGGGCGTGCCAAAGAAATATAACGTTGCAGAACAATTTTTTATACGAAAACTTAATTTTCGACCGATTGTTGCTATGACAGCTATAAGATATATAGTCACCTATATTGGATGAAACTTAATCAACCTGTATGGAACATAATAATATTGATTTCTAGTGAGTTTGTATGAAATATTTGTGCAAGCAAAAAAGTATTTCATACAATAACTAATTTATCAGCCGACTGTTCCTATGCCAGCTATAAGATATAGGGCTTTTATTTTGATCAAACTTGGTCAGCATAAAAAAAACGTACTATAATTCAAAATGGGTGAGTTTGGTTGAGATACCTTTGGAAACCAAAAAGTTGTTCATACAAAAACTTATTTTTCAACCGATTGTTCCTATGGCAGCTATAAGATATAATGATAATGATAATTTGATTTTGGCAAACGTTCTAAAATTAATATTAATTGACTTTGGTTGAGTTATTTAAAATGTAAGTACTACCTGCAGAAAGGCAAAGCATCTTTGCCAAGTTTAAACTAGTAAGATCGACTGCAAAGATGTACTCTTTTTTTCGCCTCTTTGCGGAGTCAGAAGTGAGCATGGCAATTGTATGGATTGGAAATCTTAACACACGGACGGACAGACGGACGGACATTTCACAAATAATTTTTATATTTTATTCAAAAATATTAAAAAAAGAGTATAAAATATAGGCAAACAACTATATTTTATACTCTTTTTTTTAATTTTTTTGAAAAAAAAAATAAAAATTATTTGTGAAATGTCCGTCCGTCTGTCTGTCTGTCCGCAGTTTTGAAGCTAGAGCAACCAAACTTGGTATACATGTGGGTATAGACCATAGTAAGACAAAGTGTCAAGATCTCGGCTGTTGTTGCTAATCAAGAATATATATGGAGATATCTCTTCAATGCCTTATATATTTCATGACAAAAACCTAAAAGTGATTAATTAACGACAAAGGCTATGATTCCTATCTAATTAGTAAAAATCAATTGTAAATCAAGAATATGCCAAAAATGGATGTATATTTTATGCATTGCATTCATTGTATAATTTGTAGAACACATAAACTGTGACAGCTTTACATTTGCATCTTAAGGTTTAGACAGAATATTAATTGAAATTTCATACTTCCGCCCTTTAATACAAAAACAATTTCCGCCGTGGCTATAAGTACGTACTCCTGAATGTACTCGTCTGCACCGTATTTTATTTTAGCGATCCAAGGGTGAGAGCGTGGGCGTGAATAGAAGGGCGTGGTCGACGTGGACGATGACGATGACGTCGACGTCGACGTGTTGGTCTAGAACTTTTTTCTGCCTGGCTAGCTGACTGAAGCGCCATGAAATATAAAAGTCAGCTCCAGTTTCCTGCTTCTACGTGACTTGTGCGTGTCTGTGTCTGTGCCTGTGTCTGTGCCTGTGTGTTGGTATTGGTGTTGGTGTCTGAGTGCTCGGATGAGGTGCATGCATCAGAGAGCATGCTGCATGTGCAACGCATCAACTGTTTACTTATTTAACACAATTTGTACATTTTATAATTCAAGACGGTAACTGGAAGCTGGACAGGGATATAGTAGTAAAAGCTGTGGTACCACATGTTGTTGCTGCAAAATGTTGCTGCTGCATACTTGTATGTTGCTGCCACGCATGCGTAGCTGCCACGCCTTAGGGTTAACAAATGTCGGGAGTTTGCTATTTAATGGAATTTTATATGCAGCTCTGCAATTTTGGGCATCACATTGTACTTTCTGCTGTGTGTGGCTGTTGATGTTGATGTAGATGTTGCTGTTGTCATTTTTGAGTTTGTTTTGGTAAGTGGAAAGTGTTGTCAGGCGTCTTGAAAAGGTGGCAAGCTGCAGCACTGACCCAAGTCTCAAAGCAATGTCGCAACCTTGAAAAGCACTCAACAAATAGTGCCAGCAACACACACACACACACACACACATGAGTACAAACACAGAAGTAATAACATGTATCCTTCGTCCATAATTATGGCGCTGACAACTTTTGTGAAGAGTACTTGGGGAGCTCACATATCCGTTGCTATAACACTATCTACTTGAAGTACTTTATCCCAGATAGTGCATTGTGTTTGAAGCTCTTTAAGAATGCTCTTAATCTGTGGTGCCCAAGCCCATTGCTCTTTAAGCTCATTCGTTTTTGTAATTGCTTTGGTATAGGCGGAGCAAGGCTCGTATGCATGCATTTCTCCCAGCATTAGCCAATGTAAAATACAATAACAATTTCGCATATTTCGCTTCTTATCTTCTTTCTTTGTCTATGTCGTCGAGTGGAGCAACAACACTTTTAAATGCATTGTTGTTGCGCTACTAATTCCAACGTAGTTTTGTTATTGTCTTGTCAATAAGAGTACACTTGAAAAAGTTTTAAGCTGTTGGCAAAATATTTGACATAGTAGAAAATAATTTAGTATTTTTGAGGTATGTTAAAAATATTTGTTGAAACTTATTTTTATTTTTAGTCAACTCAGCGAAAATGCACATTTTATTTTGTTTCAGTGTACAAATCGAAATAAAAAAACAAGTAAGAATGCTCTGGTCGAGTGTGCCGGACTACGAGACTCCCTGCTCCCAACTTGCATTTCAAGCAGTTCAGCGGCAACGCAAGCAAGTAGGTGCATCCGAAATTCGAAATAAACTTGATCTGCGTATGGTATATAGGAACCTGCATGCCAAGTTTGGTGTCTCTAGCTCTTATAGTCTCCGAGATCTGTGTGTTCAGACGGACAGACGGCCAGACAGACGGACAGACGGACATGGCTAGTTCGTCTCGGCTGTTGATGCTGATCAAGAATATATATAGTTTATATGGTCGGAAATGCCTCCTTCTGTCTGTTACACACATTTGCAGTACTTTATAACTCCCTTTTTCCCATTTGTAATGGGAACGGGGAGTAATAAAAGTATCATTCTTCACAGATCTGCAAAGAATTTGGTTTAGTTCTTTAAAAATGTAGGATAAGAGAATCATTTATGACAGCTCCGATTTAAATTCAGTACCAATAGGTCTTCAATTAAAATTTTCAAAATAAGAATAAAAAACCTTTGATTAGGTACAAAATAGTTTCGAACTTTATAAAAAAAATGTCCTTAGTACAAGAATTTTGTACCTAAAAGAATGTATTTTGTACTTGGCCGGATATTGTAATCGTTTGTAGTAGTAGACAGCTTAATTTTTTTTCCAGAGTGTATTGCCTTAGCACACGTTTTACACAAACATTAAAAAATGACTTAGGTTTTGACCAAGTTATAAAAGTTGACAATAGAGATTAGTTTTGTGCGCTGTTCTGTTCCACGTTATTTATCTGTTTTTGGGTTACATTATTCATATTCGCTGCTCAGTAAATATAAAAACGGGACATCGTGATTCTATATATATAAAGTGCTTTTACAATGCTCTTGATGCTGTTAGCGCATTGGCTTTCTGGCATTACGCTTTTGAGGCTTTGTTGGTTGGCCAAAAACTTCCGCTTTCATAAAAGCGCTTCTAAAGGTAATTGTTTAAAAATATATTTCATTTTATTATAGCGTAGTGCTATGAGCTGTGGTACACACATACACACACACACACACACACACACATATATACAACCAAAACACCCATACTATCCATACCCAGACTCATAGATTGCTTGTCTAGTCATGTGTGTGTGCACATGTCCATGTAAATTTCACCAACTCTCCCAAAACTAACCAACAAAATGTGCTGCTGTTGCGGTTTATTTTGTGTTGCAAAAATATGCATAGTCTCTTTAACCCCGCGCCCCTTTACCACTGTCATATCTTCACTAACTTCCCGTTTAGAGTGTTCACTGGCGCATTGTTGGGCTTGACTTTTTGTTGGTCACGCCTGGAATGTTGAGTTTGTTGTGTTGTGTTGTGTTGTGTTGTGTTGTATTCTGTTCTGTTCTGTTGTGTTGGCCTGGCTTGTTATTTTAGCCAAAAGCTGTTAAATTGCATGAAACAAAACAGCGCAGATTGTGTGTGCGTGTGTCTATGTGTATGTGTGTGTGTGTGCGTGTAAAAGGTGGCTGCAAATGTGCATTTAGCATTGGCTGACGTCTGACCAAGTGCGAAGAATCCAACAAACTGCAGCCAGGCCTCCATATGGCTATACATATTAGAGCGGGTGTCAAAAGTAATATGTGTGTAAAATATTTCAGAGTTAACAACTGCCTAGGAATAGAGCTATGCTTTAAGACAAGTATTAAAGACCAGCCAGATTTCTGAGACTTTCTTACTCAAACAATCACAATTGGTAAGCCCAAAGAATTTAGCTTAACAACATTTGGCAAGATATATTTCTGTGAACTTAGTTATAAAAGAAAATACTTCATTAAAATGTAAGGAATACTCAAAGAACACCACTTTTTCTGCCACCCGTTTAAATAAGTTAATTTTTCATGGCGAGTACATTTTTACTCCCTGTTCCCATTAAAAATGGGGAAAACAGCCTAGTCGATTTAGCCATGTCCGTCTGTCTGTCCGTCTGTCCGAATGAACACACAGATCTCGGAGACTATAAGAGCTAGAGACACCAAACTTGGCATGCAGGTTCCTGTATACCATACGCAGATCAAGTTTATTTCAAATTTCGGATACCCCCCAGCAAATCGCAAAAAACTCCCACAGCCACAATTTTAAAGATAAAGCTTTGATTTTTGGTACACATATATGTTGCATCAATGTTGATCAGCTGTGAAACTTTCAACACGATCGGATAAATAGCACCAAAGTTAAGGAAGAAGCTAGTACCCCCGTCTCAGCAGGCAGAAGCAACAGTTTGACAGGCACTACACAAGTTAAGTGCACTGCTTGCTTGTGTTGCCGCTGAACTGCTTGAAATGCAATTTGGGAGCAGGGAGTCTCGTAGTCGGGCACACTCGACTAGAGCATTCTTACTTGTTTGTATTTAAAAGCTAACGAAAAGTTGTTGCTTTCTTAACAATTTTAAAGCTAGTAATTTTTTTGCTTATTTTTTTGATGCCATACGTTCAGTTTTGGCTCGGTAACCTTTTCATGGACATCAAGTTTTAATTAAGCCAAGAAAAATAATTAAATTATCTTTATGACTTGAGTGCATAAATATTTTAATCAAAAACCTAAAAGTAAGATTTCGTCTGTTCACTTTTGAAGCATTTTGAAAAAGCAACAGCTCAAAGGCTTTTGTTGCCATAAGCGTGCTATAAACTTGGCTAGTTTTCTTAAAACAAAAAAAAAAAGAAAATATTTCTCATTATTTATTGTACGTTAAAATGTGTTAAAAAGGTGTGTAGCTCACTCCAGGGCACACTGGCATTGAACTATGCGGCGTATACGCAATGTGAATATATATATAATTCTTTTCGCTTTCTATAAAGTTGGCGGCGTTTGAGCTCTTTGCATTTTATCGCAGTGCCTGCCTTTGAATGAGCTTAACTTTGGGCCACTCAAAGTATCGAGCCTCGCTTGTTTGTTATGAAAACTTGAAGTGGATAGCATCGCGTAGGATGTGCAAAGGCCGACGACTACAGCTCCAGCTTCAGCTTCAGCTTCAGCTTAACATCTATGAAAAGCTGCTCAAGTGCAGCCCTTTGACTAGAGGCAAGCCAAGGCGTACGTTCTAGCCTCTCGACTCCTCTGCTTGTCTGGCAGTAGTTTATTTCCTATATATGTATGTGTGTGTGTGTGTGTATTTGTGCGTGTGGGTGTGTTTGTATGCGTTGGTGTTTGTGTGTGCTTACCACTACTTATGTACCAGGAAGTTGTTGGCTTCCTAAACGGATATACTGACTTCAAATGCTGTTTTTTTTTTACAGCAAAGTTGTATTCCTTTTGTTGTTATTGTTGTTGTTGGCAAAAGAGGTGCAGGCAAAGCAGGCAACTATGATTTATATTTAGGGAATTGTGAATATATACTTATATGTAACTACATATATTGCGGAATATGGAGTTGCACATGCCTTGGGCCAGGTCTAAGGTTGCACATTCGTTATAAGCCAGGGAATATTGTGTTGTATAAGCAGATGCTAAATAACATTAAACAATTTGATTCTTAAGTGAGCTCTTAAAGACTAGAGTCTGAAGAGTAGGTAGAGATGATTTTTCTGTGCTTAAGCTTTTTACCGTTAGGAAACTTAATTTAAAGTTTTTAAAGACTGTCTTTTGAATGAATTTCATTCTTAATAGATGAAATTTATAATATTTTAGGATTCTTTTCCGTGTTAGCTTGATAACAGTTTAAGAAGAATTAGGAAATATATAACTTATTAATAAAATCGTAAGGCCATGGTTAATTCGTATTTCGTTATGTGCTAAATTACTACAACAAATCTAATTTAAAGTTTTTTGAGAGGACTAACAAAATTCCAAAAATTGTTTGAATTGAAACTTTTCTGGGATTCATAGCTGTAAACAGTTCCAATACTGTTTTGAGAGCAATATAATTAAACCTTTCGAAAATGGTCTGAATTGAAAGCCTTTTAAGATTGAAAGTTGTAAACGCTTCGTAAAAATCTCAATTGAGAGTATTTTGCGAACAAAAACAACGAACTCTTCGCCAGATTGCGAATATTTTAAGATTCATAGCTAAAAACCCTCCGAGAACAGTTTCAATTTCAGTAGCAATTTAGTTGAAAGCTCAATGCTTAATTAGTTTGTCATGATTTTGGAATTATTTATAAACTTTTTTGCAAAAATATATTATAACAATGTCATTCTGAATCGTTTTTGATATTGCGATACTGTTATTGACAACAGATATCGTTATTAATCCCTTTGAAAGATAATTTCGAATACTTCTCAATTCACGAAATGGTTTATCGATATTCGGAATTCAAAGGAATTAAGATTCTGAATATTTTGATCGGAATCGGAGATGGGATTCTAATTCTAATTAAGCATTACATCAATTTTATTATTACTTATTATTATTAATTTAAGAAAGCTTATTACTATAAATCTGTTAAAATAACTTATCGTCTAAGTGCAACACGTTTTAATAATTTTTTAATTTTCCGTACCTTTCACCCATATTACGAGTATTTCAAGGAGTTTCTCTCAGTTGACTTGCTCGTTGACATAAATAATGCAACTGGAAGTAACATTTTTGTTACACCTTTGTTACTTCAAAAGACTTTCTCAGTTTTCTTGCTTTTCTTGTTTCATATTTACCGAAAGCCACTTGAAGTTGAACTTTTCCAACATATTTTTAGATTGCATTATGGGCAGTTTGGGACAACTAAAAGGCAAAGTGGTTATCGGTCGATGTTCCACTTTTTTTTATTTATTTCTTATTTTTTGCTATGCTGCTCGTTGAACGTCGCCTTCGATCTGGTTATTATGTATTAGAAAGCGCTCAATCTTAAGCACCATAAATCATGTCCAGCATGTTTAGCTATAGCTAAAAGAGTGGGGGGGGGGGGGGGGCATTTAGAAATTGACCGATAAACTAAAGCCATTTCTAAACTGTTTGGTTGTCTCTTTAATGTGCAGAAAACTAGTTGTAACAGTTAAAGTTGAAGCTAAATGCTTGCACGTCTAGTTAGCATAATTAAACTTAAAATAAAATAAAATAAAATTGTGTGCAATGTAAATTAATTTCGCTTATTACGACACGAAGAACCAACGCCAACGCCAAAGACAAAGCCCGACTGCGGCGACACACCATAATCACACCCAGACCGAGATTAACCCACCTGTCCGCGCTGACAGTTTGCCTGCTTTAGATGCAACCCCTCTGTGCCCTTTTATACCACCCCCCTACCCCACATGTTAACCCTCCTTCTACTAACTGGACGGGCATTTAATCTCGGCAACATTTCCTTTGCCTGGGCCTGCGGTACGACATTTCCTACCAGTGGCCAGTACCTAGTATCTGGGTTCTAGTCTACGTGGAATGCGACAGCCTTTTGCCGTTGTCGAAAACAAAAATTAGCCGTGCAGTAAAATGGCCAAAGGAAGTGGCAAGTAACTACCTTTGCTGCAGTAACCAAGCACCTACAGCAGCTACAACTACACCCCATCTAACCATTTTCCATCTACCTTTTATACCATCTACCAACAACATCTACCACTGCCACATGCAGTAAAAATTTGTTAATGTGCAGCTAATTAAGTTCAAAGCATGGCTCCGGGCACTGCCTGGTCGAGCTAGGGATCCGTCTAGGGTCCCTTGTTGCCGTAGTCCCTATTCCTGCACACCCAGCGGCAGTTGGTTTCTATACTCTGTTTTACAAAATTTCAACAAATGATTAAAGTCGATCTGTGCAATATCCATTTTGATATATATCCGTCCGTATGAGCTCAATTTATTTGCACTAGATTGAACCTATATTAATACAAAGTGTCTTATTTTGTCCTTGAAATAAGTAAATCGCTGCTGATTTGTCTTCAAAGTTTTTTATTATTAGGAAAGAAACAAATTTCTAAAAACAAAGGCCTTGATTTCCTTAAAATGGTTAATACCTTTTAATGACTACAAATGTTTTAAGAATTAGATAATGTTAAACATTCAAGGCATTTTCTGGATGTTTCTATATGTTTTGAAAATCATTTACATAATTATAATTTTTAATAAACATTATACAAGTTTAATCATTCATTATAGCTATTTATTACCCGCTGCCACTGAGATTCGAACCCTAGTTTAGGTTACCGTGCAGAAACAATCAATTAGTAAGTTAAATGTCTTAGCTATGGACAAAATCAAATCAATAGCAACAATTACACACATTTCTGAAATGTTTTTTCATCTTAAACGAAAATTATACAATCAAGAGTCTTATTAAAACAATTTTTATTAAGTTAGACAACATAAGAATTGAAATGAAATCACTAATTACTAAGTTAGACAATGCCTTTTTTGGTTTTGGTAAAATGGTGTCCTATTTTCAATTTTCTTAGATTCCGAATATAATTTTCAATCGCAAGTAAACAAAAGAAAACCAAGTGGAAACAGAGTATACCGAAGTTGAGTAAATGCGACTTACTTGTTTGCTATATCGCTCCCTCACTCTTCCCTTCTCTCTCCGTCTCCTTCTCTCCCCTTTCACTCAACCAGCAGCTGTTAGCTTGTTAACAGTTTTGACCAAGTTGAAGAACCACTTTAGAAACTTATACTGCTCTCAATTAGCAGGCTTTTTAATTTACATAAATTGCTCTAACTATCTTAATCGATAGAAAAATGCAATAAATTCAACAAATCAATAGAAAAATAGATCAAAGTTTGAAGTCTTAATATACTTATATAAAACAACAGCTTTTAAAAAACAATGCACTAAATAAATGACTGCTAATAAAATGTAAAATTGGTAAGGCTTACTTTGCTAGCATCTTCAATTCAATAATGTAAGTCCAAGCTTTTTCATCTAGTACAATTTAACATTTATGGCCGTACAGTTTTGGTCGCCATTAAAAATGCAAATATAATAATCTTCTTGATGCAGAAAAACCTTACCGTCTGTGCCACTCACATCACTTCATCAGCCACATTAGCACAGTTTTTTTTTTTTTTTGGCTAATATATTTATGTTTATGCAGCCAAATTGTTGGCTTAAGCTTTGTGCTACAAGCAACCACGCTAGTGACGAAGCATCACGAAGCATGAGAAAGGCGACTAGCAATATATACAGGAAAAATGGAAGCAATATATACAGGAAAAATGGAAACTTGGTTAAAATAGTCTGATCAGTTCGACTTAGCTTAGGCATTACTCAAAAGTAACGATATCCAACCAAGCCTTAATATATATATTTTTACTCCCTGTTCCCATTAAAAATGGGAAAAAGGGAGTTATAAAGTACTGCAAATGTGTGTAACAGGCAGAAGGAAGCATTTCCGACTATATAAACTATATATATTCTTGATCAGCATCAACAGCCATGACGATCTAGCCATGTCCGTCTGTCTGTCTGTCTCTGTCTGTCCGTCTGTCCGTCTGTCCGTCTGTCCGTCTGTATGAACGCGTCGATCTCAGAGACTATAAGAGCTAGAGACACCAAACTTGGCATGCACGTTCCTGTATACCATACGCAGATCAAGTTTATTTCAAATTTCGGGTGCACCCCCCTGCACCCCCGCAAATCGCAAAAGACTCCCACAGCCACAATTTTAAAGATAGAGCTTTAATTTTTGGTACACATGTATGTTTAATCAATGTCTTTTGGATGTGTTAATTTCAACACGATCGGATAAATAGCACCAAAGTTATAGAAGAATCTATTACGCCCGTCTCAGCTGGCAGCAACAACAGTTTGACAAGCAGTTTACGAGTTAAGTGCACTGCTTGCTTGTGTTGCCGCTGAACTGCTTGAAATGCAAGTTGGGAGCAGGGAGTCTCGTAGTCGGGCACACTCGACTAGAGCATTCTTACTTGTTTTATAATATATATTGAAAACTTTTAAAGAAGAAACTTTTGAATGAAATAAGCGCTGCACAAAAATACAGACAGAACAACGGATTTATAAAATACTGTATAAAATTGCATAAAATTGTATACCAGAAAACGCTTTCGTCACTAGATTCTTACCTCATGTACAAGTTTTTCATTTATATTTGATTTAGAACCACACATAGGTATATATATATATAACTACGTTTATGTAACAGACTTTTGACAGAGATTAAAAGCCGCACTTGATGCGAGATGCTGCTAGAAATATAAATTGTAGGAGTTCTATTTCAGGAAACATAGTAAAAACTCTCATCCTACACGAGAGCAACTTAAACTCAAAGAAATGCTGCTCCAATGGTGCCTCTGGGTCTGCTGTAGTTGCCGTTGATAAAACTGTGTCCTTTGCTGCAGTCTGCCCTGCTGTCTGGTGGTGATTGCAATTGGAATGTCTCCACAATGGCAGTTAGAGGAACCTTCGTCTTTGAGTTGGCCGCATTGTCGTTTGTCTGATGAGTTTTTAAGTACAAACAATTACAAATGATAATAACAACTACAAGTACAAGAATACAAGTACAACAAGAATAAGCACAACCACAACAGCAACTACAAATGCAATCCTCGAATCATGCCAGAGTCGCTTAGTTATTTAGCTAGTCAAGTCTGTTGGGCAGTTTAGCTGTGTAATTGAATTAGATTTCGTTATGAAATGCAAATCCTTTTGATTTGGTTCTGTTTCTGGTACTGGTAATGGTACTGGCTCTGTCCTTGGAGCTCTTTGGCTGGTACTTTCATTTCATTTCAACTGGTTCTTAATTGGCATTTGTATGCAGCGTCTGACAAGTTTTATTTTGTACTTAAAATGCTGTAGGCACACATTATTCTATAAATTGGCCAAAATTTGTCATATTGTGTAAAATATTTGAATTTCAGCATAATGAATAGAATCTATTTACAAACATTCTACAGTTGAATCATTTTCATTTGGGTTTAACATTACATACATACGTACACTCCAAGAAAAAAGAGAGCTACCATTATATTAAATATTTGTTTAATACAAATTCTGAGTGTCATCTCAGGATAGGATTAATCTTGAAAATGTGATAAATCGCAATTTTGTTGCTTTTGATTTTGTTAATCAATAAATAAATGTTGGCTTTTATTAAAATAATTTGTCATGAAAATGTCTTTCAACCAAATCCCATTACTTTGGTGTCACAGAAATCTCTGGAGATTTTGTTTAAAGAGTTGTCAGCACACAGATATAATTTTGTTTTATATATGTGCTCACTTTTGTTGTTGTATTTGATAAACAAATGTATGAAGATACATAAAATATAAAAATAAAATAAAATATAATGCAGATTGTTCAGAAAAAGATTGTGTTTTCATTACAAATGTTGCTTTTATTTTCAAAAATGTTTTCAGTGATGTTTTGAACTAAATCTCTTTAAAAGAGTTTTATACAAACTGAAAGATGGTTTTGTTATATCTTTAATATTTTGTTTGGCTATAGATTGGTTGCACTTAGGTTTGAATAGCTTACGTGACTCTTTTGTATGTACAAAATAAATGAAATATCTCAAAATATTTGAGCAACGACTGCATTTTTGAGCGAATGCAAATGCAAACGAAACGAAAATCTCTAGAGGTTTTTGTGACACGCCTGAATATTTGCAATTAAAAGTGGTTTTAATAATAATAATTTGCTGAGTGTATGCAGCAAATCGAAAACAAACAGACAAAACCAATTTAAAATGCAGCTGGCCTGCCTGCTAAAGGGCTAAAACAAAACAGGCCAAATGAATGCCAAACATGGCCAAAAAGCGGCTTAGTTTCAAAATGTTCGCTTACCTGGGAGCAAGGATAAAATCATCAAGGACTTGGATGAGGGTGTGGACGATGGCACGTAACATCGATGACATGTGAAAATTTTGTGCCACACACTGCCGTTGCTCATTAATTAAAAATTGGAAAACAGCAACAGCAACAACAAACACAACAGCAACAACAACAATAAGCTGTTGCAATGTTATAGCGGTTGCTTCATGACAATGACACACACATGACACGTGTGTGAAACGGCACTGACACGATGCTCAGGATTTTCATCGCCAACTGACAGGCAGGGAATGCCACAGATGCCGCTAATGGCCGCAACGCCTCCCCTGGCAGCAGTTTATATATTAAATCACTAAAGCGTATGACAGGATTATACTTATAGACTTACATAAATCATGCCCGGACTCTATGAAAAGTAGCGACGAGGTTAACTCGAATCCTTGCAACAGTGATGTAATTGAATAGATCACTTTTATGCAGCGGTGTCACGGAAACCTCTAGAGATTTACGCATGGTTTGAAATTTTTTACATAAAGGTCATGGATTGAAATTTGGTTGAAATACGGTTGAAAGAGGTTTCTGTTTCTCAAATTGATATAGAAGTAGTATCGAATTAGATAATTATAGTAGCCTGTTCCAGGTTCTACCAGGTTTTGCGGAAGTGTATTGCCTGCAAATGTTCCCATGTTTTGCTTTCAAACAGTTTTGCGAATTCAATACACAAACCTTTGATCTTATATTGAAATTACTTGACATAGAGTTTTGATTCGATTCACAATCAATCTTGCCGAAAGTGAAAGTCGGAATAGGTCGTCTAACTTTATGTTACTTTGCAACAAAACTAATATTCATTTAAATATAGTATTAATTAAACTGTTCAACCAGACACTTAAGAACGCTAAAAACTTTTCAAGGGTAACATTCGAATTTCGTTTGCTTTAAAAAAAAAAAAACCAAAAAAACAAAAAAAGACAAACCCTAGCATATCCCCAGGCGCGCATTGTTGCCAATGTTGCAAGCGCAGCACAAAAGTGCCAGATAATCGCCGGCTAATACAATGAATGACCGCCCCCGGATGCGGGTCCATTCGTATTGCCATTAAATTCAATTACATGACAATAACGTGGCGCTTATGGCGCAGCGGTTCACAAAATATTGAAAATAAAAATAAAATAAAGCTGCGAGCTGATAAAAACTGCAACCTAAAGCTAAACTAAAGCTGCTCTCTTGCGCGTGCACAAGAGCAAATGGTATACCAAACGAGTGAGACAGACAGACAGAGAGTGTGAAAGAGAGAGTTAGAGTGAGATTGCGTTCAACTATCAGCGAGAAATTATGATTAGCTTTTGGTAAAGTTTTTGGGCGCAGTCAGCAGCCACTTGAAAGCTGCCTCAGCCGCTGCAGTCAGTGTCATTGAAGCGTGTGCATCAACCCTAGACAACAACAACAACAATGACAACGACAACGACAACGACAACGACAACTCTAAGTATACGCCGTGCTCCATCCGTTCCGTGACAATAGAGGCAAATTTCTGCAACGTTTGAATTTCACTCTTTATTCCAATGTGCTTCACATTGTATGCGGAATGCTTTGTGTAATCGCTTCATAATACGCTCAAAATGATGCTAAGCTTTCCTTCTTTTTTTTTTATATGCAGCAGCTTTTTAGGTAACAGGCTTAAGGACTCACAGTATTCGTATGAAATGACCACAACTGATGGCAAATATGAATGATACAATTAAGATACCCTATATAAGCAACTCGAACCCAGGTCTGCATATTTTCTTTTTGTTTTTATGAAGTAAGTCATCATGATATAAATTATTTGAAAAGTACGTTTATTGGAATAGTTTTCTTATCAGATGAAAAAACATTTCATAAATTTGTATCATTTTTGGTATTGACTGACTGCATGCTATTGCACGGGGACCTTACCTAGGGTTCGAACCACAGTGGCACTGGATGATGATTGGCGCTTCTGAAATATTTATAATAAAAAAAACAATTTTTAAGAAACACGTTGTCTTTAGTTTTGAATCTATTTCTTATATTAAAGGCAATTAACCCTGACTTTTAGCAAATCAAATAATTTAAGCTGCCTTTGAAGACTAATTCAAGGTGACTTGAACACATGCTTATGAGTGTATAAAAATATCTATATTTTAAATTTATGTAATTTTAGAATTCAGCCAATGGTAATTGTCTTTGAAGTTGGTGCTTTAAGGGTGCTGTAAGGCAATGTTAATTTGATACTGATTAAGTTAATTAACCGCTTTTAAAAAAAAGTCGGATGCACCCGACTGCGATATACTCTTTTTTAGCCTCTTTGCGGAGTCAGAAGTGGGCGTGGCAATTGTATTTTTGCTCAAATCTTTCAAGTTTTATCATCAATTTAAGTTTGGCTGGGCCCGTTCTACAGAGCTCTTGACACTTTGTCTGCCTATGGTATATACCAACATGTATACCAAGTTTGATTGCTCTAGCTTCAAAATTGTGGCGTTCTGCCTGCGTTCATACAGACAGACGGACGGACAGACAGACGGACATTTCACAAACCCAATTTACTCTTTTTTCTTTTTGTAAAAAAAAAATAAAAAAGAGTATAACAACTTTTTGATCTATTGTATTGACAAAATCGTTCCCATACAGCAACTTACTTAAAAAATCTTTTATTTAAATGACTAAATATACTCATAAACAGTTATTTGAACATAGATTTTTTGCATATTATTGATGTATCATTTAAGTCAACTGTTTGCATACAGCTTTCAAAATGTGAACAGAAAAGAACGCCTTAAATGTTAATGTTGCTCGGATGGCAAGTCTGTAACCCAAGCAAGCAAATTTAGCACAAAAAGACAATTTGTCACAATCACAATTATAACACACAAAATGACAGGCAAATGAAAACCAAGCAGCTGGAAAACAAGACAAGCCAAGTCAGTTTCTCTGAATATTCTCAGCGAGCGAGTGTCCTGCCCTGGTCCTGTCGTAGTCCAATGATATTTTGGGCCTGTCAAATGATGCAGCAAGCGTATTTGGTTGAAATATGTATGCAGCAGACGATACCTGAGACCATCCATCCACACAAACACACACATTCTTTGTTTCTGCCACATTTTGTCATCTTTTTAAGTTAATTTCAAAAATGCAAATCATCGATGATGACTACACTAGTGCCAGGGCTTGTGTCCTGTAACATCATGCTCTGGCAATTCGGGCTTTTGACAAATTTTGGCCATCATTGCTCATTGGATGTACGCTCGTTAAAACTATGCAATATTTTATGGGACATTTTCATTTTGTGTTGGGTTTCCCTTTTTGTTTTTGGGTAGCATAACATATTTGCAATGTTGCCCTTTGAGGACTTGTTGTGGTCGTTAATGTTTGCAGAGCTGTGCTCTCATTTTTTGGTTGTTTGTGCCTTTGTTTGTTCGTTATTGGCATAGTTCCTATTTAATTTTGGGTGCAATAACCATTTTTTAAAAGAATTTTTTTAATTTTAAGCTTTTGCTGCAGCCATATTGATTATCTCTGTCCAAATTTATAATTTGTTGTGTTTTTTTTTCAACTGAATGAGGTGCAGTTTAGTTGATTTAATTGAAATTAACGTCAGGGATAATTTATTATTTGATCTATCTACCTATTCTACCCTACTACTACCTATGTATATCTAAATCAACTTATGCACATCGCAAAGCGTTAGAGATAGAAAGCTGTTTTTTTAATAATATTTTTAATAATGTAATATTAAAAATTCGTGAACAACTGTTGCATGCAGCTTTTTTGTTTATCATCCCATCAAGTTCTAATTAATTTTTAAAGATTTGCAAATTCATAATATGGCGGCAAAGTTAATATGAAGCAAAGCGTAATTTTTGTGTGATCTGGTTTGAACTCATTTTTAAAGCTTGTAATTGACACGTGTCTTACCGATTTAGGAAAAGTCAGCCCGAAATGCATATTTTTCTATTTTTTTTACTCCCTGTTCCCATTAAAAATGGGTAAAAGGGTGTTATTAAGTACTGCAAATGTGTGTAACAGGCAGAAAGAGGCATTTCCGACTATATAAACAATATATAATCTTGATCAGCATCAACAGCCGAGACGAACTAGCCATGTCCGTTTGTCCGTCTGTCTGTCCGTCTGTCCGTATGAACACACAGATCTCGGAGACTACAAGAGCTAGAGACACCAAACTTGGCATGTAGGTTCCTGTATACCAAACGCAGATCAAGTTTATTTCAAATTTCAGATGCACGCCCCTTCACCCCCGCAAATCCCACAGCCACAATTTTAAAGATAAAGCTTTGATTTTTGGTACACAAATATGTTTAACCAACGTTGATGGGATGCGTAAATTTCATTACGATCGGATAAATAGTATCAAAGTTATGGAAGAAGCTATTACGCCCGTCTCAGCAGGCAGAAACAACAGTTTGACATGCACTGGGCGAGTTAAGTACGCTGCTTGCTTGTGTTGCCGCTGAACTGCTTGAAATGCAAGTTGGGAGCAGGGAGTCTCGTAGTCGGGCACACTCGACTAGAGCATTCTTACTTGTTTTTTATTAATTTGAAAAAAATTTAAAGACAATTAAAATGAAAGTGTTTACTTTTTTTAGAAAATGTTTTCTTTTTTTATCTTTAAGCTCTTGTTTAAGTTTATATAAATCATATGTGTAAAAATCACAAAGATTTGTCTTCAAATGTTACCTCAAAATATGCATTCACGGACTTATCAGGTTTTATCAGGGAATGATTAGTAGCAGAAATAAAACAAGTAAGAACGTTGCAGTCGAGCTCACCCGACTGCGATATACTCTGTTTTCTGTACGTAAAAATTTTTTTCTCCAATCTATCGAAGAGTTCAAATGGAGTCATACTGCAAAATTTGGGGTTTCTAGCTATAAGGGTGTAGGAGATACAGGTTAAGCTCATTTGCGGGGGTGGTAGTGGGCGTGGCATATTTTTTTTTGGCAGGTCGGTCAAGGGTGTGGTCACTAGTCTTTATGTCAAATTTGGTCACTCTAGCTGTAAAACTGTGGAAGGTATAGGTTTTTGCGGTTTGTGGGGGAAGGGGTGGGGGTGGGGGGAGATCTTGACACTTTGCCTATGGTATATACCAACATGTATACCAAGTTTGGATGCTCTAGCTTCAAAATTGTGGAAAAAACCTGCGTTCATACAGACAGACGGACAGACAGACGGACAGACGGACATTTCACAAACCCAATATACTCTTTTTTTCCATTTTGGAAAACAGAGTATAAAAACCATATAAAGTACCTTCATACATATATGTATGAACATATAAACATTGATATTTACAAACAGTATCGACAGAGCCACGAAATTAATCGTTTTTTAAGTAAAAATATTCAGTTTGAAATGGATACTGAGCTTAAAACGACTATTTTCAATCAATTTACCACTGGGTTTCAGAATGATTTAAAATTCTCAGCAATTGACTTTACCAAGCTGTCCATAAGCGCTGAAAGCTTTAATAAGCTCAGCTAGTGACGAAGCATCATGACGCCGATCAAAGCCGGTTTTTGGTAATTGCGCATGCGCCACCGACACCGCCGCCTTCCCAGATGCATTTTGCATATAGTTTTTGAACACATTTGAGTTGGTTTACTGATGTTGCCGTTGTTGTTGTTGTTGTTGTGAAACTGGTATATCGGCATATTAAAAAGTATTTCAACCAAGCTCAAAGCAGACAGTTGTCTCTGAGACGGTGACGCGTGCGCACAACGAATAAAAAAAGCGGTAAAAAGTGCAGCTTGATAGTGAAACGAATGCAAATGAAAGAGTGCAAAAGTGCTTGAATAGTTGTAGCAACTATTTTAATTACATTTTTTTTGTCAATAAATTAATAAATTATATATTGTTTTCGTTTGCTTTACATAATGATTTAAGTGATATATATTTGAACATATTCAGTAAATATCATTTATTTAACACAGGTTCAACTGGAAACAAAATGGCGCTTATAAAAATTTGCATATTTGCTTTGCTTGTGGGTAAGTTTTTGGCAGCGAAGTTTTAATTGCATATGGCATTTAATGAAAATGAAAATGAAAATGGCATCAGCAGTCAACATAATAAGTAATTTTATTTTAATATATTTTTGGACAATGCAGCAGCTGAAGAGTTATTCAAATGAAAACAATGAACAATTTTCATGCCATAATTCAACTGAAAATTTTCAACTGTCAACAACCGAAATTTGAACAGTGTGATTGTTTTTCATGTTCTTGTTAATTTTCACGCAATATTTAAATTGCATTTATTTATGTTATATGTATAGTTTGGCTGCAATCAAATAGGCATGTCTCTGCATACACCATATACATAATTTGTTTCATACTTATTTGACTAATGTCGGATTGCTTGTTTAACAATTTGCATAGTTATTGCTTTCCCATTTGCCAGTTGGACATTTTAAACAATTTAGTTACCATATTTATGGTGTGGCAGGTCATTAAAAGAGACAACATTTAAATTATACAAACTATACATATATATAAAGTATATATACATATATATGCACAAAATTTCAATATTGTATTAAAGGAAATTGTTGCGTGCTTGAATTGGGTGTGTTTTAAAACATGTTTTTTTGTTAATTTTGTTAAAATGACCGTGAACAATGTTGGCAATTGTTTGCGTCGCTTCTAATTGAATGTGCGTGGGTGTCAAAAATATAATTTTTGGTTTAATTACGTGCTTAATTATGTGTGGAATTGCAACTATGGCAGAGAACAATGCAAAAATTGTACATTTCCATTAGCTCAAATGCAATGTTCATAAGTTGCACTTTTATTTATTTAACATATTATACCCTTGCAGCGAGTATTAACTTTTTGTCACGATATGTGTAATGCATTGACGGAGATAACTATGACTTCATAAAGTATATATATTCTTGATTAGTATCAATAGCCGAGTCTAACTAGCCATGTCCGTCTGTCAATATGTCTGTCTGGTTTTCGCTCAGTTTTGAAGCTATCTTCATGAAACTTGGCAAAGATGCTTTATTTCGCTGCGAGCAGTACATATAAGTATGTCAGAATCGGGCAGATCGGAACACTATAATATATAGCTGAAATAGGAACGATCTGCAGAAAATTTCAGTTTTCGAGATAACTCAAACAAACTTACTAGTTCGCAGTTTTAGCATTACCTTAACATGTTTACAAAATTTCATTAAAATCGGTCCACTATATCTTATAGCTTGTTCCTATGGCAGCTGAAATATTTGTTTTTGTATGAACAACTTTTTTGTTTCTTAAAATATCTGAACCAACTTTACACATAATTCGTTCTTATAATTTTTTGTCATGCTGGACAAATTTTATCTAAATTAGACGACTATATCTTATAGCTGCTATATGAATAATGGAATGGAAAATTGGCCTTTGTATGGAAAACTTTTTTGTTGCTTAAGGTATCTGAGCCAAATTTAGTTAATCTACGTTTTTGTATGTTCTTGTCATGCTGATCAAATTTTATCAAAATCAGGCGACCATTTCTTATAGCTGCCATATGAACAATGGGATGGAAAATTGGTCTTTGTATGAACAACTTTTTTGTTTCTCAAAACATCTGAATCAATTTTAACATATTATTCATTTTTATAATTTTTTGTCGATCTGACCAAATTTTATCAAAATCTGGCGACCATATCTTATAGCTATCATGGGAACAATCGGACAAACACAACATTTTCATATGAACAACTTTTCTGCAATAACATATCTTTAACACGCCGATTCTGATAATATTGAATTTCACTATTGTTAAAAGAAACAAGCCAAGTTCCGTTAAGAATTGTAAACTTGAAAATAATAAAAAATTCCTACAACTGCATCGGTTCACATGTGTAAACTTTCAAGTCTAGACAACTTGAAATTGCGCGTGTGTTTACTTTCAATAGACCAAATTAATTTGCCTAACAGTTGAATGAGCGACTTGAAAAAGTACATATTTCAAGCTGTTTATTTTTAATCTATTTAGTGTTCAATGAACTAAGCACGCATGTTCCACGCACATTTATTTCTGTGACGACAGGCTTCAACACCCACAAAATTGTGTGTGTGACTTGAATTTAATTCGACAAAAGCAGCCAAGGCACAAAAACTTTGATTTTCTGTGTTTTTTTTTTTGTGTCGGTCTTTTTTTTTTCTATTTGAGCACGACGACAGCGAAGGCACTCAATTAATCTAGTTTAACCGGACTGGAAACGGAGTCAAAGAGGTTGGGGACAGACGAAAGTGTTGTCGGAACCGGGACTCTATGACAAACTTGTTGACAGACTGTCAGATCGACCGACGGACGAGTCTAGTTACAAAAAAAAAAAAAAAAAAAAAAAAAACAAAATGCAAACCGCATATCCGACGACTATGCGACTCTACGCTTGACATGCTAAAAACAGAAGCAAAATCATATATATATATATTTTTTTTATAAATTTTAAGATGAAAAAAATGAATTTGACAAAAGTGTAGTTGAAGCACAGAGTAACACTTGTCTGTGCCAAAGAAGTCTGCAACTTTTGAATTCATGTTTTTGTTTAGCAAGCCGAGTTGAAGTCTTAGTTATAGAAATATGAAAGTAGAAAAAGATAAAGCGCAGTTGAAGTACAGCAAAAGATATATATACATATGTCTGCTTTGATGTGGTCCTTACAAAGTGGTCTTTAAGTTTTAGATTAATATTTTCTTGAGTAAGAATTTACAATTTAAGCCATACAAATGTAAAACATACTGTTCTTAAGACTTAAGCGTTGGCAAACTTTATGATAAAGTTCAAACAGCCTTTTTGCCAAAAAGAGTATAAACAAAATCAACTACGAAAGTCATAGCCACTTTTTCTGTGTATCTTTTTTTTTTTTTTCTTTTCGGCTGTTTTTTTTGTTGTTTTTTTGGTAAAGTCTTGAACGAAACGTGTTTCAATGACAAGCGGCAGCTGCAGTGGCAACCACTACTTACGACAACTTGTTTCTTGTTGCTGTTGTTGTTGTTGTTTTTGGCTGTGCCGTCGTCGACGTCGTCGTCGTCGGCTTAAATGTTGCCCGACACTTTACGCACTAATTGCTCTGTGGAATTGTTGCTTTATTAACGTTTAATCGAATGTCAGCCAGTCGCAATTCAACAGCTACCAACTCGTCGGCATTGTTGTATGTTGTGTGTTGTAAGTTGTGTGGCGACTCCAAATTGAATTGAATTTCGAATTTTTCTGCTTTTTTTTTGTGAATTTCTTATGCCTGTGCTTTATTTGTTTTCTTTTTTGTTTTTTTGCAAAGTTGCTGATTAAAGCGGTTTACCTTGAAGAGGCTTAAAGTGTGCAAGTTATTGCAACTTGTCGGAAGTGCATGGCTATGACTTGGCTTTGCCTGTTGTTTCAATCAAACAGTCTGTGTTCGCTTCAACAGTTAACAACAGCTGATGGCACTACAAAAAAACAGCTGTTTTCTTAGTCAATATTATAACATTAAAACTTTCACTTTTAAGGTCACACACTTAATTGCCTATGTCACAATTTTGCCAGACCATAATGCAATAAAACAACAAAACAACAAGACAACTCATATGCATATTGTTTTATACATATTACGTTTGTACAACAGGTTTTTGCGGCTACAAATTTAACATACTAAAATCTACACTAGTAAAAATTGTGGTGATAGGTTTTTTTTTTTAGTTTCGCAGATAAAGTTATATTAGATTATATTGTATGATATGTTTGTTAGTATAAATGTTAATAAATCGAAAATTGTTTGGTATTTTATTGAGTTATTTTCAGAAATTTAAGTTGGAAATAATCATTGTTAACAGATAGCACATTTATTCAAAATCAAAATTAATACTAAATATTATATAACCATTTAGCCATTTTATATGATTTATGGCTATTAGTTTGCTTTTTAACATAACAGACAAATGTTTTAAATTCCAAGCTAAAATTTGACTGCTGTTAAAGAACCACGAACTATGTATTTAAAATGTAAGTCTTACATCAAATATTCGTATTTAATTCCACTTCTTCAACATTTTGTGGAAACTCACGATGATCGATAATCGTTCACTCCAATCGGGTACAAACGATGACAAAAGCCAAGTACAAACTAATTTTCATATTAAGGACGTTTTTATACTCAGTTTTTACATTTTTTTGAAAAAAAGAGCATATAGGATTTGTGAAATGTCCGTTTGAACGCAGTTTTTTTTCCACATTTTTGAAGCTAGAGCAACCAAACTTGGTATACATGTTGATATATACCATAGGCAGACAAAGTGTCCAAAGTGTCAAGATCTCCCCAAACCCCTACCCCTTCCCCAAAAAACTGCAAAAACCTATATCTTCCACAGTTTTACAGCTAGAGTAACCAAATTTGACACAAGGCCTACTAATCACTTCCTTGATTTGGCCACGCCCACCCCTGCCCCCACAAATAAGCAAAGTCTGTATCTCAACACCCCTTAAGCTAGAATCACCAAAATTTACACGTTGAAGTCTGTTGCTCTATATAATAGATTGGATAAAAATAATTTTGCCACGCCCACTCCCGCCCTTGCAATCCAGCAATGTTTGTTCATCCCAAACCTGTTGAACGGGCCCAACTAAATTTTAAAAACTTGAAAAATTTGCAAGAAACTTTAAAAATTTGTATAAGAACGTATAATACTTCGAATTTGAAGAATAAAACGGTATTAATTATAAGCTGATAGTTCTAGTACTAGCACGGTCGCTTTTTTCTGAGTCCATGACAATTCTCTTCTAAATATATATTTTATATCTTGTATATACACGTATAAATTTACACACTGTTTATTAATGAATGTTTCTTGTTTTGCACAGGTACAACACTTGCACAATTCGCTCACCGCACGGGTCCGGGCCATCCGCCATCACAGCGCCACTTGCCACCAAGGACACGTGATCCTGTACTGGAGGCGGCAGTGGCACCTAAGCGCAAGCAGGCAAAGCCGGAATATGAGGCAACCGAGGAGTGTCCAGAGCCAAACGGCTTTTATCCGGATAGCAAGCAGTGCGATAAATATTATGCGTGCTTGTAAGTAAATTCAGACCAATGGGGCGAATGTGCAATATGCGAAACTAGATATGATTATAATGTGCAATTTTTATAAACAATATAAATAGTATTTGAATTGTTTGTTATACATTTGTCTAGCGTATTTTCAATACTGATTTCCTTGGCACTCTGAACACCTTTGGGATTGGCTTGTTTTTCCCATAACCAACGATGTGTATAAATGTGCTCAGTTCATCTTTCGCCTCATTGGCGTCTCAAGTGGGCTTAATCAATAATTCAGGAGTTCAATAATAAAAGTGTTAAAATATGACTTGATTTAGATAATGTGTTAGCTCCATGGAGATATCAAACTGAAGGCTGAAAGACTAGCTCAAAATTTTGAAAAAATTAAGATAAGGTTTTCCCTTTGCTAAATGTGGCTATGCCCAATTTTTAAAGTTTTGTTGTAAATTCGAACGTTAAATGGAAGTTGAGAAATCGGACTTTGTATAACTTTATTTTATATTTCAGTTTGCTTTCAAATGCTTGTTTTGTTTTCCCCTTTATACTATATTTTTATCGATTTTCTCTTGCTCAGTGACTATAGCGTTTTCATTTTATTAAATTTAATTACAGGGATGGCGTGCACACGGAACGTCTTTGTGCGGATGGCATGGTCTTCAATGATTACTCACCCATCGAGGAAAAATGTGATTTGCCCTATAACCTTGATTGCTCCAAGCGCTCCAAACTACGTGAGTATATGTTGGAGCACATTTTATTTTTTTGGTCTCATAACCTTTTTTGTTTGGGACACAAGTATATGCTTTCATAAGTATGTGTCCAACTACGAGACACCATTAACCCAGCTCTAAAATCATCAATCATATCTTCGATTCACATACATACTACATATGCAAATGCACTACTTGCACTCAAGGCAGTTGAACCAACAAGAGCACTTTGGTGCTTATCATCGAAAACTGACAGTTATCAGCTAAAACAATCGCTTCAAAATTGAGCACCTAATTGTTTGTTAACGCATGTATTCCCAGCCAAAGGAGTTTAGCCAAAAGCGATTGATTAACTCGATAAGTGACAAATTGAAAGCATAACAATAGCATATGCTCTACTTTGTTGTCAATTAGCTTTGATAGTCTCATTTTGTTTATTTTCTGTAACTACAACTTCAAAATTGTGTCTGCAAAAATATGTTAGATCAATTACACAACACATTTAATATAATTACCTTTCAATAATTACTGAACAATAAGCACTCTAATAAGGTTGCAAAGTTATGATAACAGGTTGTTGAAGTCTCGTCAAATGCTTTTAAAAAGTTGATGTCAATTACGAGAATAAACACACCTTCCCTACTTAGATGGCACATTTCCCTACCTAACGTATGCATAAATAGTTAAATAAAGTCAAGGCTTTTCAAAGGGACAAGTTATGTTCATAAATTTCGTTTAAATATGCCGAGCATGTTGCTCATCGGCAAACGCATTGAGGAATCTTTCTCGATGTGTGCCATACTTAAAACTGGCCAAAATCAAACCGTGTCCACACTTATTTGCTCGTTATGCGTACTTTTGATTTTAATAAAAAGAAAACAACAAAAACTAATTTATTATGCAAACGGCATGCAATGCGGTTATCCCAAATTATTGTCTTCAATAGGTCTTTGGTCGAAAAGTGAAGCCCCTTTTGGTTTGCACTTGTTTTACTGCTATGTATATTTATAGTATTTTAGCTGACTTGTTTTATATTTTGTGTGGGTCTTATTATTTAATTTTGTCACGCTCAGTAAGGTTTTATGCGAGCATCAGGCGAGCTGACACGTGTCCCTTAAGTTTTTCAGTTGATTTGTGGTATTTTCCGCGTGGCAGCTTGAACAATTGACAACAGTTTCAGCAAATTTGCATTCGTATTTAAGTAGAGCTGAAGTGGCTTGAATATTTCTATATATATTAAAATTTCCAATTAGAAATCTTTTCTTTGACCTCCATTACAAACTAATATTATATTCCTTGTCTATATGGCGTATACGTAACATCTTCAACATTTCAAATAAATACTTAATTGTGCGCCCATTAGAGCAATTAGCACACATTTCAAGTATACTTATAAGCCCATTTGAAGCAATTTCAATTACCTTTGTCTTTAGTTAACTTATATGGGTCTGGTATTTTATTCAAAAGTGCCATCTCCTGTGTATGGCACCATACATAATCTATTTAAGACTGCGCTCCTTGACCAGCCATGCACAGGAAGTGGCCATCGTTGTTGGCCCACAGCATGCACATGTTGATGTTGGCCATGGCTAAGATATGAGAATGCAGTTGACTATTTCATATACTACTCGTAGTACTGTACGCTGCACATTGTTGGCAAACTGCTGTGGCAATAAACTTCAAGTCTAGAGCATAAACAAGTTGGGCCATGGTATGCAACTTGGACACTGTAAACTCGACTATTCAGAAATAAAACACTTTTGAGTACCATATGGAAAGTATAGAAATGCTGAAACAATGCACGCGTATCTAAATATAAGACTGAGGGTGATTTTAGGAGAATGAAAAAATATAGAAATAGCATATTTAAATTCGGAGAGGATTTATGTTTTAAACTCGTTGAAACTCGAAATAAATATGATTTGAAAATGTCGTTAAATAAGTTAAAACAATTCATGCTTATGTATTGCTACCTGTAAGTTATGTATTTTAAAATTTAATTGTTTTAAAAAAAAAATTAAAAATGCATATACAGGCCTGCTCTGAATTCAACTTTCGAATCAATTCCTCAGATAAACAATTGGCCGATCAAATTAGGAAGCACAGCTTTTTTCTATGTTGATTTAGTATGTACATATACCATCAAATTGTTCGGGTGAGAAAAACGGTGAAAATCGTACACCAGAATCGGAAACTACGATGAATTCTAAGAATATTTCACCAAGAAACTATGGGTCTAAAATGAACTCCTAGCCCCCGCTGAGTAGCATAAAGATTTCAGATACATTAGAGTGGGTCAATTTTATACATTGCATACGCTTCTGAAAGTATGCTCTACATATATCTGTAGAATTGATTCGAAAGTGGAATTCAAAACAGGTCTGATAAGTAGATAATTCATGTATTCTAAAGTTATCAAAATGAAATTGAATGTACTCAAGATTAAAATAGAAAAAACTTAAAAAACTATTCCAATATATATACTATTTACATTGTACGTATAAATTACATTTAATTATATTCATATATTATGTTTTTTGTTTTATTTACAACCACAGAGACACCACAGCCCTCCAACCACTGTCCACGCAAGAACGGCTACTTTGGTCATGAAAAGCCCGGCATTTGCGATAAATTCTATTTCTGCGTTGATGGCCAATCCAATATGATCACCTGTCCCGTTGGTCTAGTCTTCAATCCAAAAACTGGCATTTGTACCTGGCCAGATGAGGTTGGTGTCACGGGTTGCAAATCGGAGGATATATTCGAGTTCTCATGCCCCAAAGTGAACGAGAGCATCGCTGTGACACATCCACGCTATGCTGATCCCGACGACTGTCAGTATTTCTATGTGTGCGTGAATGGTGATCTGCCACGTCGAAATGGCTGCAAGCTTGGCCAGGTATTTGATGAGCGTAAGGAAACCTGTGACTGGGCACGCACGGTGCCGGAGTGGTAAGAAATCGATTGATATATAACTGGCCTAAAGTACAGATTTCATTCAAATTCTCATCATTTTTGTAGTGCTGACTGGTATAAGGATCGTTTAACTGATGCCGAGCTGGATGAGTTGGAGAATCCAAAGCCAAAGTCGACAACCACAAAGAGGCCGGCACGTGTGCGTGGCGCCTCAAGACGCAAGCCGCAGCCCAAGGTGGTTAAGGAGGAGGAGCCTGAGGAGGAGTAGCATGCCTAGTCTTCAAATTTCTTCATACACTTTTTGATTTTTTTTTGTCGTTTTTTTTTTTTTTAATTTATTTACAATCAGTCTTCAGATTGACAATGAGTAAATTTTTAAAATATTAGTTTTGCTGAAAACAAATAAATTTCGTAAAAAAATTAAAGTACATACTGCACATTGTGAAGAATTTGTATAATTATGAAGCTGACATATGATTAGCAAGTTTTATAAATATAGCTTTAATTAAGTTAAAATTGCAACTCTTATCAATTGAGAATTAAACTTCTGGACATTTCCAGTTCAGAATGTTTTCCACTGTATTTCCCAACAAAATTTTCCATAACAAATGCAACGACAACAACTTGAATTGAGATATTGTAAGCACAACTTGAGGCGGTGCCAAAATAGCCAGATTTTTATGCGCATGCAGACAAGGATCTCATACCAAAAGGGGTCTGCTATGGGGTCCTCTATTTAACAAAACAAAATCAATGCATCTTTCCCACTCCTGTCTTGCCATAACGCTTCTCAGAGCTTTAGTGCGGCTGCTGCTGCTGCTGCTGCTGCTGTTGTTGCCTGCAGCGCATAAATTCAATTTACCGTTGAGCATGCACAAAAGTATGCAACAAAATAGCACCAACTCAACACACGCTCGCACACACAAGCACACTCACACACATATAAGTACACTTGGACATGTGTATGGCATTTGGCAGACAAAAAGCATAGATAAAACGCAACGAAATTGCATTGTGAAAATTGTGAAAATTGTGAGCAATTGAAAGATGAGATTTACAATAGTCAATACCAAAGCTAAGCAGTAAAGGGTGAAGATGCAGGGAATATGGATCGTAAATTGTATTGTTTAAGTAGCAAGCTAAAATTTGAGACAACAATAAGATTGAATGACAATTGGCATTGGGTTAAAGAATAAATGGATATTGAAATCGTAATAGTATGATCAGTAAAACTAGTTGCATCAGATACAATTTCATTGCTACTCTAACCGATATGAAATGTATTGAAGCTAACAGAAATATGTGTGTGTTTGACTTCAACACTTAAAGACAAGTGGTATCATTAACTAGATTTCAACAAATTGAACTGTTGAAGTGCTTATGTGGCAAGCTAGAATTAGAATGTCTAACTTTGAATGGTTAGGTATTTTATTTCACTAAGACAAGACTAAACAGCTAAGCCGTATGTTCACGTCAAATAAAAGCTCTTTACAAAAAAAAAAAAAAAACAAAATGAAATGCATTTTGAAAATGTTACTGCAAATGGCAACTGAAATGTAAACTTAGCAGCTGTTAGTTAAGCCAAACTGTTATTGCATCTGTTAGTTTAAACAGAATGGAATAATGCTTTGAAGATTATGATATACTGATGCATCCGTGTAAAAAGAGTTAAGAATTAATAAGCAGAGAGTTTTAAAATGAGCAGGTGGGTTTTTTCTAAAGACGACATATTAAAACTGATACACCACAGAGTGAGTTGAGGGATTTCTTTGAAAATTATATAAACAAATATTATAATTTAATATACATTATAGCTTAAAATATATAACTGCATTATAATAAATAAAGTAGCACAGCTCAACTTCATATTTCATTTTTATAAAGTGTATTTTTCAAAATTATTTTTTTTTTAAATAACTGCTGATTTAGCATTGAATATATCGTTTTTACAGAATCATTTAGACCAATTAACATAACTGTTAAATTAAGTGAAATTTGAAGTTGCTTGAACTTAGAATAATAGATTCTTTACTGTAAAATATGTTTACATTCCTTTTTAAGCAAGTATGTAAATGTTCCTTTTACTTAAATGAATAGAATTCAAAAGCAAAAGAATCAAAAACTTCATTTGATGCCCAACTCATGTACATTCTAAAAATGTTAACTTGTGCATCAAAGGACAATGCTCTTTAACATACCAGACTCAGATTCCTGTTTGATGTCTTCGTGTTGTTGGTGTTAATGAACAACTCAACTCATCTCCACAAAATGCCCACTGATGACGCGGTCAATGACACACACGCACATGGACATGGATGGAGAATCCAAGCTAGGAAAATCTGTTAGTCCAATGGCATTTGCGTCTAATTAATCAACTAACATAGCCCACCCAGTCAGCCTCTGTTGTCAGAGGGCAAACTCTCAGCGAGTTGTGGGGTAAGCAGAGGCGTCACGCTGTCAATAATTTGGCACGTCCAGTGACCTGTTCAACAGCTCTTCCACCTTCAATTTTCACATCCACTTTGACGAGTCATCTATGAGACGAACCACCTGCTGTTATGGGAGGTTCGGCCATCTAAAAAGCATTTCGTCGATCTCAGCGCCTACTTAATCAAGTGTAACACGGACATGTCCAAGCACACCTGCACACCTGACATATTTCGCCGCGGTAAATTTGTCCTTTCCCTCAGCTTGACATGCAGCCAGCCAGGCGTTCCTTTGTCATTGCCCTTGCCCAGTAAAATGTGTGTCTGTACACTGGACATCCACACACACACACACACACACACACACACACACACATACACACACATGTACACCCCTCTGGCTGCTCGTATCAAATGTCAAATTTGACATAAACAAGTGTTTACATAATGACAACAACAATTTGCGTAATTGTCAGAGACAGCAGCAACAACGACGAGTTTGGAAAGTTGTCTGACCCTGGACTCGTCCTTATAAAGCAAAACTGTGCTCTCTGTTAGCCCAGCTCTTAAATGAGCATGCCTTCTCTTTGTTTCGTTTCGTTTCGTTTAGTTTCTTTTTTTTCTTATCTTGATTGTCATACTGCATAATTAGATTGCTGGCGTGTGTTGACTAATTGATGAAATGACCAAACTGAAGTAGCTTGAGATCAGTTAGACAGACAGCAACTAAATTAGTACAATGAAGCTCTTTACAAAACTTAAAGTGTATGCACATGTAACTTTACTGAATTCAGTAAACGTTTGTCACATAATGTGCATTAAATATATAGTTAAATCGGTCTTGTTCTAAATACCATTTCCGAGTTAGTATATCGTGCTGTATTTTTGTGAAATCCATTTGAAAAGCAGAAATCAAAGCAGCAAACGTTTACGAATGCAACGCAAAGTGATTGACAATTTGAAGTGCTCTTAAGAGAGCAAGTATAAAAGTGAGTAATTACAACTTTTTGTCTCTCGAAAGTTCATCGAAATTTTAAAATAATTTCTTTCAAAAATATTGAAATTTGATTGATTTATGTTGAAATCATATCTGCTTTGATCTGGCTTTCGATAATCTCATAAACGACACAACATTTAAGAGTTAAGCATCTTTGTGCAAAAGCCCAAAAAATGAAGTCATTGTTTGGCCATCTACGAGTCCTGGCATTGAACCAGCATCTTGAGCCTGCTGAGAACGTAATGTGGGTGCGTTTAAGAAAAGGAGATGAAAACAAAAAAAAAAATAAAATAAAAGGAAAAGAAAAGAATATGCCAATGCCTTATGGTGGACAGAAGTTGATTGTTTGCTCCTTGGGCTATTTGCTTTCTTGATGAAATAATTAAATGTCATTCATTGAGGTCCTTTACCGTTTATGCCTGGCGCGTCTTTGCTGGGCAGCAGCTGTTGCCACTTTGCCACTGTTTGCCTGTTTGCCTGCTTGCCAGCCAGCCGTAATCGTTGACTACTTTCGCATATCCTTTTTGCGCTTTTGCTGCTGTAACTAATTTGTGCAGACGCCTTTGGGCGGTGTCCTTTGATTTTAGTTATGCCATTCCGCCCACATTTTCTTACAGCAAGTTCATTAAACTTTTCTCGGGGCCTGCACATGCTACGACTACTACTAAACTCCGCTAATTAAGTGATGCATACTTTTCGGCTGCCCAAGTTTAATGAACCGGCTGCCCTGAGATGTCACACCTGACGCATCTATTTGGCATCGCCTTCGCATTCGCCTTTGCCGCTATTTGCATATTTATAAGCGCTACATCAGCCGTAGCTCAACTTCAAATTCGTCTGAGTCATTTTGACAGCCAACTTGTTGGCCAAAAGTTTTCAGATTGGCGCCTTAGACAGATTTCTGATTTAATGTCAGACAAGTTAGAAATTCAGTTAGTGCACTTTTTGCTGCAAATTGCTGTGTCCACAAAAACTTTATCTCAACTTTATTGACTAGCTGTATAATTATTTCATTTTTTTTTTGTTTTAAATGTCAATTATTATTTTTAGATGCATGGAATGTAATTGCGTATGCCAATTTAATCGGCTTATGCAGCAAGTTATCGTTGTTAAATTTAACGCAATATTTTGTGAGTATAAATCTAAAATTAAAAAAAACTTTAATAATGTTTAAGAATTTTGGAATTATGCGAAGTTCGTTAGAATCCTAAACCGAGTAAATAGCTTTAAAAACATTTCGAATACAGACTTAAGAAACTGCTTAGAATATGATGTAAACTTATTAAATTTGTTATTTTTTCAGTTAAAAAAAAATAAAGTTATTATGATATCATTTCAGAACAATATCGAAATATGATAATTTCAGATATTATTGTAATAATAATAGTTTGACATTTTTCAGATATTTTGAAATATCACATGTGTAGCGTAAGAATTACAGTAACATAAGCATTTGAAGTTTCATGTCGGTTCTGAATTCCACATTAAAATCAGTTTGTCACGTTTGTACCAATATGCTTACAAAGACAGACAGACGGACGGACAAACAGACCAAAATATTTTTCGTATTTCTATGAATTTGTGAAAATGAGCTTCAGATACCGAAAATCGGAGATATCATTAACCGGCAAGATGCTGACCGACTGGCCCAAAGACTCCTAAGAAAGAGTATTATTAAAGGAGTGAGGATGAGATTGAGACTCCGAAGGGTTGACCCAACTGACTTGCCGAACAGAATCATACAATAATCTTTTTGCCCTATAATTAATTCAACCTATTATCTGGGTTAAAATATGTACATATGTATATTTTTTGTCGAAATATTGTATCACTATACAATAAGTTATTAATAATAGTAACTTAAGCAAAATTTGAATTTGTTTACTTTTATGAAATTAAATAGGACAAACCTTAAACTATGCTATACATACTTATGTAGAATTAAATGAAAAGTTGTAGTAACAAAATTGAGAATTATCTAATTAAATTGCAGCAGTCTTTATGCGCACAACTCAAAGGCAATGGACAAGCCAAATGCCAACCTAAAACTGTCAAAAGTTATGAATTTGCATGGCACATACACACAGATACATACACACAGATACACACGCACAGATACACACGCACATGGCTAAGGCAACTGCATTACAATTAAGTTTGCAGGCAACTTTAACTGGTACAGTTACCGCAGCACAAACAAAAAAAAAAAGCAGTATTCTCAATGCCTTTACGCCTTTAGGCATTGCAGATAAATCACATAAATTTATTATGATGATGGTATAAATCATAGGGTCATATATAAAATTGCAGCATAGTTTGGCTATGTTTTTAGCATTTTTATTTTGTTCTTTCTATTTGTAGAATGTGCATTGTTTTCGTTGTCTAAATGCCGCAAAATATGCAATGCAAGCAGCCAGTTGACAGGCTGTACAAAGACCAGAAACAGGACTAAAAACATAACCAGGATCCCTGTCAACGCTTGCCCAGTTTTAAAAATGCACCGCTCTGGCGCAATTTTTGGGGCTGTTTTGACCAACACACACATACGAACATACGAGTACCAGAGTCCTGTTCTGCCTTCACATCCTTTTTGGGATCATTGCTCAAAAAATCACTAAAATTATTTTGGAATGAAAATTATTTTCTTGTTTTTGTTGTGTGTCGGGGCAACTTGCAGACACAATGGACTCGGCCCCTTTTTTGCAATTTGTTTTGAGTGCCTTGTTTATATACCACGCACTAAAACATACGGGGTATATTTGCCATAGCGCTGGGCAAGATATTTCTTAAAAAGACGTCATCGTTTAAATAGTCAAAACAAGCGATTACGACACACATTTCAAACATTAACTGTTAATTATAATCTTTCCTGTGAAAGATGCACCAAACGAGCTTGTGTGCAAGATAAGATGCTTGTTTAGACGATGCAAGATGAAAAAGCATCAAGAATTGTATTGTCTTAACACTGCTTATGGCAAGTTTTGAAAACAACTATCTGGCACGATGATAAAGTAAGAATAATACTGCATTTAATATTCCAATAGTTCGTGTTTATAATTTAAATTATTGAAATAAACTAAGAGAACAGTTTCTTATTACTCGATGTTCCCATTCAAAATGGGAAAAAGGGAGTTATAAAGTACTGCAAATGTGTGTTACAGGCAGAAGTAGGCATTTCCGACTATATAAACCATATATATTCTTGATCAGCATGAACAGCCGAGACGATCTAGCCATGTCCATCTGTCCGTGTGTCTGTCCGTCTGTCCGTCCGTCCGTACGTCCGTTCGAATGAACACACAGAGCTCGGAGACTATAGAGGCTGGACACAGCAAACTTGGCATGCAGGTTCCTGTGTACCATACGCAGATCAAGTTTATTTCAAATTTCGGATGCATTTTTAAACAATTTTGTCGGGACATTGTAACAGCAAACATGTAGGTACACAATTTTGAACTTTTCAACTCAGAATATTTTTGTTTTTAGAGCATTTTCAATCCAATTTGCTTTGACATTGTAACGGCAATAATATTCGAAAATGTTCCAAACTCATTAAGTTAGTTGAGCCTTAAGCTGAGTTATTTTTTAAAACTTTAACAACATAGTAATCCTAAATATTTGTATGCTTTAGTTCTTTTTTTCCACATTTTCATTCACTTTTTACAGAGTATCTTCTGTTGAGACTGATACTTTTCATTGGCCGCCATGCTCATGATTTCAACGTTAATATTGCCTTTTGAGTCATAATTCAGCAATGATATACTATTTACTCTGTTGTGTTTTGTCTATTCCCAGCAGAAAAAGCTATGGGTTTAGAATAGCGAAACAAAATCATGTCTAATGCAATTAGCATATGGGACAGTTTTTCGTTAAATGTGGGTGCTTTGTCTGGTCAAAAATGTATGACAATTTCCATGGTGTTTTTGTTTAGGGATTTGTGCCGGCATCGTCATCTGACGAGTTGCTGACAATACCGCATTGACATATTGCTAATTTATAAATTTATGTTAATTGCATGCTTTGTCGTGAGAAAGTTGACAAAGCTGTGTAAATTTATGCTGTGAAATTGTTATTTGGTTACTGAATGTCGTTAAACGAACCAAAAATGAAGTGTTTCAATGAATCTGCATTTTCAAACAAATAAGTTAAAGTTATTGGAATAAATAATTAATATTGCTTGGTATTCAAATGGGTTTTTTTTTTTAATTTATTACTAACTCACATCTGCCGGAGATACGGCCCTAATGAAATAAGGCAACAAAAGAGAAGCTGATATGAGGCCTCAAAATTGGGGTGTTATTTCATAATGAAATAATACCCTAATTTAAAATATGAAAAAGAATCCTCAAAAAAAAATTAAATGTGGCCCAATTTTGGGGTGTTATTTTAAAATTATATATCATCCCAATTTCAACAAATAAGAACATTGCAGTCGGATGCACCCGACTGTGATATACTCTTTTTTCCGCCTCTTTGCAGAATTTTTTTATCCAATCTATTTAATAGGGCAATAGAATTTAATCTGCAAAATTTGGTGATTCTAGCTAAAGTGGAGTGGGAGATACAAACTTATTTTTGGGGCGGGGGTGATCAATCAAGGATGTGAGAAGTAGCCCTTGTGCTAAATTTGGTTACCCTAGCTATAAAATTGTGGGAGATATAGGTTTTTTGCGGTTTGTGGGGGAAGGGGAAGGGGTGGGGGGGGGGAGATCTTGACACCCTGTCTGCCTATGGTATATACCAACATGTACTCCAAGTTTGGTTGCTCAAGCTTCAAAATTGTGGAAAAAACATGCGTTCATACGGACAGACGGACATTTCACACACCCAATATACTCTTTTTTTTTTTTTTTTCAAAAAAATTCAAAATAAAGAGTATAAAAAGGAAATGACACCCCAATCAAGGTGTTTTAATACACCTTGAGCCCAAAATTTTGCTGTTTTTACTCCCTGTTCCCATTAAAAATGGGATTTCGGATGCACCCCCCCGCACCCCCGCAATTCGCAAAAGACTCCCACAGCCACAATTTTAAAGATAAAGCTTTAATTTTTGGTACACATGTATGTTTAATCAATGTCTTTCGGATGTGTACATTTCAACACGATCGGATAAATAGCACCAAAGTTATGGAAAAACTTATTTCCCCTGTCTCAGCAGGCAGAAACAACAGTTTGACATGCACTGTGCAAGTTGAGTACGCTGCTTGCTTGTGTTGCCGCTGAACTGCTTGAAATGAAAGTTGGGAGCAGGGAGTCTCGTAGCCGGGCACACTCGACTAGAGTATTCTTACTTGTTTTTTTTTTATATTTTAAATTTGGATTTTTGGAGTTTAGTTTATGTTTGTGGTCTCCGTATTTATGTTTTACTAATCACTTATTGTGAGTTAGTTATAAAATATATACTTATGTATCATTATTTAATCGATAAAAATCAATCAATTGCCATTCAGAGTACTTTAATTGCCATCGATTGATATTTTACTTGAAAATGATTTGCGCTTTTTAATACACGCTGAAATCAGTTTGAATTGATTTGCTTAAATGCTTAAATAAAAAAAAAAAAACAAAAAAATAAAATAGATGCAACACATCGCAACGTCCAAGTGGCACCTGCTTCAAGTGCGAACACGCTTGACAGTGTTGCATATTTAAAGGCGTCTAAGTGCTGGCAAAAAGTGCAGAACGCAATTTCTGACACATCATGCATGCTGTTTTGGGTTGCCTGATTGTTTTGAGTGTTGGCGTCAACAACAACATATGCACACACATGCAAATTCACATGCACACACATGAGCAGCAACTTGAACTGGGTACATTGATTGTGTCTGGCTGACAGCAGGCAAGCCCACAGCCACGCCCATTTTAACAATGCCGATGACATTCGAGGGGCCCAGACAACGACAACGACAACGACAACGAGGAGTACAACTTGCTAATGCCTAAAAATTTGTAGGGCCCTTGGACTTGGATGCCACTCGACAGTCGACGTCTGCGTCGGCGTCGGCGTCGTGCAGTTTAAGCTGCTGCAGGACCCTCGTTTATGGACCAGCAAATAGTCAAACAATAGCAGTTTGGGATCGGCATTCAATTGACTGAAAATCACTGCAGTTTTGAACCTTCAAATATTGACTAGTCTGCATATTGATTGGGTTTTGTTTTGTGAGTTAACGTTGCCTGGATTTAAAGGATAATAAAACGGCTGAACAAGTGCTTACTGCTGCTTACTCCTGATGCTCAGGCAGTCAACAGTCAACTTCCAACTGCGAACTGCTAACGACAAGCAACAAACAAGAACCAACAGCCAAAAGCCAGCAACATGTCAGCGACACCTACATCATCAACTTGTTGACACTTCAACAGCTGCTCCTGGCTTACACCGCGGCTACGTGATATGAGCCAGAGAGACAGAGAGAGAGTAGAGCGGAGAGCAGAGCTCTTCTGGTATTTTATGGCTGTGCAAAATATTTTATGTTACGCGTTGACGTTGTTTGACATTGTGAAGATTGCTTTTAATTAAAATACACTGTGCAACAAAAAAAAAAAAACGAAGCAAAAATCAACGCATATCTAAATAGAGCAACGACAGCAGGAGAAGGCAGCCAATTCGAAACTTTAGATTGCATAACTTTACGTAAACAGCTTAGGTATTAAAATATATCAGTTATGGTTAAAGTTCGATTCAAAATCAAGCAGAACTCTTAGAAAACGTTTTTTACTTCAATGCCAATCAACTTGCTTCAAATTGAAATCAACAGCAACTAGTTTTGCATCTGTTAACTGATTTCATTTCATTTCGAAAAGAACTCAATTAGATTGAGTTGCAGCCAACTGTAATTAACTTAATGTCCTTTAACTGACATTTTCTCAATCAAATTTGCTAATGTGATATCGTCTACATTTCAAACTCAATGTTAATATGTGATGGTGTTTAGCTGTCTGCGTCATTCAACGGGCTGACTTCCATAAATTCACACTTTTGCAGTCTCTTTGAATAGAATTGATGTGTTGCTTAAACAGGATATATCATAGTTTGATAGATGTACTTTTAAGCTAATTAGCTAAGGAAAGTCATGTTTAAAAATATTCTTTAGCGTGTATTTTTAGATACTTTCTTGCAGAGTTGCAATAGAATGATTCTCTCCTTATTTTTAATACCCAAAGTATCATTCTTTTACTATAGATAAAGAATCGACTGGAAATTTGATTTAATGTACTTTATTATAAAGTGTTTCTGTTCCTTTCGTTAAACGCACGTCGCAAAGAGCAAAGAGCTGAGGGCGTCAGTGAAATTCTAGAGAGTTCACTGAAGAAGAAACACGGTTGCTTGGAAACTGTGCAATTCCAAATTGGCCTCAAGAACTTCGATCCCCAAAAGGACAAGCGTTTCTCCGACACCCTCAAGTTGACGCACATACCTCGTCCCAAGATAAAGGTGTGCATCCTTGACAACCAGCAGCATTGCGATGAAGCCAAGGCCAACGGTGTTGAGTTCATGGATGCTGAAGCTCTTAAGAAGCTGAACATGAACAAGAAGCTGGTTATGAAATTGACCAAGTCCTATGACGTCTCTGATCAAGCTGATTCCACATCTGTTGGATACCGGTCTAAGCAAGCCTAGCAAGTTCCGTGATCTGTTGTCCCACCAGAAGTCGATGACGGGCAAAATCGAGGAGGTCAAGTCCACCAACAAGTTCCAGATGAAGAAGGTTCTGTGAATGTCTGTTGCTGTTGGACACGTTGGCATGAAACAGGACGAGCTCTTCCAAAACGTCAGCTTGTCTATCAATTCCTTGATCTCCCAGCTCAAGAAGAACTGGCAGAACGTGCGCTCCCTGCACATCAAGTCTTCGATGTGTCCACCCCAGCGTCTGTACTAAATTATATACTATTTTGCTCTTAACATTTATATAAATAAAATATACATTTCATAACGGCCTACTTTATGAGAATTACAAATTGTAATGTTTAATTCTTAGTTAATTCAATTTCATAAGAAAAAGAATGATTCCCGAAATACCAAATTCTCCAAGAATGAGTTCTACTTATATGAAACCAATTCTTTATCACAAGGAAAAAAATGATTCCCGAAACACGTAATTCTCGGAGAATTACTTCTATTTCAATTCAATTCGTAATCATAAGCAAAAACATGATTCACCAATCTTAAATTCTTTAGGAATTAAATAAAAGATTAATTCAATCGATTATATATAAAATAAATTCAGTCACATTTTAATTCATTTTATTTTTTATGTCTAACTGAATTTATTCAATTTTGCCAATTCATCGCCTGAATGATTCGCAGAATCATTCACAAAAAGTATCATTCTCTACAGCTCTGCTTTCGTGTGTGTACTTTTCAAAGGATAAATGATTTTTGTTGCTTTATCGCAATGCAAAGGAATATTCAAATCAAACAATTCTATATAAATAATATAAATTTTATTTTATTGTATTTTCCTAGGCCTCTGCATAATCTTCTATATGTGTATACTTCTCGTCTTCTTTTACCAGAAGCATCGCAGCTCTCATCACCTTTCTCAGCCCTTGGAACGTTCAGTTTTATGTATAGCTGCTCGGTAATACCATATATATATCTGATACATTTGGATATTCAGGCAGTCAATGCAGTATGGGCTAAGGGAATCCTTGTGGCAGGTGATAGCTTCGCCCAGGAGCAAGTGAATGAAGACAGACGCAGCTTAGTAGAATACTTTGTGTTTTTGCATTGAACCCAATTTTCAAATGATAAATTTCTAGAGTTTTATTGCAAATCCAAACAAATTCTCAACATTTTTAAATATTTGTAAAGCTGTTATCCTATCAACTCATCAATAATAAACTGCTTATTCAATTTTCAGCTTTTTATAGCAAATCCAAATCATTTGTAAACCATAAACGCACAAACTGTGAACATTTTTCTATATTTATAAAGCTGTTTTAATACATTTGTGTGACAACTTTTATTAGCTTAGACTTAGTTGAACAAAAATGGTTATAATTTGGGTTAGAATTAGGCAGATTGAATAGAAAATATATAAATACTTGAGCATCTGGCTACGCTTGTTATACTTTAAATAGATTCTGATATTGAATATGCTATCATAAGCTACTTATGTTAACTGCAGTATTTGATTTCTTTGCCAATTGCCAATCAATCCCAATTCAACGATTACCATGCAATTGAGAACTAGCCAGAGAATAGACGCCAATGCCAAATCCGCTTAGCAACCCTATAATTAATCCTCATTCTGTGTGGGTGTCAGATCGACAAGTATGTATACTCATATATCCAAGCTCACAAGCCAGAAACAGACGTCATCGAGGGTCCACATTAGGCATCGCATTTGCTTTTTAGCTCTGCTTTTCATTGCATAATCTTTAAAGCTTTGTCGACGACAGATGACGGACGACGTTGAAATAGATAATATATTTACATATACATATATGTATGTATGTATGTATAAATCAATTGTTGTAAATCAGTCAAAATCTTGTCCCGCAATTCAAAGTTCAGTTTTTGCTATGACTTCGTTGACGCCATTTCATCTTTATTTGAAAATTGATTTCTTTACACATTCAAAAACTCTAAAAGGGAGTAGATGAACAAATAAAACAACAAAAATTGTCATTTTGTTAATCGATTATTTCATAATTATTTCCATATCTACAAAATAGTATCAGTATATCATATAGACGCCATTGGAACATCGGCTCAAAAATGAAGTTCCTATTCAAACAAATTGCTCTTTTTGATTTATCTAAATTGCAATATGTTGACAAAAACCTTTTTTCATATTAGAAATTGATAAAGTTTAATTGCAATTAGACAAGCATAATTTATTATACAATTATTGATTTTGGAAACGATTAGCATGGAGATTATTTTGACAAAAGTAGACAATATAGCTGCTATTTAAAGTATATGTAGTTTTCTTAACTCAATTTCAGCTAAGAATAAGTTCATTTCGCATTTTGGGTTATTTCCGTTTCAAAGCCAATTTTGATGGATTATTTTAGGTGACTTGTTGGCGACAAACAAGTCTGTGGAGTTGAAAGGGGGCTGTTGTGTGTGTGTGTGTTAGCTGATTTAACATACACTATGTTTGCTATACTCATTGCTGTGATTCGTCTCAGGTCGTTTGTCTTTGCCCAGTTGATTGGCAATTATGCCGCTCTATAGTTTCACGATGAATACTTCATTCACAGAATGCGGAAAGCTGTTTATGAGCTTTGAATTTGCTTGTCAATGGGTACATTTTTTTATCGGTATCTGAGCAGGTATTAACGTTTGCCACTTATTTGCCTTCAAGTTATTTCAATTGGAACTTGGCACAGTTCCTGGTTGGATGGCATGCAAACTTTTACAACTTTAAAGCAAGTAAGGTAACTTTTTGTGCAAAACGTGGAGCGAAGAATCTTGACAGCATTTCCATTTCAATGCCTTGCTCTATAACGAAATCAACACCCATACACACCCACACACATACACATGCACATACACAAAATGTTCATGTGCTTGTGAGATTTTTGTGTAAATTGTCTGTGGAACTGCCGTCGAGTGATTTTGCCAGAGTTCCCGTCCCATTTTACCTATTCACGCTTCTCGCTGTGATTTGAGTATCCTGTTGGTCTTACACTATCACTTCCTCTTCTCTTTCTATCTGTCTCTCTCATTCTCTCTCTCTATCTCTGTCTCTCTCGCTCTTTTGGCATCCCCACACGTTGCTCATTTTGCTAGCTAAAAATGCATTTCCTGTCAAGTGTAAAAAGGAAATGATGTGATGCTCTTGAGCTTTAACGTGCAATCAATCATTGCCGCCGTACTCGTATCTCTGCTATTTTACAGTCTAGCACATAGCATATCCCAACACAAACGCTACCCAAACCCAACAAAAAGCACCCACCAACTACCACCCACCATCCACCACCCACCACCCACAGACCTTGAGCGAGCGTTTTTCTTCTTTTTTTTGCCATGTCCTTGCGCTGCACAGCTCTCTGCGCTTGTGGCGGAAAAGTCAACGAAAACGGGTTTATTAAGCCAGGCAAATAGTGCTTAAGTATTTGTCAAATGTCAAATGTCAAAGCGTGTCCTTTCCTCCTGTACTGCCTGATGAGTGTACTCACTTTGCACTCGTTAGATTCGTTGCATTTCCGTTACCGCAATTTCCGATTTACGATTTCCGCTTTTCACTATTGCTATTGAATTATAATGCCTAGCGGCTTGGCATTAATGCCAACTTCTTTTATGCTAGCTGTTTATAAACTAAAATCAAATAAATACTAACTATGCATATTCTTTCTTAACAATTGAAACTTTGTTGTAGTTCTATTGATTGGTCATATTTTGTCTATTTCTATTTATAGGATTATAACTGAACCCTTGGTTATAAGTATTGTTGAAACAATTGAGTTGAGTTAAGTTGATTCCATTTCATTATTTATGTCTTGGGTCAATGTAACCTTTCGCTTTTTTTGTGCAAAATTGCCAACTTGAATTCAAGTTCAAGCCTTCAACATTTTACTTTTACATATTTTTGCCACTGCCTCTGCCCTCTGTCTACGCATCTTGATGGGTCTGGGGACTACGTGTCTGGACATAGTAATTGCAGTTTTATACTCAAGCAAATAGAATGCGTCAACCTCCGAAGTTGGCTACAAAAGCCGACTTATAACAACTCCAAGCACTTCTAGTTTTTTGTTGAACTGAATGGAAAACGTTTGCCCTTTCAAAACATAAAAAAACATAAATATAAAAAAGATGCCTTGAACATTTTTTTGTAGGCATAGGCTTGAAATTGATTGAATTTATTTGTGTAGCGTTTAATTACATTGATTTCAACAACAAAATGAGTTGACAATTTTGTTTTTCCCAACGTTCATTTGCCGTTTTTTTTTGGGTCAAGCAACAAATCTTTTGTATTTAATGAAACCGATTTCCAATTAAAAATGGGATACATATAATGTTTCGTTGTAGTTAAGCCTTTCTGAAGGTAAAAAAAAGCGCTGCCCTTTGTATATTTATGGGATTCTAAGTAACTTTGAACTTTAACCATTACAAATTTGAACTTTAATCAAACTTTATAGAGTAATAACCTTGTGCTTATAAGTAGAGTATGTTTTGATAACAAATATTAAGTATACGTACTGTTTTGATACTTGTTAACGCACTTGTATACATTTACAGTATCTGTTGCGTTACATTTTGGTGTATTTAAAATATAGATACACAAAAGAAACACAGCTACAATTAACAAGTAGGTAAACAATTTCAATGTTGGCATTTGGGGCATGGACACAGCACTAAAATGGAACAAAGTCCCTTAAAAAAATAACTAAAACTGAAACAGAAACAAAAACTAAAACTAAAACTGAAACTGAAACTCATGCAGCAAATGAAGCAAACGCTGCTGACATACAAACATGCTGGCAAAAATAAAGTAAAGCAGCCAAAAGAGCCAAAAGGTGTTGACAAATCACCTAACACCTGAATAGAGCGAAGGGGGAAGCTGAAGAAAGGTGTAGGCTACGCAGTTCCTCAGAGCTTGACAACGGTTGACAACTCAAGCGTAGTAAAAATTGAATTTCAAGTGCAAAAAGAAACAAAAACAAAACTGATGTAATGTTGCGAGGATGGCGTTGTTTTGTGACTAAGTTGACAATTGCCGACTTAATTAAATAATAGTCAATAATCTTCGAATAGGCCTACAAGGAAGCGCCGTTAGCGTTGAACTTGAAAATTCATAGAAACAAAATACACATCAAATTGAAACCAAAACCGAAACCAAAAAACCAGTTTGCTTTGCAATTGTCAAAAAAAAAAACAAAAAATTGTCAACTGGTGTCTATGAGATACTTTTGTATCTTTTGTGTGTTGTGTTTTTTTGTTGTACTTACGTACTTATTACCGGTTTGGCACGTTGTCAACGTGTGGGTGCAACATACTGGACAAAACATACAGTGTGTGGCATGAGCTCTACTAATTCTAGACACACGCCCCGAACCATATAAAGTGACATGCACGCAGACCCAACCACATCATTAACCAAACGTCGCTCACATCGCCAAGTGACAACGGAGGACGACAACTGTATAAACGTGCCGTGCTATTTTGTGCTATCTTTATAAATTCACAAATTGTGTGTGCAAAACCAATCTTTTTTTTTTTTTGTTACAAAGTAACCAAGTTAATACAAAAAAAATGGCAAGACAAGTAAGTTGTGTGCTTCAGCTATAAAAAAAGATATATATATATATTTTTTTTTTTTACAATTTAAAGCCATAAATCTAACAACAAAATAACATAAAACGCTAAATAAATGTTAAGGAATAAACAATAAAACATAAACAAAAATAAACATCAATGTTTAAGAATTAATTTCGGATTGAAATCTTTAATTAATTCCTTCTGCGTGAAGGACCGATTTCGTACAAAAAAACGTTTTTTCATTATCTGAATACCAGAAACTTTAGTACAAATTGAGTTTCAAATTCTATTTTTTTTTTTTCGTTATGAGTTTTATTTTATTTAAAGAATTTTCTCCCAAGAGAAACCAGCAAAAGGTGTACTATTCCGAAAATAGAGCAAACAAAAAAACTGCTCGGCGATTTCCGGTGGCGGATGTTGACTTTTTTGCATAATTAATTAACAAAACTTAGTGGAAAGTTGTTCAATCGCATACAAATTGAGTCCTTTTATCATTAACAGTGCTGCATACTTTAACAGAGTTGTTTAACAGAGTTTTGGTGCTGCTACTGTAAACAACAATTCTACTACTCTGTTAACGTTTACATCACTGTTAAGGAGCGTTTTATTGTTTTTATATACCCTTGCAGAGGGTATTATAATTTTGTCACGGAATGTGTAACGCATTGAAGGAAAGGTTTCAGAAATAAAATTTGTATGTTCGTGATTAGCAACAACCGAGTCATGTCCGTCTGTCTGTCCGTCTGTTTATATGCTTTTTTCAAGATTTTGTTTTAAAGCTATCTTGATAAAACTTGGCACAGATGCTTCTTCTTATTGTAAGTAGTAAAAATTAGTTAAAGTAAGTTTTCAAAATGTTTTTACTCCCTGTTCCCATTAAAAATGGGAAAAAGGGAGTTATAAAGTACTGCAAATGCGTGTAACAGGCAGAAGGAGACATTTCCGACTATATACACTATATATATTCTTGATCAGGATCAACAGCCAAGACGAACTAGCCATGTCCGTCTGTCCGTCTGTCTGTCCGTCTGTCCGTATGAACACACAGATCTCGGAAACTATAAGAGCTAGAGACACCAAACTTGGCATGAAGGTTCACGTATACCATACGCAGATCAAGACAAAAGACTCCCACAGCCACAACCTAAAAGATAGAGCTTTGATTTTTGGTACACACATATGTTGCATCAATGTTGATCTGCTGTGAAAATTTCAACACGATCGGATAAATAGCACCAAAGTTACGGAAGAATCTATTACCCACGTCTCAGCTGGCAGAAACAACAGTTTGACAGGCACTTTACGAGTTAAGTGCCCTGCTTGCTTGAGTTGCCGCTGAACTGCTTGAAATGCAAAGTGGGAGCAGGGAGTCTCGTAGTCGTGCACACTCGACTAGAGCATTTTTACTTGTTTTTCTGTAAAGTTTAGCAAATGCATTCGAAACGCTTTTACTACATTTACAAAATTCTAATTTTGATTTCCAAATTAAAATTGAAAACTGTTCATGCAGCAGCTGACAATTTAAATGAAAATGAAGTTCTTGTCTCTTAAATCATGTATACTTCATTTCCAAACATTTTTCAGTTTTTGACTGCTTTTTCGTTGATGGCGCTTGCGGGATGGTGCATGGCCGGCTTTGCGGCAACATATTCCGGTTTCCATCCCGGCTATGCCACCTATCATCAGGCAGCACCAACCGTTTACCATGCGGCACCAGCTGCTGTCTACCAACAGGCGGCATCTCCACTTTATGCCAAGTCCTATGCACTGCCCGCACCCTTCGTAAAGGCCATTGCTCCAGTTGCGCCCGTTGTGAGAACTTATGCCGCACCCGCACTTGCACCCGCGCCCGCAGCGGTGGCCGTTGTAAAAACCACGCCTTTGGCACCACTGGTTAAGCAAGTGGAGCTGGAATCTGCACCCCGCTATGATTTCTCCTATGGTGTGCATGACTCTATCACTGGTGATATTAAAAGTCAAGTTGAGAGCCGTGACGGTGGCAATGTGGTGGGCTCCTACAGTGTGCTTGATGCTGATGGCTATAAGCGTACCGTTACCTACACAGCCGATGACATTAATGGCTTTAATGCGGTGGTGCAGCGTGAGCCTGTCGTGGCTGCCCGTGCCGCGGTTGTGGCGCCTGTTGCAGCTGCTCCCGTCGTTGCCGCTGTTGCCGCGCCCACTGCTCTGCCCGCGCCCATCTACTATCCACATGCACAGCAGCAACTGTTCCAGCCACAGCAGCAACTGTTCCAGCCACAACAGCAGCTGTTCCAGGCACAGCAGCAACTATTCCAGCCCCAGCAGCAACTGTTCCAGCCACAGCAACAATTGTTCCATCCACAGCAGCAACAGTTCCAGCATCAGCAGATTAATGCCGAGCAGGAAAGCGAAGTTGTAGAAGCACCGCAGCAACCCGATCAGGAGCCAACACCCGTTGACTACACGGATGCCCAACAGCAACAGCAGGATCAAAAGCAGCAGCAGGAGCAACAGCAGCAACAGGAGCAACAGCAGCAACAGCAGCAGCAGCAGCAGGAGCAACAGCAGCAACAGCAGCAACAGGAGCAGCTACAGCAGCAGCTTTACCCACAGGATCAACAGTTTCCACCCTATCCATCTGCATCACCAGCGCCAATCAACTCAGCCGATGATGATTCCGATTCCGATGTGGTTGAGGCACGCACCGCCCAGGAGTCCAGCACCACTACAGCTGCCCCAGCTGCTGTTAATGAGGAGAACAAGGACAAAAAGAAGGCTTAAATTCTGATCAATTGAACTTTCGAACATACTGTGTACAATTTATTGTTGAGATTAAAACTGTCTATATATTCAAAACAAGAATGAAGTGTTATCTTCGGCGTGCCGCAGATATATAGCCTTTGCATAGGAAAACTTATTTTTCAGCTGATTGTTCCTATGGCAGCTATAAGATATAGTGATCCGAATTTGATCAAATTTGGTCAACATGTGTACAAAGTAATTTAATTTAGATTTAATGAGTTTGGTCGAAATGTTTTGAAAAACACAGAAACAGACACACAAACACTTATTTTTCAACCAATCGTTCCTATGGCAGCTATAAGATATAGAAGTCTGATTTCGATGAAATTTTGTCATCATGCATAAACTGTCCTTAAACCTAGGTTTAGTGAGTTTGGTTGAGTTATCTTGAAAAACAACAAAGTTTTTCATACAAAAACTAATTTTTCAACCGATCTTTCCTATGGCAGGTATATGTTACAGAGGTCCGATCTGGCAAATTTCACTATAGGTACTAGCTGCAATAAGAAGAAGCATCTGGTCCGAATTCCATCAAGATAGCTCTAAGCCAAAGTCTTGAAAAACGCATATAAACAGACAGACGGACATACGGACAGACGGACATGACTCGGCTGTTGTTGCTAATCACAAATATACTAATTATTTTTTTTCCTTCCATGCGTTACACATTTCGTGCCACAATTATAATACCCTCTGCAAGGATATAAATATAAATGGATTTTATTTAGCGTTCATTTTAAACACGCTTGGACATTTTAGAGCAATCCATAAAACTGTACCCATCTCACGGATTTCCGAAAAACATTTTTTTGGGGCACATGATATTGTTAAGACCAAAAACTGTTCGAAGCCCGTATATGCTTTAATATTTATTTGAAAAAAAGTAGACTGAGCCAGTTTTTGAAATGTATTTTAGAATGGCTAACAATTGCATTTTCAATTTTATATCATGTCTTTCAAACTATTGCTTTAAATCCGAAACACTTTAAATTCTATTATTTGTACTATTTTCGAAAACAAGAAATTTAAATAAGTTCCATTGAATCATTGACCCGTGGGTCATCAACATTGTAAGCCAATTACATTCAAATTTCGCGCATTATATTTTATATAGTCGTGTGTGTCCGACTATGAGACACCCTGTACGCAAGTTTAATATCCACAAGCACATACACATTCCTTCTCATGTGAACACACCCATACAAATAGTTGCAACAAGCAGTGCACTACTTGCACTTTCAGCAGTTCAGCGATAGCCCCAAGCACTGCTTTGTTTTGGTTTTTTCAATGGTATCTGCGAAAACGCCGTTACACTATTTTTAGCATTATGTATATACCGAAATAAAAATAACTAGTTATCTTCAAGAAACTCAGCAATTGCATATCATAAGTTTGATCAAAATCGGTGGACTATATAATATTATTGTCATACGCTCATGCGTTCGAAAATTGAATTTTTGTAAAACAAAACTGTTTGCAAAAGTATATTTGTATCTTCGGCATGCCGAAAATAGCATTTTCTTATTGTTTACCAATTTTGTTGCTAAAGAGAATGATAAAAAGTGCTTTCAAAACAGTTATAAAGATATGGTCTTCTTTAAAAGAAAAATCATACAAATGACTCAAAAGTAATTTGCAGATTCCGCCCATGTGGATGGTAAATCTCATAGTCAGTTTCACAGAACAGGCATAAAAATGTCTTTAAAGTGATTTGCAGATTCCGCTCATGTGGATGGTAAGTGTCTGGGCTGCAGTCGTGTGGATTGTATTTCAGTTGTCGAGCGTACGCATATTATTTGTCAGCTGAACGTTTAATAACCATGATTATATTGTTAATAAGCAGAGCAATAATTTTTAATTGATAGAGTAATGTTTTATTTGTGTGTTGCATATGATTTGCGGATATAATAAACTACAGTAAATTCAACATTAAAACAAGCGCCATCTACCGCCTGATCGCACCGCGTTGCCAACTGATATACAAAAAAATGTACTTTAGATCAGCTGATCAGTGCCATTTTGAGTCTTATGCCATTTTATATAAAGAATATACCGGTTTTTATGTTTGGAGAGCTATGGAATTATCAAAAAATAAATCAATTTCATTATCATTTATTTAACATAACTTGTAAGCTTTGTCTTATATTTATTTATATGATTTGATTAGCACAGTTTTTCAGCGTCTGTAACAGCGTTTTAATAATTAAAATGCGATATCGATATTGCTAAATGAGAATATCGATACAATTAAAGCAAGCCAAGCAAACGCAAGCGTCTTGTTCAAATCAAACGGAACTTTTTGAGCTCAAAGCAGGCATTGAATTCGAGTTGATTTTGAATTGCTCTACGACACAGTTATTAAATTCCACAGTTTTATTTCGGTTTTAAACGTGTTAACACCACCCTAAATTTTGGTAGTGTTTTAAATTTTTTTTATTTTTATTCAGAGTGTTCGAATTATTTAGTGAAATTATTTAAAAAAAAAAAAGTAAAAAATTTTGGGCACACATACATTGAACCTATTTTGAATATACAGCTAAAGCCACAAATAAAGGTGAGTTTTTGTGTAATAAGAAATCAGGCGATTGGCAAATGGCGGTCCGGTCTTCTCCGTTTTGATCTTGGTCTCGCTCTCGTTTTCGCTTTCGGTCTCGTCTCTACTCTTGAACAGTTAAACGCAGCCGCAGCTGTTGCTTTGTTGTTCTTGTTGCTGTTGCTGCACGTTTGGCCTTGTTGAGCCGGCTTCGGCTTCGCTGCGCGCAAAACGTAGACCAAAAAGGAAAAAGAGCACAAAAGAAATGCCAAAAGTCTGCACACAAACGCACATTTTGAACGTGCGTTGCTGTGTTTGTGTGAGTTTGTGTGTATGTGAGGCAATCGAAGCAGCCCTTGACCTCAGTCGCAGTCTCAGTCGAAGTCTCAGTCTCAGTCTCAGTCTTCTCATTATTACACTTCACATTTTTCTAACAGGCTCTGGGCACAAATTTTTATTTACAGCTGTATCCTACTTGTTATCGCTGCAGAAACTAACCATATTTACATTTATTAAGAAGAAACAACACTTTTTTGAATATGAACAAAACGGATGCCAGCAACCGCCAGGGCCACTACAAGGCCAACACAATTAATACACAGGTAAGCGCGCAATTTCAAACTGCATTCAGACATAACCTCACTTATTTGGCTGGGCGTCTCGGGGGGCTGTTCGATCGGTTTTAGGACTCGCGCATGCGTCGCCATGAGGTTACAATCGAGCTGCGCAAATCTAAGAAGGAGGATCAGATGTTCAAGCGTAGGAACATCAATGATGAAGATCTGACCTCGCCACTGAAGGAGCTGAATGGCCAGTCGCCGGTGCAACTGTCGGTCGATGAGATTGTGGCGGCCATGAACAGTGAGGATCCAGAGCGTCAATTTATGGGGATGCAGCAGGCGCGCAAGATGCTTAGTCGCGAGCGTAATCCACCGATTGATTTAATGATTGGACATGGCATTGTGCCCATATGCATAAGATTCCTCCAGAATACTAGCAAGTAAGTAGACAATTAATTTTGCACAGTGCGAGTCCTCACAGATTCTAAAATCAAAATCTAAATCTCTTTGTTGTGGTCATCATCAGCACTTTGCTGCAGTTTGAGGCTGCATGGGCTCTGACCAACATTGCTTCGGGCACATCGGAACAAACGCGTTGCGTAATCGAGCAGGATGGTGTGCCACACTTTATAGCGCTGCTTCAGTCAAAGTCTATCAACCTGGCCGAGCAGGCCGTGTGGGCACTGGGCAATATTGCTGGGGATGGGGCTGCGGCACGTGACATTGTTATACAGCACAATGTCATCGATGGCATACTGCGTCTGATCAACAATGATACGCCTCTGTCCTTTCTGCGTAACATTGTTTGGCTCATGTCGAATTTATGCCGCAACAAGGATCCATCGCCACCCTTTGAGCAGGTAAAGCGCCTGTTGCCCGTGCTGTCACAATTGCTGGTCAGTCACGACATTCAAGTGCTGGCTGATGCCTGCTGGGCGCTTTCCTACGTTACGGATGACGACAACAATAAAATTCAAGCGGTAGTCGATACGGATGCTGTGCCACGTCTGGTGAATCTCCTGCAAACGGATGAGCCAAGCATAATTGTGCCGGCATTGCGTAGCGTTGGCAATATTGTCACCGGAACGGATCTGCAGGTTAGTTTATTTAATATTTGTTTAACATTCGTTCATTCTATAACAACAAACGGTTGTCTGCTATTGATTTTTACAATTTAAACACAGTTTTAATTCTTAAAGCGCCCTTTACACGATGCAAGACTTACATGCAATTCGGTGCAAGTTTCTTGGTTTTTACATTTGCACTATTGAACAAATAAGTGGTGTAAGACGGTTCTGCACGGACTTTTGCATTGTCTTAAAGATGCTTTAATAGCAAACGGCAACAGACTCAAATATTTCACTTGGTCACACTATCTATACATTTGCTCCTCCTCTCTTTGCAGACCGATGTGGTAATTGCCGCTAATGGTTTGCCCAAGCTAGGCATGCTGTTGCAGCACTCGAAGGGCAATATTGTCAAGGAGGCTGCCTGGACTGTGAGCAACATTACGGCTGGCAATCAGAAACAGATACAGGCAGTCATTGACGCAGGCATCTTTCAGCAGATACGCCATGTTTTGGAGAAGGGCGATTTCAAGGCACAAAAGGAGGCCGCCTGGGCGGTGACCAATACAACCACCTCGGGCACACCCGAGCAAATTGTCGATCTTATTGAAAAGTATAAGATATTGAAGCCATTCATTGATTTACTCGACGCCAAGGATCCGCGCACCATTAAGGTTGTCCAGTCGGGTCTATCCAATCTGTTTGCACTCGCTGAGAAATTGGGTGGCACTGAGAATCTCTGCCTGATGGTCGAGGAGCTGGGTGGCCTTGATAAGCTGGAAGCATTACAGCAGCACGAAAACGAAGAAGTCTACAAGAAGGCCTATGCCATAATTGATACCTACTTCAACACTGGCGATGATGAGGCCGAAAAGGAGCTGGCGCCGCAGGAGGTTAATGGCGCACTGGAGTTCAATGCCACACAGCCAAAGGCTCCCGAGGGTGGCTATACCTTCTAAAAACACACGCAAATGAGCCATCACAATGCACACTCACACACACATTATTACATAACCCGCCTATTATCACTATGCACACTTATATTACTGAGCAACAACTGATCCAAGCCAAAACTCAAAAGCAACTCAAAACATAAAAAAAAAACTCAAAATGCATAAACGCATTTAATCATTGCACTAAGCATTTAATCAAATGCCGATGCAAATGGTTAAACCATAATTTGTAGTGCGTTTCCACATTGTACCACATTTGGCCATGAAAACGCATCTGAGGCGCATTTCTCTCAATGACTTACACAAACAAAGATATACCAAAACACCTGCACGGCTGCGCTGGCAGGTGTCTGGTCTGGCATTAAATTAAGGATGCGCTGATACCATTACAGAACACACACATTTTGAGATCACGACGCTGCCCGTTGCATTCGCATGGCCAAATGATGCGGTTTGAATGTACCTTTCGTTTTTTTTTTGTGAAACAACAAATTTTCGAATATTTATACTATATTTAGGATGTTAGTATTTATATAGAATGTATATGTAATGTCATACCCTACTATTCATACCACCAGTGTTTACTTTTCATGCCACCATTGTTTACATTTCATGCTACATCTTAAACGCCACTTAACAATTAGTCCTAATCCACCCCGCTGTATTCTGAATCAATAAAACAAAATAATGATAATAATAATGCATTGAAGTTTTTAACTGAAATTTGTGAGGGATGAGCATGATTCCCAATATAATAGCTAATGTTCCTTATCATTGTTAACAACAAAAATATAATATAATCAATCATGGAATAGTTATAAAAATTTTTATTTTTTTTTTAAATAAATATGGCTGATTACAAAAAAAACCTTGGCAAGGTAATCTTAATATTTCGGTTGATATAGCCTTTCAGATGGGTGTTTCTTACTTGTTTGCTCCAGTATTTGTCGAAATCGATCGAATCGGATAAGACAAGCTCTCGAACGTGCGAATAAATAAAAGTTGAGTTAAATGATTTTGATTTTTCAGATCAGATCAAGATGCGGCTGGAAACTGTATCAATGAAACCATACGGATCGGATCTCTATATCATATAGCCGCATATCGAATTGATCGAAAGAGAGGTACGCTAAATATCATAATTTAATTTCTGCAAAGGTTGACCAAATTTGATTAAGATCCGACAATTATCTATCTATATATATATATATATATGATGGCTGAAATTTTCACAGTAGCTTAGACCTATGCCGAAAGTGAGCACTAATCCCGGTTCTTGGAAAATTCGGTCGGGAAATGTGGAAAATTCGCGGATGAAACTTTTTTGTTTATTATCCGATCGTCTTCAAAGTCATTTTACAAAATCTATACAAAAAATTCATTAATAGCTGCATACCAATTTTTCGAAAATTTGCCGAAAAGTGGTTGGAAAACAGGCTTTTAACTTTTAATTTTGTGCGTGCGACAGAGATAGGAATATCAAGCGGTGTACTTTGCGCGCCTTCGATATTGCATTCTCGCTCTGTCACAAAAAGTGTTTCGTATATTTTTGCATACGTGTGTACGCATACACTTGCAAAATGAGCGCACACTCTCTCTAATTTTCTTTGCAATCTGAATTCGTTCGCATACAGTTCACATGTATTTAAACAAACATCAAAAGTGTCGTTTAAACGAAGTAAACGTTATTACGTTCACATATCGGATTTTAATGGCTAGAATCGGCTCTCTTGGCCTTACACTCTTAGTACAACTTTGGTTTGCTGCAAACATAAGAGAATGCTACGCATACGGCAGTTACACTCTTTTGCTTTAACGAGCGTGCTCTTGGTGGCTGCAACGAAATGCATGCAAAGCACAGCACCTAATATTCCTTTCTCTTTCGCACGCACAAAAGCAAACCAAAGTTGTGCTAAGCGAATGCTACAAAAAGCGCGTTCGCAAAAACAAAAGAGAGCATGATCGCGGCAGCGTACATGCATATTTTCGGAAAAAGAAAGCGTGTGTATGTCCCCCGATATGTATGCTGAGTATTAAATAAAAATGAGAGAAAAACGGGTGCAAAAAACTTACTGACGGGCTGGACGGGAAAGGATCTTAAAAAGTGGGGGCGGGCGGAATTGCTACTTGTTCCCCAAATAAGCAACGAGAAAAGATTTTAAAAAGCGCGGTTGGGCGGGATTTCAGCATGTCCCCCAAATAGGCACGCGCGACGGGCGGGACGGGATCGAATTTTTTTCCCGTTTGCATTTCTACTTCAAACTGAGATTTCAAGGTCTGTCAAAAAAATCGTTGGGCGTGTGAGTCGGAGAGGGGAAAATTTAGTATATTATAAAGTCGAGCCTCTATATGCGTTTAGAGAAAAATTTGGAAATTAAGAAATACAAAACTGTGCTAAATATTATAATTTACAATTTATTGAAATATAACAGCATATCGTACAGCTACTTTAAATATTAGTATACTTGAGACAATTATTGTTTGTTTTTATTATCTTTCCAAACGAAAATGTTTCAATATTCCTAGAGCTTTAAAGCGAACATCTATTTTGTTCAAATTAGTCTCTTAATTGAAATTTAAAGTGCTATACAGCGCACTTGTGCTCATTCCAACTAGAGTTGCAAATCGGTATAAAGATGTTTTCCTTCTCGATTCCGACCGTTTCGCCCTCCCGAAATCTCTATAACCTGAACAATTGAGTAAAATGAATTACTTTTACTAAATACTTACTTTTGATGCATGTTTCGAAAACCACGCGATCGCATTTACGCCCCGACCCCTTCTCTAATTTCAACCAATATTCCATTTCAAAGTTTGGAGCTTTGAAAGAATTCGATTTGGAGGATATCGACTGCACTGACCAAACAGTTACATACTGACAAGATTATAGCTAAGATCAAATAACTTTCAATAACATTAAGATTATTAGTTTTATGTTTTACTTTTTACTATAGTCGTATGTAAGTAGCATCTTTACTTTAGTTGCTATAAATTTAGTTACGAAAGGAAGGAATATATACGAGTACGTCACAAGCATCAGATTAAATGCTATATTTACTGTTAAGCAACACACAGTATTATACAATGTTATAAGTATAACGACCTCAATGCGTCAGATTAGATAAGCCGATTAAACAATAGAACTATGAAAACAAAGAAAAAGCTGCATGACTCAATTAAATCAAGCGTCGCATCGCTACGCCAGCATCGTGCAACATCCCAATCAGCGACAGTTTTAGTGGTTTAGCGGCAAATACACACAACATAGGAATAGCAATAGCTATATGGCAATGGGTATAGTTATAGTCGAAGAGGCGGACAGCTGCCCAATAGATCCGAGAGCAGACAAAATCCCGGGGGCAGTTCGTCTTTGGCGTCGTTAGCGTCTGTTTGAATTGGAAAACAACCGCGCAGAGAAATTATAAAAATAGATATAATTTTTAGCGTCGAAAAAAAAAGAAAAAGCGTTGTTGCAGAAAATTTCAAACTCATTCCAGAGCTTTTTAGACTCTGCATTTGCCCATCGTGTTGTCGTTGTCCAAATGTCGTCATCAATGAACAGAGCCAGAGCAATTTAATTAGCTTCTTTCTTTTCTTATATATGTACGAGAGTATATTTTGTTTTTTGTTTTTTTTTTTTTGTATTTTGTTGCTCTGAGTTTTAGTTGAATTCTGTGCGAAGCTGCGTGCGGGCGTGAATTATATTTGCCAAGCGTTTTATATAATTTTGTTGTTGTTTTGTATTTTTTTGTTTCGTATTTTATTTGAATATACTTTGTGTGCACTGGCAAAGTGGGCAGGAAATTTAATAGGTATATACATAAACATTACGTATAGTTTTTTATAAAAAGGAAGTGAACTGTAATTTAAAATGGCATTATTTAAAAGCTAGTGGAAAGTTAATGAAAACATAAAACAAATACATAGTAATTATAATAATAATAAAAAAAAATTAACTTGAAAAGTGTGCATTAAATAAGAAAAATGGCTTGAATTCTGCAAAGTTTATAGTTAAAAATATAACTATACATTTATAATACACAGCATAAACATATATGTACATACTATTCATATACATACATATATCAAAATTGTGTACAGTGAAAATCTCTGGCACATGTTGCTCTTAATACCCATTCGAGATTATTATTGCTGATGATGATGATGATAATAATGATGATCACTATGAAAATGATTCTGTGACCTCATGCTTAGCCATTGAAAAATCTAGTGAGCATTTTACCATCTGCCACTTGGCCTAGCTTCAGTTCTTCTACACATGCTCTATATTTTGCAAAATATATATGTATGCAACAAAATATATATATATATATTCAGTAAAAAAAATGAACATTTTGTGTTAGACCGACAAAAGAAAACAAAAACAATTTTTGACAAATTCATGATGTAATTAATTTCCTAAAGAAAACACAAAAATTGGCACACCAAGAATAAACAATAAACATTTAAGAGTACCCTGAGTAGCGCTACTTATAAAGCCAACCAATTTAACAGCTGGCACAAGCAGCGACATTTTCAAGAACACTGCGTCTATACCCTGTACAATTGCATAGAAAACAAAATGGGAAACATTTCTTAAGAAATTGGTAGACTTACATATGTATGTTATGTTTAGTAATCGCAATTCTTGTTTTTTCATGCATTTCTTTATCGCATCGTCTGAATACGCATTTTGAACAGACATAAAAACGTTTCTATGCGGTGCATGAAACCATGCAAGATTTGCTAAACGTCAAATTTTAAGAATTGTTGAATTACAGTTTCAAATAGGAAATCATAATAGTTGTAAGAGGCTACTTTCCAATTGCTTGTGGACTGTTTTGAAGATAGAACTTGCAACACATGTACATGTAGCACATCAAATTGGATTGAATCTATTATTATTATAAATGGGGACAGTGTACCGCGACCTAATAGATCTATTGTAGCCCCTTCTGGGCCTAAAGCTCCGCCATCAAACCAACTTCCTGAACGAAGTCGTGTTGGGTTAAGACTTCTGATCTCATGTGTTCTTAGGTTATGTTTCCCTAGAGTTATACTTCCTCTTCTGGCAAGTGCTGGACAGTCTGCCAGAATGTGGGTTGAGATTGAATCTAACTTAAAATGAACTTATTTGTGTTTTTGATATCAATTATTGAATTAAAGCATATGCGCTTCGGCTTAATAGAGTATTTTGTAGTCTAGTTGTCTGACTTAAAGCCTTTTCATTTGTTTTCTATATATGGTGGATGCACAGCAAACGCACAGCCCATAGAAATTGTGCGGCAATATAACGTCGAATAGCATCCGCAACAACAACGACGAAAGAAATTCGCGAGAGATTAAAAGTTTCCGAAAATATATGTAAAAGTATGTACTCGTAGTTTGTATAGTCGAGCAATGTCAAAAAGTTTTTCCGTTTTGATTTTCTTTTTTTTTTTTCTTTTTTTTTTTGGCTAACCGAGAACAGTGTCAAGTTTTTGTGTTTGCTGGCAATTGTCTGGGCCCATTGTTTAACACTTTGTTATTTTTTAGTGAATCCCTTTTGTTATACCCTGTATCCATTAAAAACAAGGGTAAATAGATACATTCAACTGTGCAAATGTAAATAATTAATACAATAGTATACAATGTCTGTCTGTCTCTAAGAACGTGTTTATCTCAAGTTCTACATTAGCTAGGTATGTCAAATTTGGCATTTAGTTTCTTAAATATTAATATTAATTAATTATATATTGAATACTTTATTATAAGCTCTGTATACAAGTAAATCGCTTTTGCTTTTACTTAAAAAAAAACAGGGTATTTTTCGGTCGGGCACTTTTGATTTGAGCTCTTATTTGATTTCATTTGTTTTTGCCTAGTGAAACGGAAGAAATTCAATTTCAATGTTTATTAGAAAACGCCGTTTTGAGGCCATGGCCAAAGTTTTTGGCCATTGAAAATATATTTTAATTGAAATTAAGGCATTTGATGCCTTTGAAACTTAAGTAAACAATAAGAAAATTGCTAAATGAGCGAACATATAGAAATAGTTCTTAACTATTGCACTTTTATAATGCCTATATATAAGTAGAAGTGTATTCTTAGTACAGTGTTTGTGATATAGAAACAAACACATGTCCACGTTAAGAACTTTAAAATTTATCTATACGTTGTAAAATAAGTACATAATAATTTTCATTGGAAACATAAATTAGACACATGTGTTTCGCATTATGATAGAGGACCATAAAAACATCAGAAAAATTAAAACAATCCTCTCGTATATGTTGAAAATATCGTAAATCTTTTGAATTGATGTATACATCTGATCTTTTTTTATACTTTAACTTACTTATACCGGATTTGATCCGAGCAGTTATCATATTGAAATAGCCGTTCCAGACATAGTATTGAAACTAGAACCATATATGTGGTTTTGAGTAATCCTAACAGAAATATTTAAATTATTTCCAACACATGGTTCAATTGTTTAATTCGAACTAGCCATGTCTGTCCGTTTCTATATGTATTTCCCAGTACTTTGTTTTAGAGTTATCTCTATGAAAATTGACCCAGATGATTCTCTTTTTTCGCAATCGACCAAATCGGTCCACTATAATATAGCTGCCATAGGCACAATCGGTTGAAAAATAAGTTTTTGCATGAAAAACATTTTTGTTTCTCAAGTCATATTTACCAAACTTATCTATTCTGTGTTTTGGTGTGTAATTGACATTCTGATTAAAATATATTTAAATCGGTCGACTATATCTTATAGCTGCCATCGGAACAAGCAGCATTTTTGGTTTGTGCAAATATTTCAATCAAAATTGCTATTTTTTATGATCCAAGACTAAGTATTTTCCAAATCGGGGGACTATATCTAATTTTTTCATAGGAACATTCGGTGAGAAATTATGTTTTTATATGCAAAACTTTTCTGCAAGGCTATATATCTGTTCCTTTTTTTATTTGTTTTTTATAAACCTTTTTCCTGTTGGATTAATCTAGTTGAACATTTTGCAGATTGCCATTATAAAAGCCTGCAGTTGTGCCAGAATGAGTGCGCCGAATGCCACAGCACCTGGCATGCCGAATGAAATCAATCTTGGAGCTGAAATTTTTCACAGCATTGCATCCACAGCCGCAGATCAGAATGTAATTATCTCGCCACTGCTGCTTGAGGCGACACTAGCGCTGTTGTACCTGGGCTCCGATGGTGCCACAGCTGAGGAATTGCAAAGGCTATTAAAGCTTAAGCAGCGCTTTGCCAGCAATGCCAAAATGGCCAACTTTTATGCCGCCGAACTAACTGCAGCAATTAGCGATCCGGATACACGCATCCAGCTCCAGAATCGACTACTTGTACAGCCAGGAGCTGGCGCAAGTATTGCAGATGACTTTCAAAAGATTGCACAAACATATTTTCATGCGACGGCCGAGTGCCTCGATTTGCAGCAGTCCGAGAAACTCAGCCGCTACATTAGCGATAGCATTTTGGGCAGCATTGGCGGTGGCAAATGGGAGCAGCAGCTCCAGTTGAGTGGCAGCCAAACAGCGCAGCTGCTGCTGCTGCTTGGGGCACGGCTGCACAGCAAATGGTTTTTACCATTTAGTGGCTACCGCACGGGTCTCTACGAGTTCCACAGCAATGCTTCAGCTGCCCCCAAGTCAGTGGCCATGCTCTTCGATGATGATATGTTTGTGAAGTACGCGGAGCTGCGTGAGCTCAATGCACGCGCCATTGAATTACCGTATGAGCATGCCGACGAACTGTCCATGCTGCTAATCCTGCCCAATCAGCGTGATGCCTTGGCGCTGGCAGAGCTGGAAAGTCAGTTGCGTGCTTTGGATCTGGGTGCACTGCAGCAGCGCATGCAAATGGAGAGTGTTCAGGTGCTGGTGCCAAAGATATGCATTGATTTTGAATGCAGTTTGCGTCAGGCGTTGAAGCAGGTGTGTAAATACTTACTTGTTGCTCACTTCAAAAATAACTAAACACATTTATCATTTATAGTTGGGCTTTACGGAAATCTTTGGTTCCACTGCCAACTTCAAGCATTTGCATTCATCCGCCAATCTGCCCATTGTCGACGTTCTTCACAAGCTGCGTATTGACTTAAACGAATCGGGCTCTGGCTCCGAGTTGCCCCAGCCGTCGGCAGGTGAGTTAATAAACTAATGTCTATATACTCTATTTATATAACGTATAGAACTTGCTTCATTTGCAGGCTATAAACCGATTGTGATTAGCAATTCCTCACGTCAAAAGTTCTTTCGTGCGGATCATCCATTTTTCTTTGCCATACGCAGCGAGAATGTGACCCATTTTATGGGGCATGTGGTTAGTTTGTAGGTTACTCGGGTCCGTTAATAATATTTTGTATACAACCAAACTGATAATAATAAATTAAATATGTTTTTATTTTTGTTTTGTATAAATGCATCAATTTGATTATCAATTGAATAAATAATATTTGATTGAAGATTTTTTATAACAAGAGTCTTGAGTTTATTCAAAGATATATGTGTATGTATAATTTGATTTGCTACAGAAATAGTTCCGTTATGTTCTGTAGTTTTACAATTATTGTATTTGTAGAGTTTTCTTTTGTTATCAGTTTACATAATAGTTATTTAATTTGCATTAATATCTAGAAAAGATTAAATGGAATCAAAAACTTAAGCACATACTATTTATAATGTGCTTGCATTGAATTAACCTAACATTTATTTATTAAGTTCGTTTTATGTTTGTTTTTATGTTATTTATGTATTTGTAAAACTAGCAAAAAAATTGTCTTAGTTTTAAATTCTTTCATTTTGTTAAGATGAGTTGAATTTTGATTTTCAGTTTAAATGATACTTTCGTTTTTTTTTTTTGTTATTATTATTATTATTATTATTATTTTTTATGTATTTGTAAAACTAGCAAAAAAAATTGTCTTAAGTTTAAATTCTTTCATTTTGTTGAACAAGAATTGAATTTGTATTTGCAGTTGAAATGATGTTTAAAATCACTTTACAGAGTTTGCTATATTTTCGTTTATATGATATCAAAATCGAAAACTTTCAAACATAATTTTAACGTTTTTACAGTATGAGAAAGAAATAAGAAAAATTAAAACTTTGCACAACAACTCAAATAGCTATATAAGTACTAAATAAGTTAATTATTTTATTTTAAATATTAATAGTTATTTACATGATTATAATTAGTTTCTTGCAGACATATTTACAATTTTCTTGTATGCATCATAATTATGCTTATCATTAACTAGTGAATATCCTTTATAAATTCCCAGTGTTAGTCCCTATAAAACCATGAACCTAGGCTATTGCATATGAATAATTATGATTATAATCTGAGTACTCAATATTAACTAACAAGTAGTTTACTCAATTTTTGTTTAGTATGTAGTTTAAACTAGATCAATTTGACTTACAACTTGCTGCTTTGTTGTGAATCATCGCATTTCTTGTGCACCACGGAAGGTGGTGGCGGTGGCGGTGGTGTTGCTGTATCCACATCTAGATTACCCCGATTCAGCAAATAATCCAGATCGTGTGTTATGCGATCCAGAGTTGCATTACCGCCAGAACCGCTGCTGGTGTCAACGCCAGCGCTCTGCGTGGACAGTGTCAGGGATACCGTTGTGGTGGCCGTGGTGCTCGTTGTGGATACAACTGCAGCAACCATGGTGGGCAGCAGCGGATCAAAGGTGGTGCGCGATGTTGGCTCCAGTATGGTAACACGCTTCTGTGTCTTTGGCGTGGGCAGCGTGGCACTGGAAATGCCGACAGCAGGACCGCTCAGTATGCCGCTGATGGTGGGTGGCGGCATCGTTGGCGCTGGCATGCGTAGCATTAGCGAACTGGGCACAAAGTCCACATACGGATTGTGCTGCAGCGGCACATAATGTGGCATGGCTGAGGGCAGCATGCCGCTGGTGTGTATGCCAATGATGCCATCTGCGTTTAGACGTTGCAAAGTGGCCTTATTAGTAATGCATGCAGCACTTTGGGTTTGCAGTTGCAACAAGCTGGTCAACTGCTGGTCAACTCACCTGGCGCCAGACCTTGCAGTATGTCCAGCGTCTCAACGCCTACAAACTCATCGCATGGCCCTCTCGCATAGTGGGTGGCCTGTGGATGCAGCATACGCCTGCCCAGGCTGCCCGTAAGACCACCCATTGTATAGGCATCATAGGCATAGCCCAAGGCAGTGGCTGCCTCTGCGTTGCCGCCACTGAGCAACGCACAGCAGCGTGTGGCTGGTGAGGCAGCCACCGTCAAAGGCAGCTGCTGATGGCCGCCCAGCAGCGTCTCTGAGGTGCTGACAACAGCAGCTTGGCATCGCGGCGCCGTCGAGATGATTGTCAACGGCAGCTGAGCTGTGCAGCCTGTGCTCGTTGCCGATGACAGTTCGAGTCCTTGCTTCTGTTGCAGCGGTGCAACGCCAGTGGATGTTGCTACAGCTGATGCAGCTGCAGCTGCTGCTGCTGCTGATGTTGCAATACATTCGCTCTCCTTCTCCTTGTCGTGATTGGTGTAGACTGCAACCGATGTGTAAAAGAATTAAAGCCATTATCCTTCACTGACCCCAATTGCAACTTATTTCACAGCGGCTACTTACAGCTCAGTGGACTATTGATGCTGGCCGTCGTCGTCGTGCAGTAGTTCTCCTCCAGACTGCTCTTGCTGGTATTAAATTTGGATTGCTTCAGTGAACTGCTCTGACTGCTGCCGTTGCTGCTCAGGAAGGGTGGTCCACGCAGTTGGCTTTCCGCCTTGATGACGAAACAGAAGAGTATGCCAAAGCCCTGGAAATCAAGTGTGTTTAATTTATACTCATTGTAAAGCAATATATATTTATTATTATTTAATTGTTAAACTTTGTTCACTTGAAGGTATATGTATGTAGTATATAGAAACATAAACTGACAAGATAAATAAATTATGTGTACGAAATATGACTCAACTTTAAAAATCCGTTAGGACGTGAACATCAAACAGCTTTTTACAAATTTAGGTATTATTTAAAAAGCTTATAATACAATGAAAAAGTATAATTTATTATATAGGCATTATAAAAGAATCCAGATCAGCGTAGTTGCTATGACAAGATTCAAGATGGAGAGGTATTTAATGCGAAATGAGACATAGTACAGAGTACAGATAAAACTAGCTAGGACACAATTTTACCCTATGGCATTGACCTGATTGACTGACTGACTGACTGATTTACAACTGTCGCACAGCCCACACCATGAGAACTAGAAGGCTGAATTTCACAGTAGTTTTATCTTATGCTGAAAGTGCGTACTAAGATCGGATTTGGGAAAATTTGGTAGGGAAATGTCGAAAAATGTGTGTACGCATACACTGAAAACCGAAAGACGAGCGCTTTGCTCATGCTTTGCACTCTTTATTCGATCGCATACATATATATTCACACAAAATATATTTTTGTGTTTACGCTCTGCGTAAACCAAACTGGGTGGAAAGTGGGTGGTAAATAGGGCGAAAGTTAACTTTTGTGCGATTTGATTGAAATTCATTTTCAAACATCTATATATTATACATGCAAATTCATTATAAGCTGCATACAAATTTTCCGAAAAATTCAACCAGCTGGGTGGATAGTGGGTGGTAAACGGGGCGAAAGTTGAGTTTTTGTGCGATTTGCTTCAAGCTCGCTTTAAAAGTTAGTTTCAAATTTTGGAAAATCCGCTCGAAGTTTCGGAACATGGTCGGTAAACTGTTGCATGCAACCTTTTTTTTCTCATAATTTTATATATTCGGGCGTGACGGGAAAGGATTTTAAAAAGGAAAAAGAAAGGATTTTCCCATTAAAAATATATTTTAGCAATTTTTATTGATGATGTCTCATGACTCAGTTAGATTGTATATTATTGAAATGTATTACATTTTTGATTATACTCTTCTGCAAAGGAACTTCGAAGACAGTTGTTCTATTTTCAACTGTTACCCTTCACAATCCAAGTACCCTCCCCATTTGCAACTACTGTTTAGAGTGGTCATCCAATTAAAATACCATTAAAAGTTACCGAAAGCGAAATAAATACTTGAAAACCCCCAACGACTCGAGCATTTATTATAAAGTCTATTTTGATTTTAGTTGTCATTTGTCATTTGCATTTGGTTCAGCACAGAGGACAACCCGTACTCAAAAATAATATCATAAACAGTAAGAATTATATTTAAATAGGATTATATTAGTTAAATGTGTGCTACTTATTTTCATAAGAAACCTTTTACTTAAATAACTTGACCTTTACATTAAAATAACTTATACAATTTGAATTCACAGCTTCAATCAATCAGTTCTGGTATTCAAATCGATTAAAATTAATCATAATGTCAACAATATTTGTGACCATCAACGATTTTATGAGCCTGCCTGTATTCTTCTACCGCAGCCTCGGTGTGGATCTCTTTGAATCAAAGAGCAGCAAAGCAATTTCGAGTCTATGGCTTTATGCAAAACTTATAATACATATGTTAAACATCAATTTTGTACTTGGATTGGAAATCACTTTTGTGTGCCTCGCCTTTAAGAACACTGAACACTTTGTTGAAGCCTGCATGGTAATGTGTTACATTTTCTTTGTCATTGTGGGCGAATGTAAGATATCCAGCATCTTGTGGCAGAAGTCCAAGTTGAAAGCGTTGATTTGCGAAATGGAGGCACTATTTCCATCTGCTGCCTTTGAGGAACAGCGTCAATATCAAGTGTACCGTTATCACCATAAATGCCGACTTTTTTCTAAGGGTTTCACTGGCCTTTATTTGCTGCTTCTCGTCACATACTGTTTGTATGCGTTTTTGCAGCTTATGATACAGAAGTGGATATGGCACTTGCCAAATGCCAAAATGGATATGCCCTTTACGCCAATATCTCCATGGCATGTGGACAAAGTATTGGGCTTCTCGCTCATGTACGCAGTGCAGGTCCTGGCAGGATACACCTCCACAGCAATTCATATATCTAGCGATATACTCGTTTATGCGCTGGTCATTCAGGTCGTTATGCACTTTGATTATTTGTCAAGAACGCTTAAAGAGTTACAGGTACAATCAGAACAAACGAATGATAGCTATGCCAAGGATCTTCAATTGCTGCAGAAATTGATTTCTTATCACAGCAAACTGCTTAGGTAAGTCAGCAAACATTTTAAAGTTTTCGCAATATTTTTCCGAATATATCTCTTTGTTATATTGCAGACTTACAGATGTAATGAATAATGTCATTGGTTTACCGATGCTTATCAACTTTCTGGCTTCATCACTTACGGTCTGTGGTGTGGGATTTCAGATGACCCTTAACCTGAGTCCTCAACAAACTTGCAAGCTGGGTGTCTTTTTGATTTCGGCAATTGTGGAGATCTTTCTCATATGCTATTTCAGTGATTTGCTAATTGTTGCCGTCAGTTGTTGTCTTATACGTATGTATGATTAAGTATTATTTTAATTTTTTGTGTGCTTTTACAGAGCAGCAACGTAGCCCAGGCTGTTTACGAAATGAATTGGATAGAGCTTGATCCCAGAATTAAAAAAATGCTGTTATTAATGGCCGTACGTTCACAGAAACCAGTGTCCCTTAAAGCCACTATCTTTTTAAATATTTCAATGCAGACTATGACTACGGTGAGCTTAGCAAACTGATATAGACTATCCAAAATATCTAATTGCGTTCTTATTTTACAGTTCTTGCAAATGACATACCGTTTCTTTTGTGTCATTCGAACGATGTATCAGTAAAATTTCGGTTAAGATGCTTGAAAATACGTTAACTGAATTTCATATTGAATAAGTAACTTGATGTGAAGAAAATGTTATATTGAAGGATCTCGAAATATATCGGATTTATGCAAAGAAAATTCTGTTTATCTTTTGAATAACCTCAACATGGACCTCGCGGCGACTAGAACTAACTCATAGATTTAAAAATATGTTACAAACATCCCATCAACATGCAATTAAAATCAATTCTATAATGCAAAATGTATTCTATATTAGGTATTAAGTATTAGGTCATTATTTGGGAATATCTGTAATAATATTGTTTTAATCGAAGTTATGCTCAAATTTATTAAACATATTTGGCTTGGATTAAAAACTCCTTGGGCTGTAGTTTGTTTAAAAAAATGCTCTGATTTAAATGCACTTGTAATTTGATCTTAAACTTATTTAAATACTGTAATATGCATTTAATTAAATAGAATGCAAATTTACTTAAATTGTGCGCTTTTACAGAGGGTCACTCTGTTCTTTATTATTTATAAGATAATTCGTTCGATTTTAACGATTCAAATACATCTTATTCAAGGACATCGATTCCAACGTCCTTCGTCAGCTGCAATTTTACACATACCCATTAAATTGCGTTCAAGTGATTTATTTTGTACACATTGTACAATAATGTGTGTCCTAACGAAAACTATAATTTGCCGAATGAATAATGTAATGAAACAAACCACAGTTTACTCTTTACTATTTTCTTGGTCATAGAAAATGATGTGGTTTTTCAGGTTTGCTAAGCTATGGTGTGTAGGGGGTACTATAATAGAGGGTACTATTTATTGATCACAGAATGTGTAATGTTATTCATGCTGACAAAATTGTATCGAAATCGGACGACTATATATAGCTTGAAAATAAGTTTTTGCATGAAAAACTTTTTTGTTTTTCAAGATAACTCAACCAAACTCACTTAACCTAAGTTTGAGGACAGTTTATACATGATAACAAAATTTCATCAAAATCGGTCGACTATATCTTATAGCTGCCATAGGAACGATCGGTTCTGTTCGAAAACCTTTGTGTTTTTCAAAAGATTTCGATCAAACTCATTATATCTAAATTAAAACACAGGCTCTACACATGTTGACCAAATTTCATCAAAATCGGAACACAATATCTTATACCTGTCATAGGAACAATCAATTGAAAAATAAGTTTTCTTATGCAAATCTTTTCTGCAAGGGCATATATCTTCGGCACGCAGAAATAACATTTCTTTCTTGTTAAAAAGGGATGAATTCCGAACGATTTACGAAATACTGTTCCGATTTCCGATCTGAACCGAGTTTCCATAGCAAGCCATCTTGTCTATCATCATCTAAAAGGCATATGCTGAATCGAGGACAGCTACGTTTTCTTGCACGTTTTCGCTTATATTTTGCAGACCGTTTTTCTTTTGAATATCATTAATGTTATCTGACTTTAATCTAATGAATAAATTGACTAATTCTTTTCCAGATATGGTGAAGAACATAAGAAAATTAAGTTTAAGACTTTGTTTTTGTTTTTTTAATTTCTTGTGTAATCTGGCAATTACTTTTAATTCCGCAGAAAAAAAGTAAAACTTTTGAAAACGTAATCGTTTGACGCCTTGAGTACTTCTGAACAGCAAGCAATTCCTTTTGCGGAAATTTCGAACGAAATACGAAAACAGGGATATACTTCGTTCGTTCAATTTGGCGAATTGTTCAATCGATCTTATTGTAACTAAACGAACGGAAATCCGAGCAGACCTTTTTGATTCTTTTACGACCTATATTGATTTCAAGGACTTTCGACCTTATATTGGTGCATAGTCATCATTTGTAAACCCTGCATTATAATTTGTGCCGAAACAGCAACTACAACTTGCTGATTGATTAATTTATCTATTTAAACCACAGGACCTTAGTTCTAACTAAATAGTTATAGCTCAAAACCGTTCAAATGGGTAGACTTCGCTGCACACCACTTCCTCCATGTATAACAACATCATTTATAGCCAATTAAGTTGTCTAAATGATGTTCAAATACCCTCACTTTGCAATTCTAATGCAAATTTTGATGGATCTCTATGTAATTTGGCTTGTGGTTTGGCTAAATGGCCATCCCTTAAATAAAGCACAACGAAGAATATGTCAGTTAGTATTGGCTAAGAACTTGAGTTGAGAGTATTACAATATCAATTTTCAATCGCCGACATGCCTAAAGGATTTGTTACTTTTCATGACTTTCTGAGTCTACCCGTGCTCCTGTTTTATATAATCGGCGTGGATCCTTACGATTCAAAGAGCTCCAAGGGAACTCCTGGACGTTGGTTCATTGTCAATTATCTAATTAATATGACAAATCTTTCATTTAATTTTATAATGGAATTTACATTTGTGGCATTGAATTTTAACGATACTGACCAAATTGCAAATGTTTGCATGAATATATGCTATTTTAGCTATGTTCTTGTAAGTCAGCTTAAGACACTCAGCGTCCTGCGCCAAAGGAGTAAGCTAAGCGCATTAGTCAGCGAAATGGAGTCCATCTTTCCAGCTCCATCAATTGAGGAGCAGCAGAATTATCAAGTGGACTACTATCTGAAGCGTTGCCAGTTCTTTCAGCGAGGCTTCAGCGGTTTATATTTGATTCTTTTTATTGCCTACAGCTTTTACAGCTATGTGGGATACATTATAAAGCACTATTTGCTGCACAACTCTGATGTGGAGAAGGGAATGCCGTTCTACCAAATATCACCATGGAACTGGCACGATAATTGGAGCTTTTATCTTATGTATATGATGCAAGCCATGGCTGCATTTACAAGCACAAGTGCCACAGTCTCTGCCGATCTGTTGATCTATGCGGTTAACATACAGCTTGTCATGCACTTTGACTATTTATCCAGATCACTCAAAGAGTTTCAAATACAGGCAGGACATGTGGTTAATGGCAATGTGAAAGATATCAAAATGCTTCAGGAATTGGTTTCATACCACAACAAGTTGCTTGGGTAAGTTGGAGTCTAACAATCGTTCGAAACTAAAGTTATTGTTTGAAAAACATTTCTGTATCTTCGGCACGCCTGTTTTTATACCCTTGCAGTGGGTATTAGAATATTGACCAAATTTACTTAAAATAAATTTAAGTATATTTTATATATGCTTACTGAATTTCATCAAAATCGGACCATTATATCTTATATCTGCTAAAGGAAATATAAGTTTTTGAATGAACAATTTTTTTTGTTTTTTGATAACTCAACAAAACTGACTTTGCCTAAGTTTAAGCATGTTCTATAAATTCTGACTAAATTTAATCATAATCGGACAACTATATCTTATAGCTGCCACAGGAACAATCTGTTTTCTTATGCAAAACGTTTCTGCAAGGGTATATATCTTTGGCACGCCGAATTTCATTCCTTTTTAAGTCTTAAAGTACTTTCAGAATATCTGATGTGATGAACACAGTCTTTGGAATAGCATTGCTATTAAATTTCCTGACCTCGTCCGTTATGGTCTGCTTTGTGGGCTTTCAGATGACACTTGGATTAGGTGCCGACCAGATTGTAATGCTGGCCCTCTTTCTAATCTCGGCCGTATCGGAAATCTATCTAATTTGCTATTGCAGTGATTTGCTAATTGGTTCGGTGCGTTCTTGGTTCAATTAAATAATACAAGTGTGTATCTTATGGCTATATTTATTTTTCTTGCAGAGCCAGGGTGTGTTCTTGGCCGTTTATGAAATGAATTGGTATAAGGCTGATCTGCAATTTAAAAAAATGTTAATTTTTATGGCACAACGCAGTCAGAAGCCCGCGTGCTTAAAAGCCACTGTATTCTTAGAAATTTCAATGCAGACTATGACTATGGTGAGTTGATCTTGGGCTAATCAGTCATATTGTATTATTTGTTTAACTTTAATTTCTTTACATGCAGTACTTAAAAATGTCGTATCGATTATTCTGTGTTATACGCACAATGTTTAAGTAATATGATAATCAAAAAATGACAATCTTAAAAAAGAATAAAACAAGTGTTATATCTAAAACTAAAAATAGATGCTCGTAGTCGGGCACACTCAACTAGAGCATTTGTAACTGTTTTCTTACAAAAACATTGTAGCAGACGTTGGAAGGCACTTTTAAGTAACTGCGAAGATGGAAAAATATCAAGCACACTTATTTAATTTACACAACAAATCAGGTGAAAAGTAATAAAAAAAAAATATACAAAAAAACAAAATAAATTCAACAAGAGTTAAGTGAAAACCAGAGTCGAGTGCAAAATAAATACAAAAAGGCTTCCTTAGCCACTTTGATCTGAGGCGACGGCGACCTCAGAGCAGGAACCAGGTAAAGGTAAAAGTTAATGCAACGAGCGAAAGTGGTTAAGGGTGATGGCAAAGAGCACAGGCGCTGTAGGGCGAGAGGGGGGGGGGGGCTTTGGTTGTTGGTTGATGTTGTTCTAAGAGTCCCAGTTGATTTTACATGCATAATTTGTGTGCCAGGCGTAAAAATATGCAGACTTTGCACTTTGATGAAATATGCGCGCTGAATAAGGCGAAGAATTGAAGAAAACAGAACGAAATTCAACAAAAATAAAACATAAAATCATTTGCATAAAAGCACAAGTCAAAATGGTAGCAGTTCCTTAATAGTTTTGTTGACAAGCTGCCCAACTTGAATAAGTCAATCAACATAAAAGCAGCAGCAGCCATAAAACTAACTTCACAAAATAAGCCAAGAACATAAATCAAGCATACGTCTCGTTGTATTCGTAGTTGGACATATATATATACGCTTAATTAAATATCAATTGCTTGGCGATTTCAGAAACAGTTATAGAAGTTGTGTGAACTTACCAATATTATGCACGATATGCCAAAAGGATATGCCCATAAAGTATCCGGCGTTGAATTAACATAGGCTATGAAGCATCCATCGGTGCAGAGTTTTATGAGCAGCAAACCGCCTGCCCGATAAAGTAGACCAAGTCTGTAGCAAGTAGAGAGTGCGAGACAGACAGAGAGTTAGAGAGAGAGAGAGAGAGAGAAAGAGAGAGAGAGAGAGAAAGAAAGGAAATTAAAAGCGATTCCATTGGGGAATTGTGTTTTAGCCGCCTAAGGGTCGATTTTATGGTTTATGTTCGTCTAGTCACAGCTATTCCTATTTTCAGCTTAGACAGCAAAAGGGAAATTAGATTTTGGCATAAGCCAAAAATAGCTAAACTCTCAACTGTAATACTTTATAGAAAATATAATTATGATAGAAGTTAACTGTTATTTGTCAAGTTGTATTTTTGGTATTTATTTTGGTCTGTCAATCATAAGCAAAGAGAACTACAATTGCATTGCTCTTCTACATACAATGCTATGCAATCATTTGGGCGCATTGGGCGTATACTCAATAATCGAACGTCAACTTACCGCCTGAGCAGCGCCATATTGAATTTATCCAACGGATGCGTATGCACATTGCGATTCTTGTGCCACAACCACAAAAGTTTCTTCATTAAAATGACAAAAAGCGCAAGAAAGAGCAGAATGAAAAGCAAATCGATGCAAACGAACAGAATGAAGCTCAGCGAAGGCGTCGTCGATGTTGCTGGAAGGCCGGAAGTAAATGCCGCTGCCGATGCCTCTCCATGTCCATGTCCATGGCCATGGCCAAGCCCGCGTCCGTGTCCGTGTTCGTATCCGTGTCCATTTCCCAGTCCATGTTCATGTGCTGGGGCGCGGTTCCAAGCGACAGGCGTCTGTTGTTGCGGCCAAGTCAAAGCCGCAGCTGTCACCGCGCTCAGCTCCGAATCGCTGCTGCTGGCTGTGATTGATGACGCTGACGTGGCGACATCATTGCCAGTGACAAACCCAGTGCCTGTGCTCATCGATGACGTCTCAGTTAGCGTGGATGTGGATGTGTTGCGCCGTCTGCCCGTCCCATTGCCTAGCAGCGCCTCCGATTCAAGCAGTAAATTATCGCCATTGAGCAGTGTATGCGTGGCATAGTAGCTACCGGCCTCGTACTCTGTACTTTCCTCATTGCTGCTGCTGCTGCTGCTCAAATCGCTGGTGGCATCCGTCGCATGCCTGTTATATTGCAGCTCCAGCCACCAATGGCGCGGCCAGTTGCCAATGATACTGCAGATTAGCGGCGCGGCAATGGCAAACAGTAGCGGCAGCAGCCAACTAATGCCAATGGCGCCGCGTATGCCAGCCGAGGAGTTGGAGTTGAAGTTGGAACTAGAATTGGTATTGGAATTGGAGCTGAAGTTTTTGGTTTGCGGCTGGTGACGTCGGATGCGGCTAGTATTTGTGACTGCCGCCTCGGGAGATTGGGCGCAGATTTGCGTAATGTTGCTTAGACTCTCGCGGCGTTGTTTACTTTGCTTGTTTGGTGTTGACGGCTTGCTGCCCGTTTGCAGATACTTCTTTGGCACCAGCTCCGTGTGTATGACCAGCGCAATGGCAATCAGCGTGGAGATGCCCAATAGCAGCAGCGATGCCAGCGAACTGCTGATTATGCCATGCCAGTTCTGCAAAAAAAGAGAGGAAATTATGAGGCATATTAATAACGCTCCAATAAAAGGAAGATTGGCGGCCACTTCGTTGCAACATCATTATTTTTAATTAAATATAAAAAGTTATCATCACATTATAGCAAACAGCAAAAGCAAAATCAGCAGCAGCCGCAACCAGAATACCATTTACGAGTATCTGTATATGTATATATGTATATGTATTTTCGCAGCCATTTAAGTACTTTGGATTTTCCTGCTCGCCAGACCATAAAGATGACATCAAAATTTGACGCGTGCCTGGCAACATAAATTATTTCATTGGACTGCATACCATCGCCTGGGCATTACTTATTAAAAAGTTATAAAACTCTGTTGTCAAGTATTAGGCCATTTTTTTTTATGTCAACTTAAGCCCGTGTCTTTTTTTTTTGTTTTTTTGTGAAGCCCAAAACCAAATGGAACAATATTTTATTGGCTTTCTGAATGTACAAATTTAGTTTGTTTTTATTTTTTTTCGAAATACACGTAATTGAATCAGGAATGGGCAGTATTATTTCAAGTGCTCTTTGTACTTGTACTATAAACATTAAAAATCGAAAATTGATCTAACTGTGTCTGTATATCTCTCTTTGTCTGTGCGAGGGATGCCTTTTAGGTCAAGAATTGTTGTCTGGATTGAAATATAATTCTATTTATACCCTTGCTGTTACGAAATATGTAAAACATTGAAGGAGACGTCTCAGAAAAAAAGTGTTGCATATTCGTGATCAGTATTAGCAGCCGAGTCATGTCTGTTTGTATGTGTTATTCAGGACTTTTTTCTAGAGCTATCTTGACAAAACTTAGCACAGATGCTTATTTTTCTGCAGGTAGTTCCTAAGAGACATCTCCAAATCCATAAATGCATACCTTGACTTTAACAGAAAAACTAAAACTAAATGTCGTATCGTGATTTCATTAAATTCAGCTTTGTTTGTAATACTTTCTTTGCCATTAACCCAATTACACATCAATAAACTTCAATTCCATATATGTAACATAAATGTGAACATATCAATATGCTATTATGTACGATATCTTAAGAGCTGCCACAAGGAAGTGGTTTTTGTAAAGCAAAACATTGTGGCTTACATTAAATTTGTACCACACTTCATTACATTATCATCACTTTACTTTGTGCTCGTTCTTAAGCACATGCTATATATACAAACATATATACGTACATATATGTAAAAATAACAGGTAACCACAGAGCTCAGTGCTCAGTGCTAAGTTCTCAGTGCTCAGTGCTCAGTGCTCAGTTAGTCCTGTGCAAGATTGAGAAGCTGCTGTTTGCTGCTCGGAATCAAGCAGACCAGGTCAGGAGCGAGCTGCAAAGGCGAAGAACAACAATTTTTAAATTTTTTAATTTTCCATTCTCAACGCGAATATTTCGCGTGGTATCTTTGTTTTCCATTTTTTCTGTGCTTGTTTTTTTTTTTTGCGTTGTTGCAAAATTATGAGTTAAGTGCGCTTAAAAGCTTTCGCCTTTCTCTTTGCCAGCAATGCCATTCCCACTGCACCCCCCTCATTTGTTTGGCCTGCGGGAATACCTTGGCGTATACGTTATTTATTTTTTTTTATATCATTTATTATGTATTTTTAAACTGGCGCTGAAATTGTATTTATTTATGCACAAATACACATGCAATAAGTAAAATGAATATTTTAATTATATTTATTGTGGCTTATTGTGTGGGCGTGGCCTCCGGCTCATGGCTTTCTCCAGCTGCTGCTGCTGCTGCTGCTGCTGCTGCCTCTGACACGTGTTTTAAACCATAAACATTTGCATATGTCTTTGCGGCTCTCGTAATTTTTTCATTTATTTTGTTTGCACATTTTAATAAAGTCGCCTTCGACTGCGCCTTCGCATTCGCCTTCGCCTTCGCCTTCGCATTCGCATTCGCATTCACCTTCGCATCTGCATGCAATTAATGTACAAATAATATTTACGTGCGTGTTGCATTATTAAGTCAATGTACGCCCTGTGGCACTCTCTTTGTTTGCATTCATTTGTAGCAAAACCGCATTGTGCAACATAACCGATTCGTCCAAAAACACCTTTAGGTAAGGTGCTCATTAAGACGTCGTTTCAAATATCTCAGCTAACATGCCCCTAACCACACACTTGCTGCATGCTACACTCTACAAGAGTGTCACCTAACATAAATGTGGCAACCAAATGCTTGGGGCTATGCTCGGACACTTTCAATTTTAATTACACAGCAGCTAAGTTTGTGGGTATATTAATTAGTCACCGCACACTCGATTTCAAATTGCTGAAATACACATTATTTGCAAAATTCTCGGCCAAGCCACAAATTGATCAATTTGAGCATAAATTTATTTGAGTTTATTTGTGAACCGATAAATTGAGCAAACAAACTAATATTTTATTTTTGGATGAATAGAAATTGTGAGCTTTTGCATTGCAAATTGAAGTATTCAGACCTGTTTGCATTTTTCTGTTCCAAATTCCGAATATTGAAGGAAAATTGTGGCTTTAGAGTTTTGCTTCCGAGAAAAGTTTTGCATAAGAAAACATAATTTTCAACAGATTGTTCCCATGGCAGCTATAAGATAATGTCGTCCGATTTTGATCAAATTTAGTCAAAATATATAGAACATGCCTATTCAAATTGGGTTTTGTTGAGTTATTTTTCATACAAAAACTTATTATTATTGAAAATTATAATACCCTCTGGGTATAAAAAGGTTATTTGGAATTCAGAAAAACTTTGAAGTTCGAAAGCTTTCAATCAAATTTGAGACAAACTATATTAAGTATGCAAGATTGTTTAAATTTTGAACAAAAATAAGAATTTGTTGAACTTATCGTAAATCAAAACATTCTATTCTGTTCTCTCTCACATATAACTGTCAAAAAAAAGCAACTGTACCAAATTGATAAACTAAAAACTTTAAAAAGTGCATACAAAAGGAAATACTTAAAGTTCTTTCAGCTTTTATATCATAAAAAACTAAATGGCCAACATTCAACTTTTGCATGCATATTTTTAAAATTGATGTCACAAAGATTCAACCTTGGAAACAGAACATAGTATAGGGTTCAGTTTTGTTTGTGTCTTATGTAACCCAATCTGTGATACCTTCTGATTTGTTTGCATTTGACAAGTTTAGCGGAATTCCCAGGACTTGTGTTGTCTTTACATTTTCAATTGCATAAACCTTTTGGTATGCTTGATATTTTTGTTGTGTTTTTGTTGTTTTTCGCGTTGCCTTGTCGCGTTTTATTTGTTTTTCATTCATTTATTACGCTGTTGTTTTCACTGCGGCCCAGTTTATTACTAATTCAAAAATGTTACATCTTGTTACAATCTTTTTTGTTGTTGTTATACGAAGCTGTAGTTGATTTGCGCGGCAGCTGCTCAAGACCCCAAGAGATTAAACAGCGTAAATTTTTATTTTTTTTTTGTTTATATGCGTACTTTGCGTTTTATAATTTAAAAGATTTTCAGATTCTTTGGGGATTTTAGGGCTGGGAATAGGTTTAGTGTTGTTGGCGGCTTAGACCGATCTCTCACGCATTTTATATGCGTTAAGCAAGGAATATTTGCTTTAGCATGGTTCTTATTCTGCATAATGGACCATTGGAAAGTCTCAGTAAATTGAAAATGTTGGTATTTATTAATATTAATTTCGACTTTTGCAATTTTATTTTATTTTTTGTACTCTAGAGAACTTTGCTTTTCGTTGTTGACTTTTAATTTCCTTTCATTGCAGTTTCTGCTAACAGGCAACAGGCAACAGGCAACTGGCAACAGGTGGGCGTGGCTGGGGGATTTAGGATTGGGATTGGGATTTGTAGCTGCTTCTGCTGCTGGCTGCCATAACAAACTGTAAATTATAATATTTGCAAATCCTGGGCAATTGTATGCTTTTATTTGCTCATTACTTGGCAGACGACAAGTTAATTTGTTTTGATGATGATTCTGATGATTATTTGAGCTGTGTCTTGGAGCTAGCTGCGTCCCTTAGATTATTTGATATGAAAGCTTGGTTGATATTCATGCCTGAATGCTTGCGAAAATTAGTAATTACAATATTCATGTTTTTCCTGTTGGCCTCAGCCAAAAAACAATTGCCTGATTGTTATTTACTGGTTTGGTTTTTGGTCAGGTAAAAACATCTTCAACGAGAAAAGGGCACAAAAGCCATTTGAGTTTTAACATTCATTTCAGCTAAGCAGCTGTTGTTGTTGTTTTGTTAAATTTTGTACGTTCTGTTCTTGTGTCTTCAAGGAAAACTCAGTCCAATTTCATTTCAACTCCATATAGTATATGTTTCAAGCACACTTTATTGTATTTGTATTATTCTTTTATATCATTTTCAACGTTACTTCTGCTGCCTTTTAATTTGGTTTCAGGTTTCAGGTTTCCTGTTTCTTTTGTTTTTTTGGCTTTTACTCAATTTATTTGTGTATTTATTTTACAGTAATTAAATTTTACGCTTTTATTGCGTTATATGTGGTGTGTGAGTGAAATAAACATTAAAGTTATTGTGTATGGGTGCCTCGCAACTCAAAGTAGTGAAGTTTAGGATTACATCAAGTATTGAAACGCTTAAAGTAATTCAATTCTCATATAAATTTTAACAAATTTAATCGATTGTCTTTTTTTTAAATGATATACTCACCACAGGCAGCATTTTCATGAAGCCAAGCAAATAGATGAGCATCACACTCGATGTGGAAATGCAGAACTGCATCTTGAGAAAAGTCACTGCACACTTGCGATTGCACCAGATGGGCAAAAGGATGAGAAAAGCTGAGCAGCATTGCAGCAGGCAGCAGGCACAGCTCACGATCACAAAGATTGGACGCTCGGGGGCATGCGACTGCGTTGACTGCAACAAGGTGGTGTCAAATAAATGGAAAACAAATATTATATAAATATGCGTCATAAATTGGCCAAGCATAAAAGTTTAGCCAAGGCCAAACTGCAGCATCAAAAATATAAAAAATTTAAAAATCTAACAAAATTAGTTACTAAACGAGAAAATTTGGAAACACTCACGTTGAGCTGTCGCTTAGTCAGCATAACCACATAGGTGCCAGAGAGTGGACAAATGCAACGCGTTATGTTCTCCATTAGATGCTTTGTGATGCACAGATCCGACCGCCATGTCGAATCAAAGGATGCTTTATAGTCATGACTGTTGTAAAAATGACACAAATTCAATTAGGAGTTATTAAAGAATGTTATCTATGTTAAATTACCCGCATACGGCAACCCAGTTGCCAGTCTTGGGCACACTTTCGTGCTGGAAGATGATCTCCACATGACCAGCCTCAAAGGACAGGTCTAAGGGCTCTCGAAAGTTATCATTCGAGCGATTCGATTGAAATAGCCAAGTCTGTATAATGCGTGATGCAAGCACATAGTCCGAGTCCTTGGGATCGCTGTAGTTCAACAAATTAGAAGAAGATTAGTAGGAGCAGGAAAAATGGGGAAATTGTAAACTAAAGCTTGTCGATACCAAAGATTGTAAAGGTAAAGGTGGCAAAACATCGAGTGTATCGATAGTGGCATTTGTAGCAGTTTTTCCGGAAATACTCTTATGTTATTTCTTTGCAAATATTTTCATTATAAGTCTTGATGTCAATTTTATATGGAATATGTTGTTCACAGGCCAATTATACCCACCAGGGCTGTCGCCATGCCTCGATTGCATTGAAGTTAGCCATGTATTATAAATCAGCTGATGTTTAATCCATAATTAAATATCGCTACAGATGCATACAACATTTCTAAGAAACTCAACACAAAACTACGATCTCTAATTTTTAATGCTAATTCTTTAATTGACAGCCTTCACCCCAAAACCGATCCAAATATTCTGGAAAACTTGAAAAGTTATACTATTTCTCCCTGACTGCAGGATGATTTCTAAGGTTATACTTGGCTAATAGATGCCAATCTGCTGTAAGGTCTTCTAAGTTCTCGTCAGTTCAATTTGTAAAGCGTGGAGTACCTCAAGGATCTAACCTTGGCCCCTTGTTGTTCCCTCTATATATGTAAATGACCTTTCGAATATTTAATCTCAATGGAATGTTCATATTTATGCAGACGATGTTCAAATGTACGTTGATCATCCACTATGTATAGTTAATGAATGCATTGATTTATGTTATAACGAACTTATTGTCATTGATAAATGGGTAAAGATTAACGGCTTAGTTTTCAATTTTCTCTTCTGACTTACAACTTACGCTTAAACGCTTGGACAACTGCTCGGACCTTAATTTTAGATAATAAACACAAAAGAATCGACATAGTTATACAATGAATTGACATTCACATTATCGAGAAGAAGATATGACATTGTAATCTTAAGTTTGCATGTATGAATGATAGGTTTTCGTACAGGCTGTTTGTGTGTGGAAAGAACTCCCCAATAACTTGAAAGTAGTTAAAAACGCATCGCAAGTTAAGTTGAACATTGTATGATTAGAGTCTTAAATATAAGTTAATCTTGTAGCATTAGGATAGTGAAATGATAATATAAAAATAGGTATCACTGTCAAAAGGATTGAGTTTTCTAGCTGTAAAAGGAGCATTTTTCTCAACTAATAAATATTCCATACATTTATGAGCTTCATTGAAAAAGCTCTTCAGCAATCTGCCTGTGGTTACATCATCATATATGTATGTATGTATGTAAGTACGAGTATCTTTTAATAAAGTGAAACAAACAGCTGTTGCTGTACATGCTCCAGTTGCACTAATACAAATCTCATCAACGCCCACAAGGACATATATTGTTGAAATGGAGACTGCGTGTTCATAAAGGCACACACACACATATACATTCTAATGTACATATGCATAGTACAATAATTAAATCAACATTTGTCGGCATATTGACAATAACGAAGAGTATTCTACTGTCATTTCATGGCATTTCTAACCAGATTTCATTTCTATGAACAATGCAGATACATACATAAGTATTTTGGACTTGTTGTTGCATGTTACATATTTGCATTTTGTTTACAAAATAACAGTGTTATATATTTGTTATTGTGTTGTTGTTTTTGCACTTGTTTGTACTCTTGCAGCTGTTTTAATGCGCTTATGGGAATGCAGCAGAACATTGACAGCAGATGGCATTACACATTTGAAAAGGAATTTTTGTTGCATAAGTTTGAGATTTAGATTTTGAAATTAAACATTGCTACTGCTTACAGCAGACAGATTACCGAATTAGTGCTCTTTTCAACGATTTATATTTTACTTAAGTATTATATTAAAATTACATAAAATAAAAATCTGTACATTAAGTACAAAACTGCTTCCTTTTAAAAAAGTTGTGCAAGTTTTCAAGGTATTTTGTTTTACATTTCTTGTTTTTTTTTTTTGCTGCTTACCTGCCACGTGTATAGTAAGTTTTCGGCAGAAAACTTTTCAGATTCTTATACGAGATGACGGAAGCGAATATTGTCGAATTGGCCATAATGTGCAGCAAACGAGTGGACAGCCCAATGTCCATATAAAGCTGATCCGAAAATAGGTCCTCGCTGTAAAGTAAAACGATTAAATCACCGCCATAACTCACGTCAGCTCAATTAATTAGCCTAATTAGACACTTGAAGAAGTCAGAAACTATATGCCAAGGTATAACCTAAGTAAGTACAATGAACACAGGGTTCCAGGTTCAGGTTATGAAAAAAAAAAAAAATAAAACGTTCGCAAAGTTGATTTTTATGAGCAATTTTATAGTTAACGCGCGCGTGCTCTTCTTTTATGCATTTCTTTTTGTTGTTTATTATTTATGTTTGTTCATAAAGTAAATTTTCCATTAAAAGCGAATGCAAAAAAAAAAAAAAAAAAAAAAAAACACAAAATGTTCGCCCCTTGCCGTGTATATATTAATCAAGCGGCCATAAAGCGAAGTTTACTGTTTACTTGGGCAAGAAAATTTGCATTTGCCTTTATTTCTAATTATGAAATTATGCAAAGCGCCTGACATGTGCAGAACAGAGCTCCAGACTTCTTTAAGATATAAATTCTTTTGAAATTTAAAGCTTTTCTATATCAAAAAAAAACTTAAATTGCACAAATAATTGAACATTTTCAATAGCTTACTGCACCGTCTGTCTGTCTGTCCGTTCGTCCGTCTGTTTATATGGCAACTTGTACTGATCAAAGCACCATAACATATAGCTGTTATTAAAAAAAATCGACTTGAAACTTTTTAGTTATTTAAGATAACTAAACCAAAATCACTTTTTCTTTGTTTCTCAAGCTATCTTTATCAAGTTTTTCTATTCTGTATTTCAGTATGTCCAAATTTTACCAAAATCGGGCAACTATAGCTTATAGCTTTCATAAAACATTTGTGCAAGAGCATATAACTTCGGCATGGATAAAAAAAAAAAATAGTTTTCTTTTGTGTTTACATTGTTTTGCCTTAAATGAATTGATAATTATGAAGGCTGAATGCAACAAATAATCAAATTGAATGAGCTTATCTTTCTGCTTACTTTTAACGTATTGCTGAAATCAAATAATACGCAGTAACTAAATATTTGAAAATGAATTTCATTAAAATAATGGAATGTATCCTTGAACACATTCAAGAGAAAGGCTGGCATTTATCGTAAATTTATCTTGCTCTTCAATTAGTTTTATGTTGAGGCATGTGCATATTATTTGTTGCGTAAATGTTTGCTAATATCTCTTATTGTATTAACTTAAAATAACTTAAAGTTGAACAAATGCTGAACACATTTTAGACAAATTGAGCAGAATGGAGTGCGATTAAGTCATTGTGCAACTCACCCATAAATGCGTAAATTGAATGGCAATGTTTTCACTGAAGTCATGTAAATGCGCAACGAATTCAGGCGATCCAGCGACAATGTATCCTCATCGACAGTCAAAATACTCGTTGCAACACCGTCGCCAACTGTGCCACCTCCACGATTGGCAGACAATTTACCCGCAGCACCGCTTGGAGCAATGACTGCATCGCCATTTGCATCACCTCTGCTGCTGCCGCTGCTGCCTCTGCTGCCCCGTGCGGTCAAAGTTGTCGAGCCGTCAGCAACTGTTGCTGAGGATGTTGCCTGATTGCTGTTGCTGCTGCTACTGCTGCTCCCTGTCGATGTGGCCAATTGGGAGGCCGCAATTGTCTCCCGGTTCAGTGCCGCAGATTGCGTTAAAAGTTGTAACTTTTTAATTTGCTGCAAGAGGTCAAAATGTGTTCATATTCAATTTTGTCTTTAACATATTCTATATATATATTCTTTCATATATACATATATGTAGTTTGTATATATTCTGAGTGTAACTTCAATAATATGACCGTAAACAAGTCAGTTGCCCAGGCAACACTTTTCTTGCCTTTGTTACATGTTAAGCTGAGCATGGCTCAATTGTTCTTTATCAATTTAAATCAATTTCTTATTGTGTCCCATTGTTATTTAGTAGGTATAGGTCAACAAAAGCGGCATTAGGTTTCAAAACAAAATTTATTTCAACATAACAGTAAACATAAATGTAATATGAAATAAATGGCTACCAAGACATCAAATTGCGAGCTCCGAAATTTTATTCAATTAGCTTTCAGAACCACAACAGTCAAAAATAGTCTCATCAATATGAGAAATTAATCTTTGAGGCCTTAAAAAAAAACTTTTCTGGTATCTTTTCTAGCTTGTGTAAAGTGTTTTTTTGTTGTTGCCAAACCTTTAAATAATGTAACAAATCTTAATTCTGCATATCTTCTATCAATCCATCTTAAGAGATTAGACGAGATTAAGAACGGTAGAATACAAAAGTTCCGAATTCCAGTTTCGAATCAGTTACAAACAAATTTAAAGCATACTTTCAGGAGCGAATACAAGTTAAGAGAACGTTGAAAAAGGATACAAAAGTGGAATTTGAAACATGGCTGATAATAATTTTGTGCATATATTTGAGAAAAGAAGCCAGTTTGATAAATTTGAAATATACTTATAAAATATGTTTTACTGTCTTGAGAAACTTAGCTGGATCGTTGGTTATCGACGAATGGCAAAAAGAAAAAAATAGGCAATAAAGACAACAATATAAAGCAGAATTATAAATTGTTGCATTCTCAAGTTCAAGAATGAGAGAGAGGGTCATAAGCTGACCCAATAAGCTTCTCGGAAACAACCAAATGGCCAATGAACTATACGATTTTCAGCAATTTGCAATATGAAACTGAAATGCATTAAGATATTTCTTGATTGTTTTCAGTTTTCTGTTTGCTGTGTTCTGTGTTCTTTTGCCTGGATGTGATTTTCTGCTGTCGTGGAGCAATTTCCTGTGCAAATCAGAAATTACATTGGCCTTATTGTGAATAAGTATGTATAAATGTGTATGTACTCGTACTTGTAAGAGTAAATGTGCAATCGAGAAAGAAAACAATTTCAATTGCAAAAGTTTTTGGTTGCAACTTTTCATATATGTATGTATAAAGAATAAAAAAAAATTACAAAAAAAATTAAAATAATAATACTTTAACTTGAGCAAGATCCGTAAGGCCTGTCTGAGTGACGATATTAGCCACGCCCCCCTTCAGCCGCCCATGCAAATTGTGGCATTTGTATGATTGGCCTTAAAGACAAGGCGTTTGAAAACCCAGCACAAAAAATGTGTTCCAAAAAGTTTCAAATGTGAGAAATCCGCCCAACTTTCGACCTGGTCACGTTTAACAGTTTACCGGCAAATCACTGGGGCGTTCAACTGTGTGGGCGTGGTCGTCCGTCCCGCTTGGCCTTCAGGCTTAAGCGCTACACATGTATGTATATATGTGTGTGTGTGCTCATGTGTGTGTGCATTTTTTTTTTGGTTTTTGTTTTTTGCTGATTTCAAAGTTTGCCTGCGACTTTAGAGCACGTTTTTTTTTGTGACTACTTTTTGCTAAGTGATTTGTCGTGAACTTTACAAATTTTACTTTTGAATAGCCCATATACTCGTACTCGTATACAGTTTTAGTTTCTCGGTCAAAGTTTTTTGGTCAAACTGCAAATAAGCAGGAGCGGATTCTGCAAATAGAAAAGGCCCAATGCTGCTAAATGACACACATTTTTCGAAATCACAATATCATTAGCATTCATTGACGGCTGTATTCAAAATAAAGTTTTATTCAAATATGCTTAAAAATGTTGTAATTTTGTAAGTAAAGCTGAATTTGGTTCAATTTAAGTAAGTCCGTCCCTGTCAAAGTCGAGCAAATACTTTAAACTAGGTCAGTTAACTTTGTTTGCCAATATCGTTTGCTTGGCCCATAATGAGCGAATATACATTGAAACTTGTACTCGAATATTTTAATAAACTTTTACATTCTAATATTGAAATGCAATTGAAAACTGTTCAACTTTGATTCCGAAAAACTTTTTCAATTGCAATACTCACAAATGCAATCCACAAATCAATGTTAATCAGCTCAAAAAAAAAAAAAAAAATAAAGAAAAAAATCTATTTATGCAAATAAAATGAAATCATAATTTTGCATTGCCATTGACATTGCATAGTGCCAACAACTTATTGATAAGGTCAGCAACCGTATTTCAATATGAATATATATTGATAATATGCATTCAATATGCAGACCACACAATGCTAACCAATTGTTCTGAATGTCTGATATTTTTCACATACTTGTATGATTTTGTATAATTAAAAACTGAATGGAATGGGAATTTAAAGAAAAAGACAAATTATGGTTTCCAATTATGGCATATTAAAAACAATTTAAACCATTTGAATTTTGAACTATTTGATTGAATTTTATCGAGTCACAAAGCTTGTATTTTGATGTATGACCAGTTTTAAGTTTCATTTTTTAAGCTATTAAAAACCTTAAAACAAAAACAATTTAATACTGAAGTGCCGTATTATTTGTAAAATTTATTATAAAATTTTTGTTAAGAACTTCAAAAACAACACTCGCTCTGCAACGAGTAGTTTACAAATAAGATTTTATTAATTTGATGTGAAAAGTTACAAAACAATACTGAGAATGCATAAAGTTATGCATCTTAAAGCGTCCAACCACTCAAATGCACATCTCAACTTGTCTGTTAAATAGGAGAATCTTGCATCCCAGTCTGGCAGAAATAAATTACTTGATTTTACCTTCCTTTTTGCTAATTAAAAGTCGGTGCATTAAACCAATCGATTGGCCCTGAATCGTGGCTCACTATTTGGAAGTTTCGCTTTAGTCAATAAAAACGATGCCAACTATTTGGTAAGTTGAGAAAAGTTAGAATGCTGGCTGGCATTTAATCGACCCAATTATGCTGGCAATTTTTATACTTATTGCTTCGTCGGCTAATAAAAATTTAACATAAAAGTGTTCAGCGAACTTTCAGACTCACATGGCGCGTATAATATTGAAATGCCATAACTCAACTTAACTCCAACGCAAACAAAATTAATTTTGGGGCATTAAAAAGTTTCAAGACTCGACGTCTCCGCCGTCTTTTAAGTCAACTATGTGCTAAGCTGACTGCGCAATAAAAACTTGCATAATTTCCGTGCGTGCCTCGATCCTAAAAGATGAATATTAAAATGGGTAATATGATACTGAGCCAATGCAGACAGTTAATAGATTATGCAGTATAGTTGGCTCATTTATAAAGTTGCTCCTGCTTGCGATGAGGTGCTTGACATTGAGACGAATGCTTTTAAAGCTGACTTGACTTTGTCTTCTTCTGCTTTTATGGTGAGGTGACTTCATATTCCAAGCAGCACAGCTGCAATCAACACTCACATAAATTTGCATACCTAAACTTAAGGCTGATGCATGCGGCAAGGAGGCAACTCCTCTTGCCGCGGCTCCTGTTACTTTAATGCCGTACTTTGCGAAAACAAAGTGTGCTCAACGAATAAAACATGAGCCTCAGTAAGCCTCCAACAATCCCCTCGGCCCACCCACTTAAAAACTTAAGTAAGTTGAGTGTGAGACGAACAGCCGAGAACAACAGCCTTCCGAGTGGTAAGGTCAAAGGAGAACAACTTCCCCTCTCACCCGTATCCAAGGACATTGCCAGCGTGTTCAAACCAAATAGAAGCCCCACTTTTCAACATCATCACACAGTCATAAGTAGCTTCCGTCATTGTCTGTGAATGACCATAAGGAAGTGGTTATCGTTATTGCTTTGCGGTTCAGCCAGGTGTCCTGACAACCGTCGTGAAACGCAAGACTTATTTGCTTGCTCAATAAGTGAACAGTTTGATTGCCGTTCATTAGTAGAAACTTTGAGGTAAACTCGAGATGCTGTTGTGTTGTTAATTGGTGGGTCAGTGAACAGTTAATTAAAATGAACTGAAATATTTAAACAATATATGTTCTTTGAGTAGTTGAAAGTATTTTAAGAAAGGAATATTGATATGCAAGGACGAGCTGTGGTTAATTGTTGTGTCAGTGAATGTAAAATTGTATTGTTTGTAAATATATAACAATAATAATGATTTTGAAAAATGAGATATTCATAGTTTGATTTAATTAGCCTCAGAACAAACCCAAACTTGACAAGTACAGGCAATTTGTAGCTGTTACTTTATATCAGGCTTGGCCAAAAGTTGCACGCAGAGCTCAATGTCTGCCAAAGTAGCGTTTCGCAGCTGCTGAGAGGATTCAGAAGCAAACTTGGAGACGCTTTGTGGTGCAGAATTTGCGATGTGCAGTCAGAGAAATGCTTATATGACTTTGTCGCCACGTTTAACATTTTTGAGATGCTTGCACAACTTTTTCATATTATTCAGGGGTAAGCCTGCTTTTGCACTGGTTGTAATAGCTTTTGATTTTAATCTTCCGTTATCCAATAAACACTATGTGGCAGATAAACTTATTAATAAGAAAATTTCGTTTTTTTCAATGTACACTTAGGACCTAAAAACGATATGTGTCATATAAGTGCGATGTGGAACTTCATCTCCCATATAGGCTTGCTATGTGCCACATATGTAAAAACAGCTGATGAAATTTTGTTATTCACAGTGAATTTTGACCGTTTTAAATAGGCGCTCTTTATAAAAATACAAATATTCTCTGGAAGATTCGGAAGAACACATGACTTCGAGTTACAATACCCGAGTATATCATTCCAGGCCAAACTTTTTTGAGGATTTGAATGAAACAGCTTTTATTAAGAGATTCCGCCTTTCAAAATCGAGATTAATTATTTTGAATGCAAATATTAAAAGCTTAATTGAGTCGAGTACAAATTGGTTACTTGAAAGTATTTAGGAACTATTTTCATTGGGTTCTTATGCCTGTGGGAATTTGGGATAGAAAAAGAGGTCTCTGATGCTATTACTTCATTGTCCATTAAGTTTGGAGAGTCCAATGAAATCATGCGGATATTTTATGAAAGTGCAAGATTCCCTAACATAATGGGGGCCATTGACTGCACTCATCCGAAAAAAATAACCAAGCGCTGACAATGCTGATATATACCGTAACAGAAGGGGATACTTTTCGATCACCTGCCACTTAATCTAAAACATAATCTAATGTGAACCATAGCTATGTAGGACTTTATTTGGACATTGCAAAATGGGCCTTAGTATACAATGACTTAAAGTGAACTATTATCCTCTAAATATAACTAATGAAGTGGAATGCGTATTTTGCCAATTGGAAAATAGCGCAAATATAATTTACAGTGTATGATAACATTTACACACTTTTCCTCCCTTTTTATATCTAACCCTGCTTCATATATTTTATTTAAGCACCCTTTAGACGAGGCAAGACTTGAGCGGAATGAACTTTCAAACAAGATGTGCTCGTCTTACACGGTGCAGGATGAAACTTACACCACCCAAGGGTTGCACCTTCGGACGCCTTAGTAAAACAAAAGCTTTTTCCTCTAATTGGACCAGAAATGAATGTTTTGAATTGATGACTATTTATGTGAAATATGTTGGTATAACAAGGTCTAACATTTAATATTATAGTTCACACATAGCAGAACATCGTTTAGCATAAGAACTTGTATTATTGATTTCACACTAAGCCACATTCTTCTGCTATTGGTGTGTACGAGCATGTAGCATAGATTTGCATACTAGGCTATGTACACACAAATGCGAAATATGGTCCATTTACCAAACCGCTGGCCAACAAATTGGCCTTCCGTTGAGAAAAGGCTGAAATACATAGATTTTGTAGGAAGGTATTCATTACCAGCAAGCATGAACATCAATTCTGTGGCTGGTTTAGTAGTAGTAGTCTGCACTGTAAAAGACTCAGAGTTCGAATGTGGTAGACACATGTAAACTGCGGTCCAATGACAGCCCAACTACAAGCTATATAAAAGTAGAGCCAGTGAAAAATGTGAATGGTATAGAAAACTCTTACTATCCTCAACCTCCCACAAATGAATGCGCTTCACTGCAGTCCAATTTAGGGCCAGATATGTATGTGTGTGTGTGTGTGTGTGTGTGTGTGTGTTAGTGTGTGTGAGTGTAATAAATCTGGCAAGAGCCGCAAGCAGCCAGGCAAATATTGAATATGGCTGTAGGTTATAAATTATGGCACCCAAACGCTCGACTGCCTCTTTTCGCATAATTTATGCCCGAGTGCAGCCAAAGTGGCAGCTCACCAGTTTCGAGGGTATCTCAGCAAGTAGAAAATAGAACTAGATATAAATACAAGTATGTATGTATATATAGTATATATACATTGAGGTACATTCAGCTTACCTGTTGACTGTTCAGGGATTGCGCATTCTGCATGACTTTATCCAGAATGCGCAGTATTATCTCCGCAGCCATCTCACGCTCCAATTGTGTGCCTTTCAGTTGCAAATAGGTGTCGAGCTGCGAAATAGGCAAAAAAATGTTTCAGCGTGAGACAAGTGGCCAAAATCGTTATAAAAAAAAAAAAAATACAAATAGAAGAAACATACAGAAATAACAAGACAGAATAAAACGAAGGAAAAGTGAGAAAAGCAGCTTCCCAAAAACTCTACATTGCCATTCGTTAGGCGGGAAATTTGTGTGCGCATTAAAATGAAAAATTGTTACCATGTGGCCAAGGAAACTTTTCTTTCACTGTTGCTTGGCTCCGAAAATTGTGTGAAAAATGGCAAGCAGCTCAATTGCCAGTTTTTTTTTTCTTTTTTTTTTTTTTGCATTCATTTGCGTGTAAAAATAGTTGGCATGTCTTTTTACTCTGATACTCAACTGGTTGGAGCTGGAGATCTTTAGCTTCAGGTAGTTTGTAACGCTTTGAGATACTATTTTTGGTTTGCCTAAGTCAAAGCTTAAATGTGCTTAAAAGTTTTGCGGTTTCGTTCGTTCCAAAATAAGTAAGTTGGTCAAAATTGAAATTTTTGGGCATACGAAAGCAGTATGCCATCGTTTCGCTAGTTAGTTAGTTTGTGTTAGTTTGCGAGTCTATTGCAAGTAACAAAAGTTCTTAATATACAAAATAAAGTGTTCAAATTTTAGTATCTACATATTTGAACTTACCTCATGTAACATATCGATGAGGAAGCTTGCCTCACCCGGCAAGAAGCTCTGGCGCCGTTGCAGTGTATAGTCAAAACAAGCTTTCAAAATGTTTGACGAGTTGGTCTGCTCAAATCCAGCACTCAATGCCCTGAATCTATTGTAGATTAGCAGCAGCTCATCCCGCACACAACCGGAAAAGTCCGGCAGCAGCCAGCTGGAGTTACCCGCATCTCGTTGCTCGCAGATGCGGCGAGAGTGACCCTCAAAGCCACGTGGACAGTCGGTGATGATGGGTGCGCCGGGTGCACTGGTGGGCCAATGAACGCCATAGCTGGACTCGGCAAGGCAAACGTGGACCGCATTGCGTTCAATGACATTGATATAAACGCTTCTGGACACGGGACGCACGCTGTTGGACACCATGCAGGCATATTCGGCTGACTTTTGAATGTTGTTGATCTTTAAAATGCTGCCATCTGGATAGAGATCTTCCCACATGGCAGTCGCTGCATCCGACTGAAAGAGCACACCATTACGCGTCCAGCTGTAACCTAGTTGAGCATACCGCTTAATGTCATCGTTGCCCGGCGAAAGGCAACGCACTCTCAGCGAATCTCCACGTTGCAGTGTCACGCTCGCCGGATCGACGCGGAGACGCGGTGGCGACTTGATGTGTATGTGCAGGGAACGGCACTGCTCCACGCCCCAATCGGTAATCTGTAAGTTGAGATTGCGAGAGTTAAGCTTATGAATGATCGATTGCATTAGTTTTTGATAATTGTTGCCGTGAAAGTAGTGTTGCATTTACACTAAAACAAACTATCGATTGTGGCAAACAAATAATAGCATCAATGCAGCCATGGATTTATCCCCAACCTAACTTACTTGGCCTATACGATATGTCACAGATAACATACTCGTAGTTGTGATGAATTGATATTCCCAGTGCTCTATACTCCAAAAATCTTGAACTATTTGGCTAGAGACCCCAAATTTTCGTCGAATGCTATGCATGCGGTGCATCCAAAAATTGAAATAAACTTGATCTGCGTATGGTATACAGGAATCTGCCAATAGTCTCTGAGATCTGTGCGTTCATACAGACAGACAGACGGACAGACAGACAGCTAGATCGACGCGGTTGTTGATGCTGATCAAGAATACAGTCGGAAATGCTTTCTTCTGCCTGTTACACACATTTGCAGTACTTTATAACTCCCTTTTTCCCATTTTTAATGGGAACAGGGAGTAAACAGAGTATTAAACTGCTCTGCCTATCGCTACATAATAGTATCGATATTATGAATACTGTCGTTAAAGCAACCTTGTATAAACTTGGCAATAGTGTTTAAGGAGAATTTTCTTTAGTGTCAAGTAGAAAGACTTTTCTCAGTTGACGATTGAATATTACAGCTGCTGAAAGTAAAATCTACTGAAAAAACCAATTAAGAATACTCTAGTCGAGTGTGCCCGACTACGAGACTCCCTGCTCCCAACTTGCATTTCAAGCAGTTCAGCGGTAACACAAGCAAGCAGTGCACTTAACTCGTAAGCTGCTTGTCAAACTGTTGTTGCTGCCAGCTGAGACGGGCGTAACACAAGCAAGCAGTGCACTTAACTTGTAAACTGCTTGTCAAACTGTTGTTGCTGCCAGCTGAGACGGGCGTAATAGATTCTTCTATAACTTTTGTGCTATTTATCCGATCGTGTTGAAATTTACACATCCGAAAGACATTGATTAAACATACAGGTGTACCAAAAATTAAAGCTTTATCTTTAAAATTGTGGCTGTGGGAGTCTTTTGCGATTTGCGTGGGTGCGGGGGGATGCATCCGAAATTTGAAATAAACTTGATCGGCGTATGGTATACAGAAATCTACATGCCAAGTTTGGTGTCTCTAGCTCTTGTAGTCTCCGAGATCTGTGTGTTCATACGGACAGACGGTCAGACGGACAGACAGACGGACATGGCTAGTTCGTCTCGGCTGTTGATCTTGATCAAGAATATATATAGTTTATATAGTCGGAAATGCCTCCTTCTGTCTGTTACACACATTTGCAGTACTTTATAACTCTCTTTTTCCCATTTTTAATGGGAACAGGGAGTAAAAAGAGTAATATACTGCTCTGCCTATCGCTACATAATAGTATCGATATTATGAATACTGTCGTTAAAGCAACCTTGTATAAACTTGGCAATAGTGTTTAAGGAGAATTTTCTTTAGTGTCCAGTAGAAAGACTTTTCTCAGTTGACGATTGAATATTGCAGCTGCTGAAAGTAAAATCTACTGAAAAAACCAATTAAGAATACTCTAGTCGAGTGTGCCCGACTACGAGACTCCCTGCTCCCAACTTGCATTTCAAGCAGTTTAGCGGCAACACAAGCAAGCAGTGCACTTAACTTGTAAACTGCTTGTCAAACTGTTGTTGCTGCCAGCTGAGACGGGCGTAATAGATTCTTCTATAACTTTTGTGCTATTTATCCGATCGTGTTGAAATTTACACATCCGAAAGACATTGATTAAACATACAGGTGTACCAAAAATTAAAGCTTTATCTTTAAAATTGTGGCTGTGGGAGTCTTTTGCGATTTGCGGGGGTGCGGGGGGATGCATCCGAAATTTGAAATAAACTTGATCGGCGTATGGTATACAGAAATCTACATGCCAAGTTTGGTGTCTCTAGCTCTTGTAGTCTCCGAGAACTGTGTGTTCATACGGACAGACGGACAGACAGACAGACAGACGGACATGGCTATTTCGTCTCGGATGTTGATCCTGATCAAGAATATATATATTTTATATAGTCGGAAATGCCTCTTCTGTCTGTTACACACATTTGCAGTACTTTATAACTCCCTTTTTTCCATTTTTAATGGGAACAGGGAGTAAAAAGGGAATTTAAAATATTTTGCTTTACAATGCCACCTCCATCGACATTGGCTGTTCGTCGGGTCATAGCACTCAGCTTTCAGGACAATAGCTTTACCTACTTGGTACAGATGGAGGACATGTCGGAGCATAGTATAAGTTACGAAGTGGCTAAGCAGATATGTCCACAACAACCTCTCGACTTCTTGACAACGAAATGCATTATAAGGGGTAATCCGTTGGCTTTGCCAGCCCCAAATAATACTGGTAAGCTTTGAGCAGCAAATTTTGGTTATTTAGCATTAAATTTACTTTCCCTTTTATACAATCCGGAGCAAAATTGATCAAATAATTGTCAATCTCAAAATATTGAAAAAAATGTGAATAAAACGCTAACCAACAATATTATGCCGAACATTTTGGTATAAGTTAATACGCTGCTTCAGCCAACTGTCAAAAATCATTTGGACGGACACACACACACACATACACGCAGAAGTACTCATAGGTTTTGGGTGCATCCGTAATTTGAAATAAACTTGATCTGCGTATGGTATACAGGAACCTACATGCCAAGTTTGGTGTCTCTAGCTCTTATAGTCTGCGAGATCTGTGTGTTCATACGGACAGACGGAAGGACGGACGGACATGGCTAGTTCGTCTCGGCTGTTGATCCTGATCAAGAATTAATATAGTTTTTATAGTCGGAAATGCCTCCTTCTGTCTGTTACACACATTTGCAGTACTTTATAACTCCCTTTTTCCTATTTTTAATAGGAACAGGGAGTAAAAATTATTTTCGTAATAAGGGACCTCAAATGAATTTTCATTGAAATATCATTGAGCGCTTATTTGTAAGCAAGCAAAATCGATTATTGGATTATTCTTTACAATTCTAATCTATATATCAAAGAGTTTGTCCTCACTGGCGATTGGCAATCAACGCAGGGCCCAAACCATATAGAAGCTGAAATTTTTATTGAAATAAAAATAGTACCAATAGTTACCAGTCTGACCAGAGGCTTAAAAAAATGCGGTAAAACGGGTGCTTTAGACATTTTCATGTTAGCTATGGCTTGCCAAAAAAAAAAAATACATATACAGATAGAGTTAGAGTTAGAGTTAGTGCTCAAAACGGCTATGCCCAAAGCGATGGATAAATTTCAGTAAGAACAACATGTTTATCTGAGCTTTGCACACACAAGTGCACAGACAGTAGAAATCCTTTTGCAGATGTCCTTTTTGCGTGTGCCATGTGTCAACAGTTGTTGCCGGCTGCTTGAACCTTGTACTCGAATTTAATAGACTACTGCTGGTCTGATCTGTTCTGGTCCGGTCTGCACTGGTCTGTAATCCAGCTAAAGCTAAAGCGGTCGTATTGTCTGTTGATTGGATATGACTTTGCCTGATTGCGCGAGGTCTTTTCAGAATGGAATCTAAGCCTTTTAAGCACTTTGAAGAAGGGGATAACATGATTTGAATGTGGGGTGCAAGGCAATGGCGATGGCTACTTAAAGCTTTACTGTCATGTGTCATGTGGCACAAGCATGTTGCACTTCTTTTTTATACAAATGAAACGAACGAAACTTTTGTTGTGCTGATACTGCATGGGAATACATTGTGAGCATGTAGAGAGCATTGGAGCTATAGCCCTAACGAGAACGACAGCGCATTAGAACGATAATGATGATGATGATGATGACGATGATGATGACGATGATGATGCCGATGATGATGTTGTTGGAGGCAGTCGAGTGCTCAGTGAATTTCCGTTTCAAATTTAAAAAGGCAGACAAACTAACGAGCAGCGACGTCAGGATCACACCTCGGGGTACTCATTGCCGGCATGTGGAAAAAGCCATTGACGTTGGCGTTGCATTTGTCTGGGATGTCTGTGTCTGTGACTGTGTTTGTAACTGTGTCTGTGTCTGTTTGGCACTTTGTTGCAACTGAACCGGAAACATTTGATAGACAGTTGGAACTTTTGACGCTGGCAAATCGAAGATTGTCAGCTTTTTATGGCATTTCCAGTTTTAAATTTGGGGCACGCCTTGCGTTTAGATATAGATGTAATTGTAGAGAAGTATTAGGCAATGTCTTTGTTTTACGACTGTGCAACGTCAACAAATCTTTAGCAGTCACAAAATCCAATTGGCAATTAACTCATTTAGCCGCAACCTCAACTTACTCTGTACAAATTTTTATGAGCAAATGTGATTTTATTGCCCAAGACTGAAGCTCAAAGTTGCGTCGTCTCATTAACAGTCGAAGTCGTTAAAGAAGCACATTGTACGACTATGGCTAATGTCATTTAGTCTCTCTAGTCTCCAGTTCCCTTCTCTTCCCTTCTCTTCCATCCTCCTCCGCAAGTCGATCTCTCTAGTCAATAAAATTGTGTGCTGTAGCTGTGCACAAATGTTAGAAAAGCAACGCTCATGCCACAAAAATTTGCAATGTTAATGATGCTGATGCTGTTGAAAATGGTTGGCTTTTATAGTCGTCTAGATAAAAGTGGTTTTTACGAACTGAAAAGTGCATGACACCAAAAAGAACCCAAGTATCGGCATCGGACACACTCTTTCCTATTTAGAAACTTAAGCTGCCATTTGATAGTATTCTTAACGCCTGAATATGTTTAAGCCCATCACATGTGCATAATCCTAACAAATTCAAGTGCTTTGTGAGTGGCTATATATCATTTTACACAATGAAAGAAAACAATTGATTTGGATTAAATTTCCTGAGTGCATAAGTTAACTAAAGGCAGTAAGAACTAACTTTAAGATGGCAAGTCCCTGGAGCTAATGAGCTAATTGCAATAAATATCAACATCAATATATCAATATCAATAAATATGTAATGATTGCATTTAGAGCCCGTGGGTATTTTTATATGTTTGTGTGTGTGTGTGTGTGTGTGTGTGTCTATCAAGAACATGAATATGAGGTCCCTAGCGCATAATGAACAAGGCTTGCCACACATTATTGACGTGTGCCGCGCAACACTTGGACCTTGAGGCGAGTCTTATTGAAAAGGATTTATGCTTTTCAGTTTTTAGTGAAAAGCAGCCACAAGCTGCCAACAATCAACCTTTGGGGATTGTGCATTAAGCAGGTCCACCGAGAACAAAACGAAAAAAAACGACAAGCTCAGTACGCTGATTAACGTAAAAATTTCTTGTAGCAGCTGGCGAACGTTGCAAGGAGGAGTTTTGCCGGCTGCCATAGTACCCCAATGCCCTAAGCAGCACCGATTTCAGCTTTTGCCTTTGATCTGATGGCGTCATTACGTGCACCACACAGCGACAGTAATAAGTGAGAAGAACTAGGCGTACCAAAGGCACAAGGCGACAGCAGCAGCAGCAGAGGCAGCAGCCAAACAACTAGTCCTAAAGAGTGTTGGGGGAGCCATATAGTGGAAAACCCAACGAAATCCCCTTGGCGTGTTCGGACAAGGCATTAAATACAATTGGTGCTGCCACTGTGTTGGGGCTTGGGGCTGGGGCTGGGGTTGGGGTTGGGGTTGGGGTTGCTTTTGGTCGGACTGGGCTTTAAGAAAATGTTCGCTCGTTAGCTCTGTTGTCGAGTGCAAGCAACAGCTGCCGCTTTTTTTTGTGGTCTTAAAGGGGTTGAAATTTATGGCAAAGAGTTGAAAGTGCAGCTCGAGGAATACTGCAACCTGTAAAGACTATTGCAACCAAAATGAAAACTACTCTGAATACTCGAGTCGCAAGTGGTCAGCTGCGAGATACTCTATAAGCTTGATTTAAGTATTCTGACACACATTTGTTGTTCAAATGTTGCAACCTTATTAACAGTTAACAAATTTTTGAAAAATCCAAGCAAAATAGCTAGTTATGGGCTCAAAAAATCAGAAAAAATAAGGAATGCAAACTCCAATGTCGGAAGAAATCTTTGTTTAAACCCATTCCTGTTATCGTTAACAGTGCTGCATACTTTAACAGAGTGGTAAGGCTGATGACAATCCAGCTACTCTGTTAACGCATACAGCACTGTTAAAGACCTTTAAATTTTTGTAATTATATATTCCTGCTAAAAAGTCAACCTTTGCCACCGGAAATCGCAATATTAAAAATATATATATATATACTTTATAAGCTCCGGAGAAGCTATCTTATGTACATCTAGTACACCTTTTTAACCAGTTTTAATGGGTGCAGGGTGTAAAAACTGTAAATAATCTTGTATAGGATTTGGTATACAAGAATTTACATACTAATCGCTAGAATATCGGGTGTAATTTAATCACTTGTATGATTTGCCATTGATTTCTAAAAACTTTTCTTAATTACAAATACATTTCTGAAAATAACTTAACCGGCAATTTAATACAAACTTCTTTTGACTCGTCTTTCAGGTACTATACCAAAATCCTATTAATAAACCAACTTAATTGTCTTAATCTTATTTCTTTCGTTAAAGCTGTTAATTAATTTTGGATTGTGTGGCAGCTTGTGGATTCCATTGAAACTTTTGGCTGACTAATCAGTTTAATTATCATGCGTTAAGCTGACATATCAACAAACTCTCTGTTTGTCAGTCAGTTGTTGGCTAAAAAACTCAAACAAAAAATAAAAACATTCTCAAAATGCCGCAAATCACTTTAAACTTTTTCCTTTGCACTTCTTCGTACTTGCGATGAAACGTGGATTTTAATTAACTTAATAAAAATATGTTAAACAAAAAAACTAAGAGAATTTTCAAAAGAAGCAGCAGTAACCACTTTTCAATGTGGCTTATTTTGATTAGTGCGTTCATTTTGAAACACAGATTTGTGGTTTAAGTATGTACCCAATTAAATTTTAATCTATGGGATATAAACATTTACTTTATTGTAGAGAATTTGACTGATTTTCGGTTAAATGGTGCTTTGGTATTTTCGGGTTTAGTAGCACTTACTAAGTCCTTAAACTGTTCCAGGCCATTAAACCTAAAATGCTGTTAGCCGAGCAGTTGGCCGGTAACCATTTTTGTTTATGGCTTGGCAAATAACAAATTACGCAAATGGCTTGTAAAAAATATTGACATGTAATGCCACAACAACAACAACAACAAGAACAAACAACAACAGCAACATCACAAACAAGGAAGTGCTATTGATGTTTCCTAGCAGAGTACAAAGTATGAACAACATGTTTATGACTTTGAGGTAGGCTTTTTAATGCCATTGACATTTATTAGAAGGTTCTCAATAGGCCTTGGATTGGCAATAGGAAAAGGAAGTAAGTTATAAATCAATTGGTAATTCGATTAATAGGGTTGCTTTTAGCTTTCTTGCTTATAAATCAAGTCAGTTTCATGTTGTATGTAAATATTATAGCTTACCTTACAACTGTAGACGCCCTCATCGATGCGACTCGCTTTTGTAACGCCCAAAATGGCCGTATAGACATCCTTCGTTTCCGGTGGCAGTACAGTTGTCCAGATTTCTCTGTAAAAAGCATAACATATTCTGTTTTTAGTTGGTCTACAAGATTGCAGCATATCGTATTTAAGCACTAGACTGGCTAATTAGTAGGCCGCTTTTCAGATTTCCACTTGTTTTTCAGACTCGCATATGCCGAGCCATGCATTCATTTTCACACCCAATAGACAGCATTAGCAACAGCATCAGCATCTGCATCAACATCAGCATAAGCATCATCATCATCATCATTGGCAAATGAATTGGAGCGTATGCAGGTCCCCCAACTCCACCGCTAATTGACCCACTAATAGCAGCTCACTTATCATTACGGCTCTAAAAATGCAATCGGTGTGTGTGTGCTGTGTGTGTTGTGTGTGGTTGTGTGTGAAAAATCATTGCTAATGTGAAAACAATCGCGGATGTTGCGGTTCGAAGTCAATTAGCAGCCAGAACATGATTCATACTCAAATGTTTTTCAAAATGTTTTCGGCGTCGTGTCAGTTGTTGCATTGTTTTGCAAAATTAGAAATACTTTTTGCCTCTATGAATAAATAGGTCAAAATATTGCTACGTTCGTGTGTGTCTGCCCTGGGGCAGACATTATCACAACATGAATGTGCTTGTTGCCTTGATATGTTTTTATGCAACAATATAAACATGTTTGTATGTACATATCTGCTAGCATGTGCTTCAATAATATACGAATCCTAATTTCTATGCAGTTAACTTATATATATTCATAGACAAGTTGAGAGATTGTCAGACATAACACTTTATCGCAAAATATAGCCTTTTTGAAGGGTTAAGGCTGAATTGATCAGTATCAACAGCCGAGTCATGTCCGTCTGTCCGTCTGTCTGTCTGTTTATATGCGAACTAATCCGTCAGTTTAAGAACTATCTTGAAGAAACTTGGCACAAATACTTATTCTTTCTGCAAGCTGTACATATGTCAGAATCGGTCAGATCGAAAAACTATAACATATAGCTGTCATAGGAACGATCGATTGAAAAATAAGTTTTCTTCTCCAAGGGTATGTATCTTCGGCACGCCCATACCATACCATTTCTTTCTTGTTTTTTATTATTAATGGCTGAACTTTCTTTGATTCCGACTATCACCTTAAAATTTTCAATTCTTCTATTGTGATTCTTCGTCACTAGCGTAGAATGCTCTTAGTTCTTAACACTTTGTCATGTTATGGACCAAGTTTTCTTGCTTCAAAACACAAGAGGACAGACGTATATTTTACAAAGCCAATATATTGCATTTTTATACTCTTTTTTAATTTTTTTTTTTTAAAAAGAAAAAAGTGTGGGTTGACTTCGTTGCACAGCGCTTCCGCCATATAAAAACATATTTTATAGCCAATTAAGTTGTCTATTCACATTTTGATGGATCTCTATGTAATTTGGTTTGCGCTTTGGCTAAATGGCCATCCTTTAAATAAAGCACAACGAAGAATATGTCAGTTAGTATTGGCTGAGAACTTGAGTTGAGTTCAATTGCCGACATGCCTAAAGCATTTATTACTTTCTGAGTCTACCCGTACTCTTGTTTTATATAATCAGCGTGGGTTCTTACGATTCAAGGAGAACAACCGGAGTCCTAGGGAACACCCGTAGTCAAAATGACTTAACAAATTAGCTATAAACAAAGTATTTAATACAATTAAAGGGCAAACAAATAAAAATATAGTATATAAATTTCACATTTGAAGAAAAGCAGCTTAGCTAGTTCCTAATAAAACTTGTACTCGTCACTATTTAAACAGATTACGAAGGAACTTTTGCTCAGTTTGTAGATAACTGCAATATCACCGTTTAACATTCCTACTGCTGCAATCCTCCCTACACCCCCACCCTCCTTTTCAACAGCATGTCAGTAAGGATATTTGCTGAGGAAGGTAAAACAAACCAAAATCTAAAACCATAAACCAAACTCTTGCTGTTGGTAACAAGTTAAGTGCTCCTTGAGGTTTTGCCAGCAAACAAACAGGCACTGTTCCCTCCCCGCCCCCGTTCACACTGACAGTCCTCCCCACCCACACTTTTCCTTCATCTCCTTCTGCTCAGTCGCGTAGTGAGTGCATTCCACTAATAAGTTTTACGCATGAATAACGTCGGCAAAAAGGATAACAACTTCATAACACTGAAAAACTGTTCGAAAACCGCACAAAACGAAAGTGCGGTTTAAGTTGCGGCCAAAACCACAGCCGGGGCTCAACTAAGTGCGTCAAGCACAAATGCAATGGCCAAAACTGCAATTGGAAATGGGCGCAGGTGGCAGGCAGTTAATGGAGGCGTGGCATTGCCGAGCATACAAAGCACTTAACCTACAATTTGCTAATGGCCAACGGCAACGGCAATGGCAATGGCTATGCCAAGATTTTTGCCAGTTTCAGCCTGTTTCTGTTTCTGTTTTCTATTTCTGTTGGTGTTTCTGTTTTTGTTTCTGTTTCTGTTTCTGTGCCTGTTTCTGGGCCTGTTCATACGCACCTTCAAAATCAATTAAACGGCAACGGAAGTAATAACATTCCATGCAGGAAGTGCGTAACGCTCAAATGCAGTAGCGTAGCAACCACAAAAATAGCAAGAACAGCAAAGCTGCCTGCTCCTTTACGGTAAATGAGCAAGCGCAACAACATCAACAACAACAACAACATCAGCAATAACAACTACAATGGCTATGCGGCACAGGATGTTGCCTCAGTGCAGTTTACTCCTCGACTAATACAATTACATACTAAACTGTAACGCAAATACATACGAGTATGTATGTATGCATCATACATGTCAGCCAAACGTTAGGACATTAAGGATATAGCGAAAAATCAGCCTCCATTGATAGCAGCTAACAATATACACAACTCATTCAAGATGAGCATGTGGGTGAACGGAAATCGTGCTTGTGATAGAGAATTGTGATATTGATGTGACCTTAACATTTCACAGATAACAGCCAACTATCTATTAGTTGATATAGATTTTAAATTTATGCATTCATAATTTACCAGAGTATGACGAATCTCTAAAATAAATCTGGAAATAGATAATGTTAAAAAAAATATAACAACAACTTTCCGTTGACGTTTTGCAGCTAAACCATGAAAAGCTGAATTTTTCAATTTTAAGAAGTGGTAAACTCAGAAAACTGTGAATATTTTCAAAATTAGCTAATGAATTTAAAAGAAAGTGACATTTTTGAAAACGTTATATACAGTTCTTTTTTGAATTCCACTTCGAATGAGTTCCACAAATACTATACACATATGTATAGACATCGGGATGCATAAACAAAAAAACCAGAAATTTAACGTGATATTCCTTTGTTATTTTAAATCTTATATTAAATATTATAATCTGTTCCTTTTCTTATAGTTAATACACGTTTTTACTCCATTTTTTTCATTTTTAATGGGAACGGGGAGTATAACAGCACTGCAAATGTATGTAACACGTAGAAGGAAGCATTTCCCACTGTATAAACTATATATATTCTTGATCAGTATCAAAAGCCGACTCGATATAGCCATGTCAGTCGGTCCGTATGAACGCCAGACACTACAAGAGCTAGACACACCAAACTTGGCATGTAGGTTCCTGTATACCATACGCAAATCAAGTTTAAATTTCATTAAGATCGGATAACAAGCACCAAAGTTATTGAAGAATCCCCCATCTCAGCAGTCAGAAACAACAGTTTGACTGGTACTGGACAATTTAAGTGCGCTGCTTGCTTGCATTGCCTCTGAACTGCTTGAAATGCAAGTAGTGTGCAGGGAGTCTCGTAGTCGGGCACATTCGACAAGAGCATTCTAATATTTATATTTATAGAATTGAGGAGCAGCGTAAATAATCCTTTAACTTTGTTTTCGTAGTTCCAACAATATGAAATGTGATTTATTAATGAGAACAAAGCACAATTATAATTAGAGTAACAACAGGAGCACGTGATCATCTCTAGCAGTTATACAATTTACAATAACGAAGTGTGGCAACATCCAATGTTGCAGCATCGTTCCAGTATCGCTTAGTGGACTGCATTTTGAAAGTAGCTGCAACTGTAGATGTAGATGCAACGATAACTAAGTCCATTTGCCATTTGGCAAGGGTGTGGGGATATATCTGTTTGTGTACTTACTGTTTACAGAACACGTGCTTTTGGTAGCTGACTTTTGTTTGGTCTTGGCATTCGGTTTCCAATTAGTGTCTGCTTCTCTGAGTTTTGTTAGCAGCACAAAAGTGCTCCAATGGAAATGGCAAAGGCAAAAGGCAACAAAATTGAATGAAGCATTTCAAAAATAGCTAAAATTACGTTTCAATTGCTTGTTGAATCGAGGGCGATTACTCTTTGACTTTGTCAAAAATGCCATTCGACAGTCAACAGTTCATACGCAGTTTCGACAAAATCATCGACAGTTATGCAAAAATCAGACATAACGAGGCATTTGAACTGTTCCCATTTCCGAGAACTTCTCATTCCGAATCATTTTAAATTCGCTTAATTGAGTTTGAGTACTTCAAGCCGAATTTTCTATTTAAAAGTGAATAACAAAGCTTAAAAAATAGTTTTCATTATAATATGCACTATTTTTGCCTCAATCGTAAATTGCATATTGATCTGAAAGTTGAATTTAAATTCCTTTTTCGTTTATATGACTTATTCGAAACCCCTTTTTTTTTTGTCCGAAGAAAGAAGCTGCCTTCAAAAAAGCCGTGAAAAAAAGGAAAATCAAAACAAATAGTTGAACACAGCTACTCAATAATGTACTTAACCTTAGAGGAAACTTTTATAGCACTGTACGTGTAAAACAGAGTGTTAAACAGTTGTGTCAAATTGTGAAAGTTTTACAAATAAATAACTCCAAAGTAAAAGTTTGTTGTTGTAAATTCAGTTTGCTATTTTTGTCGCAATACTTAACATTTTTGCTTGACATTGATTGAAAAATGCGAGGTACAATAAAATAAGCCACACACATTTTGCTGAAAAGCAACAAATATGATAAATTTGCTTTTTTGGTCGCATCCAAGTAAATATGCATAAATAACAAAAACATATGGTGGGGCAGGACCCAGGACCCAGGACCCAGAACCCATAAAAATAACAATAGCTCAGAGCGATCTTTTGGGTGTTGTGTCTCCTGTTTGATATCAACTGGATGTGAGCCAAAAAGGGGGATTACATTTTTATATGACCAGACACCGCAAAAGCCTTGGGAGCTTGGAAATACAAATCCATCGCAATGGTTTTATGAGTTCATAAAATTGTTGTCTAGGTGTTTACTCTAGTGATATTCGTATTTGTATTCGAATTCGTTTTGACGAGTGCCCAATAGCGTGGGAAATTGAAATTGTGAAGTTACTTTTCCAGCTGAATGTTTTACGAGTATATTGTTGTTGTTGTTGTGGTTGTTGTTGTCTGTGTGTACCGCTCGTAAATATGAATAAATATGTTACGAACCGCGTTGGCCTAGGTCCTAGGCAATTGCATTAAAGCTGCAGGCCTCATAATCGTAACTTGATTAGAAATACGATATCGTGTACCCAAAATTCAAGAGACAAGCAAACACATATAATTTGTACATACATATATGTACATGCTCGTACATAGCTCTGTACGTCCAGGACCCATATAAAAACTTTATTAAACGCAACTACGCATAAAAATAAAACGATGACAAAGTACGCGACGCGTTTCCAGCTTCATTTCCAGTTGTTGTCTTTTTGCGTGACTGCGACGCCGACGTTGGCAATTTTTTTGTTGTGTTCTCTGCTGGGCCTCGGCCTGGGCGCACAATTCACTTCAAGTTGTAACAAATTTCATTACAATCGTAACAAGAAAACGTGTCTCAACAACTAAATTGCAAAAGCGAAACCAAAGACAAAAATTGCACACAACGCGTCTGTCCCGTACGTGAACCTATATGTAAACAAAAAGGCTTGATTGCCTTTTTACAGACCCCCCTCACCCCAACACGCACCTCTTTACACACACAAGATCACAGCAATATTACTTTAACAGACTATTGTTTAACAGTATGCGCTTAACAGCGTTATGTTAACCTTAAAACAACTGTCTTTGTCAGACTCTGCTGGCCCAAACAACATGTTAAAGCGAACAGCACTATCGACTTTCTGTTGGGCAATACTAATACCAACAACTATTCGGCAAATAACGCCCCACACATTTTGGGATACAAGATGTCCCAAACTCCCACTCAGAAATAAATACGCATATTATTTGCCCCTTGGCATATTGCTGCCCTTCTATATACATATTTTGTTATTGTTAGCATTTCCTTTTTTGTTTCGGTCAGAGAACCTGCAGCAACATTTCCTTTTTTCATTTTTTTTCTGTTTTTGTGTTTTTGTGTGTGTTTTTGTTTTTTGCTGACAAGCAGCTGCCTTTTCCGACTTTCCTATTTTATTGATATGCGTATGAGCAAGGGTCATTTTGCCTGCGGGGTGTTTACTGTACAAGCAGTCATAGGTGTTAGTGAATTTTATTCAAATTTGACGCTAATCAAATGGCACGTGACATGCCAGTCGAGTATCAGAGGGGATATCTAAAAGAATAGAATAGAAACAGAGTAAATCTGTTTCAACAAACTATTTAACTCAATAACTGAGCAAATCTTTACCATTGAAATTTTTAAATTATTCTGTTTTGATCAGATTGAAACTATTTAAGACTCAAGTGTCATGTGCATTTTTTATTTTAATATTTTTTTTTTCACACTTAAATTTTTGTATCTTGAAAATTATTATTTTTTTTTTTTTTTAATATTAAAGCCTGTTTAAACATATTTCAAAAAACATTTTGCATATTTCTCAAAGATGTAAGCTGCGGTGTCACAGACAAATAAGTTGGACAAATATTTGTGCCTATTATTTCGAACACAAGTTTCGTTTATTTGTGTTTGACATGTTATATTCCGATCGGAATGTTTGTACAGTATGACCTACTGAGACTTTTAAAGAAACAAATATTTTTCGAACTTTTGTGTTTGCATGACAAAATAAAGCATTTCTAATGCCTAAAAATAAAAGTCAATATTTGGTTAACTACAACTGAATTTACTGGCTTATGGCGAAAATAACTTACTCAGAACATAATTTTGAAGCCCCCATTTCCATTTAAAGAGTTCTCACACTAAACATATCAAATGCCAACAAAAAAAGTCTTACACGTGTTTTCTATTCTCCGATGACAATGCACTTAAGTTAATAAAAATAAATACACAAAATTGTCGAATGTTTCGATTATATAAAATAAAAGATTTTTTGGGGTAACACCAATCATTTCTTTGTCAACTAAGTTCTTGAATTTTGAAAAAAAGTCATCAAAAAATATTTACTTACTAAGCTTTTCACAAGCTCTTTGTTTTTGAGGTATCCCAAAGTTAAGTCCCGAACTAAATCAATTAAATTGGAGTCCAGATCGCATTGGTGTGTTTATGATAAAGTCCTTTATTGGCATTAAGCAAAATCGAAGAGCAAATACATAAATCCTTAAAGATAATGCTGTTAAAGTTATAGATTCTAGAGGCCATATTTGATAACGTTTTTTTAACAATTTCACTAAGTGCTAACATGAACGTATTTAACAATTGAACTTTTTGGATTACGTAAAAGCAGTAGTAATTCACTGCAGGTGTGCGTGTGTGTGGGTGGGTGTGTGTGTGTGGGTGTGCAATTGATTTTGGATGCGTTTGAAATCATTGGCCTTGCCACGATTGCTGCGACAGCTTTCATCTTCGATTAATCCACATACTCTCATACTCCTACTCCTACTCCTACTTCATACTCTTGTTAAGCTTCTTTCAAGCCTAACGGCTGATTCTGACGGCCTTGACGCGTTGCAGGAGACGCCTCCTCCATTTGCATAGTGGGCGCCAGGAACGCGCAGCCGCCAGACGCCGCCAGCTTCATTTGTCCGTCGCTGTGCCAGCAGGATGCGCCTCGCCACCATCGCCTGAATCGTTGGTTGCCGCCTGCTCAATGGCCTTGGCAGCACTGGGATCCGCAATGCTGCCAAAGTAGTTGCCGGTGGACTCAATCTCCACCACACGCTCCACATCATCCAGTTTGGGTGGTGCTGGCACCGTCACCACAAGTATGCCGTCCGCTGAGAATGTGGCACGCGCCTGTGTGGCATCATAGTGCCGTGGCAGCTTGTAGCAGCGCGTAAATTCGCGTGTGATGCACAGCTGCCCATTGCCGGCACGATCATCCGCCTGGTTGCCCTCCACGCAGATGGTATCATTGTTCTTCGCCTTAACCGTCAGCTCAGCCAGCTGAAAGTGATGCACGTCCAGCACCACCTTGAAAGTGCCACGACCCAGCGAATCCGGCTCAGTGCCGGTCTCAATCACCACTCGACCCACCAGACACGAGCCATGACACCAGGCGCTATCATCTACGCGTAGATGGAACTCCCGGGCGCACACGTCCATCTCATGGGAGAGGTAGTAGCGACGCTGTCGGCATTTGGGCTCACCCGTTGACCAATGTCTGCGCGACGGCAGGTGATAATGATGTGGGCCGCCATGCTCGTGCTCGTGCTCCCAATCCCAGTCCCAGTGTATGGGCATGGTATAGTTTCTTTTCGTTTGATGTCCTGTTGTGTTGTGTGTTGTGTTTTGTGTTTTGTATTTCGTTTTTCGTATTTCGTTGCACACGGAGCAAACGCGTTGCTTTTTGGCTAAGAGCGCCAAAAAAACCGTTGTCCTCTGCTATCTTCCACCCTGCTCGACTCTTACTTACTAACTAACTAACTAGCTGAAAAGCTGAATAGCTTAGTAGCTGACTAGCTGACTTCAATTCAAACTAACCATGCAAATTTATTCGAACCGTTTCAATTCAATTCGACTGTACCTGTACCTGGCCCAGGCAGCAACTGCGCTGTGCCATTTGTGAAATGATTCCAATGCCTTGCATAAATATTGCTAGTTTCTTCACTTCATGCTCAAACCCTCAACGAATTGAAACAATTTCGACAAGCAGTGTCAGTAAGTAGAGCGACCCCAACTCAAATTGTTTGATCAATACTTTGGTACTGTCAAGCGCAACCCTTGCAGCTATTTTTATACTATTTTTATACCACACACAAAAGTACAAATGGCTCCAATGAGTTGGAAACAAGCTCCAAAAAAGAATAACAGTTATGGTATAATGTTCAATAGCATTATGAAGCAGCAGCCACGGCTTTATGCAACTAATTGTGGCATTGTCGCCTCGCATAATCGAGAACATGCCACAGCACAGAGAACAGAGTATGTGAGTAGGAATTCTCTTCACACACATTGTGGCAAATGTCACTAATGAAAATCGTGACCCTCATTCAGCATGTGTCTCATATCAGAGTAAATGTGACACATACATGTACATTTCTTTATATACAGGGTGTTGCAACCCTTTTAATGAGAACTTAAGTTATATCTCTCGGTTTAAGTAAACAGCCTTCTTGCAAGTTGAATATTTCATGAGATCATAGAATAGTGGTATTGCTTGAAATTCAAACAAAAGAAATGCTTGAGATTGAAAGTTAAATATATATTTTAACTTAGTGGATACCAGAGCTTGAAATATTTAACTAATTTCTCAACTGACGTATCTTAATTTCAGCAACCGACTTACTGTCGTTGCGAGAAACTAGTTAATAATTATTATTTGTTGTGTTTATAAACTATAAAAATCAAATAAAATTATTAGGAGTGTCAAATTTTTAAAAAAATGTTTGGTACAATTGTAAAATAGAACGGAAATACCTAAATTAAGTTGAAATGTTTTTAAAACAATTTAAAAATATTTCTTAAAAAAAGGAACAAAATATACCATAATAAACACAAAATGCAACTAAATTAAAAAATATTTTTCTTAAAACAAGAAAAAAGTTAGCCTAATTAAGTACGAAACGAAATTCGAACTGCAGTATTAAAAAAAGGCCACTTGTTCCCCATATAAGAAAATCGGTTTTACCCTATTATTGATACCATTTGTACTTGATTTGTTACACAATTCATAACATTTCGAATGTTTTTTTGTTTTAATGATATTGTTTTTTTAGTTTGAGACACATTCAAGTGATTACAAATGCACCCTGTATTAAAGCATACCAGAGTGGAGTACAAACCAAAAAAAAAAAACAACAAAAAACATAACATTGCATTGTCCTAGACAACGCTGGAGTTGTCAAGACATTTGCTACTGCATTGTCGTTGTTATTATTGTTGTTGTCGTTTGCTGTTGCTGTTTCTGTTGCTGTGCTGTTGTCCCCGGTTTGAGCCAATTTGTAAAATAAGGAAATATATATTTTACTTATATCGTGCCTGGGGGTCAGGCAATTTTGCTGCTTGGCTGCTGAAATTGAATTTTTGCTGTTAGCCTTACAGTTTGACAAATTTTCAGCAAACAAGCCAAAAGTGACTACAGCTTGACACAGTTAAGTGACAAAGTATTGTTCTGTTCTTGAACGCAGCTGGAGACTTTTTATAAGACTCTCTTGACTCTCTAAATAGCGTTGACGGGCTTGTCAAAAACTAGTTCATATTGGCAAAAACAAAAGTTTTGAAGTAAACGCTTAGCAAAGTATGCTTGGATAAAGAATTTTCTAAAAGTAGAGAAACTGACGTTCAATTCGTGTACGAGTATATGTTATACATGTACTATATATATACACTCCCAATAGTCTTTAATTTTGACAAACCAACGCAAATAACGTTATATTTTTGTGAATTGCATTTGGTTTTTTTTTTTTTTTATCTTTTTTGCTCGCTTTTAAGCTGCACGTGTTTGTACAATTAACATTGACTTGTGATACAAATATCTATCAATGTAAATATAGTTGAGAATATCTGAAAACTTTTCCAGTTAATGTGTTAAGGCAAGTTGGGCTCAGTCTGCTAAAGCTAGCGAATATATTCACATCAATTTTGTTTGACTTCAGTAAAGAAATATATTTTTTGGGTTTCAATATAGGGAACTGTGTTAATTCAGTTGCTCGAGTTGATAGGAAGAAAAACTAACGTTTTATTACTTACTCGTTGGTGAGTGTCTTTAAAAAAAACAACAATAATATGATGTTCAATTTCCCCACGGTAGCTAATTAAATCAAAAAGAATGCACCTGCGGTTGTTATTTCTGTATTTCTGTATCACACATCACGCAAAATCGACTGAGAATATATATAATTTAATATAATAAAAACGTAACCAGCAGCGTTGTGCCCTTCTCCCCCCATCCACAGTTGGACGCACAATTTAAGGATCCCAGGATTTATGACCACGCCTTAGATTATTTTACATATGTACATTGTACATATATGTATCTGTGACTTTGTGTGTAGCAGGACTTCCGTGTTATACTTGCAGGAGGTTAGATTGTTAATCAAAGTGTCGGCCTGCGCTAAGTTGTGATAGTTCAGGGAAGCGTTAGCGACGTGATTGGATAGTTATTGCATGAATTAGTTCGCATGGGAAACCAGGCTCTTAAGAAAAGCTAAAGGTGGAGCTTGGCTTGTGTCAATTGTACAGCTAACCGGGTCGAAATTGGGCTCAGAATTTGCATATAAACATTTAAGCTTAAAGCTGTATGCAACATTTTTTGAGTTTTCAAAGTAGCGTTAAGTGAGAAATCGAATTGAACTCTTAACGATAGATAACTCAGACATTTCGCCACGCAGTACGCTAAACTGGACTTCCCATCTAAGTGAAATCAAGCATTAAAAATTCACTTAATTCCGGTTATTTTAGTACGCAAAAGTAAAGTCAGGCAACTAACGAGGCAACCAAAGCTTAAACTGACCCAATGCTTAGTCGTTTGTGTAATGCGAAGTTAGTAAATGTCCAAATGAATGACTTCACTTCACTTTAGTTAAAATATTTACTCATATTTTACGCCCTTGCTGTAACATGGAAAATGGAACATGGAACATGGAACATGTGTTTGTGGCTTTTGTACAGCTACAATTATTTACACATCAATGCGTTGCACATCAAGTGGTTGGATGATGAAGAAACAGAACACGTGTAATACTCTGCATATGTTCATGGGTGTAGCCAGCATCTCAGCTGAGGGGGGCGTTAAGATATTCACTTTAATAATCAAATTTTCTTATTATCAGTTGTAAATTAACATAAATCTTTAAATAATTTTGCTTTCCAAATCTAGTATCTTATAGTCTCATAGATTTGGGTTTATATTCAAGAATATATTCATGCAATGCAGTGTAGTATATGTCTTCTATTTGAACAATTTTAGTATACCTAAACTCAATTTGAACTAAGGTCTAATTAATTCGAAAATTAAAAGAGATTATTCAATTCATATTTAAATTGATTTCAAATTATGTTTGTTTTAGTGCAAATAGTGTTTAAGTTTACATAACCCCCAACACCTCACCCGCTGGTTACGACCATGCACATGCTTGCACTATAACCAGAGTTCGGGGCACACATACATCTAAAATGGAACAGCGAAAAGTTTTCAGTGAGTTTGCAAGCTTTAAACGGCGTTCCTTTAAAATATCTTAAGCTTAAAAATATGAAATGATGTCTTAAGTCTTGCTAGAAAATAAAGAAAAAGGAAAAAGCTTACAATTTGATTTTCTGAGAAAGGCTTAAAGATGGCTGTTATCAATAATTCAGCGCTTAGGAAATATGAAATATTTTAAAACAATACAAGTAAGAACGTTGCAGTCGGATGCACCCGACTGCGATATACTCTTTTTCGCCTCTTTGTGGAGCCAGAAGAAGGCGTGTTTTGTATATTTGTTCAAATATTTCAAGTTTTCCGATCATTTTATATTGGGTTGGGCCCGTTCTACAGATTTATGACAAACACACTTTGCTCGATTGCAAGGGCAGAGGGGGGGTGGGAAAATTAATTTTATCCAATCTATTTAATAGGGCAATAGAATTCAACAACATGTACACCAAGTTTGGTTGCTCTAGCTTCAAGACTATGGAAAAAAAACTGCGTTCATACAGACGGATGGACGGACATTTCACCAACCCAATATGCTCTTCTTTTTTTTAATAAACTTAAAAAAACAGTATAAAAAGCAATTCAAAGAAAAACAAGTAAGAATGCTCTAGTCGAGTGTGCCCGACTACGAGACTCCCTGCTCTCAGCTTGCACTTCAAGTAGTTCAGCGGAAACGGAAGCAAGCAGCGCACTTAACTTGTCCAGTGCCTGTAAAACTTTTGATTCTGCCTGCTGAGACGGGGTAATAGATTCATTCATAACTTTGGTGTTTGTTATCCGTTCGTAATGGAATTTACGCAGCTGATCAATAGTGATAAAACATACATGTGTACAAAATCAAAGCTTTATCTTTAACACAGTGGCTGTGGGAGTTTTTGCGGGGGTGCGGGGGGATTTATCCGAAATTTGAAATAAACTTGATCTGCGTATAGTATACAGGAACCTGCATGCCAAGTTTGGTGTCTCTAGCTCATATAGTCTCCGAGATCTGTGTGTTCATACGGACAGACAGACGGGCATGGCTTGTTCGCCTCGGCTGTTGATGCTGATCAAGAATATATATAGTTTATATTTTCGGAAATGCCTTCTGCTGCCTGTTACATACATACATTTGCTGTACTTTACCCATTTTTAATGTGAATAGGGAGTAAAACCTGCGTTCATCCAGACGGACGGACATTTCACAAACCCAATATATTCTTATATCTCTTTTTTTTTTAAATCAAAAAATAGAATAGAAAGCATTGCAAAGGGAAAATATAAAATTTGAAAGCAAATATATTGAGGTTGCTGGGAATATTTTTGGACTATGCATATGCGTTGACTTTTAAACGTTGATTTGAAATTGCATGTGTATTTTGAATGAATATTATTATAGTTGGAAGTGTAACAACATGCGTAACATTTCGCACCACGCTTTCACTCATTTGTTATGCCACCTCACGTAACCATTTGAGCATTTCTCCGTTTCTCCACTTCTCCATTTCTATGTTAAAGTCCTTTCACCTAGATTGCACTCAGCCTCATATTGCACAACATAGAATTTAAGCATGCTGCTTTGGGGGACAGCAGGGCAAATTGTCAAGGCTACATGGCACGTTAGTTGCGGCTAAAGCTAAACCCTAGAAACCCCTATGGCAGCCCCAATAGTCAAGCATTTGGCCAAGTAACAAGTAACAACCCCTCGTTAGTTACGGCCATATGCTCTTTATGTAATGCGAAACAAACAGGCAAAAGAGAGAGAAAGGGCACAAGCACAAAGGTTGTGTAGATTCCATGCTTCATATGGAATTCTACGAAAGTATGTGTGTGTGTTTGTGTGTGTTTGTGTGTGTTTGTGTGTATTTGTATACATCACAGATGTGTTCTGCTTGCCCATGCTAGAGTTTATGATCAATCATTCCGCCTTGGCTGACTGCGGTTTGGCCGGACCACCTCCCGATGTGACTAGCATCGACATCGACATCGACGTCTCGTCTGACAAATCTTTATCTTTATCTTTGCCCTGACTTATTTATCCTTTTTTTTTGGCTGTTTCATTTTTATTTTCGCCAGGGCTTTTTATGTCATGTTTATTGATGTGTAAAAGTCATAAAGTCAAATTGAACACTTGTGCTGGCAAGCGCTGCACCCAAAAAATTTGAACCACCCTCAGCATTTTTGATTTTATTTCATTTTGATAAAAATGTGCTTGTACCTACGTATATACCCTGTCAAAATACAAAATATTCAGCTCTGTTGCGATTTCTACTTTCGAACCAATGCCACAGAAAACTGTGTAGAATACTTTGGTTTCTTGTGCGTTCATAGAATTTTAAAGAAATTCCTAAAAGTATGATTTACTTTTTTTATGTCGAATTCATGCGATTATGGCATACGTTACAGGCCTCATGTTAAAGCCAAATTCAAAATACTTTGATTTTGTTTTTCTACATTATTCAAAGTCTCTAATTAAGCTTTATCATTCTGTGCTGCAGAAAGAGTATACTGCAGTCGTATAACATGCAACACATGATTTGCAATCTATTTTATTTGAAGTTGAGCATTTTTGTTATATAAGTTTTGGCTTTGAATGGTCATCTCTGATAGGCAGCTGTGACTGGCACTATAAACTTAAATTTGAACTTACCTCGTTGCCCTGGTCGCGTTTACAGCAGCTCCATCTTTGAACCATTGGAAATGCATGCGTGATGAGCCTTGGGCCGTGCATGATATGATAAATTCGCTATCTTCGCGTACAGCTGCTTGTGGTTGATTGACGCTCAGGTCCTGTAACGAAAGCAAGCCACACACACACATACATACATATACATAAACATATAAAGGCTGAGTTCACAATGTTCACTAATTAGACGACCACGTTCAGCAGGTGGGCGTTTGAGTTGTTTGAGAGGGTTTTCCGGTTAGAGGGGATCCGGCTCCCTCGGCACCTGTCAAGCGACACAAATTCTGTGTTGTCGTTTTGGAAAGGCCCTGAGGTTTCCGGCTTGTCGGTTATGTTAATGCAACTTAATTGCAGGCAGCGTCAACCTGATGGTCTCCTGATGAGGCCAATTGTTCATGTGCTTGCCACAATTAATAAATAATTATTTTCGTTGTTGTTTGCCATGCAAAGGCAAGTGCAGACAAGTGTCGTGTTGTTGACATATTTGTGTATGTGCATATTCATAATTGTTATTATTATTATTATTGTTTTTTACTGTTTTTATTGCAATTATTGTTATTGTTTTCATTATGTGTTCTTTTTTTTTTTGTTTCTGTCACACGTGTCGAAACAGTATGTAAATAAATGTTTTATTAATATCGGAAATAAATGCGGCGGCATCTATGTTTTCGCCAGCTTTCACAGCTTTCACAGCTTGATATTTATTAATATTAACGCCAAAAAATTGAGTAATCAATAATGAAGTGCTTCAATTGATTGATTGGCGCTTTTATTTTTTAAAAAGTGTCAAATTGTAAAGTGACATCGAAATTTGGCCGTAAAAATGCTTTTTATGAAACCAATGCTTGCGGGGAAAACAAATTGATATTAAATTTAAATGTCATATGAAAATTATGATGCTTTTTTTTCAAATTTAAAGCCGTACTGCTGACAAAAATTTCTTTAAGCGCTTTTAGACAATGCAATTCTTGCACGCTTTTTCATGCATTCTCGTCTTGCATCGTCTAAACACGCATCTTATCTTGGGTGCATGTTCGTTTCGTGCATCTTGCACCGAAATATGAACGTTTAATATAGAACTAGTGTTACGAATGGGTAAAAATAAGTCTTGCACGACGCTACTTTGCAATTTCTGGCACAGACTGATTGAACGATGATGTATTTTAAAGAAACATCTTGCACTCAGGTTAATTTCACGCAAGAATAGGACTGTTTGAAACCTCTTTATTACTTACCAACATATTCAGAGGTGGATTCTCGTCAAAATGATGATAGTTTGAGACTAATGTAAAGTTGCCAATGCGACCACGTTCTACCATTCGAGTGATGACATCCCGAATGCGTTGTGAATCGCCTTTGATGCCAAAGAAATGAAATGTGATGTCCAAACGATCGGTGGTATTGGAGATTAGTTCAAGATCACTTATTTTAGTAATATTAAAATTGCGCAAAACGCGTGTTAGCTGTAACAAAACAATTGAAATTGATTTATATATAGTTATTGCAATTTATAAATGTTCCTATATTAAAGTTGATTTTTGACTTTGGCTTGAATTCATATTTCAATTTATAATAAATATGTTTATATATACATTTCTTAAAATACGTTAAGACCATTAAAGCAAATTGACAGCAGTTCTATTTCTGAGCACACAACATTGATTTTTATTACCCAACTTAGCATTGTCCCTAACAAACAGTCGTCCCCAATTCTTTGGGGTTAGTTTATCCAGCTAGCTCGCATTTTGCTCATCATTCGAAATGAATGATAATATATTCAAGTAAATAGCACCATTGAGTATTGGGCACGCATAAAAATACAATGTCACTGCAAAAAGGTAAAATATTGCCAACATAGAAAATGTTTACTTGGTTCAGGCTCTCCATGAGATACCCTTGAAATAAGCTTGGCAAGATGCTTAAAACTTAGCTTGTTTTAAGTACTACTTAGCATTAGAGTGAAAATAATATAAACAAGTTATAGTAAAATTTAAGTCTAATTGACAGTTCGCCATACATCTTGCTGCCAATTAAAAATATAGCATAAGGTATAGCGTATAAAAACTGTGGCCACTCGGCCACACTGGGGAGCACTTGGAGAGTGGAGAAAAAATACTTTGACTTTTTTCTTATCTGGCCAACTTTAAGTTAAAAGTTTTTCTTTTGCCTGCTGAAATTGGCTATGAAATGCAATTTTGCTTTCGCCTAACGAAACTTTTCTATATCTGTTTTTTTTTTTTTCATTTTTTTTTTCGCGTTGTTGCACCACCGTGTGTCATAATGGAAAGCCAGGGTAGTTGGAGGCTAGTGGGGCTACAGCACCATTAGCCTTATCCTTATTTAAATGATAATGCATTATGTTAAAGTCGTTTGCTCTTGCTGGTCGCTGGTCGCTGGTCCCTGTTCCTTGGTCCCTGGTCCCATTCCGGGGGTCGTTGCTCTGTCCAAAAGTTTTTGCAAAACTTCTTTTTTTCTGCAGTGTTTGCTTGCCACCACGAACTACAACTGTCTACTTAAATATTAATATTATTGAGCTATTTCTTTTTCATGGCATGAGCTTTTGCAGTCAACGACTTTTTGCCAAGCGAATGCGACATATAAAAAATATTCCAAATATTTGTTGGCACAAGAATGGGCTAGGAATTGTTGCTGCACACGAGCAGGCTAACAATTTCTGGTTGGCTTAAAGCCGGCAACTGTCATTACAAATACTGTTAACTTGGCAAGTTTGGGCCAATATGGCAACGCTTCATTTGCCACCAGAGCAGCATAAAGCGGACGGCCAAAAAGTCAAAGCCAACCGAAAGGCAATTTGCGGCATTTGCAGTCGAAAAATGTGCAAATATTTAACAAACTAAAAGGCATCTTAAAAACTACCTCAAATTATGGAAAAATGTTGGTATTAAAACGCAAATGCAAAAAAATATGAGTACAAATATTCGAGTCGAAAATACCTAACTCGGCAAGTCGCTCCAAAAAGTTGTAGAAGGTAAAGTTACAAGCCGCCTTTGACTACATACTCGTACATGCATGCTAACTTTTTCGCTTATCATTATCTTATCAATAGCTTAAACAATAGCTATACAAAATATTGAGTGGCTGCAGAATTTATGGTCTTTCAGGTCCAGAAGTACAGCAAGTGTGCAAAATTTACCAGAAATTAAAAAAGAACTTGAAAAGCCAAACATTTTGTTAAAAAAAAATGAGAGGTAGTCTTGCCACACACAACTCACTCCGATGCAGACTTAACCAATTAGCGCTTTTAATTAACACAACATTAAAGAATTGTAAAATGTGGCAGCTGAAAAATAAAAAAAAACGAGATAGCAAAGGTTTCTTCGGCGTACCAAAGATATATACCCTTGCAGAACATTTTTACTCCCTGTTCCCATTAAAAATGGGAAAAAGGGAGTTATAAAGTACTGCAAATGTGTGTAACAGACAGAAGGAGGCATTTCCGACTATATAAAATATATATATTCTTGATCAGGATCAACAGCCGAGACGAGCTAGCCATGTCCGTCTGTCTGTCTGTCTGTCCGCCTGTCCGTATGAACACACAGATCTCGGAGACTACAAGAGCTAGAGACACCAAACTTGGCATGTGGATTCCTGTATACCATACGCAGATCAAGTTTATTTCAAATTTCGGATGCATCCCCCCGCACCCCCGCAAATCGCAAAAGACTCCCACAGCCACAATTTTAAAGATAAAGCTTTAATTTTTGGTACACATGTATGTTTAATCAATGTCTTTCGGATGTGTTAATTTCAACACGATCGGACAAATAGCACCAATGTTATGGAAGAATCTATTTCCCCCGTCTCAGTAGGCAGCAACAACAGTTTGACAAGCAGTTTACGAGTTAAGTGCACTGCTTGCTTGTGTTGCCGCTGAACTGCTTGAAATGCAAGTTGGGAGCAGGGAGTCTCGTAGTCGGGCACACTCGACTAGAGTATTCTTACTTGTTTCATATGAAAACTTAAATTTCCACAGTTTGTTTCCATGGCAGCTATAAGATTAAGTTGTTCGATTTTAATAAAATTTGGTCAGCATGTAAATAACATGAAGAAGAGGTGAGATTGGTTAATGTAACTTGAAAAGCAAAAAAATTGTGCGCACAAAACTATATTTTTCAACCGATTGTTCCTCTGTCAGCTATACTATATAGTCTTTCGATTAAAATGAAATTTAGTCAACATGTATAAAATGTGCTTGAACTTCTATTAAGTGAGTTTGGTTGACTTATCTTAAAAAACAAGAAAGTTTTTTCATACAAATACTCATTTTTCAAACGATCGTTCCTATGGCAGCTTCATATTATAGTAGTATATTGTCCGATGTGACCGATTTTGACACATGTACTGCTTGCAGAAAGAAGAGCCAGCCAGACTGACATGGTTCGTTCGACGCGACTGTTGATGCTGATCAAGAATATATATACCCTATATGGTCGTTGCAAATATCGTGAGAACATTGTAATACCCTCTGCAAGGGTATTAAAAAGAGACTGAAGCAAGTAACAAGTAGCAAGTAGGAAACCGTGGAATCAAAGCTGACAACCCAAGTAAAATTGCCTTGGCTGATTTTGCCAGGACATTTTAAGATGCTGACTTCTTAATTGCGGCAGAGAAAATAGAAGAACAGGACTGCAAGTAGACAGGACTTGAGTGCTAGGACAAGGAGGTAAGGGAGTGAAAATGGCAAAAACTTAAAACTATACAAGACGTGGCGGCAATCAGCCGCTTATTGGTAGTTATTACAATATTTTTGTTCACGCCTTCAAGACGTGCAGCCTGGAGGCACTTGAATTGCACTTTTTGTCAGCTTCTTGCTGTTACTTTTACCATTTCTGTTCTTTTTTTTATACTCTTTTTTTTTTGGTTAACATTTTTAATTATATTGCACAAGTGCAAAAGTAATGCAATTTTGTTGCTCTAATTAGAGTGCAGGGCTCATGAAAAACTGAATGGGGGACGTACTCGAACAAATTAGCGCTGGGTTGCATTGTTGGCTCTCGCAAATATCAACAATGCAACATGCTGAGCACCCAAAAATGTTGCACTGAAGTGTAAAGTAAAGCTCGGAATGGTTCCGGCTGCCCACTTCACAAGTGACCGTCAATGTCGTCGACGCGGCCCAACTTTGTTCAACTTATGTAAATATATAGTTATGGAATTAATCAAAGAAGTGCAGCAGAAACAAAGAAAAAAATAAATAACAACAACAACAACGAGTAAGAAAATAAATATATATATATATTCTTTTTTTTTTTGATAATATATAAAATAATTTTTCGTTGCCTTTGCGCATTTTCTTCGTTGTTTTTTATTAATAAATATGCCACAAAGTAAAAACTTCTCTCAGTGCTGAGCAAAAAAAATGTGCAACAGTCAATGTGCTGAAAAGTGGCATGGAAAGTTCCCAAGTGCCCGGAACGAGGTGCAGCAAAAAAGGGGGCAAACAGAAGGTTCCTGCTTGGTTGCTGCGCGAATCCTGCGCGGATCCTACTGTTTGGGCAGGACGTTTGTTTGCGGCTGTTGGGCTTAATGTTTCAAGTAAAAGTGTGGCAACTGAAATAAGCAGATTGTTTGCTGAAAAGTTTCTAGAGCGGCTGCCAAGTTTAGTTGACGTTTCCAACAACCAGCTCTCAAATTAAAATGACAATCAGCTTAAAGTTCCTCCAGTCGAATGTTAATGAATATTTTCAATAATTGCTTTATTTACTGCACAAGCTAAATATTACCATCAAAGTTCAAGATATGTGAGCTCTAAATTTGTTGATGTACTCGTATGTCTAAAGATATTTCGTATTTCTGGAAATAATAAAGCTGCCCTAGTCAAGAATAACACAGTTAAAACTAAAGTTATAAAGTAAAACCAATTTAGTTTTGATTTTAAACTTTTTAGAAGCTAAATTCCAATTCGATTCCAATTTGGAATTGATTTACATTCGGTTGAAAAATAAGTTGAACAACTTTTTAGTTTCTCAAGTTATGTTATCCAAATTGATATATACGGCGATCTAGTGTGTTCTTGTCAGGTTGAACAAATTTGATTAATATCGGGTGACTATATCTTATAGCTGTCATAAGAACAATCGATCGAAACTAAAGTTTACTTTTGAACAAGCTTCTTCACGCGGATGATAACTTTTCTTTCTTGTCTTCTATCAAATTGTAGTTTTAAGGTCCATTTTTCAATCGAAATTATATCATCGTTCGTATATTATTTACTTGTAGATTAATAAACTTATTTTATATATATTTATGTATATTTTCAAGCTTTAACCAAACCCATTTGCATCCTGTTTAGACCACACTCTCACATTCACACTCAGTTTAACCCCAGATAAATCAACATCTTGAGCATCGGCTTTTTGCTGGCTGCCTTCACTTGAATCATTTTTATCTCAACTCTGTGCTAATGGCATTTTAATTTCAATGTTCGAGAGTGAGAGCATGGAAAATCTTGAGGGCGTTTGCTTTTCGTATGGTGGGTTCAAATCTGTTTTCAGGACATTGCCAGTTGCCTGCAGGATATTTTCACAGTCAGTAACATTTCTTGAGCTGATAAAGCAAAATTACCAAATGGAAATATGCCAAGTTAAATAATTAAGAAAAGAGTGGAAGTGAGTAAGGGCACAGAATGGATATTTAAATGATGGCGGCATTTTTAATTATGATAATTTTGCATTTCTATATATAGAAGAAGGCAGTATCTCTGTCAGTCTGCAACAAAAACAAACTGCAGTCAACAACTTCAAAGCGCTTTGTTAGATATATTTTTGATGCCAAGTCTTTTTGTTTTGCCAACTGGCGTAAAAGTCTTCAGAAACTACAACTACAAGAACGAGTACTACCTGAAAACTTGCCACCTAATGAGATCTAACTGCTAAAAGTTAGGAACTCAGTGCATTTTACATATCCAGTGGGTCAATCCAAAAGTTTTTGGCATTTTAAGCTGATCAAATCATCATCAGATGCTTTCAAGTTATTCCAATTTGATCAAACTAGGAATACTATTTCAGCTAAAACTAGAGCTGTACTAAAAATGATAATCAATAATGAAACCAAATGAGAAGTTTTATGTATACATTTAACAAGCTGCAGTCTACATATTTTATGATCCACCCTCGAATGATAACACCTAGAGCCAAAGTGCATGCATTTTTGTTGTTGACAACATTTTGGCCCAGCAACTTGCCAAGTTTTTTGGTGTTGTCTACTTTGCAGGCGCTGAATCTATTTGTATTCATGTACTTAAGGTGCAGCCACCGTGACCATCCAGTTTCCTTCCTTTTCCGTCTCGGTCTTCCACTCCATCACCCAACCACCCAAACCACCCAAACCAACACTTGCCTAGTTAAAGCATACAATTTGTAAACTAAAATGGTCACTTATCTGCCTTTTGCCATTCACAGAGTATCGTCGGTCGCCTCATTTTAGAAGAAGGAGAAGGATCTGGGATCAAGGTGGAGGAGGAGGAGTAGGGAGCAGCGGGTGTTTTATCTATAGAATCTATAGAATGCCGGGCGTTGTGTTTCTAATCGTTGTGCCAACGGCAAATTTTGAGCGGGAGTTGATTTACGGTAAGTAGGCAAAGCGCGAAAAATTGAATAAGTGCTGAGCGCTAATTAAATAGAAAGTTACAAATTTGTTTGCCGCTCTGTTAACATGCTTCATAATATTGTGGCATGCCTCTAGCTGGTTTACATACAACGTGTTCATGTCCATTCCTGTCTGCCTGGCTGCCTGCCTGCCTGCCTGCATGCGGTGCTTAGGCGCGTAATTATGTTGTTTAGTGGCGTTATTAATTATTTTATGACATCGTTAAAGTGTAAAGTGTAAAAGTGTTCTCTGCGCCTAAAAGCCTGCCACAAATGGTGGCACACAGCACCGCACACTAACACTCCCCCCGCACATACACACACACATGCTGTATTCATTTAGATTTTTTTCTTTTTTTTTTGTAGCTCTCTGTTTCGTTTAAAGAGGTTTCTCCACCAACATTTTGCTGTCTAAAAATTGAATATTAAATTTTAATTAGCCAGACTGAGTGGGGTTAAGTGTTGGCATGTGGAATGGCTATAGGGGGGCATGTGGCATGTTTATTTTCTTGCAAGCAAAATGTGTAAACATGACATTCTCAGCCAGATGAAAACGCTCCTACTCAATTTCACAGAATTTTGCCTAACTGTAGCATTTGGCCTTGTTGAAACTCAACGCAGTCAAACTTAATCAAATTTGTTGCCTTTGCATAAGCATATCAAGTTAAATTGTGTTCTGTTATGGTTTATGTTTCATACTAGCGGCAAGTATAATAGAATTCAGGCGAGATTTCTTAAATGAACAAAAACAAATTAAATTGTATTAATTCCAATTTGAATCCGAAAAGTGTGTAGCATACTTTGCGACGCAGGATACAATAAAAGTTTTTTATTTTCTTGTGAGTTGCTTTAGTTACTTATGTGAAATTCATTCGGAGCCGGCCCAGTTGTTTTAAAAGAGCATTTCAAAAAACACCAGTTGTTCAACTCAGGACTCCGTTTTGGAACCGAATGGAATTCAAAATGTTCAATTAAAATTAGAATTTGAATCAGTTCTGTGTAAACTACTTTCACGGTTCCCACTTCTGATTCCGATTAAAACATTTGGAATCGAAACTATACGCTGAATATTGATGGAAGATTTGGTACAAAAACTTGTATTTTTGAGAATGAAAAGTTTTCGAGCTTAATTAGGAAGAGCGATAGCTAATTCATTTGAAAATGAGAACAAAAAATTGAATTGGAATGAAAAGTTGTCGGAAATAGGAAGAGGCCTGTATATATTTGGAAATTATATTTTGCAATTTTCGTCTTATCTGTTCGAAAATTAAAAAAAATATAAGTGAAAAAAATAAGAGAACAATAAAAACTAGAAGTATCAACAGTCATTAGGACAAACATAGCGATTAATTTATCATAATCAGAGACAAAAATGCCAACAATAAAAACCTATCAAATACGATAATTTATGAAACTGAAACCAAGAGCAACAAAAAAATATGTCAAGCTATCAGGTTCGAGTATGTAACATGTATGAAGCATTCGCATTATTAATCAAATATTTATTTAAATACTTGTGAATAAAGCAAGACGAAAGCAAGAGCCATCAATGAGAATCATCATTAATATTGTTGGCCCAAAGCTGATAATGACAAAGGAGCTGAAAGGGATGAGGCGAGAGAGCGGGAGGGGGAAGAGAGCTCTGCTAGAGGGCGTGAAACAAAGTTGCTCAAAGTCAAAGTCAAAGTAAAATAAATGACTTTTCGAATGCAAAAGTAGGCAATAAACATGCGTTGCTTGCCCGAGGAGTGTAAAACCAACTTTTACGCAGAAGGACAATCAGTGGCATTACTTGGCCCAAAAACAAAAAAAAAAAAGAAAGAAAAATACAAATACAAAATACAAAACACAACAAAAAAAGAGCAGAGAAAACTTGACATGTAGTACATACTTGTGTCAAGTCATTGAAGAGCAGGCGGCAGAGGTGCCAGACATAAATCACAGGGCTCAATGCCATGCCAAAGCGTTTCCCCAAATTTGCAATGTGTTCAAGTGGAGCCCAAGCACAACAGGGTGTAGCTAACAGAGGGGGGGGGGGGGACTAAGAGTTGAGGTAAGTGGGCTAACTTACGGAATTGTTTTTGGGGCAAGTAACTATGTGAAACAATGACTTGGCTAGTCATACTTGATGCTGTGCCCTGACCTAAGCCTATTTAAGCTATATTTTGGCATTTGTCAATGTGCGGGGATTTTGGCAGAATTTCGATGTCTGTCTAGGTGTGTGTGTGTGTGTGTGTGTCGTGGCATAATAAATTGTGATCCTTGTGTGGTTTTAATGCGGACTTTGATTTGATTTTTGCCTGCCATTTTATTTACTTAGTTCAAGTGGCGCGTTGCTCCACATTGCTCCCTTTGGAAAAACTTTATTAATGGCAGCCAAAAAACAAAAAAAAAAAAACTTTTATTAAATTCTTTAAAGCCAGTTGGCCCTATATATAGCACCATCAATTATATAATTGACAATTGTTGTTTGTTAACTTAAGCCATCAATTTAATTAGCGCAATTTGCAGTTAGATGAGCTTAGTGGTCAATTGCTATTTAAATAAAGCAAAAAATACAGTTTGCTTTTAGTGTCCCCCAAACAAAATGCAAATATTTATTTAATGCTTAACGCCATTGCCCACAAATTTGCGCTAATTACAAAATATATCGAGTTATAGTATGCAATTACATATGGTACAATGTATATACTATATATGTATGTATGTGTAAATTAGTAGTGACAAAATGAAATTAGCTTTTTAAAGCAGTCGCAATGCAAAAACTATAGCATATTTACAGGCGTAATCTATATAGGACAAAACCGCATAAGTTGTCCAGGCTACCCCACACAAAAATAGTATTTCTAAAATGCTCTTTTTTTCAGCTTTGATTCTTTTTAAACTCATAACTCTTATTTGCGATTCCTGGCTTAAACAGTCTTCTTAACTATATATTCAAGTGGAACTTGAAACTGGTATGAATTGCTTAGTTTCTTTTACAAGTGCTTACAAGTCTCAATTGTTATAATAATGCTTTCAACTGCACTTTCGAATGCAATTCACAGAAATATATAAAGCAGACTTTCAGCATGGCTTTAACATCAAATGAAAGTGCAACAAATCAAATCAAAAGTTTAAAAATCATATGCTGCTGCAAAAAGTGTGCTATATAAATTCGAGTGGTTACAATTCGATAGTGGAATTCGGAACAGCTGTGATGGAATGAAGTGAATGGAGCCACTTGGATAACAAATTATATTTTAAAGCGCTTGAGCATTTCCAGAAAACTTCAGATTTTGTAATTTTTGATTGCAAGTACGCATAGGTCTAGTACATAACCTTTTCATTTACTTGCAGGCACTTCAAATAATGCCATAACGGAGACGCTGAGTGACGCTGTGGGTGGCCATGGACAGCATTCGATGGCCGAAATGGCAATGGGAATGGGCAAGGGCAAGGGCATGGGCATGGGCAGGGGAATGGGCGGAAATAATAATCTGAACATCAATCTTCCGGAAAATAACAACGCAATACTGCGACTCGAAGTTGAATTACGTGACAAGAATGTGCCCAAGTATCGACGTGGTGTAGGCGGTGCTGGGCGTGGCGCTGGACCAAGTCAGGGACAGGGACAGGGACGTGGTGGTGCTGTGGCAGCTGCCAAGAGAGCCATACAAAAAGCTGAGCCGGATGCGAGAACGGGCGGTGAAAGTGCAGGGACGACAACTGTGCCACTGGACAGACGTAATTTTGTGGTGCCCCTTGAAAAGGTGAGTCCATTGGGCAGTTACTTGTACTTGGTACTCCCCGCTTCCCACCTGACGGTGTCAGCATCATCCACAGTCGAGCAACCCCAAACACTTAAAGTTGACTTTCGTGCGGTCTGCGACGTGGACAAGGGTACTCAACGACTGTTCTGTTGTGTTGTCTTATGTGGATGCACTTAACCGGGCGGAACGTGACTGAAGCACAGTGCATTGTTAAAGCCAAGTTAACAATGTGAAATGCCAACCAAATTGTCTTGGCCTGTGCTTGAATTTATGTTTGTGTTTGGTCAATCGCATTGCTCGCCAATCCACGCACTGATTTTGATGAATGAGGATGGGGTGACAACTAAGCTAAGCTTGCTCCGAGTCAAATAATCACAAAGATTGATGATTACCAAGTCAGCGAATCTGGTACTGGGACGTATCTTGAAGGCAATCCAATTAGATGCATAACTAAAATCCGTGCTAGACTTTATCAAGCTCTGCGCTGCGCTTGTTTTTATTGTTGTTTTCTTGGCAGGTACTTGAGGAGTTACTTGTCAAGCTTGAAATTGAGCACGTTACTTGGACAACAAGCAAAAAAGGTTATTTCCATCACGTCGTCTTTCCGCTGCAAGCTGGCGATGCCTGCGAGACAACACTTCACTGTCTTACGGAGCTGGGCATTGGCACTAAATTGAATTCCAGTGTCAGGTAAGTTGAGACATTGAAAGGCACCGCCAAACGGCAAACGGCAAACGTGCCCAGCAGCCCAACCAGGTGCCAACTTCAGTCCATGCAACAGCTGGTCAGACTGAGACTGAGACTACAACTTAGAGACTCCTCTCCTGCCGCACAGTTTTGTTTTTAATAAAAAATGCAGCCATGCTTGGAAAGGGCTCAACGTAGCTAAAGCTGATCACACAGCCTTCTTGCAGTTGTTATTGTCTTAAGGGTCTCCCAACGGCTGCTGAAAGCAGCGGCAGTAGAAGGGCAAAGAAGGGTGAAGATATGGGGAAGTGAGGAAGTGAGCGGGCAAGTTCATATTTTGATTGCCTTTTAGACGACAATGGCAAGGACGAAAAGCTAAAGCTATAACTGATGCTGGGGGCGCACCTCGTATCGATTTGCCATGCAACAGCTGGACAGCTCCCGGATTGAAAAATAAAAGCTGTTGTCAAGTGTAAGTGAATCTAGTTACGATGGAGTAAAAAAAAACACAGGCAAGATAGGTTAGACTGATGAAATAATGGAATCGAAATAGTAGAATATTAACTGGCAAATACTTAGTTAATTAAGAGCTTTGATAAGTTAAGTCAAACTTGGTACTTAAATATCCAACAAATATTGGCATTGTTGTTTCCTCTTGACATTAGTGTAGACCAGTTTAGTCTGTCAGTTCTAAAGCTGGTATCCTGATAAAAGTTGGCACTTTACAATATTCATTAAGTACAAACGTCAGAATCGGCCTGTTCAGACTATCCTCACTGGCGATTGGCGATGGCGATTAGCAATCAACGCAAGGTCCAAACTAGAGCTAGAAGGCTAAAATTTTCACAGTATCTTGGAAAATTCGGTCGGGAAATGTGGAAAACCGTTGGAAGCTTCTTTTTTGTTTATCATCCGAACAGCATCAAACTCATTTTCAAAGATCTATATAAAAACAAGTAAGAATACGAAAATGAAGATTTCTTATACAAGAACTGCAATGATACGAAATCGTACCTTTCTTTTCTTTCTTGTTTCCTATTCACCCAAGCAGAATTTTCGCTTTATTTTTATGATTTTGAATACACGCAAGACTGAGCTAATTGAAAGTCGCTTTTTGAACAATAGGAAAAGTATTAAAGGCAAACGCAACAGGGCAATCTCCAGGGAGTTAATTAAGGGACAAAGCTGTAAGGTATTAAGCAAAAACAATGTACCATACTAAGTAGCCCTACAAGATAAATTAAAGATGAACAGAGAACGACGAAAAGATGCTAGCAAACAGGTGGGAATGACAGGTGAGATAAGGAGGTGTGATAATCATTTAATGGCATTAAGCAGGTGCATTAAAATGCAGCCAAAGGTGTAAGGTGTGGCCGGTTGGTAAGGGGTGGACAAAGGCAAACTACACGTATAGTATATGGGAAAGTGTGTGTGTGAGGAGGGTGTGGGAAGGGGGGGGAGGGGGGGATTGAAGTGAAGTGCAGCTGTTTACCTTGGGTTGAGTGGCAGCTCAAAGGGCGGCTGAAGCCGTTACGAAAAGTGATATTTAAGCTGTTTAATGTGCACAGAATGCAATTAAGTTTGGCCCTGCGAGCAGACAGAGCTTTGAAGAGTCCTTTGGAGCAGCTGCTGCTGCTTGCAGTTCTGCCTGTCCTCGTTGTCCTGGGATTAAGCAGCAGAACCTGAAGTTTCATTGCTGTCAGATTGGTATGTCATGACCAGGTCACAGCCAGGATATCTGAGTCATGCAAGTCAGCCAAAAGCACAATGCCACAGAACTATGCATGACTTGTTTCAAATTACACAAATATTTTCATATTCAGATGCAAGTACAGTTCTTTTTCATTTATCCATTATTTGCTTTACAGCGTTCTGCCTTGCAGCGTTAGCTATGATGCCATCACAGATCCAGCCAACAATCGAGATGACTACAGGTAAGCTATGAACAGTTGTGTCTTTAATTTTGAATACCTTTGTTGCAGTCTCAGCTTAGTTTGGCTTTTGATTTGACTTCTATTGTGAACAAATACTAATTGTGACGCCTTCTTTTGTGGTGCATGTCTCAAAGAAGGCACTCGTTTCATTAACTTTCACTAGGGTTCTCACTTTCTGCACTTTCAGCTTCATATTGTTTCTTGGCAATGTGACAAATGCTATCGCTACTTTTTTTCGCACTAGTATTGCGTGTCGTCTATGCACAGTAAAAAATAAAAAGTGGGTCTAGCAACACAAACCATGTCACTTAAGTTGCCAAACTCACAGCCAAGAACATAAAGCTACATGCTTTGGCCTATGCCCAAGTTTATTATTATGGTCTTGGCAAGTGGAACTCTGCTTTACTCTGCTCAACCTTTAAAAAAGTGAAATTGTTTACATTTAAATATATAAAAGCTAACCTGTTTGTGACTTTAACCCTATTAATAGCATAAATGCATTATGCTAGTGCACATTTGTTATGACTTTGGCCAGTTGACAAAGCATTTTTTTCATTTTCTTTATATTTTCTTCAGGTAATTGTAATTGTTAGAGTGTTTTACATAAAAGATAAGCAGCCAATTGAGTTCATTGCATTGAAAATTACTTAAATATAAAAACAATTCTTGAAGTTCAGCTCCAAAGTTAAGAAAATGTAGACAGACTTGGCTGTGTTTGCATTCTGCATACTTGCTTTATGATTTGTTTTGAGAAAAGATAATTTGTAATTTGGTGAACTTTAGTTTGGCATGCACAATAAAAAAAAAACGTAAGACTTGCCATATTTGCATTTAAAGCAGGAAATATGTTTTAATCTTTTTCATCAGATTGGACAAATAACTCTTATATGTATATGGGCATTTCCACCAGAAAGTCAACCAGGGCGGAAAATTTCAAAGTCCCTGATTTAAGGCTTAAAGCAAAACTTTTTTGTTTTGAAAGAATAATTAGTTTAAATGAAGACTTAATAATTGAATAGATGTATTCAAGATGGCAATCAAAAACATTTTTTTTTGTTCTGCAATGAGACCATTTCAATGTGCACCTTAAGAGCTTCCGGAATAACTGAAGCGATAAAAGAAGTGAAATTGAAATAGAAATTGAAATAGAAATTGAAATTGTGTATGGCAATTGTTGGAAACACACAGATGTTCAGTGTTCTCACATTGCATTTTATGACATACTCTTGTGGTGTTTAATTATTTAACATTCTTTTTATATAGCGACGATGCCGAAGAAGCTTCCAAGTGGAACAATTTTGTGGAATCAATTAAATCGAAACTAACCGTTAAACAGGTGGTCGACGGTGTAAGGGCTGGTGGATCATTGTCCTTTGACTATCTGCTGCTAATTGTTACCGCCGAGTGAGTACAGATCGAGATGGTAGTTTTTAGATGCCGAAATGGTATGTGTATTATTTTTATGGCTTTGCTTGCAGTTCGCTGGCTGCGTTGGGTCTGGTCGAGAATAATTCACCGAATATTGTTGCGGCCATGCTGGTTTCGCCGCTTATGGGTCCCGTTATGTCAATTACATTTGGCGCAATTATCTCGGACAGAGAGCTAATGGTAAGTGCTGGCAATGCAACAACAACAACAACAACAACAACAACAACAACAGCTGCAGCTGCAACTTCAGCTTCAGCTTCAGTTGTTGCATCTGCGGTTGGCCAACAACCCATTTATGCTATGTTCCTGTATTGTGGCTTTACAAATTGTGCAGTTTAAAGCAGCTATCTGAACAGTCAGCAAAACATTGCAATGCATATATATATGTATATATGTATATATAAAAAAAAGTAGCTACAAGTCACAAAATTGAATGCAGCTTTCAACACAACACAATCCATTTTCAACACACTTTTGGCGCGTTCTGGACTGATTTATGTATGAGAAAGTGACAGATGGAAATAATAAAAACCATTCGTTGAAAATTGTGCCAGTCATTGGCAGTTTGTTTGCCCTGTGGCAGCTTTTTGCCAAATTCCTATCAAAATGGGCGGCAGGGGCGACAATTTTTATCGAAATTTATAACATATTTTCAACACTTTTGTGGTAACTGTCAAAATTGTGCAGCTCTTTTGTTACTTCTATAACTTTCTAAAACTATTTAGCCCAATTAACTATAGTTAACACAGTTCATCTTTATCTTAGCTGCATCTTTTGAGCAATGCCAGCTTAAGTCCTTACACCCAAAAACGAAAGCTTCAAAATCTTGCCATTCAACTGAACAGCCTCAGTACTGTCTACAAATATACACCAGCCCACAAGTTTATCATCAAGCGAAAAGTGTTGGCAAACAAACTTAAGCTACTTAAATTAAAATAAAGAAGCACTCAGCGAATTATCAAAACTCGAGGCAAATAAAATTTAACGTCAACTGCAGCAGCTGCTGTTGTTGCTGCTGTTGTTGCTGTTGTTGCTGTTGTTGCTGCTGTTGTTGCTGCTGTTGCTGCTGTTGGTGTCGCAGTTGTCAACAGATCCATAAATGTCAACAGCAGCCAGGACAACGTTCAAATTCTATGGCAAAGAGATAAGATTTTGGTTTTGTCTGTTCAAAGTACTTGAAAATCGCGGTGCGCTTCTAAAAATATCGCAGGTGCGTTTTATGATAAACACGCTCAGAACTCAGAACTCAAAACTCAGAACGTGTAAGACATCATAAATGAAAGTAAATATAAGCTGCAAAATAAATACAAAAATTCAACTCAAATTCTAAGGAAAACAATTTTGTTGCCATTTTTAATGAGTGCGAGCGACATGTTCCTGTTTTCTTTTGCTTTGGAGGAGGGGAGAAGGGGAGCTTCACGGCTACAATTTGGTATCCGCTGACACAATTTTGTAGACACGTGTACCAACAGGCAGCGTTCTCAAAGATACAAGTGTATCTTTAAGTACTTGTAACGTTATGTGTTCGACATTTGTACGTGGTGTACTTCAATTAAATTTCATTTGAAATAAATTCATGTGTTTTTTTTTTTTTTTAAGTTTTTCTAGTTGTATCATCATTTATGTAACAGCAGGTTGAGTCAGTCTGAAAAATACTTAATAAACTTTTGAAAATATTGAAATTTGATTTGAATTTGCAATAATCCAAAAGCAACCTTCTCAAAACATTGGCTTCAAGTAGTATATTCCAACTATTATAACAATATTTAAACTTTGCAAGAAAAAGACAAATTTGAATCGTCATTTTTCAAAGAATTAAAGTCATTTCACACAGAAAACTGGACAAAAACAAAGAGAGCAACATGCACAAAAAACTCAACAAGTGCCAAAAAGAAAAGAAAATAATAACAAAAACAAAAAAACGAAATGAACATAAAGTTGCACATTGAAAACTAAATGCTTTGTCTATATAGTATGAGTATACGATACATAAATGTTTATGACAGCAACTGTCAAAAGTCGTTAAATATTATTGAAATGCACTTTTTATGCAGCTGCAGGCAAAACGCACACAAACATTGCACATATGTATATGTATGTATATATTTGATATAATAGCTATTATATATTATATTTTCATGTCGTTTAAAGCGGTTGCATTTTTATGAACACATTACTTCAGTTAACTGACTGAACTAACTACAAAGAAGTTATATTTGAACTTTACTTTAATGCCAGTTGACAAATTGATGTTGCAGACTCTTTAAGCAGCGTTTACGGTTTTCACTTGTAAGTTTTAACCAAAAAATTTAAACAGTTGTCAGCTTGTTAGGGACAACTTGCTTTGTATGCGTTGCGTTTCAATTGAGGGTTGAGTCTTGAGTCTTGACGGTTAAGGGTTGAGGTTGGGCACTAAGACGACGACGACGACGACGACGACGACAACATTTTCTGGCTGACATTAGAACATTTTTCTTTTGTGTGCAGCTGCCAAAAGCAGTTTACGCTGCGTGGCTGCAAATTTGGGTTAACATGTCACGCACCCACTCGCTTCTACCCGCTACCCGCTCTTCTCTTCTCGCTTTGTTGCCAACTAAATGCGCTGTAAAGTATGCTACATTTTCGCTCAAAGTGTCGCTGACTAGAGTCAGTTGGCATTCAACATGCAATCGCTGTTTCTCTCCCTTTCTCTATCTCTCTTTCTCTATCACTCTTTCTCTATCTCTCTCTCTCTCTCTCTGTCTCAGTAGTTTTCTTTAGCATGCACACTCACAAAAGGCGATGGAACACTGACAGTGACAATATTAGACATATTTATAATCAGTGCTTAAAGTTACCACGAATATTTTGAATATCATGCGAGTATATGTAGCCATAAAGCTGATGGTACAAAAGTTTTGAAAATGCGGCGATAGTATAAAAAACTATTTAATATACAAGACGCATCAGCTTGCATTATTTGAAGCTTTGATGGCCTTAATAATATGCACAAGCATGCTTCAAAAACGTTCAGGCCTTTGGCAACATTTTGAGATAGTTAACATTCCTCAAATCTATTGATTTTCATTATAGTCGTAGAGCAGGCAAATGAATCAGATGTCAATCGTTGATGAAAGTCACCTGAATTCAATCGTTGATCAAAGTCAAGTGCATTCAATCCGCAGCAACTTGTCAAAAGTTCAAACGAAGCATTAAAGAAAATATCACTTTCATTTCTTTACATATTTGATTTGAATGTTCTTATATAGTTGTATGATTAGGCAAATGTGACTGCTTGTTTTTATTTAAATGCTATTTTAAACCGAAAAATAAAATGTTATTTATGTTTTTGTTTTCGAGTTTGCTTATTTATTTTCTTGAATAAACTGAAAGTGTTAAGATTTCATTATCTGTTTAAATAATCAAATTGAAATTCGAGCTGTTTCGATGCAAACCATCTGCCAAAAATAGAATTTCCCTACAGCTGTGTTGTTTCTAAATTGTTTATAGCATACTTAACAAATAAAAATACAAATGCTTACTCAATATTTGTGTTGATATTTTTAAACTCTTTTTTCAATTTTTTGAAGATGATGAAGAGTATATTGGGTTTGTGAAATGTCCGTCCGTCAGTCTGTCCGTCTGTGTGTCTGTATGAACCCAGTTTTTTCCACAGTTTTGAAGTTAGAGCAACCAAACTTGATATACATGTTGATACATACCATAGGCAGACAAAGTGTCAAGATCTCTACCCCACCTCCACCCCTTCCCCAAAAACGCCAAAAACGTACATTTTCAACAGTTTTTCAGCTAAAGTAACCAAATTTGACATAAGTGCTACTAATCACTTTCTTGATTAATCTGACTAAAAAATAATTGGACACGCCCACCCCCACCACCACAAATGAGCAAAGTCTGTATATACCACACATAAAGACCTTTGTATTTGTTTTGTGTCTATTTATATATTTTATATCTTTTGACAGCGTGTTGGTTTCTTATGCTTGGGTCTGGGCATGTTAATATCCTGTGTTTTTGGCTTTTGCTTCGGTTTAATACTGGGCACCACCGAAATGCCTTGGGGACAGAATGCGGATTGGCCAACGGAGGAGATGCGGGGCAGGTAAGCAAGGGCAATTTTCAATTATTGCTGATTAACCAAACAATTGCGACAAATTTTCTCAAATTTGCAAAAATTTGTCACGTCTTGTATTATTTTGAAAAACAAAAGCCGAGCAAATTACCATGGCAAATAAATATGTTGATGTTGTCATGCTTTGTTTGCTTATATACTTTATATATATATCATAGCTTTAAAATTTTAAACAATTATACTCTAATTTTGTTATATTTAGCTTTATTCAACTGAACACAAAGCTATAATATTCATAAAAGTTGCTTATAAATAGAACTGCTCTTTGAACTCTAGAGACTTTTAATTGTTTTAGAAAAAACTGAGCTGCTTTTTAAGACATGATGAATGAAACTAGAGTTGAGTTGCAAATAGAATGTTATTAGAATTTACTTTAAATTATTTTAATTGCAAGTAATGTTACTTAAATTTGAGAGGCATGAAAACTGACGTTTAAAGTAAACAAATTGAATAAGCTCAAATATAATTGAAGCATATAAATTATTCGGTGTGCTTATTTTTGATAATAAAGCTTAAAAAATCACATCATATTTGAGTGTCTGCTTGACATTGAATTAAAAGTGAATTACGCAAATTGTTATATGTTTTCTTAGCTTTTGAGTTTTTAAGCATAGTATCGCTCCTAAAGGCTTTGACTTTGACACAATAGAAATCCATTAAGTATATTAATTACGCATCGGCTCATACAAATGCCAAACTTTGCTGCAACTTTAAGTCAGTTCGGAGTCTATGGTTCTATGAGTCGTTGAGTCAACAAGACTCTGAGTATCTGAGTCTATGAGTCTATGAGTGAAAATGTAATAAATTACTTGCAAATAATTCAACTAATCTGATCCGCTCGCCCGAAATGTGAGGCGTGCGCTCATTAGGCAAACACTCTGTATAGGTTACCCTCACCCTTGCACATTTCACATCCCTTAGAACATGCCCTCGTCTATATAGTACGAGTATACTATATGAGCACACATTTATTATGGCATCGTTTTTTTTCTTTTTTTGCACAAACAAAGCGCAAATCTTCAAGTTGCCACGCGCCGACTGCGTAAATCTCTTCCAAGAGTGGGCCAAATAGGCTTAGGCCTGAAAAGGCACGCCTACTCCTACGCCTACGTCGACGATGACTGTGCTGCTCAGCGGCAACAACAATAAATTAAGCTCAGACGCAACTCTGCCGGAAGTTGTGCGTAATGAATGTGTGTGTCGGCAATTGTGTTAATTGCGCAAAATAAATTGTTAAAATAATAATACAAAAGACAGACAGTGTGCGCCATAGAGATAGACTGACTCTGTTTTGCCAAATCTGACATCTATATAGACTCATTGCCCAAACATGGCCAACACAGCCACAACACAATGCTCAATCTACAAATACAAATAATCATAATAATAAGAAAAGCCGTTCACACTGACCACATTGCCTGATTGCTCAGGCCTCAACACTCTGCCTAGAGTACCTACAACCATATGAGTCTCTTACAGCGCGTGTGTTTCTAATGGCCAGCATTTCTATGCCAAAGCCTGAACCTTTAACACCCAACACCCAATCGCCCAACCAGCAACCGAACTGCTTCGATCGGTGTCCATTGTGGACGCGTAATTGTGTCACGTGGCGCGTGAAACTAGCTTCGTCACTGTCCACTGAATTAGTGGCATTTGTTTGGCAGCCAGCATCTGTCGACTAAGGAATGAAATACAAGATACATATTTAATTTGTATTAACATGTGTTATCAAAAATTGATTATGTGCATTCAGATCATTCCTAATACTCATTAATAAGCTGACAAAACTAAAACTACTTTCCTCTTCATAACTTATTATCTAATATCGTCAACTAGACAACAACAAATCTCTATCATTTGCTCTGGACCTAATCCAGTGCATCTTGAAATATAAAACTGTTCAAACTTTCAATCCTTTGTGCTTGAATAAATTCACAGCCGATACGAATGGTTTTACATAATATAAAATAGTCAAAAACAAGACAACTATCTTACGATGTGATCGATGTCAGCTCGTTACTTTGCTTTAAATTCTATGATTTGAAAAACTTTGTTGTTTTCTAAAGGGGTTATTTATAATCAAATTATTTTAAATATAAATTAAGTCTTTTTTTCGAAGTTTCTTGAGAACGGTTCATCTCAAATGAAAACTCTTAATAAATTCCTTTAGTACATAGTACAATACGATAGTCAAGTCACTAAACGAAGGATTTGTAAAAAGTTAGATTTAATAAAAATAGCAACAGTTTTAAAATTTTCGATTTTTTGATTTAAAAAAATTGGTTTTAAAAAAATTGAAAATGCTTCGTTCAGCGACTAGATATTTTCATTATTAATAATATAAATTTATATTAATTAATGGTATAAAATTGGGGTTTATCGGATTAATAGTGATTTAGCAATCGTAATTTCGGAAAAACAAGATCTTGAGAAATTCGAGTTTAAAGTCTTAAGTTTGTTTCTGTGTGCTGTGCAGGTAATACCTATAACTTCAGTTCTAATGCTCCAAACGTTATGCAATTTTGTGAGAGTATTTTCGAGAGAACATACTTAAATAAATAAAAAAAAAATTGATTTTCTCAACCATCACAACCAAACTCACTTTATCTAATTTTTGGTACGATTCCAAACTTACTTATTCTATGTTTTAGTATGCTCTTGATATGCTAATCGAAATTCGATTCGAATCGTTCGACTATGTCTTATTACTGCCATATGTACAATCTGTTCAAAAATCAGTTTTTGTATGAAATACCTTTTTATTTATACAGATACAGATATTTCAACAGAAGTCGTTAGTATTCAATTGAATTATGTGCAACATAAGTTGACTGAGTTTGACTTAAATCGGGCAACTATATCTTTTAGCTGTCATAGGAACAGCCAATGGATACTTCAGTTTTATTATGAATAACTTTTCTGTAAGTTAGACATCTTCTGCTTGTTTCACATTACGATACTTTAATAAGATTAATTTATGTTAAACTGATTTCCTTTAATGAGTCCTTATTTAATTTAGTTTTTCACAATTTAATTAATGCACTTAAACAGATTTAGATTAAATCCATGTTAGATATTGCGCATAGCTAAGTTTGAGGGAATAAAGTCCACTTGGTTGCAAGTTTTGCGTATGTCATATGCAACCGAACAACATGTATTTTGATTATATTATAGCATACATACATATATAATCTGTTGCAATGTGGGAAAGGGAGCTTAGAGTTTGCCGGATTAGGTTGCAATGTATTTATGTAATTTGAAATTATTTCGCACACACTCACTGGAGAGCACATTTTGAACATATTTGATGGTTTTAATGGTAGTTCCTGTGATTATTATATTGCTAGCGAAACAAATTTGTGGTCTAGGAATGTTCAGTGTTGCATTTGAATGAATAATGTTTGAATGAGACTTATTTTGTGTTCCAAAAAGTTTGTAAATGAATGTGAGTTATATAGAAATAAAAGCAATAAAATTGTTTCTAAGTTTTATGACAGTATACATAATCATAAAATGTTGAAAATTAAATGCATTTTTAACATATTTGGCTCAATTTTTTGACAAAGCTTACACATTAGCCATTCAATTATATAGCCACTAATTTATGTGAATAGCATCAAGTTCACCATTAATTGAGCGTAAATTGCAGCTCATAATAAAGCTATAGCATGATACAATGTGAAATGTATAATTTTTGGTTTTCTTTTTTTTTTGTTTTTTTGCTAGGTATTCATAGGTAAAAATGTTGCAAGCAGCGGTAAAAGTGTAAGCAAAGTCAAGCGCCATTAATCAAGCAAAGTTGAGTGCAAAGGTAAAGAAAACCAAAAAAATTAACATTTTCATGTAGGCAAAGTGTAGGCACAAATGAGGTGCATGAATCACATAAAAAAAATGAAAAGAAAAAAACAGCAGCAGCAGAATGAAAAGTTTCAAAACATTTTTTACAACGAAATGACTTCAAAAAGCGGCGACGAGCCCGCTTTGCCGGAAGTGATAACAAAAGCCGCTGACACTTGACAAAGTTGCGAATTACCACTCCAAAAACCAAAAAAAAAAAAAAAAAACTAATAAATGTGGCGCCACCTGGCGGCGTGTCCAGCTGACAGGGCAGATAAGCAGTGGCACTGACAGCCGTTGCCGTTGCCGTGTCGCCGTCGCCGTCGCCCCTTTTCGTCCTTCAGCTAAATGTAACTCAATTTGCAGTTTCAGTTTTCTACCCACAGCTGGCTTTTGGCATTTGTCATTTGCCTGCTGTTTGCTGCTTGCTGCTTGTTGTTTGTATTTTGATTTTAATTAATTTTTGTTTCGTTTCACAGTTGCTTTTCAATAAGCCCCGCCCCCTTTTCAACGCCATGCCTCTCTTCATTTTTATTCACAGAGGCAATGTGCGCTCCTTATGGATGGGCGTGCTTTGGGCCCTAACATCTGGCACTGGGGTGGCCGTGGCGTTACTCCAAGGATCGGCAGGACCGCTGATTGGCGTTGCCATATCAGCATCGCTGCTGCCGCCTGTTGTCAATTGTGTGAGTATACGTTACAAAATATCAAAATCCCGAAAATGTCATTTAATTGGCAGCATCAATTCAAGCACAAAAGAATTTCGACGCAACAATTTTCCTAAACAAATTTTTATTGACATGCTTTCGCTTATTAAAATGTGGCCTTCAAACATATTTCTAACACACAAAGTCAAGTTCAAAAAAATACAAAAAAAATTGTTTACACAGCTTTAGCAACTTGTATGTTTTGCAGTGCGAATTAATAAATAACGTGTGCCGCACTTATAAAGATATTTGTGGTACAATTCTTTAACTTAAAACAAACTCAAATCTTTTGTAAACAATTAAATTAAATATTTGAATGCTAGTCATATGGCCATTATGTAAGTTTTGCTAGAGAATTTGATCAACGTTATCCTTAAGATGCTTAGCTTCAATATTTGCTATTAAGCGCTTCTTTTTAATATGCGAAAGTATTTGTAAATACTTTGAAAACTTGTACAGCACTTAATGAGCTTTAAGTTAAGTTGAAAATGGGCAAACAAGTTTGTAAATGTTTGAGACGCAGAAAGCGAGAGTGAAATTTTGTATTGCATTCCTTAGTGGCTAACGGCTAAAATACAATTTGCTGATTAATCTAAAGTGCAACGCAGAAAAAGTTTAGGTCATAAATCTATCTGGCCGATTGCCGAGCTGTAACTTAGGTTTGGTTTTGACTCCGGCTCTGACTCTGGCTAATGCTCAGGCTCAAGCTCAGGCTCAGCTGTTTGCCTAGTTTGTGGCAGCTAACCGCAACGAGTGCATAAATTTGAACCCAATTTCAAGTGCGAATTGCGCCCCAGGCCCCACAAGGCAAGCGGATGTTGCGTAAAATTATTATGAGAGCGGCAAACGCAAGCCAGTAGACCAACAAACAAACAAACAAACAAGCAAACAAAACTCCCGGCGACACGAGGCTGGCTGACATTTATCAATTGTGACAGAAAGACAATAGCAGAAGGCGGCAAGCGGCAAGCGGCATTCGGCTGGCAAGCCGGCAAGGACGAAGGCGGAAGGCATGTCCACAGTAGACCACAAGCATGACAAAATGATGCAAGAGACCAAATTGCGGGAAAGGACTAAGTAACGGGCTTCGTGTATATATTGCTCCTGCACATAGTTTTGGTCCTGGTTCTTCCTTTGCTAACTGCATGTGCTAAAACAATGGCGCTGAGATCGCTTAATCATGCTGACTATGACTATGGTCGAGCATGTGTGCTAGCCGAGCACGCAGCTCATCCCATCTCGTCCCGTTCCGGCCTGTATCTGTTCCTGCCCCCCACCGCTTTGGACCTTGCCACGCCAGCTGCATAGTTTTTTGGCTTATATGAGCCGCATAAATCAGACACACGCACTAAAACTCTGACGCTGTCAGCTTTGTCAGCCAGCAGTTGCACGTTTTGAACCCAAAAATCTGCTAACTGCATCGCCCAAAAACACAACGTGCCACAATTAATTACATGCGCTGCGCGTATGAGTAATTATATTTATTTTCATATGCATATTACTCATTCGCAGCGTTGTCTGCTCATTTTTGTTACTAATTGAACAATGTAAAGGTAACAATTAGTTTTGTTATCCTATGAAATATGCACGTGAGTTTTCACATGACAACTTTCCTTACATTAATAATTATAGAATTTTTTTTTTTAAATATTTTTCAAATATTTACTTTTCTTACTCTGCTTTTAAGTTTAGTAAAACTAACATAATTGCAATTTTATATTCTTGCACATTACATTTTAATGGACTTTATATACGCTCCATTATTTTTGTTTGCTGTCGAAATAATTTGTCGTCTTTATTTTCAAATGCCAAGAACAAGCAATAAGTTAGGCAAACTGGTCATAAATTCGAGACAACAAATAAACCAAAAGCAAAGAAACAAGCATAAGAAAGCAAATTCACAAGCGAACCAAAAAAAATAAAACTACAAAAAAGGTTTACTTTGGGTGCCAAAGATTAGATGCCCTCACTTAAATGCTCACAAAGTTGCTATACTTCAGCGAAGTAACCAAGAAAGAAAAACTTTGTAATTAGTATGCTCTTTTTTTTTAAATTTTAAAATATATTATACTTCGATTTAAAATTTCCAAATAGGAAAGCTATAGTTTCAGAACTGTTATTTGCTAAAAATTCTAATTTCCGAACGAAAAATAAATGATTTTATGTCAGATATCTCAAAGCAAATGATTAAATGAGCTAATTTCATTGTCTGGGATTTTTTTAAAATAAAATATATAATCGTTAATATTTCAAAACTCTGAAATTTAAAATCATGGCTTGTATGTTTTTTTTTATAAAAAATGAAAAAGGAAAATGTATTTTAAAGGGTAAAAATAAGAACTTAAATTTAAAACGCTAATTAGAATTCTTGATGGCAATTTTGGAGCGTTCAGTGCATATAAAACGTTACTTTCAATTTCTAGAAATTTTTAAATCGCAAAGGTTTTAATTTTGGAGCGTCTATTGTCTGTGCTTAAGGGGGTTACACAATTGGAGACAGCATTTTAATATGCTTTGCAAGGGTATAAGAAATACATGCTCGTACACATACACATAGGGGTATTCACAGGAGGCACGCACTTCCGGAGACAGTGTGGCCATGCGTTGAGTCATTATAAATTATAAGAGCAAAGCAGAAGAGCAAAAAGATGAAGACGAAGACGATGAAGCAGAAGACGAAGAAGCAAAAGCAGAAGCCAAAGAAGAAGGCAACGGGCAGACAATGCGACAATGAAGTTTTATCTATGTCAGCGTATGTGGGTGTGTGAGTGTGTGTGTGTGTTGTGCATGTGTGTTTGTGTGTGTGTAGAATGAAATTTATAACAATTCAAGGCCGGGATCACTACTTGGTATGCTAAAGGCAACGCCGGTCTTGGTTTCAATTTCAATTTGGCAATGCGCACGCGACGACCTTATGACCTCGAAAACTCATGCGTTGCGCTGCGTCGCCAGTCTTGGCCTGAAAATTGTGATTTTGGCTAGCAAATACACAACTACTTCACACTTTATATTGTTTTTTTGGTTATTTTTTTGTTGGATTTGGCAGGGTCTATTTTGGTCACAGGCGTGCATATGGCTCATCTATCCGGAGAAGCGCATACCACATTTAAAAAACGAGGCAATGAACTCAACTAGCGCCTATCCATTCATCTATACGGACTATTTACCAACGGAGTTCCTCATCAATGGCATTGTCTCCGGCTTGTTAACGGTTGTGAATGTCATTTGCATATTTATAACAGCCATAATGGTGTTGAAAATCAAGGAAGTATCCGCACCATATACGGCTAGTCCGGATTTAAAGCGGTAAGTGCATCATACAATCAAACTTGCATATAAATACAGAGTTTACAGTCAGAAGAGTGCAATTCAGCTCAACAATATTCAATAAAGTGTGCTTAATGCAAGAGCCCTTGATTTTTAGTACATCATTTCCGATATGACTATTTGTGAATGTATTTTAAAACAGTCGAGTCATGTTCAGTAACAGTTTATTTAAGGAGCACAATGATTTAGAGGCAACGCAGTTAACAAACTGGATAAAGTTTGCAATTAACATAATGGTAATAAAACACAAGAATCAATAGCACTAAAAACTGTGTCTAACAAACAATTACAAAATGTGGAAAACATAAAAGACAGGCAAACATGGAAACAACATCAATAAGCTTCATATTAATGATATCAAATCGATTTAAGCGTGCAATAATTAATTGATTGATTCCTTATTTTCTGTTTTGTAAGCTGTACAAAAAAAAAAAAATCAATCTGCTCAAATATTTATTAGCTCATAAAACAGAAAATAAAATATATATATATATATAGTGTATATATATTAAATAAACCCAAAAGCAGATGACAAATTGCATGATTAACTGGCTTATTTCGTGTATTTCATAAAAAATATAACTCATACGTCGAGTGGCCAAAACATGCTAAATGAAAATAAATAAATGAGTTTTATTGCAAGTTCAACCAAAATATATGGCAGTGTAAGTCGAAATGATGCCACTTCCGTTCGTCTGTGTGTGTATGTGTGTGTGTGTGTTAATGGCCCCCACTTGGAGGCTGGCACATGTCTGGTCTGCTACGTGGCCTTCAATCTCATTAAGTATCGCATTAAATGACTTGAAGCGAACACAATACCAGTTTTTGCATAGCTTTGTCAACATTTGCGACATAAACTGCTTGCAGAATTATATGCCACAGTTTTTGTAACAGTCTGCACAAATTTGCGTATTAAGGCAAGCGCACGCTCGAACACCCACCGAAACCACCCACTCATATATATATCCTGTAGTTTTGAATGTTTTTCAAAAGGGTAGCACAGTTTTATGAAACACACAGAACACATTCAGAGACTGTAATAGCTATAAACACTAAATGTTGGAATCTAAGTAATCTTTTATCCGAAATGTTTAAATTGTTAAGCTATAGTCTGTCAGTAGATCCGGCAGTCTAGATACTGGAAGAGCTATAAGCACTACATTTTGGTATCTCAATTCGCGAATAATATACCTAGATAAACTATACTTTGACTAATCTTTTATCCGAAATGTTTAAATTGTTAGCTATTCTGCCTGTCTGTCCGTGTGTATCTCTCCCGGAAATCTTAGAGACTCTACACTACATTTTGGTATCTAGTTTCTCGAATAACATAAGCAGATCAAATCAATTTTATTTAAAATTATTATATTTCATAAATATGTAATGTTTGTATCTATGTACAAGTGCACTTTAAAAGTACAATTTGAATTCAGGGTATACTCTTGTCGAGGGTTATAATCTTGGCCCAACTGTTGTTTTCCTATTTGTTTTGTTCAGTGCTCTGCACTTTTAAGAGTTGTTTATGCAATATTTGTGTTTGTCCTGCTGCAATCGACCCACCTTCCCCTTCCACTTCCCCCTAGCCACATCCCAGATGGGGGCAATGCTCTGCTCAAATAAATGTCGTGGTTGGGCGGCAGTTTTACCCATTTATTGTCCATATGGCTCTGGGCTATGCTTTGTTTTTTCTCATTCCGATTCGGCGGTTCTGGCAATACGCATAAAGTGCATGATTTCATATTTATTTGTTCTTACTTTGTTTGCTCCGCTTTGGGGAATTGGTTCTGTTGCGCCTGCATGGGTTGAGAAGCATTTTATTTTTATATTTTTGTGTGTTCCTTCGATTGGTTTGGATGCCACAGAAATAAAGAATTGTGGTTACTACAAATAGCTAAAGACTAAGAGGGATGCAAGGACCTTGTGTGTTTTGCAGTGTGGTAAAAGATGCAACTTCCTGTTCAACAGGAAATTAGACTTCAATTCGCATATAACTATTCTATATTAAACATCAGCTTCCGCTCCAAAGCTAATTTCGTGAACATTAAACATATTTTTTATCATTTTTGCTTATCATCCGATCAGTTCAAATGCAGTGTCAAAGATCTATACGAAACTGCAGTTTAGTTATACACATATCTTACCTATTTTAAAAAATGCGACTCTATTGCCAGCAAATGGGTGAAAAGTCGAATATTGGTGGATCAGCGTTTTTCGAAAATGAAGATTCAATTAAATTATCTGTCAATTTGTTTCAAAACCAGTTGCAGAGTTTTGCTGGCAACTACTTCGCTGGCTAGTTAGAAATATACCCAACAAACTCAGAGTACATTACTATTTGAAAGATGTTGAATAAGATAAGATGATGTATAATTAATTATAATTATATTAATTATAATCTGTGGCACTTTGGACACATATATATGTTGCTTTGATATCGTTTATTTCTTAAGACAATGTTCCCTTTTTTGACAGCTTTTGGGAAACGGATCTTCGAACCGTGCGGAAGACAAATCGCTCCACGATGCGTCATCGACCTGGAAAACTTCGAGCCGGAGGCATTGACAAGCTTATGAGGTAAGTATTTATAAAGAGAAAATGGAAGAAGGAAGGGGGAAAAGGGAAAAGGGTCTCGAAATTACAATGCTCGTCCTCGTTTATATTTATGATTTTGCAATTGTTATTTATTGTTGTTGCGGTAATTGAGCGCATGTGTCACTCTGAGATTGCGTGTGTGCGTGTGTGTGAGTGTGTGTGTGTATGTGAGAGTATGTGAGTGTATCTGTAACTGACATTGCCTGAGGTCAACACAATTTACTTCTTCCGTGTATTCAGCGCAGTGGGACGAGAGCCACACGCTTCCAATATTAGCAAAAGGTAAATAATAAAAGTATTTATACTTATACAACGTGTCCTTCTCCCAATCCTGTTGCATTCAACATATATGGAATTAATTTTGTGCCGAAAGAATAAATGTGGCAAAAATATTTATCGCATAATTGATATTAGTAGCTACAAGAAATGTATTTATTTTATATCTGTCCAAAACAGTAACAATAATAGAGATGAATTTTTTGAATAAAATAATTATAATTCAAGAAGAGTAAAGATAAATCATAATTTGGCATGGGTACAGCCAAGTTTTTTTTATTTGTATTTAGAATTCGAAAAATTGCCATAACCAGTAGAGCTAGATCAAAGGAATTTTAATTCCCAATTAAGTCAAAGAGCTATGCAAAAAATTATGATTGCCATAAAAACCATTTGCCATATGACATTCGAAATTTAAGCATCAAATTAGTATGCAGCTGCTGGCGCTTTTAATTTAACGCCCAGGTGACTTTGGTATTTTTTATTGTAGCTACAACTGTTTAAACAAAACTAGCAAAAAACATAATGTACAGGTTTGCCGAACAAAGGATATTAAATGCTTTTCATTTTATCGCTGCATGAAAACATGTTAAAGTCTTTTATTAATGCTCTTGCAGTTTGCCATAAGTTAGGAAATTAACTTTTCTTAAGTTTACTTGGTTGACAAATTAAATGAGCCTGTTTAAATTGAGCTTCATTTGAAAATGTCATTTACATATTTACAGCTGTTTAACATAGTAGTCGTATGTTAGTTAGAGCTCGCCACAATTTCTGTAAATTTATTGTTTGTTCACTTTGATATTCTTCTGGTTTCATCAATGATATTCATTACACGCAAAGTGTATCAAAACTTCGGTGTGGCCCTTTCTTTCATTTTGTTTTTATATCTGCATACAATTAACACTTTTTTTGCATCTGTATTATTTACACTTATCCTGCAGTGGCGCCAACTATGAGGGTCTCGACGAGGCGCGTAGTGCCAAAATGGACTCAGCCCTGGAACGAGCCTTGGCACAGGCCGAGGGTGATGCAACATTCAAGAAGGTCAAAAGGATGAGCTACTCGAGCAACGCAGCCGGCGAAGTAAGTAATATTTTATATATACCTATATACCATACGCAGATACGCAGTTTATTTCAATTTTCGGATGGACCCCCCCCCCCCCCGCACCCCTGTTATGGAAGAATCTATTACCTCCGTCTCAGCAGGCAGCAACAACAGTTTGACATGCACGGGCCAAGTTAAGTGCGCTGCTTGCTTGTGTTGCCGCTGATCTGCTTGAAATGCAAGTTGGGAGCAGGGAGTCTCGTAGTCGGGCACACTCGACTAGACTTGTTTAACATTGTAATTAATCCGAAGCCAAGCATTTGATAATAAACCAGTTTTATATTTATTAGTTTTATAATGTTCTTTCAAGTTGATTAAAGCTGATACTCATTCCGATTGTGTGATCGTGTCCATAACGGTCGTTTAACCTCTTCTCGAGCCTCTTCTGCCAGTGATAACTCTGGCAACCCTGCCACGATTTCCGCCAAATCCAACTCTTCTTCCACCACCACCGTTGTTTAACCTTCTTCCACCACCACCGTTGTTAAACCTTCTTCCACCCAATCCTCGTCCTCTAGAGTTGTCTCTCCATCGCAACATCCTAAAACGTCTACGTCTGCATCTTTTAGTCGTCGTTGATGCCGCTGTTGTAGTGGTTGTGGTTGACTCCGTAGTTGTTGTTGTTGTTGTTGTTGTTGTTGTTGTTGTTGTTGTTTCTGCCGCCGTGGTTGAATCCTGTCCATTGATCTTTGGCAGATAGGCAAGACATATGGCCAAGACAGCACAGCACAATATTATGGTTTTAGTTCTCATCGCAAGTCAATTCAGTTGAGACTGACACATTTTGTCAGAAATCTCGTTGTTTTTATAGCAAATTTAAGCTAAACATTAAGCAAGATTTGGCAAAGCAAATACAGCTGTTTTGAACTTATGTAACTGCAAAGAAGTGCATTTGATAAAGTACTATACTAAAAGAACAAAATAGCAAAATTTGGTTTCTTGGATATTTAATCAGTTGCCAACTTGTGCTTGTATTTACTTATAACCATTTTAATTTGCCAAAAAAAAAGCAGTTGCTATTCTTTTTTAAAATATTATGTTAGTGAGTTTTTTGACCTTTTTTGTATATCGTGCAGATAATAAACAGTTTGTTTAGTTCGACTTTTATGCTCTATTTATGAATTGTTTCTAATTTCTATTTTAATATGGCATATGAGATAATACCATTTAGGAATCGGAGTTTTTATTTGTTCTTTGTTCAAAAAGTCTTGCTTTGGAGGAAATTAATTGGGAAGTATTCAAACTTATCTTTGTTGAAACGATGAATACAAAATCGAAAACGATTGGGAATAAAAAGATTTCGGGTATAGAAAAAGCACTGAATAATATTTTGAGATAATGTTAATTTGGATAACGCTATGTTCATTTTGCATTACGATTCTATTTTTTTTTTTTAACTTTTCAATTTAATTGAGACAGGCATGATTAATTATAAGACAAAATGTATTTAGTTTTGCGTTATAAACAGAAGAAAGAAAAAATATTCTCTATGCAAGTAGAAGTATTGTAATAGATATTTGCGGTGTGGTTTCTTGAGCAAAGATGTATCTTACAATTATCTGTAGACCGATTTCGTGCGTTTTTTTTTGTATTTCTTTTTTCAAGAAAAAGTACCGCAATGTTCAATCTTTATAGGGATTATAGTATTTTTTGTGAATAACGAAACAGATGTTAGTAGTTTTGTAAATTTATTAATGCCAACTCAGATTAACTTTGTAGGTGATAATGACACATATATTGCAGCATAGCTAGAGTTACTTATATATATGTGCCTGATCCTTTTTTAGCCCAGTCGATTTCCTGATCTTCTTCTGACGACAAGAACTTTTTTTCTTAGGATGGGTATCCTATTTCTATGTACAGGTCTAACTCCAATTAGCCTTACCCTCCTGCGGCGTATAATCACCCTCCTCCTCCTCCTCCTGGGTGCCCTTGCTGTTGTATCAGTTAGCGTAGGTGCTGCTGTTGTTGTTGCCGTCTCCTCAGTTGTAGGCTCTGCTGTAGTTGTGGGCGCTTCTGTAACGACAGTGTCATCTGGCGGTGGTGTGACTACGCAGTCGGGACTAGCAACATTGGCGGGATCATCGCAGTCGGTACAACCAACGGGAACATCAGGAGCCGTGCAGGCCTGTCCATTGCTCATGGGGACATAGGCCATAAATAAGGCCAGAATGGCAAAAGTACAAATAGTAGTTTTTACTTTCATCTTTATCAAATTGGATAGATGGAATAATAAACTTCAATTCAAGTTTCGTGCTTTTATAGTTTACAAAAATCGACTCGATTCGTTTAATCAAATTTTGTGACTGGTTTACACAGCTGCTCAGCTGTTTGCAAATAAACTATTGTTATTATCGATTATTATTATTTGCTAACAGTAAGTTTAATAGGAAGATACCATAAAGAGCAACATCTGCTAGTGATATGAAATTGAACTTATGTCATATTGGATATTTAATCAGGTGTAACTCTTTGATATCAGAAAAAAAATCCAAATAAAATTTCCACTGGCAGTGCAAGTAAACAAAAATCAAGTGTATCGGCAAACTGCTTTACAAATTTGTTTATTCAACTTAAAGTATGAATAGTGTTTGATTGCATGGAATGCCCAGAAATTTTGTAAAAATTTTCCAGTTTTTTAAAGTTATATAGTACGTAAGCAAATAGAAAAGTATGCTCCTTAGGCTTTCATACGTATGAAGCGTTTTTCAACAAAAGATCTTTTAGTAACTTATAGGCAGATAGAAAAACATATGTTCTATCAGCTAAAGCACTCTGTAATACAGTCTGTATACTACTTAAACAAGTTATAGAAACAACAACAAATTCATTGTTCATTAATCGCATTTGTCAAGTTCTTTGACATGCCATGGACACGACCAGGGCAAATGCCGCATTTAAGCTAAATTACCCGCAATTACGAGTTTTCAGCAAATAAAAAGACTTGTCCGCATTAAGAACTGACCTCAATCATTAGTTGATAAGCGTGGTAGGAGTTGAAAGTAAGAGCTTCTCGCGTTATACAGTGACAGGGAAAAGCTGCCAGCCCAGACACTCCAAGGACACACAGGATAATAAACCAAGTCAGGGCGGTCATAAATCAATGCGAAAGGCAATGAGTGCAATTGGTCAGTTTCAGTTTCATCCTTGTCGCGAAAAAAAAACTTGAAACTGCAAGTTTATAGTTGAGAATGGTATAAGATTTATGTTGGAAGCAGATAAAACTGTTTCCACCAAACAAAAAGCCGAGATTTTGACAGAAACATTTCGCATTCTAGGAATTTCTGAATGCTAGCCTAGGCCTGAACCGCTGAAAAACGGATTAATAATGTTGATACAGAGCAGTTTTTTAAGGATGTAATGTTTTTTTTTAAAAACCAAGCAACTGTATTTGATCTTATGACTTCTTTGAATTATCGAAAGGTTTCTGTATGGTCTGGCAATGCCTTTAATCGGAAATGGTGAATACACATAAGATACACGCCCATTTAGATAGTTATCATAGGCGGCCAACTGGCAGGAAAAAATAACTTTCTTAATTTCCTGCTCGGCAAAAGAAAGAGCGAAAGTCTCAATTAAAACTTATTTATAACCAGGCAGGCATCCAAGCGGCAATAGCCACAAATCAACCTTTGCATTAATTCGTTTTGGAAAGATGAAAGCTCAGCTCCTGAATAAGAACGAGAAGGAGAGCGGCACTTGGGTGAGTGACAGACAAGACATGCTCCAAATATTTAAGGCAGAGTGCAAAATAAACTTACAAAGTGGGAAAGGATGAGGTTATGGGTAAGGGTTAAAGGGGCAAAAGTAAGGGAGGCACAGCCTGAACGGCTTGTAATCTATTTAGAGTGAGTCGCGGCCACTAAAACTCAATTAACCCCGTTTGACGGAGCACGAGGCAATTGAAAAAGACAGAGACAGCGATAGCGACAGCGACAGCGACAGAAAGAGAAACCAAAAGCAAAAACAGAAAGAGAAACAGAAACAGAAAAAAAAGTACGAAGAAATCAAGGCAAAAGATTACAAACGGAAATGATGGCTGGCCATTGAGTGGACTTTGGACTGTGAATGGGGTGTGGGGACATTCTCGTACTGAGACTAAGAGGCGGGGTTCTTGCAGCATTTTTCACTTAAAACCGCAATGATACTCAATTACTGGTGGATGGGTTGCCAGGTTTGCTCGGTTTCCACTCGAACTTGAACGCTGCCAGCGAGCGGCAGCACAAAACAAACGTCGGATGTTGAGCACAGGAAAACGGAAGCACTTTGCAACGGAAATGAAACATCAATTAAAGTAGCACACTGTCTCAACAGCAGCGTCCACGTCCACGACCACGACCACTGCCACGACCATGGCCATGGCCACGCGAGTAACGTTGGCAACCCTGGCAGCATCAGCAAATATATTGCTTTTCGTTCATTGTTAATCCTTGTGGTGGTCACTGCCACTGCGCTCTTCTATCGAAACATCTACTTGACACTGAATGTTGCCCCGAATATTGCCCCTGATATTGCCCCGAATGTTGCCCCGAATGTTGCCCCGAATGTTGCCCCTAATATTGCCCCTTCTGCCTGCTGCACGCTTTTAAAATCTCAAAGCGATTGGGCCTATTCCCCAGTTTGACTCAAATTCGCGTTTACGTATTGTTGTAGCATGCACTGTTGTTAACATTCTTTAAAGTATTTTGGTCTAAATATAAGCAAGTGGGCTTAAAAGATCAACCTTTCTCAGATTGCAAACTTTTCGCATCACTTTCGAATATACTTTTGTTTTTTTATTATTCAAAATTGTACATATGGGCACTTCTTCAAAGTCGAACGCGACATTCCTACTCATTTAAACCTGAAAGAATTTTTTAATGCGACTACTTTTAACTACATCAATGCTTAGCCTTAAAAATGTTTTTTATTTGATTCAAAAATATAAGAAGTTTGTTTTTTATTGAATTTAAATTGCTGTCGCTCGTGACATTTTGTTTCATGACTTTACACTTGAATATTTACAGTTCAACTAATTTAGATTTAATTCTTTACATTTTTTTTTTAAGTTAATTGTTGTTGCTATTCAAATTTTGAAAAGTAACTTTCATCAGGTATCAGCTCATTTGACTAAGTAAATATTAAAAAGAGTAAAATCAGAGCAAAAAGCAATTTTTCCAGATTGCAGTCGATTTACCCATGATGGGTATTGAACAGAATTGTAAATTGTTTAGATTTAACATCGATAAAAGCATATACTATGTATGTAAGAAGTAAAAGGTATCAATAATGACTGAAATTTTCAGCCCTGGTTGACTTTCTGGTGGAAATACCCATGTATTTGATTTGAACAAGTTTTCTGCAATTTTTATTGGCAACTTAATCTAAGTAGTTTAACATTAAAAGTATACTATGCTTAAATAAAAAGTTAAATACAATGCTCTGAAAGAAATGCAACACTTTTTTGCAGCTGAAAACATAAAAACACCTGTGCAAACACAGTTTTTAAGTACTATTGTACACATTCTATAAAAAAAAACAAGTAAGAATACTCTAGCTGAGTGTGCCCGACTACTAGACTCCCTGCTCCCAACTTGTATTTCAAGCAGTTCAGCGGCAACACAAGCAAGCAGCGCATTTAACTTGTCCAGTGCAAGTCAAACTTTTCTTTCTGCCTGCTGAGAAGGGGGTAATATATTCTTTCATAACTTTGGAGTTATTTATCCGGTCGTAATGAAATTTACGCAACCGATCAACACTGATTAAACATACATGTGTACCAAAAATCAAAGCTATACCTTCAACATTGTGGCTGTGGGAGTTTTTTTCCATTTACGCCGGTGCGGGAGAGGGGTGCACCCGATATTTGTAATAAACGTGATCTGCGTGTTGTGTACAGGATGCATTCCAAGTTTGGTGTCTCTAGCTCTTCTAGTCTCCGAGCCAGACGGACATGGCTATATCGACTCGGCTGTTGATGCTGATTAAGAATATATATGTAGCTTGTATAGTCGGAAATGCTTCCTTTTGCCTGTTACATACATTTGCAGTACTTTCCAACTCCCTTTTCCCCATTTTGTATGGGAACAGGGAATAAAAACGAGTGTAAATTGTGTGTGTCTGTCCGAAGCTAGAGCAACACAATAGGCTGACAAACTTTTGAGATCTGCACTCTCTACTCCGCAAAGAGGCCGAATCAAAGAGTATTTTGCAGTCGGGAACGTTTGACTGCAACCTTCTTACTTCTTCTATTTTATTTGTATTAATGCAAGCATTTTGGATAACCGAACGCCATTTGGTAATCTTCTCTTACAGCTAACTGAAAAACTGGCCAAAATTGCTGGCCTCAAAACACGCTTTGGAGAGGATCCAAACCACACAAACACGAGCAGCTTGGCGGGCAGCCGCATGAACTCCATACCCAACTCCCAGTTAAATGTCGATCTGAAAGCATTGGACAAGCTGGTAAGCAGCCTCTTGGAGCAGCATGCGGCCGGTGCCGGCAATGCCAACAATGATAACAATGGTGGCACCAACTTGGAAGCGGGTACCCGCACCCCACCCGTCCAGCGCAAGTTATCCAAGAAACTCAATCGCTGGCGTCCTCTGTCACGCTCAGCGCACAGTTTTAAGCGTGGCGATGCCAGAGATTATTCGCGCGCCAATTTTACGCAGCTGCAGGAGCGCAGCGATATGCAAGCAAGCATGGCTCAGCACGCCCCCAATATGCCCACCATCATGGAGAGCAGCGCTGGCAGCGCCAATAGCGCCAGCAGCCCGACGCCCAACAATGCCCAGCAGCCGGCACACCATCCATGGACCGCTTCATTGGAGCGGACGCCGGGCGCTGTCAGAAATATGCTGCATAGCATCAGCCAGGCCGCTGCCGGCGTACCGCACTCTGCTGCCGGTGATGTCGACGAGGATCAGCTCAATTTGACACAAAATTATGTGGGATAACAATGTACGAGTACGAGTGTATACGTATATGAATAAATATTGAGTATATTTGAATATGATAAAAGTTGAATTATAATATAAATGTTATAAAATTGCTTGAACTATTGCCTTGATATGAACTAAAATATTTAAAGTTTGATAAATAAAAAATAATGCTAAACACAAAAATAAAAAAAATACTGTTTAGCATAATCATGGCAAAGATTATTTGAAAATATTCAATTTAACATTTTGTTAGTTTCACTTAAGGTTGATAAATTAAATGGAAAGCTCAATCCGAATTCATTAATGAGGTTTGATCATATTCGTCTAACTGTTTTTCTGTCTGTCCATCCATCTATATGTCCGTATAAACGAGTTGATCAAGTAGATTATAAGTGCTACAAGGCACAACATTAAGTTTCCTGCAGATCCAGTTTATTTCAAATTCCAAATTTTAACTAAGATCAGATTAGCACACAGAAGTAGGGGAACATAACCGTTTGTGGGCAGTCACTGGTTGTAGTGGAAATCTTGACACTTTGTCTGCTTGTGGTATATATCAACATGTATACCAAGTTTGTGTACTCTAGCTTCAAAACTGTGGAAAAAAACTGCTTTCATACAACGGACAGACAGACGGACAGATGGACGGACGGACATTGCACAAACCCAACAACAACAAGTAAGAACGTTGCAGTCGGATGCACCCGACTGCGATATCCTCTTTTTTTCGCCTCTTTGCGGAGTCAGTGGGCGTGGCAATTGAATTTCTGCTCAAATCTTTAAAGTTTTGCCATCAATTAAAATTTGGTTGGGCCTGTTCTACAGGTTTGGAAGAAACAAACATTGCTTGATTGCAAGGGCGGGGGTGGGCGTGGCAAAAATATTTTTATCCAATCTATTAAATAGGGCAACAGAATTCAACCTGCAAAATTTGGTGATTCTAGCTAAAGGGGTGGGGGAGATACAGACTTTGCCTATTTGTGGGGGCGGGGGTGGGCGTGGCCGAATTTTTTTTTGCCAGATCAATGAAGGATGTGATAAGTAGCCCTTGTGCCAAATTTGGTTACTCTAGCTATAAAACTGTGGAAGATATAGGTTTTTGCGGTTTGTGGGGGAAGGGGTGGGGGTGGGGGGGAGATCTTGACACTTTGTCTTACTATGGTATATACCAACAGGTATACCAAGTTTGGTTGCTCTAGCTTCAAAACTGTGGAAAAAACCTGCGTTCATACAGACGGACAGACGGACAGACAGACGGACGGACGGACATTTCACAAACCCAATATACTCTTTTTTCCTTTTTTTTCAAAAAAGTTAAAAAAAGAGTATAAAAACATAACCGAAGCAACAGAAAAGACGAAAGCCAAATTCGATATATAACGAGGCGTACGAGTTCGCTACACGAACGCGCACGAAAGTGTACAAGCGCTCGGGATAACAGTAAAACACGAGGGTTGTACATCCCGGATGCAGTGTGTAGGGTGCCCATAAAATAGCTAAATGTAGCCACATATTTATATGTTTCCTTACTTAGGTATATTAAATTCAACAATATCTGCAAGTTTCAAATTTTCGCGGCACTTCAATGACAGCTGCTCTATATTGTTCTTCATTTATTTATATTCTATTTAATATCACACCATAGAATTAAAGTTAATCTTGACCGCTCAAGAGTCAAGTTTTGTCGCCCTAAATGTCAACTGTCTGACTGTAACAGTTAATAATTTTTTGAAGGCTGGTACAGGCAATGAGAACAGGAGATGTAGGCGGAAAAACAGCACTCAGTGTTGACTGATGATGATTTTTGTGTTGCTGTTGTTGTTGCTGCTTGTAGCCTGTCATCATCAGAGGATACGAACACTGTCAACTCGGACTACCACTGAATGCTGAGGTTGGTCATAATGAAGCTGTTTGAAGTTGTCTGTTGCCCGTTGCGGACGTTGGCTAGTAATGATGATAAGATTGCCAGACTTGCAAAATGTAATGCAGTGCAAAAGCAAAAAAAGAAATAGATAAATATAAAGTGTCTAACATTAAGTTGCAAGTGGGCGCTAATTAAAGTGATTGCTATACAAATTTTATAACTTTTGAGAGTATTGATTATTGCGCTAATGGTAAACAGCTGATTTTTGAGTATTGTTGTAAGCAAATTGTAATTTTATTGAGTACACATACAGACTTAACAGAAATAATGTAATAATGCTTCAGTTGCAAGTAAAACGATTAAAAATGTCTCACGAAGAAGAATAGAGAAATCAGTTGTACTTATTATATTGCATCCTCAACTGTTCGTGAAGTATTGTCGAGCCTTGGTTGCCCTGTTATACACCTTTAGGCACAATTAAAACTTTAAATGTTTACATTTATTTACAACTTTTATAGAATTTATAAATATTTAAAAGCTATAATCTGATGTCAGGCTGATTCGAACCCTAGTTTCGTACAGCCAATCGGTTTGTTAGACACGTCAGCCACCGAGCAAAGCAAAGCTACCAGTGTTTGTGTTTCTCTCCACTACAGTGTGTAATTTTGTTTCTTAAATATTAAAAAAAAAATAAAAATTATGAAAATTGGTAGAGAAATGCCCTAGATTCGGATGAAATCGACCAGCTATCGAGTAGAGCAGTTTTGCTCCAAATTTAAAATAATAATAATTTGAACTTAAACACAAATTAAACATTTTGAAACAAAACAAAATTATCCGTATAAAAATAGCATAATTTTTGTAGAAGTTATTAATAAATGGCCGCTAAATCAGGCATTTCTCCCACTGTGCACTGCTAAGCTGATACCATTTTAGACATAACTCGAGTGTGTCCGACAAGACTCCCTGCTCCCAACTAGCATTTCAAGCAGTTCAGCGACAACGCAAGCAAGCAGATTACTTAATTAGTGCCTGTTAAACTGCTGAGACGGGGGTAATAGATACTTCCATAACTTTGCTGCTATTTATCCGATCATTATGAAATTTACGCAGCTGATCAAAATCAAAGCTTTATCTTTAAAATTGTGGCTGTGGGAGTTTTTGCGTGGGTGCGGGGGGTGCATCCGAAATTTGAAATAAACCTGATCTGAGTATGGTATACACGAAACTGCATGCCAAGTTTGGTGTCTTTAGCTCTTCTAGTCTCTGAGATCACAGTGTTCATACAGACGGACAGACAGACAGACGGACAGACAGGCAGCTAGATCGACTCGGCTGTTGATGCTGATCAAGAATACAGTCGGAAATGCTTTCTTGTGCCTGCTACATACCTTTGCAGTACTTTATAACTCCCTTTTTCCCATTTTTAATAAGAACAGGGAGTAAAAAGATATAGCTCTCAGCCTACTTTATGAAAGCCATAGATGATGGAATTAGTTCTTGGAAATTGTAGTGCTCGCTAGCGTATAAACGGAACAAAATGGTCCATTTCTATAAAAGAGCTTTCTTTTATCACGAACGAAAAAGAAAGTAATATTTGGCACTGTATGCAGTAATGTGAATATATTTCAATGTATGAATGAGTGTGAGTCACGTAGCAGTTCGAGAATGGTAGAGTCTGCTCAAGATGTTTATCCTTATTTAGTTTGAAAAGTGCTTTTGTATGAGTGCTTTTATAATCTACTCACCTGTCGCTCCATGACGCCAGCCAACTGCTCCCGCTCCGAATTGCGATAGTATCCGGTCAGATTGGCGCCCAGCCGCATGGTCACCTCGTATCGCGTTTTGCCACTACGTGCCGCATTGCGATTGCTTCTAACGTTATAAAAGACAGAACTGGCACTGGAACTATAGCTAGAGGTGGCACTTTTGCTGTCAAACTCGCATGCACGATGGCAATTACTGTTGCTGGCATTTGCAATGCATCCTGAAATTCATTTAAGAAGAAACAAAATACTCGATAAAATCAATTTGAAAGTGGAAAATGCAACAAGACACTCAGCGCTAATTAAAACTGACTTTGTCGAGTATGTAATTCAGAGTTATCTCTTCACATCAATCAAGAACTCTTCTTTTTTTTTTTTTGTTTGTGTGGTTGCTGATCGAAAATGCGATTTCCTTCCCATGCATGTGTATGCAGAAGTAAAACAAACGCATTCTTGAGCGTGCACACAAATTCCTTGACATGCAAAGTCAAATATATTCTACTCTTAAGGTCTACACTTGTATTTAAAGAGCTTTAATTTCATTAAACACAAGCATTATACTAGTTTTGCATAACAGCAAAGAAAAAGAAGTCAGGGAAGTGGAATAATTTAATAATGTCAGTTAGCAGCTTCGTTGAGGGGTTGAACTAAACTGCACTGTCAAACCGCTTCGAGGGCTGTAAAAATGCAATAAAAGACATAACAGCACACGAAAAATGCGAGAAATGTTTACTTGAAATGCCAAACATTCACATGGATGTCCCCCGTAAAGGTCCTTTTCCATTGTGACCCACATTTGCAATAAATTTCTCAGCTAACCCACAGACTGCACAGCATAAAATCAATAATAAATTCGATGATATTGTCATTCTGCCAGACGATATCAACACTTGGCTGCAAACCTTTTTGTTCTCATGATAGCTAATCATTAAAGAACAGTTTTTTCATATATTTAACTAACATCAAATTTGAATTTGTCATATTTGATATAAAGTTTCATAGTTTGCTTGCTTTTTTTCTTTAGCTATAATTCTCATGCCGACTTGTTGTATTCTCCTTCTTTATTTGTTGATTTTTTAAGAGAAGTTTATGTAAATTAATTTCAGTTTATTGTTTTAATTTCATATTTATAACCCAGTCTAGCGATGCTGCAACAACTGCACAAGCTTGCCTCATTTTTGTGGGGCAACCTGCGCTTGCCCATTGTTGTGGGTTTCTGAGCTTACAAAAATGTTGTTTGTTGCAGGCGGACATCCACAACAATGTCAATGATGTCAATGATGTCAATGTTTTATACAGTGACAATTTGACAACCTGGCAACCTGTGTACAATTGCCGTTAAAGTGGCGCCACAATGTTTGTTACCAAGGTACAACTTTGGCTGCACTTTACAGTGCTCCGACCTGACCTGAGGATAAATTTTCTTTTTTTTTTAAATGCTTAAGTTTTTGCTTGATTAAATTTAGTTGTTTTCCCTACTTCATGTCGCTTTTTCTTCAAGCAGCTCATATAAACTGTGGCCCCTTTTATGGTTTCTCTACTTCACATGCACTATTTATTATTGTCTGTTATATTTTATTTGATTTTATTTCAATTCCAACTTACCTTGGGTTGTCTCATTTATTTCGGGTATCTCACATTTGGTGCCCTTGTAACCTGTCGGACAATGGCAGGTTATAGCCGCATCGCCGACATGTCTGCAATTAATAATTGTTACATCAGTTCCGATGCATATACGGTTTGTAATAAGTCTAGTTGTTATTGGTATACTGCAAACTGTAATTTTTATTCGAACTAAAGTTGTTACACCGATTTGAAATCGACGACCAACTGTTTAAATAAAATCATTAGCCCAAAATCATTGAAAGCCTCGTGAATTGTTAATAATAATAAATTTCCTTTTTACTTTTACTAAAATCACCAAAGAAGTCTTTATAGTTGTACAAAGTTAATCCACTGGAAATGTCAAATTTAACAGTGTGTATACAAATCCATCTTTAAGTTTCAGATTTCAATCATATTTATAGAGCACACTTATCTCAAACGTTTTATAAATGCTTTTATCAAACAAACATCTCGCAAATGAACTTTATGTGTATCTTGAGCTAAAATATCTTTAAGTCTACAAGTGTGAATTTAAATATTTATACAGCTGTCAACTTTTTAAGATTTTATAAATTATTAGTGTTTTGGATTATACACAGGCTTAATAAACGTTTCTTATCCACAATCAAATAACAAAAAATATATCTTTAAAGTAGTGTATAAGCAAATTTTGAACTTAATTTAAACAATAAATAATTTGTGTTAAAGTTGAAAAATCTGTGCTAAAATGTATTGTTGTTGTTGAAATGTTTTCATTTAAGTAAACATTTATGTAACTATATACTTAGTTTAAGTTAAAGCAATTGAATTTTTAAGCAGTTAAGCCATTAATCTAATGATCGTGAATACCCCAATTGTTTACTGGAAATGTATCTTTGTTAATTAGTTAATAGGTTTCGTCTTTCAAGCAACTATATCAGCTTGAGTCTGTTTTGCATTGACTGTACTTACTTGCATGTGCCACCATTCTGGCAAATATTGGTATGGGCATCCGTGCAGAGTGGACCATGCCCACAATCGGTGCCACTGAAGCCGGGGAAACAGGCGCAGCCATAGGAGCTGCATTGAGATGTGGATGAAAGATACGAATGTGATTCATTAATGTTTGTTCTTTCTTTATGGTATGTATGTTTTGTTGTTGTTGTTGCTTGGATTGGTTTGGTTTGGTTTGATTTCGTCTAGTTTATTTGTAGTAAACTGTGCTGACCCCCTTGGGTGGCACAGATAAGCTGTCAGGGCTGGACTTGCTGTGCTCTGACTTGTCACGGAGCCAGGTCCTGGCGCAGTTGTCAGCGCAGGATATACATTTACTTATCTCTTAGTTTTGCGGCTTGGCACCAACAATGAGCTGTCAGCTCTTGTAAGGCATACAAACTTTTATTGGGCTTCTTTTTTCTTAATTTTTTTTTATAAATTCTAGTTTTTTATATTCATTTTTACATATACTCGTACATATATGTACTATTCGAAATTTTTGTCCATTTTTCGCTACGTGTTTAAGCGAAACACGCAAACACGCGTATTTCTAATTTGACTTCATCAGTGGCAAAAGCATGAGCATCATTAGAGCTAAATGCTAAGGTCAAACACTTAACCCCAGGCAATAATTTAAATAACTTGGCGCCAAGGACACACCCAGGCACAGAGAATGAAGAATAATATGCCATAAAACAGCCTCCGTCATCATGTCAGCCTTGAAAAGCTTTCCACACTTATTAAGTACAATTACGAGTAACAAGTGCTGGCCAAGAAGTCCTTCAGCTTTCTCACGTTTGCTCATTAAAGTAGACAGTGTAGAAAAAAAAAAAATAACTGAAACTCAAGACTGTTCTGTTTTTTGCCATCAAATGTTATTAAAACAAGCACAAATGGTTGAACCTAGCATACTTGAATTTAAGATGTGCTTTAACTAATTCAAGTATTATATGCCAAATGTGCATTCGTATACATTGTACATACATATATTAAAGAACGAAAACAATTGCAAATGTTCAAATGAAATAGATATACAAAATACGTTTCCATGACCAAAACAGTTTAATTACATTTTTGTATCATGTCCATTTGAGTTTTCCGACTGTGAATTGCTATGCAGCATTTTAAATCACAGAAATTAATTTACGCTAACAAAATATTTCTGTTGACAATCTAATTGGGGTTCAGAGTTTAGCAAAAGTACAAAAACAACACAACAAAAATAAAGAAAAAACAAAAAGGTCGCCAACGTTTTATGTGTTAAATAATTGCGCATCCTTTGCCATTTGTTTTACTCTCTGTCGGTCTCTCAGTCTATCTGTCCCTGTGTCCCTCTGTCCCTATGTCCCTCTGTCACTCGTGTTTCAGCGCAAACAATCACAATTGTTGTTTTGTTTGTTTGTTGTTGCCTTGTGCCATGCATCGGTGACACATGTCAAGAGAAATTAATTTTTAGAGAACTTTTTAAATTGTTTCTAAATGTATTAACTACAAATTAAAAGCTTGAGACATTTCATTCAAGATTTCTTTCAATGCATGTTTATTGAATAAATAATTCCTTAAAAAAATATAGTTCAAGTTTATTGCTGCTATTTGCACATTAAGATACTACATTACTTTGTTTGCCTGAGTGCCAAACTTTGGTAGGCATCAAATTAAATAAAAATAAAATCAAGCAAGCAAAGTTGTCTTGAACGTGCCGAAGATGCACTCTGAATACCCTTACTGAAAAGTTGCTTATATCAAAATTGTATTTTCGATTAACTGTTCCTATGATAGCAATTATATTTAGTCTCGATTTTGATGAGTTATTGTCAGCATGACAAAAACAGCATATATATATATAAGTGATCAAATTTTGATCAAGTTTTGTAAACAGGTGAAGGTAATGCTTAAACTCAGAATAAGTAAGTTTGGTCGAGTTATTTGGAAAAGTAAAATTTAGTTAATCTTATATATTTTATAAGGTATGTATGACAAAATTCTAGTACCCTCAGCAAGGGTATCAAAATAATTGTTCTGCTATTAGCGCTTAGGGCAATACACATTAGCTGATAGTCACATGTGTCAATATTCGATACATGTTAAGTATACGCCATGTTAGCCACAAGCAATAAAATAAGTAAAAGCGAAAAAGTTTTGGTTTTTGCCAACCTTACGCCTATAACTTTAACGAAAGGAATCAAAACGTGCCCAGGGGTACGACAAAAACAGAAAGAGGACACGAAAAGTTTTTGTATTCTGTTTTTGTACAACTTTCACTTGGATTTTGGCCGGAACGAGGACTTTTATGGTCATTCTTGATGTGCGCTGGACATTTTGGACATCCAATAAATTTAGGGCCCAAACAACACTTGTTGGGTAATCCTTCTGCTGCTGTTAGCCATAAATTAAAAGCACATTTCGTTGCTTTTGACCACAAAGCCAAGCAATACCCAAAATTTGAACTGCTTTAAGCGTGGCTTTTGTTGTCTTTAGCTATGTATCATACATATGTATGTATGTATGTATGTATGTGTTATACATATAGCTCTATAGCTGTATGTTTGAAGACACGCCCATTATTAAGGCACCACATTGACCTACTGCCAGAACTGTTGTTGTTTTGTTTCTCAAAGTGTATTTACATATACATATATACATATATATGTTGTGCTTTTGTCTAGCGGAAATTAATTGCCTCTGTGTTCAGACATCTGCGGTGCTTTCGATTACAAGACTCGTACACAACGTCCTTGCTTGTCCTGCCGCCTGTGACGGAAGCTTTTGCCCAAATAAATGCCATATGGCTTGGTATTTTATTGACCAACAAAAAAATGCTGTCTAAAACAGCAGTACAAAAATCTCCCAATATTTAGGCAAGCTGAAATCACATGAATTTGATCAAAATGTAAAAAAAAACCATACTTTTATACATTTTAAACCTCTTAATTGTATATACTTCTACCCGTTGGAAACGTATACGTAGCAGAATAAAGACTGTTAAAGCATAAAAAGTTGGTTTTACCTCTAGATTTTGTATTTTATACGATTCGTTGAAAATCACCTGCAGCTGTTTGGCCGTGTGCTGCAGTTTTTCTGCATATTTTTGACGACTTAAAACTTTTTTACCATCCAAAAATTTGGGCAATTTTTTTCTTTTTTTTTATTATTTTTTTCATATTATTTTGTATTTTTGCGCTTGCCTGGCGGCCTGCTCTTGTAAACAAAAAATAAAAATAAAACTACCAGTTACCCTGTATTTAAATACTGATACATAAACATAAATACCCATAAAACAGTTACAACTGAGACAGATGTGATGTTTGTGTTTTGTGCTGAAAGTTAATTATAAACTATGTATGAAATAATATACGAGATTCCCTGACTGACTAACTGACTAATTGACTGATTGGTGCCTGTTGAAAACTGCATTTTTGATGGTAGTTTTATTTAATATCAAAAGTAAGTATTGAGCTCTTATTTTAAAAAATTTCATCTTGAAATGTAGGAAATTATGAAAAACTGTTGCATGCAAGTTTTTGCCTTATCATCCGATCAATATCAAATTTATATTCAATGTTCTATTAGAAAATTCAGCAATGACTGCATACCAAATTTTCGAAAAATTAACGCCTTGGGTGAAAAATAGATGATCAAGGCTGTATGGGCGTAACTTTAGTTTTAGTGAGTTTTATATATGCATGTGTATGCATGTTTATATGTATGTATGTTGCGAGTTGTCAGTTGCATTATTGACAAATTTGATTATATACTTTATTTGTTAATTCGTTAAGTACAGGGTATAGTAAAATACATTGCAAATACGACATGTTCAACATGGCAGGCATTGTTTTGATTACGAAATTGAGCGCATGGCCTGAAAACATTTCGCAGTGCGCTTTAAATTCATTTAAATTTCAAATATTGCTCGACAATTAAAACTGCTTGCCAAAAGCTGTTACATTTTTATGGGCTACCACTCGGAAAATGCTGACAGCGAAGTGTAGAGTACAGAGTGTACAGAGTGCAGAATGCAGTCGCTTGGCTGCTCTTTACGAATCGCAGAAAGAACTAATAATTTCCATGACACACACACTCAAACACACACACACACACTTACACACATACATACATACACACATAAGTGTTTACATGCCAGCCAATGGCGCGTGGATACCATGAACATGTCATACTTGCAACAGCAGCCAACATTCCAACTGAATTCGAGCTGCACTTACGAGTAACAGACAACGAGCAGACGAAAAAAAAAACAGACAACTTTGATTGCAAAACTACACTGAGAAAATAAAACTTACAAATTCTAAAGAAACCATACAAAAACGCCAACTAAGTCTAGATTTATTAAATCAAATAGCTAACAGACCTCATCAAATCTTTAATGAAGCACATAATATGAATGCGTTGCTCTCAACTCTTTTTGTTTTGAAGTTTCATTTATATATGTTTGAAGCAGAGACTAACATTTTTTGGCTCAGTGGAACAAAGATTGAGACGCTGTCTGACATTTCTGGAAGACTTCTTGACACAACGCCAAAAAGCATGGCACTGTTAAGAGTCTTAGCAAAGATGAAAAGCGGCCAGTTATATCTCCAATGGAATTATGAAATGCTGACTTTGACTTGGCCAAAGAAATGAAATTGTGACTATATTTGCAAAAGTTGGAATTACAAATCGCGTGAAAATGACTTTAAGTACTGTACAATGCTCTTATAAATATATGTACATATATAAAATATTGAAAAAAAAAAAATAAGCAGCTATTGGAAATGCACTTAATTTGTAAATAAATGAAAATTTTATAAAAATAAAAGCCAATGCTAAAGCATTTAAATGGATGTGAAATAGCAAATTATGGCAAATTGGATTTAATACATACACATATATTTATTTTTATGCATGTGTGTGTGAGTCCAGCAACAAATAGAATTTTTGTAGCTAACAAAAACGAAAAGTCGAAGGTATATACCCTTTCAGAAAAGTTCTTAAATCGATTGTTTCTATGACAGATGCAAGATATTATCTCCCGATTTTAACCAGAGCATAATAAAACGCAAAATAGGTCAATTTGTTTAAGATAGCTTGAGAAACAAAAAAGTTATTGATACAAGAACTAATTTTTCAACAGATTGTTCCTATTGCAGCTATAAGATATAATGGTTTGATTTTAATGGAAATTTCTTAACATATCGGAATGCATTAAGACTTCAAAAATGTGAGTTTAATTGAGTAATCTAAGTTATTCATGCATCCCACTTTTGATCCGATTGTTCCCATGGCAGCTATAAGTTATAGTAGTCCGATCCGGCCGATTCTGACATATACAAGTTAAATCAAAATAGCTTTAAAACTGAGAGACTAGTACGCCTTTAAACAGACGGACAGACAGACAGAAGGACTCGGCTGTTGATACAGATCAAGAACATATGGTCAGAGTCATCTACTTCAATGCGTAATAAAATTATAATACCCTCAGCAAGAGTATAAAAAAAACCATGCTTAGAAACGTCTGCGGTAATATTTTCTTACCCTATTCACCTAATGCAATCAAATTAAATGCCATTAAATTTGATGGCTGCCTGTGCGTGTGTGTGTGTGTGCCTTTGTGTATGAGTATATGTGTATGTGACTGTGTATGCAAAGGGGTAAAAAGTGTAGAAAATGTAGACAATTGGTGCCATTGCCTTACGGCTGCGTTTCTTTTTTATAGCTTGACAATCGTTAAAATTGTTGTTAAAAAAAAAGTAAATTTTGAATTTGCATTTTATGGTCTTATCGCTTGTGTATGGAAATTAATTTTGCACCATTACGCAATCGGAAATTAAATTGCACGAGCAAAACCAACCCAACAGCACAACCAACAACTTCAATGTGTGTTTGACAGCCAAAGAGCAAAGACACGTGCAATTGTTACAAATATAGCAACAGCCAATTATAAATGTAAGGTTTCCTTTTCTTTCTTTTTTTATATATTTGGCTGACATGCGTGTGTGCAGAGAAATGTGACATCAAATAAGTTTTTGTATGAAGGGAACTTTGCAGTCAAGTTGAGTTGGGTTGAGTAGCAGAAGAAGGTACAGGAAAATTAAATGTGAAACAGCCACAACAAGAAGCAGAGGGCAAACTTTTAATTGAGCCAGATGATGTGACAAAGACAGGTCAAAAATTTGGCCAAACAAAACTTAATTGCAATATGCAAAGCATTCACACACACCCCATTCCCACAGTCTCTGGTTCTGGTTCTGGTACTGGTACTGGTTCTGGTTCTGGTTCCGGCTGTGGCTTTGTCTTATCTGTGTAGCCTCGTCGACTTTGGATAAATGACAATGTTTGACAAGGCAAACAATGCACGCACTCTCACATGACTGGTAGCCATGTGAATGACACTGACACAGTTGCTACCGAGCGGATGCCAAGCGACTCATTGCACATGCAACGCCCACAACATTGTCCTGCTTACTCTTTGCTCTTCAGTCTTCACTCTTCACTCTTATGCAGCTGCAACACCGCCCTCATTCTTATACTTTCCCTCGTCCTGGCATCCTGCAGCCCGCAGTTTCTGCTTCTGTTTGCTCTCGCACTGAACCTGATCTCATTTAACGCTGTTGGTTTGTTTACCCAACTTGCAGCAGCGGCTTCGTTTTTTGTTATTAAATTCAGAAAATGAGTGTATCTACGAGACACTGCTGCACATTGATTGCCCCCAGCCACACCCCCATGTGACAAACAATTTGCCACCGCTTGAACGTGGCCTAATTTTGAGTTGTTTTCCTTGTTGTTCTGTTTTTCCTCCATCTGCTGAGCTGCACAGTGGCTCAGTAGAGCCTGAACAGTGGCAATAATCAAAGTAGTCCTGGAGTGGGAATATATAAGGATTATTGGTTTAAGTTAGAGAAGTGTTCGAAGAGTCTACAAATTTTAAATTGGAGCTAGTCTTTTTGGCGGTATTGCTCTTCAAAGTTGGATATATACCTTCCCTTCGACCAACTGTGGAACAATAACAGCAATCAGATAAAGCTGCCCGATTTGGTTTATATTTTATACAGATATGCTAAAAGTCAGAATTGGTAAGGATATATACACTTATTGGAGTCGGAAGTGTCTTCTAACAGGGACAACTATCGAAATTTGTACTCCCTATTCCCATTAAAAATGGGAAAAAGGGAGTTTTAAAGTTCTGCAATTGTGTGTAACAGGCAGAATGAGCCACTTCCGAGTATATAAAATATATATATTCTTGATCAGCATCAATAGCCGAGTCAGTGTAGCCATCTCCGTCTGTCTGCCCGTCTGTCCGTCCGGCTGCCTGTATGAACGCTATGATCTCAGAGACTAGAAGAGCTAGACACACCAAACTTGGCATGCAGGTTCCTGTATACCATGCGCAGATCAAGTTTATTGGATATTTGGATATAGTAAGAAATTCATTTAAACAAACATGTATTATACTTATACATATTTGGTTACTGTATTAATAATATGTTGAAATACATGAGTTTTATTATGCGTATTTATTTTTTATTTAAAGGTGTTCGGTCTATACTTTTCTTTCATTCATGGTTTCATTTGAATGAAATTACTTATGTTGTAAGACAGGGTCCTCACATTGTCCATTTTTACTTTGGAAAGAAGAAGTTATGGTAACTAGAAGAATAGATTACTTTCAGGCTTAGCTCCAAAACAGCAGAGCAAGCGCCTTAATCAAGCAGGCTGCACCAACCCAAGGAGATGCACGTTCCCCAATTCTCGCCATTTTCCAAAAGGTTCCATATAAGCCAGTTTTGTTGCGATCCAAGATGCTTGGAATAATAGATCTCAAATATGTGCAGGTGCAAATCAGCAACAAGATAACCGAAACTAAGCTTTCAAAGTTAAATAGCGCACTCATTTTGATATTTTTGTTAAAAAATGACTATATATTGAAATTTTATGAACTATACATTTCACAAAAGCTACTATAATCAATATATCAAAATCGCACCACCATATCTTAAAACTGCCATAGAAGCAATCGTAAAGCAAAATTATGCTGCAAGGATATAAACTGTCAATGATAACTTTACCTTCTTGTTGTTTTGCATTTTCAGAACTAAATCACAGCTACCCTACTCTGCCAATAAAAGCGAATGCATAACTTTAGTCGACAATAATTTATTACGAACCAAGACTTTGCTAATTAAAACACCAAAATTATATTCAATTCAACTTGCAGCTAATGCAGTTCTGAGAAATGAAAAAAAGCCCGCATCAGTTCAATGAAGAAAAATCCTCTTTGATGCGTCTCAAAGCAAAAAACTTTTTCAATTAAACATTTCTTCTTGAAAATACAACGTACACGAACACAAAAAGCCCTTGCAAAAAAGATGATGAAAAAAAAAAGAAAATTCAAATACATGGAGCTGGAGCCAAACGATTTAAAACCATACAAAGTATTTAAACATAAATTGTTTACAGCTGCATCGAACTTTGCGGTGAAGTGCAACAGATTTATGCAAACCAAAAAATTGATGCACACTCTCAACGACAAGGACTCGATACCAACAAATAAATGCGTTGAAAGTGCATGAAACAACTTATTGTATATATGTATTTGTATTTATATTTTTATTTTGATTTTTTTGTTGCTTGCAGCAGAAAGTGCTGCTATTGAAAATTAAAACGCGGTGGCAAAGAGACGCCCAGCTGGCTGGCCAATTGTTTATTGCATATTGTTTATTGTTCTTTGGAAAGTTTTTGTGGTGCCTTTGTGCCAAAGTGGCAGAGGAGAACCCAAGAACCAGAGCACTTACCAGTTAAGCTCACAAGCATTTTGAATATTTTATGCAAACTTTAATTAGCAATAAAATAAACTTAACTGCCAAATACTTGTAATGAGCTGGCGAAAGAACAATAGACAGACAAACAAGGGCAAGTCTGCATTGCATTGCAAATGCCAATTTACTATATTTTAAATAGTGCGAGTTATGTGTGCAAAACGCATTTATAAAACCCCATTTAGAGCTGAGTATACACATATAAATACAACTACGTACTACAAAAACTGAATACTTTAATAAATTTGTTCTGGCAGGGGATAGTGATAAAGTGTTCGACTTCTGTTGCGTAAGTTCTAAGGTTCAAGCCTTCTTCGAAATATATTTTTTATTTGTCTGGCATTGTACTTGAAAAATATATCAACTTTTTCGGTAAATGTGCAGCCACTTTCGAAGCAATTCCACAGAAAAGTCTGTAGCATACTTTTTGGAGCACGACACAATTTTAATCCTTACTTTTCTTTTGCATTCTTAAACTTTTAGGCCCTCCTAAAAGCATGCTATATTTTTTCATTTGGAATTCATTCGAAAGTGGAAGTCGGAACAGGTCTGGTAGTCATACAGAATGCTCATTACATTGGCATATCTGAAGCAGCTACAAGGATAATTAAAAGTATATTCACAGAGCCCAACACCAAAATCTCGATTGCAATAGACTTTTGACTTTGTGTCTTCCAATCTAAAGTTTATGTCAATAAGTTCTGCTCCAGACTTATTCGGAAAACACCTTTGTGAATGTACAGCCTTTATCTGGAGTAGGAAGAGACAACTGTATAGTGAGTTCTGAGGACAAGAGACCTGCTGACTTTTATTAAGGAAGTTGGGCTGAAAAGACCACAAACTTTCTCTTAACGTGACTTTCTTCTAAATAATAATAAAGTGCAATACTTCACAAAGGCTTGCACATTTAAAAATCTAAGCAAAATGTTAAAGTAAAAGTTCACATTGCTTTAAACTGACTTAACGATGAAGAAAAATTGAATGTGTGTCAAGTTGGTAATACAAATGAGTTACTTCTTTTAATTTTTAATTTTGTATTCGCTTGAAAACTTGCAAACATTTTAATCTCATATGTTGCGCTATTCAACTGCATTTATAGAGTCTTTTTAGGTCTCATTAACTTTGCATATACCCAGACTTGAAACATTTGCCTCTTAACTCGCACTCATATAATTTTGCCATTTCCCAGCCGACGTCGCTTATTAAAATTTTGCACACAAGCCCGACAGTAAAAGTAAAAGTAAAATTAATAAGCAAACAAACAAAATTGTGTGGCATACAACGCTGCATGCTACTCCAAGTCAGCCCGCCAACGCTCTTATCTACCATTTGACATTTTCAAATGTTATGCATTTTTTCGCACATTTACTTAACAAACGCGCCGAGAAACGAGGGTCATAAAAATGCAATGAGAAATTGTGGGGCAAAAAGAGCAGAGGGAGATTGGCGAGAAGGGATGCCTTGACTAGGGGCTGTCAGCTGACAAAAACAAACATGCTCCACACATTCGGCTGACAGATGGCAACTTGTGGGCCATAAACTATAAAGACAAGAACTTCAGCTACTTGTCGCGGCCTCAAAGGAGCCACAGGACCAGCCTCAAACAGAAACTTTTGCAGTTGGTGTGTTCTGTTTTGTGTTTGTCTTTATCTTAGACACGTATCCAAAGCCAGGTTCTATGCCCCTGGTTGGTAATCAACTTACAGTTACGGGGGTCTACGTGCCAGACACGACTCATCTCATCCCAGCTCATCAGACTATCGAAAGCTGTCACTTTTATATTAAATTTCTAGGCAACACATTTCACATTTCACATTTCAGATTCACTTTCATTTTGACATTAATATTAATATTCAATTAGCCAGCCGACACATAGCCCTGGTCCAGCCAATTATTGTTAATTATGCTAAGTAGAACGCCCCTTCAAACTGCTGCTCAGATATACGCACTCGTACTTCTTTTTAATTTTTTAAAAATATTGTCAGCCACCCTGCTTCTCCTTTATTCAACAAAAAGCACAAAATTTATTTGACTTTTTTGGTATGGTCTAATTTATAATTGCTTTGGTGTAATGCTATTGGCCTGTTAATTGCCTTTAAATGGCCAAATTTGTAAGCGCGTAAAATTCAAATTAACAAAACAATTGAGCAAAGTTCTTCGATTTGCCCGGCTGCTTGTTTTGTTTATTATGCTAATTGAGTGTCTGTCACGGGATGTTGTTATTTGTGCTGGTATTTTTAGGCTAGGCTAGGGCTTATAGGACATTTACGATATACTCTAAACAGAAGAGTGCTAGAGTTCGAGTCGGATTGTAATATATATTTAATGAAATTTTAAGTATTCTGTGTATTTTATGAAACATTTTTTTCTCCTTCCATTGCAATTCAATAAACTTTTTATAAAATTCACTAATATGCAAATTCGTAGGCGGATGTTCAAGGCTGCCGAATTCCGTAAGTTATTAACAAGTATTTCGAATTTTCGATCGGTTTGGATTACCGAGTTCGAATCCGGCATGTGTTGAATCGAGAACAGCCACTTTTGCTTGCAGGTTTTCGTTTCTTTTTAAAGGCAGTTTTTCAATTTGATACTACAAATTCGAATACAATTTCATGACTTAATTACTTTATTCAATTTAAAATTGAGTTTAAATATTAGTTATTTGAATTTGTCGTGCAATCAAGCAACTACTTTTCATTACGCAAACAAAAAACAAACACAAAACTTTTAAAAATGTGATTCGTTGACTTTAAAGCATTCGAAATTTCAACGGAATCAAAATTCAGCACAGGCCTGATTTACTAATTTTGTTTTAATCATTTGAAGTTTGTTTTGCACGTACATGTCAATCATTTTTGGTATTCAATCACCTTCAGTTTGTGATTAAACGACGAACATTTCAAGGTTGCTTAACATGGCAACAAAAGGAATCTCCTACGTTTTGCCCTTAAAATGTTATAAAGCAGTTTCAAGAGTGATGTGATATGCTTAAAATGTGTAAAACATATTTGCCCAAATGATGTTTTGAAGATTTTATTTGGAAATGAAACTGCTTAAGGGTTATTGAAATATGTTTTGATGAAGGTTTCATTAGTATTATGACAGTTTTCAGAACATTAGCGTTCCCTAGATAGTCTGCTGATTTCACACTCTCACTCTCACTCTGTCGCTGTCGCTGTCGCTGACTCTGTCTATCTCTGTCTGTCTCTGGGGCCTTAGCAAGCGTACATTAGTTTAACCTTCATAAATGTTAGCCAATGCAAAACAAATGATATTGCTTTTAGCCAACTCAACGCACATTGTCGCTCGCATGTGCTGCCATTTATAAGTCATGGCCGAGAACTGAAAGCCGAGAATCGAGAACTCTAAACGCGCCAGCCTGTGTGGCAATATGGCAATATGAGAATACCCCAGCGACGGCAGAGCAACTGCACCTGCGTCCGGGTGCCACGCATATTTAAGCATGCCAAAACTTTAACGCCTCTCTACCTTTTGGCTTTTGGCCAACATGCCAAACGTAACGTAAAGCAACGTAACGCAACAAAACGTAACGTAGCTCAGCTGCCGTGTCGATTGCTGCTGTTTGGCAAAATTGAGTTTTCTTTCAGTTCCGGTCAATGCATATTAACTGGGCCAATGGCGATGGCAATGGGGAATGGAGAATGGAGAATGGCGAATGGCGAACGCGAAAATCACTGGCAACTAACCATGCAAACTGTTAAATGTTTGCATATCAATCTTAGCGCGCCTTTGGTCTGAGTATTTGTCGGGCTTTTGTCTGTATTTGTAAATGTATGTATGTATCTGTAACTGTAGCTGTAGCTGGTACAGATTCAAAGGTTCAGTTGGTAAAACGTTACAACTGTTTGCGGGATTTCAGCCTAAACCAAGTGGGAGCCATACATTTTGCAATGTTTCGGTGGCTGACGCTGCTGTTGCCAAAATAACTTCCATTTCGTTGTGCTCCGCTATCTGTTCCCCAGCGTAAAAGCAATACCCCAAACAATGAAAGGCATTGCCAACACATTTTCAACCGACCAGCGACTATACAAAAAAAAAAACACAACACAAAAAAAACGAATAACTACAATTTTGCATACGCCAAAAGTCAATTGAAAGACAACAGCAGAGCCTGTTGCATTTTCTACACTCTGTTGAAGCATCCTGTATTGAATATCTTTTAAACCAGGTATGCTCCTAGGATTTTATGAATAACCTGTGCAATTGAGACTGACATGCATGAGAATTTGTGGTGCATGTTGAGAAATTCATGCTCAAACTTGTTATAGCTTCAGACAGCGGCTTGATGCTTGAAACTTGGCTGTTGATTGATTGATGAAATATTTGGGCTTAAGCGTGAAACTGGGCTGAACTTTAGAACTTAGACAAAAGTCAGCACAAAAGGCTTACAAATATGCACAGAGTAAACAATGTTGTTTGATAAATGGACTTTAATACAAGTATTAGGCTTTAGTTGGTTAGCTCAAAAGATGAAATGTGTTGATGCTCAAAATAGATGAGTAGCTGATAAATACAATTTTCTTGTGTGATAAATGCAAATTTAAAGATGTGCAATATGTATCTTGAGTTTGTAACACCCTTGTAGAGGGTATTGTTATTTTGTTACGAAATGTGTAACGCTTTGAAGGAGATGTCTCGGAAAAAGAAGGGTTGCATATATTCCTGATCAGTATCAACAGCCGAGTCACGTCCGTCGGTTAGTTTTTAGGTGATTTTCAGGATTTTGCTCTAAAGCTATCTTGATTAAACTTGGCAAAGTGCTTCTTTTTTTCTGCAAATAGTTCCCATGTTTGAATATATAGCTACCGTAGGAAAGATCGGTTGAAAAATATGTATGAACAACTTTTTTCATTTTCTAAATAACGCAACCAAACTTACTAAATCTTAGTTTAAGTATTTCATCACAATCGGACCATTATATCTTGTAGCTGCCATTGGACGGACCGGTTGAAAAATAAGTTCGTGTTTGCAAAACTTTTTTGTTTTTCAAGATAACTCAACTAAACTTATTTTTTTACAGTTTCAGAATATATTTTATATTCTGACCAAATTTTTTAAAATTCGGACCACCATATCTTATAGTAGCCATAGGAATAATCTTTTGAAAATTACGTTTTTTTATGAAAAACTTTTCTTCGGCACGTACTCACCTATAATCCGTACTGGCATAGCAATTACCCAGAAAACGACATTGTAGAGTATTGCATTGCGTCGTCTTCACATCGTGCTGTATCTCATAGGTAATATTAAAGCCATACACATCTAATAGACGATCCAGAGCACGCAGATGTGTGCCATCCAGTGTGGCCATGGTAAAGCGTATCTCCAGATACTGGCTGTTGAACTGCATCCATGTGACCTGGGTAACATCATCCTCAGTCAGAGTAAAGACACGATGGGCGGGCACCTTAAAGTCGTCCGAGTAGTACATGTACTCGGTGAACTTTAGTCCGCCCAGGACATAGAGCTGCGTTAGATAGACGACAATGGAGACATTGCCCTGTGCTGTTGTTATTAATTCAGAGGCGTCAATTATCCAAACGCATTCGATGGGCGTGGTAAAACGATGTGGAAAATTTGGTGTTTGAATGAGGCCATAGCGTGACTTAAGTAGACCACCGCAGCTGGCAGAGGAGGAACTAGAACTGGAGCTAGAACTGGAACTAGAACTGGAGCTGGAGCTGAAGCTGCTTGAACCTGCTGCATGTTCGCCAACGGCAAAGGCATTCAGGGCAAAGTTGTGCTTGGCTGCCGGGAAGGGTGGTGGGGGCGGCAGCGGCACTGAGGGCAGCGAAAACTTTTGATCCGTGTTGCTTTGACGCTTGTCGCGCACATGTTGTTGTTGTTGTTGTTGCTGTTGTAGCTGTTGTTGTTGTGCTGGTTGTTGTTGCTGTTGCTGTTGATATTGATGTTGCTTTGTTAACAATATTGCCACCGGCAGCAGCATAAACAGCAGCAATGTCGTTGATAACCTGACAATTGTCAGCAGCGACATTGACTTGGCTTTTTGTTTTTATTCTTTGCACACTGTAGTTCAACCGCGTCTGCTTCGCGTCTTCTGTTGGTATCGTCTTATCATTTGGACGACGATATACATGGGAGACGACTTGGTTTAGTCACAGTTGTTGCAGTTGTCGCAGTTGTTTCGACGTCACAGCCACTCATTGACTTCAGGTCCACTGCAAGAGACAGAGAGATGAAGTGAAATTTTGTTAGCAAAAACCGTTTTGACAGCTGTCGTTTGCATTTGAATAACTGCCGCCGTCGTTTTATCCAATCGCAATCCCAATCCCAATCGCAATCCCAATCCCACACAACCACATCCACATCCACTTCCACATCCACATCCATACATATATCCACTCCCTGCACTAACACTACACAAAATCGTAAAATGTCAGCGTGAAAAAGCAATTTCAAAATCCACTAAAAATGGAGCCAAGCGCCACGCATCAATCATGACTGCCGTGAAGCGTGCGTGCTCATAAAACAAAGGCCCGAAATGCTCGACACTAGAGCGCTTTTCTTTGTCAACTTTCAAATTGTTTTCCCATATTTTGTTGGACTTTTTCTATTCCTTTTGCATACCCTGCATTCATTAAAAATAGGTGCAAGCGGGTATGCAACAGTTGAAAGCAGGCCATCATATAGCAAATTCTTAAACAACATCAATAGTCGAGTCGTTGTGTGCTGTGCTCATTTCATAACTATCACATAATAGTTAATACCAAAGTGATTTTTCTCTGATCAGAGCAGAACAACGACGCTGAAATGCTCTTTATAACAATTGAACTTAGGCTTTCCGTCTGTGTTTGATGTGTATGTTTGAGTTTGTGTTCAAGTTTAGATTTGATAATGTACAGGGTGTCTAGTAGTCGAACTTGTTTTTATTTTATTGCGTTTCGAGCACCCGTAGCCGTTTCCAATGCTCAAATTTAACTTCAGACTCCCTTGTCACATATTTGTTGACGTTCTCGCATTTGGCTGCAAGGCACTCGCAGTGCCAAATTGCCAAAGCTCCTCAACTGGTTGACTTTTGTAGTTTTTGTGGGGCTTTAGTGACAGATTTGCTACTGACAACGGAAGCTTCCATTCAGCGGGTGAGGCCTAAAGCAAAAAAGCAAAAACAACGAAAAATAGCGAAACTAGCAGACATGTGAATGAATGGCAGAGTCGAGTTGCCAGAATTAATCAAGTTACGCTTGGGAAATAACTGTCTCAACAACTGAACAAAACTTGAAAGAAAATGACAATATAACTAGTAAACAATTATTAACATATTAGATTAACTACAAAAAATGAACTATGCAAATAGTAAAGTCATAAAGACTAATTGCTCGTCTTTAAGCTTGAATATTAAATTTTTAACTGCATATACATATTTGTACAAAGGTAATTCAATTATGCCATTAAAACATTCATTCGCAATGTATCGTATTTCATTCAAATTATATTACATAAATATCAAATTCATGTTCCACCGAAGCATGTTGATTGGCAATTCTTTGAAATGTAACACCTTTCATGTTAATCAATGTGAGGTACTAAGCACATAATATAATTTATAATACAGCCTTCAACAAATCAAAAAGAGCATATCAAATTAAAGCTAGAGTTCAATTTTGTGAAATTAATTACAAAATGGATAAGGAAACATTCCTCAGAATATTATTAAATAAGCAAACTAACTGCTGAAAAGTGTCTAATGACCCAAATGTCAAAACGAACGATGAGTGAGAATTTGATCCATAAATTATTGACAGACTTTAACTTTAGCATTGGCAAACTCTCCATTGAGATTTTAAGCGGTTAATAGGATTATGGGATTTTGAGTAGAAGAAGCCAAAAGGCGTGTTGGCAACAGCAAATAACTGAGCCGGCAACTAGACCTTTTACTTTTACTTTTACTTTTCCTTTTTTTTTTCTTCTGGCAATTTGTGTCTAAATTTCACTTGTCACCTTAAGCCCGACCAAAACGCATTACGCATACGACGCGTTCAACTTTAAGACGATGCCAAAGTTTCGCAAAAAGGTGTCTAAACTTTGTTGCTGCTGCTGCTGTTGCTGTTGCTGCGTGTGCTAACAAGTTTAATCAAATGACAATGTCGTAACACGTGCATACTCTTACTCTTGAGCACCTCAAAAGCCATAGGCACCCCTTGACTACGACTAAGACAAGTTTAGCTGACAACCCTGGCACATGTGAGCACGCAAAGTCATAGGCTCTCAAGCCCCAAGCAACCAAACCCCAAGCCCCTAACCCCAATCTACATTCCCTTAGCCCCTCAGCCCCTAAACACTGTTCCTCAACATTCAGCTTCCATTGCCCATCTCAGTGTGCGTGAGTCTTTGCAACGTTCCTTTTTTTTTTTACTTTCAAATTACTTTAGTTACGCATTTTAGGCATAATGAATAATTTTTGTTGGATCCGAGCATGCAAATTTTGTGCCAGCAAAAAGTTAATTTACTCGCTCAGTCAAATTTCAAATCTCAAGAGAGTTTTTATAAAGTTATTATGTTACATATTGGTAAAAATATCTTCAAGCTAATTGCTTGCCTCAAAGCCTACGTTCGTTTATACAATAAACAAGCAAGAAGAGTTATTTTTGGTAGGTCGAAATTGATATACCATGTTTATGCAACTTTTTCTATCAGACGTGCATTCTTAAGTCAAATTTAAAGAATGAACAAAATTTTATGGCTCAAAGAAGGCAGAAAGGAGGCATGTTTATAGTTTCTCGGTGTATCCAGGAAACCCATACAGCCATATCGCACTGAGTTTAACGATATATTGAACCAAAGTGCAAAATGTTGTTGCCCTCACAAAATTGTGCACAAGTCAAATTGGAAGTAGTATCATAAAATCTTTGTTTCATAAATATACATAAAATAGTTTGCATTAATGAGATCCGCAAAGTAATTCCAAAAACAGTAGCAGCTGTAATTAAATTGGAGTTGTTGAAAATGAAAACAAATTTTGAGAAACGAGCGATTGTTCGAATTGCAGCTATATAATTGATCAAGTTCAATTTAAATAGAATATACGGTTTTTAAATTTACTTCCCAAAGCTATGCAACTTTAAATACAAAAAGCTGAGCGAACAGTTCAAAATGAAGTTGCATTCTTTTAGGCTGCTCAACGATAGTTGAACAACAGCTGCAGCTGATTAAATAAGATATGTACACTGTACATGTATCCATTGAAAATTGAAAGCTTCCATTAAACGAATAGCCCAGCTGCTTATCGTTGAAAACTTTTGAAAGTAAATGAGTCAATTTGAAGTACAGTATTTGTATAGGTATATATTCGTTGATAAGCCGGTAGTAACTGTAAATGCGCTATAGGAAACTTGAACTGTAAATTACCAGATGATTACAATTTTTTGCTTATTTCTATTAAAGTTTTTGAAAAAAAAAAGAGTATATCACTAGTAAGAACTGACAAGTTCTTAAATAAAAAATTAATACCATTATTACTATTTTTTTCATATTTTTGCAAGTAATTTAACAATTGTTTGTACGTATTCTCGTTAAGCACATATGAAAAGTCGACAAAACATTGCAAACAATAAATAAATAAAAGCCTTTCAAAAGAAAATCAATCTGTAAGGTTTCGAAGATTAAATTCCAATGCATGCAGATTGATGTACTGTAGCTTCTCCGATGACAGCTGATATATTTATAGTACCATTTTATTGAATGCAAAACAATACCAATAAATAAATATCGACAAAAAACAACGGTGTTAAATTAATCCGCAGCTCAATTTACGATTTAAGAGATTTCTTACAAACAACATTGTTAATGGTGTCGTTTCAATAAAAGTAATATAATAAAGTTGTCCCATTTGAATAAAAACTAACCACAACTGTATGGGTTCGTTTAAAATTTCAGAAAATGCTTAATTTTAGATTGACAGTTATTTGACATATGGTATATGCATTTACACTTTAATGTTTAAAGTTTAATCAAATTAGTTTCAAAATCGTGTGAATATCGAATGCATATATCGAAACAATTCATTCTGATGTTTCCGAGGGTGTTTCGAAATCCCTATTCTAATACAACCTGTTTTAAATCATAATTTCCAACGATATTTGGAATTGGATCGAAATTGGAAATGGGAACACGACTGATTATTCGTGTAAATAAAGATAATGCAAATTAGTTGGGCCAGAGCTTAACTGTATTGCATATCGCTGATCTGAAACAATTGCTCTCTAGTAAATTACATACAGTGTGTAATTATTTAAACTGATTCTCCGCAAACAATGTGCCTTGCACCTGTCCGAAGATAACAGGGTGGGCGTTTAACACTATGCTAGGCGGGGGCACTTCAGCCTCAACTCAGAACTCAGAACTCGGAACGGAGAACTCAGAACTCAGAAACCGATAAAGAGCACCCGGCCCCGGCCACAGCCAGCTGTTGTCGGCGTTGCCGTCGACGCTTCGACGCGTTGAGTAAATTGCCAATTTAAATTGGCCGCGTTAAATTAGTCGAGTTATCAGCCTCCACGGCGGCAGGTGTACGGGTACTGAGTGCTACGGATCGGGTCATAGCCATAGCCATAGCCATAGCAGTGGCAATTGTAGTGACTACCTGTTTTGTTACATATTGTTTTAGCGCATCGTGAAATTCGTAAAGAATTTGTGTTTTGTTTTTCTTTTTGTTTTTTGTTTTGTTTCTTCTTTTTTTTAAGAAATGAAGCGGAAATTGCAACGTGCCTAATTGCAAATATGTATTCATAATTACTAAGCTCTTAACGGAAATGTTATCACAATTTGTTTGCATAATATTGGTAGTTAGTATGATTTGTTCTACTAAATACTCGTGGTTGGCATGAGCAGTTGGCATGTCCGTTTCAAGTGCTTCGTTGAAAAGTGAATGAAATCTAAGTAAATTCGACAAGTGTGTGGTATGGTAAGGTATGTTATACCAAGAATTATAAACGAGTGTGAATTACGAGTACCACAAGCAATCACTTTATCGGTGTCCATGAAATTATAGAGCGTAATCGATAAGAATTTGTTTCTTTTGCCCATGGTTTGCAGTCGATGGTAGAACTCTGATCTGTGCTGTCAAATGTTTTGTTGTATTCGATTTACCAAAAAAAAAAAAGAAGAAAACAAGCATGAATGCGTTTGTTGATTTGATTCGTGCGTGACTACAAAATACCCTTTACATCTCGAAACTGACATCTTCTTGTCTAACTGACGCATACAAAGCAGTGTACCACTTGCATGTCAAGCAGTTTAGCGAAGCAGTACAGTTTACGTGAATAACAAAAGAAGATTCTAAAACAATATTGATGTTTATTATCAGATCGGTATAAAATTTCGGTACTGATTGAGAATATAGTATGGTCGGAGATGTCACCCTGTTGTCCCTTATTACCCTCTAAAAAGAACAGCAACCTGCATATCAATCAAATTGCGGCTGATACTGTTGATATCTAATCAAAAGACATAAACTGTATTTCTTGTTTTAACTTTAAAGCAACGTTCAAGAGATTTGTTTAAAAATTGTATTTTATTTAAAATGAAATATATGAATATAACATTTAAGAACCAATGAAATTGAAATGAGATTATATCTGATTGATTTGTATCTAAAAGTATTACAACAAATACTCATAAAGTTTCAAAAGAATGAAGCATGAGAACAATTTAATATGGCACAATTCCTGCTAATCAGAGAGATAATATAACAACAAAAATAATCATATAAATCAATGCAATAATTTTTATTGGCTTTCAAAAACGATACCAAAATGTGCAATAACAACTCGAAAGCTGCTAATGCAATTCAGATACAAACTTATATCGTTATGTCGGTACTATTATTAACATTCCCGCATTGTTTGTATCTCTGTTGGTGGCTGAAAATGCATGGGAAAAAAAAGCAAAAAGTGAAAATCAAGCAAAAGAAAAAGAAAACAAACAATGTACTGGAAAAAAACATTGTGCTGATAAGTGCAAACGAAATGTCAATAAAATAATATAAATGACGGACTCGTGACTCTTGTGGATCGCTTGTCGATGTTGTTATTGCCAGCAAGAAAACTGAAATACAAATGATTGTTCAAAGAAATACAGAACACAAAAACAAAGGCAAATGCTCTATTTTTGTAGTTTTCGATTTGCAATATACAATTGTTATGTTCGCTGCGCTGTTATCAAGATGTCATGCAAGGAAATAACCAAAGCCAAAACTGATAAAAACAATATCATTCATATGCATAAGGCTATTGTATCATAAAAGAATTTTTTAATAAAAAAGAGTCCGAAAATTGGTCAAATGTCCCAATACTTTGCAGTGTGCCCTCGATTAGTCTGCTAAACTGATAAGATACAAGGAATAAGCCAGTTTCATTCACGGCCAAATCCCAAAGGCCAACCGACAGCTCTTTCTTGTGCCCTGAAGCTCTTGTTGGTCAAACAATGAAATCCCCCCGCATAAATAGAAAACAATTAAGCATTTCAAGCGATAAGAGATGAACGATAAAAAATCCAACGCTCATAATGAGTCATCATTGCCTAGAGCGAATCTGTACTGCAAGGGCATGACCAGAAGAAGAAAACTAAGCTCCGGGCTGACTAATTAGCCCTTCCAATTGGCGATGCGTGAAATTTGTGAACTTTACAACTTTTGCTATAAGCACGAATACTCGTACTCACTCGAATATCAGATTAAAACCAAATTTTCGTTTTCGTTTCACTTTTTTTTGTATGCTAAATGACTTTGATAAGCGACTGTGGTCGACCGAACTGTTTGAAAGTTTTTCGCTTTAAAATTGATATTGAAGGACTAATACGAAATGATTATTTCTACTCTTTTTTTGCTGTCCGAATATGAATTGTGAATTGTGAATATGAATATGAATATGAATATGAATATGAATATGAATATGAATATGAATATGAATATGAATATGAATATGAATATGAATATGAATATGAATATGAATATGAATATGAATATGAATATGAATATGAATATGAATATGAATATGAATATGAATATGAATATGAATATGAATATGAATATGAATATGAATATGAATATGAATATGAATATGAATATGAATATGAATATGAATATGAATATGAATATGAATATGAATATGAATATGAATATGAATATGAATATGAATATGAATATGAATATGAATATGAATATGAATATGAATATGAATATGAATATGAATATGAATATGCATATGAATATGAATATGAATATGAGTATGAGTATGAATATGAATATGAATACGACTAAGTCAATAAAGAACCTGAAAAGAGACGCACACTAGGCCAACTCATAAAAGAAGTTATACTTATTTACTTTTTTTGACAGTGAAAGCCGATCAAATCAAAAGAGCCGCCATAATTCTAATTAATTTAAATATATATATGTATGTATGTATGTATGTACATACAACCATACATGCAGCAACAAAGACCACTGTACTGGCGCTATCGATAATGCTCAAGGCACTTTAAGTCAAATATATAATCCAATTCATAGTCAAATTTATCCACAAAATTTAATTGGATGCAAAAACAATCGACAATTCGCAAGTTAGGACAATTGGAAGCGAGTGCAACAAATTTACAACGCCAATTAAATACACGACCATAAATCACAATTGTGGCAACAGTAATCAAAGTGGGCCAAAAGCATTTAGCCGCTCTATAATGTTTTATTTGCAGCCACCAATCAAAATAACAATAATAACAATAACAATATCAACAAAAGATGTGCGATAAATATGCTAAAATAGTAGCTGACAACTAACCACAGCAAACAAAAGGCAACAACAATAAACAAATCCAACTATTTAAATACCAACTGAACGTGGCACCCAACGTTTGTGGACCCACGCAGCTGACCCTAACCCGTCAACCCGCCAACACCACCCCTGTTACTCCATTCCGCACATTGCAAATATGGCCTGCTTTCCGCGCCTCTTCCATCATCGCAGCAAAAACAAATTTAGGCCTGCCCAAGATGAGAACACCGACACGATACTCAACACACAAGATAGTCCCGTGGTGAGTTTTGTTTTCTACTCAGAGAGAGCAGCCTATATACAAGTACCTATTGTTGTTGTTCTTTACTCAGTGCCGATAAGCAGCACTGATAAGTTAATTAAGTGTTTAATTAAGTTAAGCGGGGGGAAATCGGGGAGCAAGAAAATGTCATAAATAATGCTATAACTAAGCGCAATAGCTAGCCAAATACTAAAACTGGCTAAAAAACAAAAAGAACAGCACATGTGTATCAAAAACTTGTCACTCTTATCAACCAGTGACGTTCACTTTTCAAATACCTTATCATCAAAAACAAAAAAGGTATAATAATCAAAAATTGTATAAGCGCACCGAAGCTGAAATACACTTGTTTCTTCGATTGTGTTTTCGTGAAACTAAATATAAATAATATATAATTTGAATTAAAGAAAGTGATATAATTAGAAATAGAAACATTTAACGAAAACACAAAGTTCAATTGACAGTTAGAGAAACAGTTACTGCCAGCTAAATCGATCAAAATAAACAATTGACACTAATTATCCAAACTTGGCCATATCTATAATCATTATAAATTATGTTGTTCTATCTATTTAGCATTTAAAACCTTCAACTTTGGTATCTATCACACTTGTATACTCGTACTAGTTTGATAGCTTAGTTTTGGCTTATGATAAAAGGTCTTATAGTTTGTATGTCACCATATGTTTACAATTAATGAGTACTTTAGAAACTGTTTGATATTAGAGCCGAACAATTATTTTAAGCTCTGATAAGTCTGTAATACTGCTGCTCATAAATAGTACTGTTATAACCAATAAGACTTTTTTATGCAACACATTTTCAATTGCATTTTGAAGTGCAAAAAATGACAACAGATCATAAGAATCGTTGAATCTATCGAAATGACTTTTCGTCAATAGGAAACACACACACATACTTATTATGCAAAAATATGATAAGCATGTATTTGAATAGGTGGAATAGGAGGACCCAATACTTTTATTTGAGCACTTATCATCCTGAGTTTGAAATGACATATAAATTTGTATGCATAATCCGTAGATGTGCAGCTATCTATGAATATGTCCGTCAGGATAACAACGTGTTAGAGATCGATATGATTGTGGCAAGAGTTCAAAGTCAAAATCGTTAGACAAACTAAGCTGCAGGCAAAATATGTATAAATCCCAAATGCCTTTGCCATTTAAAGTATTTTCAATAAATACAGTGTTTTACTTGTTGGAGAGAGCAAAGTTAGCTTATTGATATACTAGTGGTATTTAGAAATGTGAAACCCTTTGTAAACAACGATTAAGATGTTGAAAACACATAGCTATAAGAATACAGTGGAACCTCGACGACGTAACAGGGGGCTGCGTCTCAGGACTATCAACATCATTGGCATTTGGCAACGTGTTCGTGGTTTCCGTGGGAAAACAGAAAACGGAAAACGGAAAACCTGTCAAGATGTCGTCGTTTAAGGCTGATTAGCATATCAAAGCAGAGCCAACCACGCGACCTGCATATTGACATGTGTTTATTTATGCGGATTGTGGGCTACCGTACGACATCAAATAACAACAACAACAACAACAACGACAACGATGCTTCATTGTGACCCCCAACAACAACAACAGCAACAACAAAAAAAAGGTTTGAATATTTTATTGCCTGTATGCTTGTCTGCCAATTGAGCGATAAGAAGCTCTGTCATTTGGCTCAGCAATGCAAGGGGTTGGGATTTTAAAAAGCTTTTCAATTCAAAGCCTAAGCTGGCAATGAATAAGCCACTAATCGCTGGAGTCAGCTTAAGCGAAACCTCCAAAAACGAGTTTGAACAAATTTGTGATATGCCAGCAGGGTCAAGGGTTATTATACTAGAGTTGAGCATTCAAATTATTTTTTGCGCATAAAGTTCAGTAGTTCCTTTCCTGATAAACGAACTAGTCTTTCTTTTAGTTCCTTTTCGGATAAAAAACTAGTCTTTCTTTAAGTTCCATTCCGAATAAAACAACAAAATAATTCTTTAGTTTTTTCCGGATAAAACAATAAATTTATTAAAGTTCCATTAGGTCGGTAATTTAATGAGTTTGAAGATTGAAGCCATGTTTAATATTGTGGAAACTTTTGACAAAGACCGGAACTAATCGAAAAATTGAAACTGCTCAGCAAAAGTCAAAAAAGAAAAGGAATCAAATGAACGAACGCAACTATAATCTCAATTCTTCGATTCAAAGACCAGTTCATGCGAACTAGTTGAGATCGGATAGAGTCAATATATTTTACTTTAATCTACTTTAAATTTGACTGAATTTCACACAGTTTTTTCAAAATCATTCTGGAAATGTTTTTAAACTTTTGCCAGTTTTACTAAAACCAAAAAACAGATTTCAGTAGACATTTTATTTTTGATGTTGCTCTTTACATATATCGACTGTATCCCTAAGATTAAAATCTATCTCATCATTCATCTCTGCAACGACTTAATTTTTATGATACTACATTATTCCAAATTCGAGTCAAAATTCTAGGAATAAAAAGCTGTAATTATTTATTTTTTTATCAATGTTCCTAGACATCAAAAGTTTTTCCATTTTCAAATCATTAAGCACACAAATTTGAATACAAAAATTATTTGATAACTCATAAAAAGTCTTGCTAAATTTAGCAACACATATAACTGAAACAAAAATAAACAAATAATATTGAAATAATGAGAGCGGAAAATGTTTACAAACTGAAAGCTCAGCGAACTCAAACACACTTCAAATACAATTTAACAAGTAAGAACGTTGCAGTCGGATGCACCCGACTGCGATATACTCTTTCTTAGCCTCTTTGCGGAGTCAGAAGTGGGCGTGACAATTGTATTTTGCTCAAGTCTTTCAAGTTTTGCCATCAATTTAAGTTTGGTTTGGCCCGTTCTACAGGTTTGTGAGAAACAAACTTTGCTCGATTACAAAGGCGGGGGTGGACGTGGCAAAATTATTTTTATCCAATCAATATTTGGTGATTCTAGCTAAAGGGGTGTGGGATATACAGACTTTGCTCATTTGTAAGGGCGAGGGTGGGCGTGGCCAAATTATTTTTGGTTAGATCAATAAAGGAAGTGATTAGTAGCCTTTTTTGTTGATCTTGACACTTTGTCTGCCTATGGTATATACCAACATGTATACCAAGTTTGGTTGCTCTAGCTTCAAAACTGTGGAAAAAACTGTGTTCACACAGACGGACAGACGGACGGAAGGATATTTCACAAACCCAATATACTTTTTTTACTCCCTGTTCCCATTAAAAATGGGAAAAAGTGAGCTATGGAGTACTGAAAATGTGTGTCTGTCTGTATGAACACACTGATCTTGGAGACTACAAAAGAGCTAGAGACACCAAACTTGGCAAGCAGGTTCCTGTATACCATACGCAGATCAAGTTTATTTGAAATATCGGATACACCCCCCCGCACCTCCGCAAATCGAAAATAAACTTATTTTTCAACTGATTGTTCCTATGGATGTTATAGTTATAGTGTTATAGCGGTCCGATCTGGCCAATTCAACTATAGGTACTACCTGAAATAAGAAGAAGCATCTGTGCCAAGTTTCATCAAGATAACTCTAGAAAAAAGTGTTGAACGGACGGACATGACTCGGCTGTTGGTCACGAATATACAACTTTTTCTGAGATGTTTCCTTCAATGCGTTACACATTTCGTGACAAAATTATAATACCCTCTGCAAGGGCATAAACAAGAGTATAACAAACTCGATATACTCTTTTTTTCTTATTTTTTCAAAACAATTTTAAAAAAAGAGTATAAGAAACAAATGAATTTATCTGTACATTTTTCGACAAGTGTATTTAACATGGAGGTAGTACACATATGGTATAGCTAAGTGTATATGAATAAAATGTTGTATTTATTTTGTACAACGTGCCTGCCAATAAAAGCAGGTAAACAAAAAAGCGTTGCAGATAAGTAAAGTTGTGGGCCAAGTTTGTAGGCTAGGTAGGAGTATAACATATTTTATAATTGAGACTATTAAATTCGTTTTAAATGTTGTGAGTCATTCAAACAGAAGCAATGCAAATAGTTTAATGAATTTTCGAAAATTAAAAACAGAATAAATGTTAATAATAAAATTAAAAGCATATCATGTATGGTGAAACTGATAGCTGTTTAAAGCTGGAAGCTCAGCGCACACAAAGCTCATCAATCCGATAAAATCATACAAAAATGCTTCAGCTGTCAAATATTGAAATGTGTGGAAAACACCATAACAACACAAACACACACAGTTGTCAAGAGAGGGTGATTCAGATTCAAACAAATGACGGTTTTTGCGAGCAAAGCTCAAAAGTATGAAAAATCTTTGCCACAATACAAATGCGGCGATATAGAAACATATTTATAAGATACAATACCAGTACAATAGCCATTTGTTGATATTTTTGTTGATGTTGTTGTTGTTGTTGTTGCTGCTGTTGCTGTTGTTTATTGAGGCTCAATGAAGGGATAAACTGGCAACTGTAGCAGAACACCATCGGCAACATTAAACCACAGGGCTCTCCGCATTTATCAGCAGTGTCAGCAGCAGATTGATTTCAAAGCTAACGGACAGACACACAGACAGACAAACAGACAACGAAAACAACCAGCATTATTTGCTTACTTTCACAGATTGTTTTTTGTGTTATTGTTGTTGTTGTTGTTGTAGCTGTTTGTTTGCAATTGCTAAGTAGAAGCAGCAATTGTTGTTCTTTTCTGCTGTCATATATTTTATATTCTTTTTGTTTGGCACCTGTTGACATCTAACGCGATTTGTCCCTCCATTGTGAATGTTGTTACATTATGTTGGATATAAATTTCAACAAGTGTGTAGCTAAATTATTGAAAATGTGCTTGACAGTTGTTGCTCGATACGCAACATTTTGCGGAATTGCAATGCCTTCCTTCCTTCATCTTGTGAATTGAATTCTATCACAATGGCAAGTTAATTCAACTCTTGATGTAATGCAAGTGAATTTAATCCGCAAAGTGCTGTCTAAAAATATAATGGGAATGTAAGAGTGAAACGCACTTTACAATATTTTACAGAAAGTGCAAACCAGGATAGGATCGAAGATGTTTCCTTATGCCTGTTACATACTTTTGAGGTACTTTGTTAACCACTTTTATTTATTTTCAATTTTTATTATTTGTTTTTTATAATTCATTTATATCAATAAAAAAAATGCATTTAAAAATACACAAATAAAAATTAATAAAGTACGAGCACAAATAGAAAAATAAACTTAAACTTAAGTAGGCATAAAAACTTAAAACTAGAAATTCTTAATTTTAAGTTTTTTTAAACTGACTTTTTATTCGCAAATTTAAATTCCCAAAGCTAAATAATATTTGCTATGATTAGTGTCCCAAATGTAAGTAAATTATGTAGCACTATAAATGTTTAAGACAAAATAATTAAATAATTTTTTTTGAGTTGTTGAATAGTAAATAGAATATGTACTAAAAAAAAAAATAGATTGTTTATTTATCTGTTCTTTTGCAAACAAAAACTAATGGAAAATACAAAAGAATTTCATGAAAAATATTGTGCTAAACGTGAGAAGTTTTAGAAATGGAAGCTATGTAATTTCAAGCAGAACTTGTAATGACTTTATACAGTAAAATTGTCGAGCAAAGACTTTACTATTGGAACATTTCATTTTTCATAATTCAATATTTTTCTATGCTATTTTTCAGCAAATTGGTCTCTACATACGACGCGAGGAAAAACCACTTTACACGCCCATCATAACGCCCAGTGCCAGTGAGGTGAGTGTTAGTTTTTCCGAGTTAACCTGTTGCAAAGTGTGAGCAGAACTATTTAAGCACAAATTCAAGGGTCCATTGGGACTGACTGTTTTTAGCTTGTCTCTGACAAACTCAATTAATATTTGCACACATGTTTCTTATACTTTCAAACAAAATGATGCAAACAACAACAAATACAACAACTACACTTGTATATATGTGCACAAAACAACAACACAAACCACACCCACGGATCCACATGCACCCCGCACTTGTGTTTGTCTTTGTAAATGTTTGGGTATATGTTTGTCCCTCCCTTCCCCAACTCGCTCTTCTGGTTACCATGGGGACCATTAGGCGCAATTGCAGCGCCTAAAACAACAGCCCGCAAGCTCCTCCGCCCAACCGCTTCAGGCAGTAGTCGAAAATGTGGTCAACTTTGGTAATGCTGATGGCAATGCCGACAACAATGTCAACGACGACAGCCTGCAGAGCGAGCGGCAGCAGCAGCCAAAGAAATTCCGGTCACACAAGAAGAGGCTACGCACCGAGGAGAAAGAGAAGGAGCTGGGCAGAGAGAAGGACAAGACTGCGTCAGTCAATGGTAGTGCAATTAATGTCACACGTACCAATTCAAAATTAAAGCCCGTCAAAGAGCGACGCCCAACGGCACTGCCTACGGAGGCGCCCAACGTGGATGGCGCCCAACGTGAGCAGGCGGATGCGGAAACGGATGAGTCGAAAGGGCTGATGTTAAAGGGAGACTTTGAGGCAGTGCCAGTGGCTGTGGCTGTGGCTGATGCCAATGTTGTGGACGGCAAGTCAAAGCTCAAAGTGAATGTGAATGTGAATGTGAATGCGAATGGCATAATTGATGAGAGCAACAACAACATGCCATCCACAGCAACAACGCCCACGACATTAACACCAACACCAACACTAACAGCAACAGCAACCACAATGGCAAATGTAAAATTTTTCATTGGTCATACACAGGAACTAAACACCGAGCAGCACTCTGATGACACTTTGTCCTTGCACAGCAACGATGATAACAACAACAACAAGAACAACAACAGCAAGCTGACAAATGGCACATTACCAGGACAGGAATATGGCCGGCAACTGGTCGAGTCAACAACAACAACAACACCTAAGCTACCCGCAAAGAGCTCCAGCAGTGTGTCACTCAATTATCTGAGTAGGTCTAAAAGCATCATAGCCAACGAACCAGCTGTTGGCAACGCACAGCGTCGTCGTGTTTCGACCATGCCCGATATTAATATACCAACACCTCCACCATTGCCCGTCGAGCTGTTAACGCCAGTTACTCCACTGCATTTGCGCAAGAAACGTAGTGCGGAGCATCAACTCAGCCAGGACACGTCCACAGTTGCCTCCTCCATGAATGCTACGAACAGCCAAAGTCAAGTATGTAATGAACCAGTTAAGATCTGTTGCATTTTTGTGGTTGTATTGTTGCTTTACTGAACTCACTCAAAAGTAAGCTACACTTCGGTACAATTTTGCAAATTCTTATTTCAAAAATGATATATAGGTTATTCAGTACAGGCCCAGTTTAAGATTGTTGCAAAAATGTTGGAACTTTTAAGCAAAACTTTTTGAAAATTTGTTGCCCGCCAAGTTTAATAAATTATATGGCAGCACTTTTCTGAAGCAATCAATTTCAATCAAGTTGGAAATTCCATGACTTTGTTCCACGGTCGTCACTCAAGAAAAAAATCATTTTCAAAAAATTACCAACATTTTCGATGTTCAACTTTTTATAGTATACAATATAACGTCCGTATATCGAAATAAAATGGGAGTGAACACATTTTAGCGAAAAATCGTACAAAATAACTCGCTATACAATAATTTTAATATAAGTTAAAATTTTTCAATATCAAACATTTTATTCGTAAATTGGAGTAATCTTTTCTTGCATTTTCTCAACTATTGTTCTAGTTTGGATTGGCAATCCTGGTTTTATGTGAAGCAACTCAGCAGCTCCCATGTTTGGATATTTTTATACTCTTTTTTTAACTTTTTTGAAAAAAAAGGAAAAAAGAGTATATTGGGTTTGTGAAATGTCCGTCCGTCCGTCTGTCTGTCCGTCTGTCCGTCTGTATGAACGCAGGTTTTTTCCACAGTTTTGAAGCTAGAGCAACCAAACTTGGTATACATGTTGGTATATACCATAGTAAGACAAAGTGTCAAGATCTCCCCCCCACCCCCACCCCTTCCCCCACAAACCGCAAAAACCTATATCTTCCACAGTTTTATAGCTAGAGTAACCAAATTTGGCACAAGGGCTACTTATCACATCCTTCATTGATCTGGCAAAAAAAAATTCGGCCACGCCCACCCCCGCCCCCACAAATAGGCAAAGTCTGTATCTCCCCCACCCCTTTAGCTAGAATCACCAAATTTTGCAGGTTGAATTCTGTTGCCCTATTTAATAGATTGGATAAAAATATTTTTGCCACGCCCACCCCCGCCCTTGCAATCAAGCAATGTTTGTTTCTCCCAAACCTGTAGAACAGGCCCAACCAAATTTTAATTGCCACGCCCACTGACTCCGCAAAGAGGCGAAAAAAAGAGTATATCGCAGTCGGGTGCATCCGACTGCAACGTTCTTACTTGTTAGAGAGTGTATTTGTTTTTTAGAGATTTTATAAAATGTGTGTGTGTGTGTTGGCCATCAATTATGTGCCAGGCATTTTATTCGGCTCGTTGATTTCCAAATGATTTTTGACAGTTGGCTGAAGCAGCGTATTAACTTATACCACAATGTTCGGCATAATATTGTTAGTTAGCGTTTTATTCACATTTTTTTCAATATTTTGAGATTGACAATTATTTGATCAATTTTGATCCGGATTGTCTAAAAGGGAAAGTAAATTTAATGCTAAATAACCAAAATTTGCTGCTCAAAGCTTACCAGTATTATTTGGGGCTGCCAAAGCCAACGTATTACCCCTTATAATGCATTTCGTTGTCAAGAACTCGAGAGCTTGTTGTGGGCATATCAGCATAGCCTCTTGGGAGCTTAGACGATGCTCCGACATGTCCTCCATCTCTACAAAGTAGGTAAAGCTATTGTCCTCATAGCTGAAATCTATGACCCGACGAACAGCCAATGTCGATGGAGGTGGCATTGTAAAGCAAAATATTTTAAATTCCTTTTTTTCAGTAGATTTTACTTCCTGCAGCTGTGATATTCAATCGTCAACTGATGAGAAAAGTTTTTCTACTTGACACTAAAGAAAATTCTTCTTAAACACTATTGCCAAGTTTATACAAGGTTGCTTTGACGACAGTATTCATAATATCGATACTATTAAGTAGCGATAGGCAGAGCACTTTAATACTCTTTTTACTCCCTGTTCCCATTAAAAATGGAAAAAAAGGGAGTTATAAAGTACTGCAAATGTGTGTAACAGGCAGAAGGAGGCATTTCCGACTATATTAATTACATATATTCTTGATCAGCATCAAGAGCCAAGGCGAACCAGCCATGTCCGTCCGTCTGTCTGTCCTTCCGTTCGTCCGTCCGTCTGTATGAACGCGTCAATCTCAGAGGGTACAAGAGATAGAGACATCATACTTGGCATGTAGGTTCCTGTATACCATACGCAAATCAAGTTTAATTTAAATTTCGGATGCACCCCCCGCACCCACGCAATTCGCAATAAGCTCCCACAGCCACAATTTTAAAGATAAAGCTTTGATTTCTGGTACACAGCTGTGTAAATTTCATCACGATCGGATAAATAGCATCAAAGTTATGGAAGAAGCTATTACCCCCGCCTCAGCAGGCAGAAACAACAGTTTGACAAGCACTGCACAAGTTAAGTGCACAGCTTGCTTGTGTTGCCGCTGAACCATTCAAAAATTCTGGTTTTGGTTTTTTATCATATGTTCCTGGAAAACAGTCAACCTCCGCCACCGGAAATCGCAATCTTTAATTTTTTCGCATTTTTTAAGACCTAAAATAGAATTTTTGAATGCGTGGAGGACGTCAAGCAAAATATTTCCAAAATCTCAATAGATTTCCGAGACACCACCCATTGTGAACTTTGCTTTATTGTTAATGATAGCGTACAATCAAGCTTTCAGTGATATTACAGGAACTGTCGACTGTCAGCTGCAATCCCTATAAATTCTAATACCCTTGGGATAGTTACTTCTATTTACAATACTAAAACACTCTATTCTATGCGAACTGCGGGTATAAACAAAATTTGCTGCACATTTTAGCAGAGAAACATTAATCCGTTTGACCTGGGCGTGGCATTAATTAAGGCGTTTATTGCTAATTGAATAATCCGCACTATGCCAGCATACACAAAAATATAACTGGAGCAACAGCTGAGCACAAAAGTCTGCATATTATTGTGAAAGGTTGTGAAGACCGAGCGGACCTCCACTCGACATGCTACTAATTACAAACGAAATGTTAATTGTTTGGCAACAGACATGAACGCTAACTTTTGGCCAACAAAAACAGGCAACAGATAAAACTGTTTCCCCACTTTTTAGCTCTTACCCTGCTTAGATGCAGCTACTGGTGCTACCGCTGCCATTTCTCGCTCTTTTATAGTCCTGGCAACGTTGCTCAATGCCCCTGATATTTACCTGTAGCCCACCTGCCCGTTCCCTGTTCCTCGCTCCTCGCTCCCCGCTCCCGGCATCCCTCGCCAAGGAGCAAGCACTGAAATTGAAACTGTTGCTGAGCCAGCGAATTAAGCCAACCCACAACAGTATTTTTGGCTGATGTAGCGCCTTGTAAGTCAAAGTTGAATAGCGAATGGCGAAAGCGAATCCTTGCTAGTTTCTTGCCTTGCCTTGCCTTATCCTTCCTGCTGGCTACGTGCAGCGACTGTGGCGTCGATTGTTTGGCCTGTAGCTTCTGTTCTACCAGTTTTGCCTCAAACCGGAAATGCTTATAATGGCTGCGATTCTACTGTGTAAATGAAGCTAAATATTTAATCACAAGAGTCCTTTAAGCCTCATGGGTACAGACAGTTCCTGCTCATGTCCGTGGCCGTGTGCATTGTTGTAGCTCGTAAAAACTTTAATTCGCAAAAATGGGGAAAGTAGTCATTGGGTCAACTTTAATGGAAATGTTATAGATATCACGATGCGTCAACTACTTAAAATGTCAACCAAATTGACTCAGCTGGTCAAAAAGTCTTTAAAGTTGTGGCCAGAAGTCGTGGCATTTTAACAATACCACGTCCGGTAAACCTTCATCAGTATGAGAATCGAAGCTGAACTCAAACTGTCAACAAATAACCACAAAAACTCAGTTGAGCATTAAAACATTGGCCAGTAGAAAAACAAACAGCTAAATAACTCGTTTCAATTTTTGCTCTATTGTTCGAAATCAACCGCATCAATTAGGATGAAATGGCCAAGCTGCAGGATAGCGACAGGAGCAACAGAGGCAGCAGCATCTCGACTACGAAAGTACATCGTGTGGAAGGTGGCCTCATCTTTGTGAGACCAAATTTGCCCGTACAGCAGAATATTGAAATCGAATTTAATGCAAAGGACGAAGCGTAAGTACAGCAACGACATTCCATTGCAAAATAAACAATCATTGTTGATTGACCAAGGTAAACCTCCTCTCCACACCCCCCTACTTTGTCGCTTGTAGCACACGAAATCTCATACTCAATGCCATCGAACGCAACGATTTCCTCAATAATCTAATGGACAAGGAGCGCAAGGAGATGGTCATCAATGCAATGGCACCAGCCAGCTACAAGAAGAACAGTTACATTATCAATGAGCACGAAGAAGGCTCCGAGATATTTGTCTCCGCTGAGGGGTACTACGATGTGATTCAAGCGGGACAATATGTGGGCAACTTTGGACCCGCCACCGTCTTTGGTGAACTGGCAATACTTTATAATGCGCCCCGCAAGGCCACCATTAAGGGTATGTACATCCACTTCATCCTTTTCCTGCTGTGAAGCGTACAGTATTTTATACCCTTGCAGAGGGTATCATAATTTTTTCACGAAATGTGTAACTCACTGAGGGAGACGTCTCAGAAAAAAAAGATTTATATATTGGCGATCAGTATCAACAAACGAGTCATGTCCGTCTGTCCGTCTGCTTGTATACATTTTTCAGGGCTTTGTTCTGAAGCTATCTTGATGAAACCTGGACAGATACTTTTTCTTTCTGCAGGTAGCTTCTATGTTTGAATCGGCCAGATCGGAACACTATAACATATAGCTCCCATAAGAACGATTGGTTGAAAAATAAGTTTTTGTATGAAAAACTTTTTTCCTTTTCAAAATAGCTCAACCACTTACTAAATCTCAGTTCAAGCATATTTTATACATGCTGACCAAATTTGATCAACATCGGAAGATTAAATCTTATAGCTGCCATAGGAACGATCGGTTGAAAAATAAGTTTCCGTATGAAAAACCATTTTGTTTTTTAAGTTAACTCATGCAAAATCATTTTACCTGAGCTCAAGCATATTTTATATATACTGACCAAATTTGATTAAAATCGTCCAACTTTATTCCATAGCTCCCATAGGAAGAATCTTTTACTTATACCGTTTTCGTATGCAAAACGTTTCTGCAAGGGTATATATCTTTGACACGCAGAAGATAACATTTTTTTCTTGTTTTGTTTACTTCTCTCATCTTTTAGCGGCAACCGATGCGCGAGTTTGGAAAATTGCTCGTGAAACTTTTCGCGCCATCATGCAAATATCGGGATCTAGGGAACGTGAGGAGAACTTGCAGTTTCTGCGCTCAGCTCCATTTCTGCAGGAGCTGGAGGAGAGTTTGCTTTACAAAGTTGTTGATCTGCTGCAGCGTGTAAGTACTGCGCTTAAATGCATTTCTTTAAAATATCAACCTGCCCTTACTTCATCCAGAAATTTCATGAGACTGGCAGCTGCATTGTGCGCGAGGGTGAGGTGGGTAATGAGTTCTTTATCATACGCGGCGGAACAGTTACCATCAAGAAAAAGGACGAAGCCGGACAGGAGCAAGTGGTGGCCAAGCGGAAGCGAGGCGATTATTTTGGAGAACAGGCGCTGATGAATGCGGATGTGCGACAGGCCAGCGTATATGCGGACGCACCTGGCACTGAGGTGCTCAAGCTGGAGAGAGAGTGAGTAGGGCTAACTGTTATGTTATGTTATGATATAATTATTTCTAATAACTTTGTTGTACTTTAAAGAGCCTTTATAAGCTATCTGGGCACTATTAAACAGCTGAGTGAGAAACCGGACGAGAAGGCCAATGTGAATGGACGCTCAAGCAACAAGAGTGCGGAATTTGATAATGAACATGCACATATTGCCATATCGGATCTGAAGAAAATAGCCACGCTGGGCGCCGGTGCTTTTGGACGTGTTGATCTGGTAACACACAGCAATCAGACATTTGCCCTGAAAATCATCAAGAAGATCGAGGTCATCAAACAAGATCAAATCGAGCACGTTTACAATGAGAAGAATGTGATGATCAAATGCCTCGCTTCACCGTTTATAGTGCAGTGAGTAAAACTTGAACTAATTTTTAAAATACTTTCAACTGAATAATGAGCTTTTCCCTCAACAGACTCTATCGCACCTATCGCAATGAGAAGTACGTTTACTTTCTAATGGAGGCTTGCATGGGCGGCGATGTCTGGACGGTTATGTCAAAGCGTCAATATTTCGATGATAAGACTGCCAAGTTTATAGCTGGCTGTGTTGTGGAAGCCTTTGATTTTCTGCACGCACACAACTTTATCTACAGGGACCTGAAGCCAGAGAATCTAATGCTCACCAGCGATGGCTACTGCAAACTGGTAATATGTTTTTTTAATTTAAAGGTTTTAATAATTCTGTAACAATCGATTGAGTTTCGACCTATCGCTTTGCAGAAATCATTGACTGTCCCATTTCAAAAAGGGGGAAATATATTCTTGAATAACTTTGGTGTTTATTAACCGATTGAAATGATGTCAGCGTTAACAAAAGATATATGTGTTCCAATAATCAAAGCTTTGTTCAATTTCCGAGGGTTTGTGGGACAGACAGACGGACATGGTCAAAACGAGGCAGCTATTGTTGCTAATCAAGAATGTACAAACCTTATATAGTCGTATATGTTATAGTTGTATATGTTACATACAATTGCAGTATTTTACTCGCTATCAACCATATTTAATGGGTACAGCGAGTAATAATGTTTTAATTAATGCTTCAGTATAGATGAATCGGTTCAAAAACGTCGCTATTATCTTAAACATGTTGATTATTTTAAGCTATATTCACTTTTCTGGCACTAAATTCATCACGTAAAGATTATTTTACATTATATATCGAAATCATTTAGGATGGTCGTGAGAAAAGCAGCAGAACAATAATCGGCTTTAGCAGAATTAAAAATCTTTATGAACGAAAAGAGATAGGTTGATTGAGCGATCACGCTTTCTCTTTCTTTCCTGTGCAGAGAAGAGCGCAGATGACAGCTGAACCGTTTCTCTTAGTGCAGACAGTGTACATAGCAGAAGCTTTTGTATTATTATTAATTAATGCAAAACATTTTCTACAACTACAACTACAACAGACAACACAAAAATAGCAGTAGCAACAACAACAACAACAACTTCAGAACAATGTCCTAAAAACGCATATAAACAGACGGACAGACGGACATGACGAACATGACTTCTTTGTTGCTACTGATCGCCAATATATATAAAACTTTTTTTTTCTGAGACGCCTCCTTCAATGCGTTTCACATTTCGTGAAAACATAAATTAATGTCTGCAAAGGTATAAAAACTGTTTTCTCTTCAATTTTTTCAGGTGGACTTTGGTTTTGCCAAATATGTGCGTCCCAATGAGAAAACGAACACGTTCGCGGGCACACCCGAGTATGTTGCTCCCGAGATCATCTTGGATCGTGGCCATGATCGTGCCGTCGACTATTGGGCATTGGGCATTTTAATATACGAGCTGCTGGTGGGAAAAACACCCTTCCGTGGCGTCAATCAAATTAAGATCTATCAGAACATACTCAGCGGCATCGATGTCATACATATGCCCTCTCGCATACCCAAATCTGCACAGCATCTGATACGGCATCTGTGTAAGCAGCTGCCGGCAGAGCGATTGGGTTATCAGCGGAAGGGGATTGCGGACATCAAGCGGCATAGCTGGTTTGATAACTTGGATTGGACGCGACTAAAACAGAAGCAGCTGGCATCGCCTATAAAGCGTTCTTTAAAGAGTTTGACAGATCTGCAATACTTTATGCCATTGGGTGTCAATGATGACTATGAGCCGCCCGAGGAGCTAAGTGGATGGGATAAGGACTTTTAAAAGTATTTGCGTTGAAATAATATTGTACATAATATAAGTAAATTGTAGAACTTAATTAGTTAGCTACTTATATGTGAGTTGTGAACACTTGCATTGTTTAAGTGTAATAAGTTGTAAATAAATTGATATTACAATTGTTTAAATTTTAAAGTTTGTGGCTTTCAAAAGTTGGCCTGCAAACTTCCGAATTCACATTATTTTCCAATTTAACTTTTGTCTACCTGATCTGGGACTGATGCCAAATACAGCGTCCACCCAATCATCAGCTTATTTGTTTTCGCCACTTCAATTAGAAGCGAACAACTTGTTATTGTTGTTATCGTATTGCCAGAGACACAAACACAAACACAATATACGTTGAACATTGAACATTGAGTTAGCTGAGAAACAAGAATAAATAAACATTTTCAATTAAGCTTTTTGCGCGAAATTTTCAGTTGGCGCCTTTCAAATGTTTTCCAAAGATTGTCACAGAGCACTGTCTTAGAGTTTTAGAGAAGATACATAACTCGTATTTGCCTAAGGTGGCTTAAAAGCAGCAGCGAGTGTCAGTAACTGTTTCTTTTAAACACTCTGCACTCAACACAGCCAACTGAGCACGTGGCGCCGTATTGTCTAGCTCGTCCAACAGTCAGTCTATCGTGTATCTTCTCTTCCAGTTTGCAGTTTGCAGTTTCCATTTTGCAGTAACAAAGCTGTCTCCATCATTTACTGACGGCAGTCATTATTACCCACATGCCGTTGACATTCATTTGTATCTTACAGATGCTTCTAAAAGCACATCCAATATAATTGCATTGTGTGTCGGCGGCTTTTCATGCAACGTAATGTTACGTTGGGGCATGAGAATGACATCAACTTTATGGTTTTTGAATAAAATACAGCAACTGCCTTTCCTAGAATCACAAAGGTGGCTCAAGGTAGTTGGAACAAATGCATGAAGGGTGCTCATAATGTGCCATTGTGTATATGTGCATATGTGTGTACATGTCTGCTCGGTTGTTGAACACACATACATATGTACATATATGAAACGTAGTCAATTGCAATTATATGAACACACTTGTCATGTCTATATTCATGAGACAGGATACTTGCTCTTGACTGTTGCATGTAATTTATGAGCGAACAAATGTTTAATGAGTACATCTCGAAATTAAACAGAGTGTTGCATACGTGCTCAGTATGAGCTACAACTTTATTTTAAAGAAATATGTCAGGTATTCCATCTAGATCTTGACACTTTGTCTGCCTATGAGAATGTTGCAGTCGGATGCTTGCGACTGCGAGTCGGGACAAGCCCGATACACTATTTTTTATATTTTTGTAATAAATAAAAAAAAGAGCTTAAATTGCACTTTATGAAAACACACACATCAGAATTTCACAGCACTTTTTTTCGTTTGATGCGCTTAGAATTCTCAGCCGGTTCTAGCAACCGTTTGAATTTACAATAGAATATCACATTCTTAATTTACTTATTTTTCATTCTTATTTTCCAAAGAGTTGCCTGTATCCTCGACATTCGTACAGAAACATCCTCCGTCGAATGCAGCAAAATGTTCTTAGCATCATCTAAATATGTGTCACATGGTCGAATGGTGGTAATGGTGCAAGGGCGGATACATCAAAATAATACGGATTCACCAGATCCACTAAGTGGTTCTCCTCGGACAAAACATATATAACAGTTCATCTTATTTTGAATTTAATTACAAAAAAAAACTTTTGTTGACTTTTTAAAATATTGAAAACTTTTCAAATTTAATTCACTTGTTCTCACTGCGAAGTCTGTTATTCCGTTTATTTCCAACAAATATTAAAATATGTTCATATTTATTGTAGCAAACGCAAGGCTTCACACACTAGAAGACCATTCGAAATTCATAAGATATTCGTTAAATGACATCTTTTTGAAAATTAGAATCCAATAATTTCAAGATAGGTTTTTGCTTCTGAAAAATTAAGTTAAAACAAATTTAGTCAAAAATATTTGATGTCGAACAAGCATGGAGTGTTCCATGCGTGCGGGACCGTTTGAACATCCGATTTTGTTAATACATAAAACTGGGAAGATCTTAAAATGTGTGTGCCTATGGTATATAATATATACATAATAATATATATATATACTATATGTATATCAATATGTATACCAAGTTTGGTTTCTCTAGCTTCAAAACTGTGGAAAAATACTGCATTCTACAGCCGGACAGATAGACAGACAGACGGACATTTCCCAAACCTAATATACTCTTTTTTCGTTTTTTTCGAAAAAAAATTAAAAAAAGAGTATTAAACGAAATGGAGTTTTTGATTTCGCGAGCATTCCATTTGAAGTGTGCAGAAGCCTAAAGCGTTGAAATATGAATAGACTCTTGAAATTATAATATTGAGATGTGATTTATAAAATGCGTTTATTGCCAACTTTTATACATATTCGAAACTTGTATTTAATTGATAATTTCGGGATTTAAATAACAAGCATCGGTGGTTCAGTGGTAGAATGCTCGCCTGCCACGCGGGCGGCCCGGGTTCGATTCCCGGCCGATGCAAACTACTTTTTTTTTTGTAAAAACTTTTTCCAAAAAAGAAAAAAAACGATGTTAGTAAAAAAAATAATTTTTTTATTAACGGACACTAAGCATTTGTATTGAAAGGAAATAATAACAATTGTCATTCAATTGTCTCAAAAGTAAACGCTCAATTTCAACCCAAGCGTGCTGCAACGAAAAAGACGCAACCAACACGGTTGAAACGGTTATGACAGAGACGGAAGAGATAGATCTCAAACGGTAACGGCAAAAGAAATAAAAACGAAAACACAAAAACAAACACAAACAGAAACCGACGATGCAAGAAAAACCACAAACAATAATAAATGATAATTGATAATAACGTTTTGCTACCTTCCTTCCGCTAGCAGTCGCAGAATGAAATGTATGAAATAAAAAGAAAATAAGTATGTAAAGGAAATCAATAAAAATGATGGCGACAACATTTGGCCACAATTTCAATTTTTGTGGCAGCCGAGCAAAACGACGAACCATTTCAACAATTTCCGACCGCACATTCCACATTCCACTTTGCACCGTCTGCCTTCAAGTGAATATTTTCATTTTCGCAACTGTCGCAAATGTTTGCTATACATTTTCTTAGACACCTCAGACAACGCCTTTCCGCATTTCTATGCGACTGCACACTGCGGCGACAAAGTTGGACGAAATGTCATCATTTCCGCTGGGGAAACTGTGCGCATTCAAGCGAGGACTAGGACTAGGAGCAGGACGATGGTGGAGGACGATGGTGGAGGAGGAGGACACCAAGCTACGAGTCGACGGGTTATCAGCAAAAACGAGCACACACCGGGCGAAAGGGGTTAACTAAGAGAAACCATGCAAATCCCATTTTATTTACTCAAAAAAACTTTTTGATGAAAAAAGCCTCAAAAAAATGTGTTTTGTCGAATCAAAAACGCAGAACGCCAGCAGCCCGCTCGATTCGGATGCCCGAGGTCCTTCAATGCTGCTCACGGTTCTTAAACGAAGCGTAAAATTGTTAAATGAGTGCGAACGTCTACAAAGTAACCGGACGGTCTACGGAGGGGGCTATTTTTCCTACCCATTTCAGCTAAATTATTGATTAGGTAAGTTTTCCGACATGCACGTTTGGCCGACTTCTTTTGACTAGATATTCCTCAATTCGATTGAATTAAATTGAGTTGTGTGCCGCAATGGTTTTTATCACGTTGAATGCCAATTGAATCACGAAATGTCCAGCTCTTCGTAGGTACAAACAAAAATGTTAAAAGGAACATGCGAATCAGTCTGGAAATTATAATCAAATGATGACCCAAAAATTAACATTACTTCAAGGAAAAAGTAACTTCTCTAAAAAATAATGGTTTTAAAACTTTATGGTATTGATTTTAAACTTTTTATATTTAATCCAAAATAGCTAAATTTTATGCAGCCCAGTTCCGAATTCCACATACAAATCAATTTCACATGAAACCATGTAGCATACTTTTCGGCATGACGGTAAAATGAAGAAGCTTACATTTTTTCTTCGTTAATTGAAAGTAAGCCTTACTTATTAGTGTGGAATTGATTCGAACGTGAAATTCAGAACAAAACTAATAATCTATAATGGGAATGCAAGTTCGACTTGAAACACATTATATTGCCGTGGGATAGTAATCCCACCCATGACGTGTAAATTATTTAATATTTATTTTTTCTTTCCAATGTAACTAGTAAACAGCTGCGTTTCAAAATGAACGAGTCCCAGCCAACCAGAGTAGTCCTAAAGGTGCACCGTTAGGACTCCCTATACGGTGTGCCAACCCCCCTAGGAACGCTCCTAAAAGTGCCCAAAAGGAGGTTATCCAATAGAGAAAAAGGCATGTTCAAAACATATGAAAAAAGCAATCCTACGGGAGTCCGAAAATTAGCTATTTCGGCATCCCAGAATGCTCACTTAGATAACCCTAAAAGACAGTGAGGACTCCTGTATTCTCCTATGGTTTTTCTTAAAAGGAATCCTTTAATAATTATTGATTATAATCCGACCAAATCAATTACACTAGTGTTTGTGTTTCTCTCTATTAATGGGCTGATAGAATTTATGCTTGGGTATTTTAGTGCAATACAGTAAAAAAAATGTAGCTCCCAGCCTACTCTGTTAAGGCAAAAGATGATAGAATAAAGAGTTGGGAATTTTAGTTATTTTAAACTCCATAAACACTCCCAAACGGTGCTCTTTCGGACTCCCTTTTCATTCCAATTCGAAGCGCTCGAAAATCGCTCCTTTGAGGAGTTTGTATTCCCTTTTTACTCCATTATCGGAGCGCTGCGGAAACGTTCCTTTGAGAAGTTGTAATGTGAGTCCTTTTTTACTCCACCTTCGGAGCGCTCCATATTTGGTTAGCTGGGATAAAGTAAGAACAAAACCAAATGACTCTCCTTTCATTACTTTATCTTTTAATTCCTTCACTTGCTATTAGTTTAATTACATTTTTGGAGCTGTTTTATATACATAACAAAATGTTTTTTAAATTCCAACTATTACTTTGCCCAGTATATAGAAATGTGTTAAGCTGCTTTTTCCTTTTAATATAAAATGATGTCAAGCTCTCTTACTCTGGCTGTTTTAAGAATATTTACATTTCACACAGTTAACACGAAAATTGTGTCCGTGCATTTAATATCCTTTAAAAACACATTGCTAAAGTAAGACTAACAAGCCAATTACGACATACACATATGTATGTATGTGCACCACGAAAGACAAAGGAAAATATTTCTATACTTAAGTAGTTTAAACTCTTGACCACAATTTAAGAACAAGAATAGTTGTAATATATGCAGAAAAAGCTTAATAAAAAGTGCCTAACAAGTAGAACTCACTCCATTTGAAACTACGAATGCAAATTTTTGAACTAAAGTTAAAGGACTTAAAAACATGTCAGGCTACTTACATAACTTACAAACAATCTGATTGGGACAACAAGCAACATTTTGGACCCTAATCAATGCGACTATTGTTTACCTAAACTTTTATAACATCAGCTTGCCCGCCTGCCTACAAAAACTGGGCATAATTCAATTTTATATATGATTTTAAGCCGGTTATGCTTATTGATTGTGACTTTATTATATGCATATAGATATGACAGTCAGTTTTGTTATGGCAAATCAGTTATTTGATCTACACAGAAAAGCATTTAGAATGAGATTTTATCAATAAATTTAAACAGAAAATAAGCTATGTTCTCCTAAGATTAGAAAAAAGTAACCATAACTTATTTTGAATTACTAAATTGCTGTCTGGCAGCCAGTTTAGAATAGCCAGCGAAATCCCAGTTGGATCATTTGATATGTAACCTTAAAAGCTAACCAGCACCCAATTTGTCAAAATCAGCTTCATCATTTGAAGAAGAATGTATTAAGTAAAAAGTGGGTATCCATCAGTTGGCGTACTAAAGATAAATCCCCAATTGGCACTTACATGCAAGCATGTGCTGAACATCAACTAAAATCCTTTTGCTGCATTTAAATTACCAGAAACAAATCAGCACATTGCCACGCCCACACTACAAACGCCTACACCTACGCCTACAAAATGCGGCTGCGCTGACCATTTACAAGCAAAATACACAAAAGGCCGCCCTGGGTGCAATTTGAAATTTGGGCATTCAATAACGATTTACACAAAAGGCACAAACATACACTCGAATACACTCACAAATAAGAGTACACTCAGGGGTGTACACTCCAGTCGTATAGTAGTATTGTCGTATAGTCGTATCGTCGTATCGTCGTATTGTCGTATCGTCGTATAGTCGTACGTGAGGTCCGAGCAAATAAGCTTTAAAATTTTACCATTAACTGGCAGCAATGTTTACAAATGGCAATCGACAATCGACAAGTAAAACCAATGCAAGGTTGTTCTTGTTTTTTTGGCCTGTTTTCAAATGTGCGTTTAGCACGTATGGATTTGTTGTGTATCAGCAGCAGCAGCAGCAGCAGCAGCAACAACGACAACAATCGGCTGTCCTTTTTGTCAATACAAATATGTTCCAGGGTAAATTTGGCTCATGAGGGGGAGGCGGAGGGCGACTGCTCGATTTCGATCTAATCAGCTTCGTTCTAAAAGAAGCTGTTAACAATATTGTCAATTTTGTGTCTAGTCTGGAGGCAAGCTAGTTTATTTTTATGTTAAAAAACAAAACGAAACGAAAAATAAAGTTAAATTTGCATATTTTTTGTGTCAGGTTTTGCTGTGTGTCCCTTTTGTGTCCTTGCTGCTGCTGCTGCTGCTCCTGGCACACGGAATGCTGTTCATTTTGTGGGCAAGCCTGAGCGGCACTTGCCACATAAACACTTTGGTGCTGAACACTATGAATAATTAATGAGTTTTGTGTTGTCGTTGTCGTTGTTGCCGGTCAAGTTGTTGTTCAGAACTTTTAAACAGCCAGCAAACAATTGTTGTTTGTTTGCTTTTGTGGTGCATGCTTTTAGGCGCGTCTCGGACAATAGGCTCATGCAACATTTGTGTTTGGTATTTAAGGCGCTCGACTATGCTGTTGACTGGCATTAGTTCTGAATTCTACAAACATTGCCCACCAAAAACTGTTGAAAATTACGGTTTAGTATTGACTGGCACTTTTCAATAAGATATAAAAACATTTTTTATTATACGCCCTTTCGACTTTGCTATGCCTGCATGCAATTTGGTGAAAGTTTCATCTCGCACCGTATAAAAGCAAACACAGCTTGCACTCAACTTCGATAAGAAACTTATCTATTCGGTGTAATCGTGTAAAGTTTAACAACAGTGCCCTTTAAAGCCAGCAAGCAGCATGCGCAGATACCCTTTGATGCTCCACATTTCAAAGATCTTATACAGTTTCTACAAAACATTTAAAAATGTACATACCTTAAGTATTGCTTCAAATTCGATTCAAAAATATGCTTTAATGGCAAATATTCAAAATGTGAAAACATTCAAGCATAAAATGTTGGTTTTTGATATAATTAAAATTATTTAATATATATTTGTATATTCATGTATTTGTATGCCCAACTGAACGCCCACAACTAAAGCAATTCAGGCAAACACAACAGATATACAAGTGCTTACACACAGAAATCACATTACCACATCCTTTACTCTTCTCTGAATCAAATTATGTTATTTTCATGAGCAGCCCAAAAGTATGCAAATATTTGCCATGCACAAACATATGATTCGCCGTTAAGAATGAACGTTTGCAGCAGCCACAACAGTAACAAGAGCAACAAGAAGAAGAATAAGAGCAACAACAACAACAACAACATATAGGCTGGCAGTCAGGCAGGCGAAAAAGGTCGTTAGATTGTCAACAAGTTCATAAAAAGACGCTGGCATACAAGTACACACACACATACACACACACACACACTCACATACCACATAAAAGGCACAATTATGCACTGATAGAAATAAATATAGCTCTGTTCTGAATTTCACTTTCGAAGCAATTTCACACTTTCAATAATTGATTTAACGAGAAGTTAACTTAGTTTCTTACTTTCATCGCCCTCCATAAAGTAACTTTCTTTGTTTCTATTGAAATCGATTTTTTTTTTTTTTTTTTTTAATTTTTAAAGTGTTTATATATTTTATAGATTGCTGTTACTATTATTAGTAACTTATTCTATAGTGAATAATGAAATCGATTGAAAAGTGGAATTCCGAACAGGACTGAATACATAAGTATGTTAATATGTATGTTTGTTACAAATTTCGCAACTAAAGCTGGTTTTACAAATTAAGTAATTTTTCAATTCCACTTTCGAATCAATTGCACAGAAAAGTCAGTAGCATATTTTTTGGAGCACGATGCATTCTTTTACTTTTTAGGCACGCCTAAAAGCATGCTATATATTTTCATTAGGAATTCATTCGAAAGTGGAACTCGTAACTGGCCCGATAATATATTAAAATTTAAATTAAACATCTTTAATGCTAATTTAAACATTTCAAATATTTGAATTGTCTACAAGGTATTATTTCCAATCATATTGCATACTTTTTAGAGCAAACTTGAACTACAAAACGCTTAGCCTAAAGGTATGCACTACATATTTGAACAGAATTACTTCGGAGTGGAATTGTGAACAGACATGATGGGAAATACATCTTTTGAAAATCAAAATATTTCGATATGGTCACATAAATATGGAATATGAAAATATTTCTATCAGTGTATGGGGCAGAAAACAGGCTCAGCAGCAGGAAGCAGAGAACTGACGCTGAGCCTGAAACTGCCACTTGCGTCTGTCTAAATACTACATGTCGCGACTGCTTGCGTATTTACAGAGCACTTCTTCCATTCAGTTGCTGCCGCTGTGGTTGTTGTTGTTGTTGCTGTTGTGTTGAGTTTTTGCTGTTGTGTTGTTGCTCCTATGATGTTGCTGCTGCTGTGCTATTGCTGCTATGTTGTTGCTGCTATTGTCGCTGTTGTTGCTGCTCGCAGTTGCAAAATGTGAAAATGCTAGAAAAATAAATGGCCAGGGCGTTGCAAGCGCGTCAGTTACCAGGGACGGGTGATGCTGCTCTTGTTTGCACTAGGCAATTGTGTGTGTGTGTGTGTGTGTGTGTGTGTATTTATGTATGTGTGTGTTAGTAGATGATGTGGCAATGCCTGCTTTTATACATATGCTCAGATTGTAGCTGACTTTAGTTCGCATATGCAATGCTAAATTAAAGCATAATATAATGTAGCTATAAAAAAAAACAAGAAAAAAGTGACCAAAAGTAAATCGGATTAAAAGCAATACAATTTTTTTGTAAATGCATAAACGCAATTTGTTTTTCTATCCTTATTTAATGCACAGTTGGGCAGCATTAAAAACAACAACAACAATAACAACAACAACAGCCAGTGTGGCTGCATCAACAATTAAACGCAATTTGTAACCGCAGTAAAATCGCTTTAATTTAATTGCCACCGTTGTTGGCATATGTGTTAGTGTTAGTTAATGTGTGTGTGTGTGTGTGTGTTTATAAGGTTGATTTCTTTTTTTAAGTTTTAAATTTTAAACAATGCATTGCATTTGAAGAATGTTTGGCCACATTAATTAAATTCCAATAAGGCTGACACTATTAATTATTCACATAATTTTATATTTTTTTTGCATTTTTAATGCGCATATTGATAATAATCTTCGTAAATGTTATTAATTTTATTTTAATACATTTAATATTCAATTTTATTGGGCTTTCTAAAAAAAAGTCATTGCTGAAATTATTATTATTATTTATCGTTAGCAATCAGCTGTGAGATTAAATCAATGTTTTTAATTAATGACACGCATTTAAAAGAGCTCATTTTATTTAATTACTTTTTTTTCAGTGTTTATTAGTTGTCTTTTTTTTTCAACTTTTTAGGTAAAGTTCGGTTGATATCAAATTTAAAGGAATTAAATTAATGTATTCAATTTTATTCGGCAATGTATAAGATATACAGAATTCTTAAATCACATGATTGTAACTACTTTCATAAACTACCCAAAATGGCAGCAGAGAGGCCCTCCACCTGAGCAAATCAATCAAGTTTCAAAAAATCGCTTCAAGGTAACTATGCCCTTAAAATATTAATGCTAATAATACCAATCTAGTAGAATTCCCTCAAGATACTTACTGCTACATTAACAAAATACTGTAGGCTGAGAAGACACCTTTTCAAACTAGGTCTGTCTATGGTATATGTATATCAACATGTATACCAAGTTTTGTTGCTCTACAGACAGACAGACGGACGGACGGACATTTCACAGCGCCAATATACTCTTTTCTCTTCTTTTTTTTTTAAATTAAAAAAGAATATAAACACTATACACTCGCAGTTATCAATGTCAGCTTATGTAAAGTGTCTAACAACTCTTAAATTCTAAAACCATTTAAAAATTCAATACTTATAAAATACATTTGGAATAAAACACAAACATACACTCACATACATTCACAATAAGTTATATACAAAGTTTTAAAACATACACCCCTCGAGTCATATTATAAGTTATGTATGTTTTAAAAGTGCAACTCACCGTCAATCATATTGCCACTCAGATGTGGAAATGTGAGGGCTTTCAGTTGGCATCTAGAATTAGAAAACAGAAAGTTTTAATTGAATAGAAAATATTTATGAAGCATTTATGCAAATAAAAAGGCAACAACAGCCAAAAATTTTGTGTAAAATATTAAACAATTAAGTGGAAAGCAACATTTGCCGCACAAGTGTTAATAATTGAAATACACGTAGCGTTCAAATGGCCCAAAAGAACACAACTTGGTGGATAAATAGGCAAGCAAACTTTTTGCCTGCGGCCAATTAATAATAAATCGTGAAGGTAGCCTGCACTCAAAATCAAAATCTGAGCCATCAGAAAGAGAGAGAGAGAGAAACAGAAAGACAGAGAAGGAAGCGAAAGCTGCCAACTAATGACGCGCTCCATTTGGGCCAAGGAATCAGAGAGTGGCTGCCACGTGCAACAACAAATTAGCGCCACAAAACGGGCCAAACTTTGATCAGATGGCCCAGACCCAATGGTTTTAGCCCAAAAGTCAAAAGGTGGCCAAGACACAAAAAAGAAGATAAAGGTGCAAAAGAGAATGTGTCGAAAACTTTTGGCTAAAGGGTCCTTCAATGGCGCTCCGAAATTGTTTTGCGGGGTTAGCGCTTGATTGAGCGCGTCCAAATTTTTGGTGGAGCACTTCCTGCTACCCATTTTGTTAACGTCACGGACTGATTGATAAGGTAAATTTGACCCAGGCCCAAACAAGGTCAGCGCACAGCACAAAGTGTTCCAAAACAATTTGTTGTATCATTTTCATGTGGCCGGAAGGTAGGAGGGTTAAGAGTGCAAATTATGAATGGGCCAGGGCAATTACCTTTACTATGTTGCTTAACTTATTGCATGGGCTTTTCTTTTATAATTAAATCAAGTTGGTTTGCTGCTTGCTTTTCTTCTTGTGTTGTGCTTGGCCAATGAATTAAGGCTACTTGGGCTTAATTGCATTACTTAAATATGCTGAAGGGCAACAAATGAACTTTAACGTATTAATTGCACTTATTATAAAGGTGTTTGTGTGTATTGAACTGAAGTTAAGTTAGACTAAATTGAATTCAAAATTTCAATTTACAATACCCTCTAAAAAAAAAACAACAAGAATTGTCAATTTCATTTCATTGCATTATTCAATCAATTTCGAAATCAATCTTTACACGCCTTGATGCTTTATTATGCCTGAATCGAAAGCGAAAGCCAAAGCGAAAGCCAAAGCGAAAGCAACGAAAGTTAATCAATCAAAATGCACAGCCTGTTTTGGTAATAAGTAAGGCAAAGATTGAAAAGACCGAGCCAAGCAATTTACGGCCACTGCCAAAATTGTATATAAATAAATAAGCTAAAATCAAAGTGCGTAATATAATAGCAAGTAGGAGCCAAGAAGAGATAGCTGCCTAAATTGAGTTCGGTTGAGGATTAGCCAGGACAGAATACAGAATTCAGGATTCAAGATTGAGGATTTCAACCATTTCAAATATCACAACTCATTCTGACATGCATCAAAAGTGAAAACTGACAGCGTGAAGAATAACGTTTCTTTAAATACAATGTCTTCTTTCAGTATTGTTTGTTATAGCCGAGTATACCTGTAGGCGTTGAATTTAGTTATGATTGTTTTACACATTCCTCTGTTGTTGCCCTTTCCCTTCCTTTGTCTTTATCTCTGTCTTTGTATTTGGCTTTGATGCTGAATTGAGCTGGTTGGGATGTTTGAAATTTATTTCTGACACTAGCCGCAAGTCCAATTAGATTGCTTAATCAATTGTGAATGTTTAGTCAAATCAGACGCTGTCTGTTTCTTGGCCTAATTAAATTTTCTAATTGATTTGCCACTCAAATTAAATGAACTCTATACCAATATCGTCTGGCGAATACCACAAAAATTGACTTTGCCTGATTTATAAGCAGCATTCTTTTAGGCGCTTTTATTGTTTTTGTTTTTTTTTTTTTGGGCAATGTGGCTAAAAGACTGTAGCCTGCTTTGTCCAAGGCCTTAACAAGTCGCTGCGTTTGCTAATAAATTATTTCGCTTCCAGTAAAAAACTTGTGCCGCATAAAAAAAAAATACAAAAATATTCGTAGCACGCCTACAGGCCTACTGGCAAATGCTTTATGTTGTTTATGTGCAAATTGTTTTCTCTTGTTTCTTTGGTGTTATGATTTATATACAAAAAGTGCCACACCCCAGCCATAATTTATTCCTGTGCAAATGCCAGCCACATACAAAAAAAAACAAAAAAAAAAAATAAAATAAAAAATAAAGAAGCAACCTTGAAATACATTTGTATAATTAGTGATCCCATAAGCAGGAGGCGTGAAAGTCACTTGAGTTATAACATAAAATGAAGTGAGTTTCAATTACTTAAATCACTTCAATTAACCAATACTCAAAGCATCATTAGATAAAACCATACCACAGTAACACACATCATAAAAACCATAAATAATTACAATTCTGTTATAATTAAAGAAACAAAAAGAGCAAATAGAATATTCCATGTTATTACGACATGCTAAAAGATACTCTCTCTATAAGACTGCTTCTTATTATAACTATAAGACTGTGCATATTCCATCTTGGTCTTAACTGGCATCCAAATAAGACTTTAACAAATTAATATTCCATTTCTGTTTTATTCTTGCACAAGCTATATATATATTTTTAATAATTATAATAACTTAATAATTATAAAAACAAATAATGCTGCGTCTAAGCTTATTCTTTGTATTTAGGATTGTACTACACATCTTAGCTCGTTGCTAATTCTTACTAACTTCATGGTCTGATTGGGGTTTTTACCAATAATTTTCCAAACGCACAGTTAATGTTGTTCTGCATAGGGCCTGATACATCCCTTTTGCACTACTTGATGATACCCGTGTTAACAATTTGATGAGTAAAGGGTACAAAAAGAAAATGCCGCCTAGGCCTATGCAACTATACAACTATACAAATATACAACAAATTTAAAAATAAATCACTGCTGAGTGCAAGGATGCAGTTTTCCATTTCCGACCGATGCCGGCATGCATAATTAGAGCAACCTGTCTGCTAAAATGAATAAATTTGCGCCCTGAATGCGACTCACATGTGCACACTTGAATATGAATACACAACTGAAAAGCAACCGACAGTGTTTATGTACACTGTATATGATACACACATATATAGACATACATACACACATGCATACACACATACATACTATATATGTAATTGTATGTGTAAGGACATTTGCAAGTGGGCAACTCCAAAGATAAATGTAAAGAAATATATTCTGCGTCAGCTGCCTGAAAGTGCTGCCGACATACAAATAAAAAAAAAAATAAAAAAAAAAAAAAAAAAAAGAAGCTGCAATATGAAAATGAAACAAACACATTCGTCTTAAAGTTGAACATTTAGTAACATATATTTAATTATTATTCGGTTATTACGAATTCTGCACTCATACTCAATGTTTGACTATATCTTGAGCTTCATTTTAATTGCACTTTGAAGAGAGCAGCTCAGTAAATAGTTGCTCCATTTAAGAGAATGGTAAATGTTTTACATATTCTTTAAATGAAGTTTGTTAATTCAAAGCATCATTCAGAAATAAAAGAATATAGCAGTAAAATGTTATTATTAAAAACTTTAAAAGTCAATGTTGTAAAGAAGCAGCGCTGTTATTAAAGTGTTTTCAAATGCAAATTCGAGCTGATAATCATCATTGTGATATAGGATTGTCAGTTACAAGTTGAATAAGTCATTGTTTTACTCAATTTCCTGTTATTTTACTTTGAAATAAAGTTTCAAAAAAGATTGAAAAAAGCCGTTAAAGTTGAAAACTTTTATTCTGCTAACTGCTAAAACTATTGCAACACAATATGGTTTAATTAGTTTTAGCAACATGCCCTAAGCTATGAAAATTGCTATCTGTAAGAGATGTGCTTAAGCCGCAGTTATGGCCATGTTTAGTGCACTTGGCCCACACTCAACACTCAATACTTAACGCTAAACGACAAAAAGGATGCCAACAAATTGTGCTCACACTGTGGTGTCCAACAGATAATTGCATCAGTTTATTATTATTTCTCACACACTATTACGCATTTAATTTGTAGTTGGTTATAAGAGAGGGCAAGAGGGGTGATTAAAAGTCTTAATGTGCAACATTGTTTCGAAGAGCAAAAATCTAGAGGACCGGCTTGAACCGTACCGAACCGAACTGAACCGTTTCTCTGGCTCTTGTGCTAAACTTGCGACTTGGCATTGCTTTATTGAGTGATTATTGATATTTATGGCTAGAAAGGCCGTACTGAGATGGGTACTTAATATGTTTAGTAGAACATTGAATTTATGGCTTAGACTAATGGCTAATTGCGACAGTGTGAAGCATGTCGAGTGCTTTAAGTCTTAGGAGCATTGTATTTCCATATTATAACTAATGATACAATTTTGCATGTGTTCAATTTCTTCAAAGATTCTACACAGCTTTTTGACAGTTTCAGAAAAGTCTTGTTGATTTTTAACACATTTACGAGCACGCCAATTAATTTCAATTATGAATAATTTTCATAGAATTTTAAATTGATTATATTACTTATAATTGAATTGAATTATGCAATAGCATTGTCTGTGTCTGTTCATTTTAAGCATTCTCATTATGATAATAAACAGTCGCAAGCCATTTTGAATTAATGTTTATTAAATTTTGTCCGCCTGTCATTATTTCGTAGAGAGAGAGAGAGAGAGAGAAATCGAGTCTATCTATAATAGGGTTCTGCTTTTCTGACTGTTGTTGACATTAATTGCCAATTAATTTTGCTGCAACATTAACAGAATTCAATAAATTATTTATAATGCGCCTTTAGTTGAATATAAATATGCATATACTATTAATAGTTAACTGAAAGTTAATTAAGAAAATTGTTCAAAAACATCAATAACAAAATGGAAGCAATGTCAACAAGCTTTGTTTTCACTTCATTCATCAAAATCAATCAAAACTTTGCATTTCTACTGTCAGACTGTACCTCTTTTGTAATTATTTAAACATTTCTAGCTCTTTTCTGATAGCTCCTCAATAGAAAACACCCACAAAACAAAAGCAGGTTAGACTTTTTATAAAATTTGATCTGATGCTTGCTGTCAAATTGAACTTGCGTTAAAAGTGACAAGCATTTGAAGTCAGCATATAAAGCTAAGAAACTAAAGATAGATATGAAAAGAAAGAGAGAGAGAGATATATAAAAAGAGGAAGACAGAGAGTGAATGAAAGATAGAGATAGAGTATTGTTAAATAAGTGCACATCCAACAAATCAAAAAGAAAACAAGGAAGAATGCTCTAGTCGAGTGTGCCCGACTACGAGACTCCCTGCTCCCAACTTGCATTTCAAGCAGTTCAGCGGCAACACAAGCAAGCAGCGCAGTTAACTTGTCCAGTAAATGTCAAACTGTTGTTTCTGCCTTCTGAGACGGGGGTAATAGCTTCTTCCTTAACTTTGGTGCTATTTATCCGATCGTGATGAAATTTACACAGCTGATGAACATTGATACAACATATATGTGTACCAAAAATATGTGTACTTTATCTTTTAAATTATGACTGTGGGAGTCTTTTGCGATTTGCAGAGGTGCGGGAGGGTGTATCCAAAATTTAAAATAAACTTAATCTGCGTATGATATACAGGAACCTGCATGCCAAGTTTGGTGTCTCTAGCTCTTATAGTCTCCGAGATCTGTGTGTTCATACGGACAGACGGGCAGACAGACAGACGGACAGACAGACGGACAGACAGACGGACATGTCTAAATTGACTCGGCTGTTGATGCTGATCAAAAATATATATACTTTGTACAGTCGCAAATGCCTCCTTCTGCCTGTTACATACATTTGCAATACTTTTAAACTCCCTTTTTCCCATTTTTAATGGGAACAGGCAGTAAAAAGGGCAAAAATCACACATACGCACTGTATACCAAACAAAGGGTATGAATGAGAGAGGAATTGTGCTAAAAGGAGCTAGCTGGACACACAAGTTTATTTACGCTTCAGTGCAGTTGCTTGGCATCTGCTTTGTGGGGCTTGGGAGGTGTTAAGCTTTGTTTCATTGTCGAACATTTGCTTTGCGCTTTTTTGTTGTTGTATTGTTGGTGTTGTTGTTGGTGTTGTTGTTGGTGTTGTTGTTGTTGTTGACAAGACCCATTTGAGAGACACGTCATATGGCAACAGAAACTCAAACACAAACGCAAACTCAATTTTAATACGTGAGATCAAAGCATGCATGAAAAAGTAACATGCTTAGATTGTGTATAAACGTCAGTGTAAGAGATGAGCGATATTGTTATTGTTCAGTCGCCGTGACAACTGTACATCAAATCTTTTTATTTACAAATTTAAGTTCTCACAATTTGCTATAAATAAGTTAAGGCCACTTTTTCAAAGTTATGCTTAAAGTTTTCCTTTCAATAAAGACCTATTTAACCAAAAATTATGTTCATTTTTTTTGCTATGATATCCAGCTGGAGTTCATCCGCTTGTTAAATGATCAGCTAATTTATACTATTGCTTTAAGTTGTGTGTCAAATAATTATAAACAAATAGCACTGGGTACCTATTTCTCTTTATAATGTATTGAGTCACGTGTAAGTAACAGTGACTCAGTCACATGTACAATGATAATGCTCATGTCTAGTACTTAAGTACATATGTAATACATATTATGTATGTATGTGTATACATATAGATATAATACATATGTAGAACAAACCAAATAAGAATAATATAAAAGTTTCACTGCGCTGTCTTGTTTATCTGTTTGTTGGGCAAAAGTCAATTTATGGTTAGCTACCCGCATAATAAATGGATTTTATTTTGTTTGACTTGATTTTTGTTAGATGGCATTAAGAAGCCCATAAAAAGTTGGCATGCTTTTTTTTATGATAATGCTATAGTTTTGTTTATTTAGGTCATAAAATAAGAAGCATAATTAAAATGTTTTTCAGCAACGCTTTTAATTCAAATATGTTTTTTAAAAAAAATTTTATAATAAAATTCTATAATCTTAAACTTACTTTCAGGCAAGGTGCACACTTCTATCAAAAGCTGTACGATAAATTTGTAGCTTAATGACAATAAAGCGTATATGTGCAATGCACAATAAAAGTGTGTCTCATGCGGCGTAGTCGTAATTATTTTTAAAGCGCATCAATTTTACAGACCGGCAATGCAGGCGTCGCATTTAAATGCACTTATGAATACCATAAATAAATTTGCAATTAATTCAATTTTAACACGCACACACACATACAGGCAGCCAGTTCTTCAGGTCCACACACACACACACACACACACACACACACATACACAGACAGAGCCTACGGCTGCTCAGCGCCTGAATGTATGCAATTAAAAAAATTTGCACGCTGTTTTCCGTTCATTAAGTAGCCCCAGTCCGTGCTTCCGACCATGTCCCTGTTACTGCTGCTGTTTTGGCTTTGGGCTTGACTTCTTTTTGTTTCTGGCATTAATGCAACGATAAATTTATTTTGCCTGCAGCAGCCAAAAAAACTAGGCTATGTACTTTTTTTTTTGTCCTTCTCAAGCATTGGCTTTAATGGTTTTAGTTTCGGCACCGCCTTTTTATACCTTATCTGTGCCGCTATTAGTTTTGATAAATGGCTTTGCCGATAGTTTTTATTTATTTTTTTTGGACGACACTGTCAGCGGCTTACCTGTTTTATTTTAAAGTTTATGTCTTTCAGTATTGCCAGCTTCAAGTTAAGCACAGTAAAAATTAAGCACAGTTTACCCCATGTCCGACTAACTAATTGTCACTTCTGGAAGTCAATAAATGGTTTCAATAATAAAATAATGATAGGAATAAGAATCCTTGAGGATTTGATACTTCAATTATTGGTAAGCAAGAAGAGCTTTATAAATAATAACTATATTTCACGATTAATTTTGATTTTTGTATATAAGTTTGAAATTAATGATTGTTGTTGATTTTAATTATAAAAATTAAAATTGATTATTTTTGATTTTTATGTTAAAAGGCTTCAATAACGGTTATCAAAGACTTTTATTTTAAAAGATACAAAGAGGTATTTTTAATAAAAAATCTTTTAAAAAGCACTCAAATATTTTAAAATACAAGACTTTTTTATAAAAGTCCTCTTAAACAAGTAAGAATACGCTAGTGGAGTGTGCCCGACTACGAGACTCCCTGCTCCCAACTTGCAGTTCAAGGGGGTGCATCCGAAATTTGAAATAAACTTGATCTGCGTATGGTATACAGGAACCTGCATGCCAAGTTTGGTGTCTCTAGCTCTTATAGTCTCAGAGATCTGTGTGTTCATACGGACAGACGGACGGACGGACAGACGGACGGACAGACAGACAGCTAGATGGACGCGGCTGTTGATGCTGATCAAGAATATATATAGTTTATATAGTCGGAAATGCCTCCTTCTGTCTGTTACATACATTTGCAGTACTTTATAACTCCCTTTTTCCCATTTTGAATGGGATCAAGGAGTAAATAGCTCTTATTTTAAACTTTTATAATAAAAATTAAAAATATTTATTTTATTATATATAATATTATTTAAAAATAATTTGTATTACATAATTGAGTATATGTGACCTTGAAATTTGTTTTGGCCGATCCTTTCATATGTCACTTTAACCATAATAGATATTTGCAGGCTCTGCTTGGAATGCATTTCCATATATTTGATAGGCAAATAAAGAGTTTTGATTTCTCAACAGCTCTCTGACATATTCGAAACTTTTCGCCTGAGCTTAAAAGCCCTTGACATATGTCTCGCTTTTTTTTTTAAACATTGTACTGTCGACCTTTTATTAGTTGCTAGTTTCGGTCAAATTGTAAGGGAAGAAAACGAAATAAAATAAATAAAAGTCAATCTTGTGTATGATTCCGAACGATGCTTAGGTATAAGTATATAACAGTTACTCAAAAAGATTATGCATTTTATTACATTCATGTAGGAAGGCAATAAAGCTTAATGTTGTACTAAGTTATTTTGAAAGACTTGTCTTTTATCATTTTATTTTTAAGCTTTATACAATAAAAAAGAATATCAAATGAATAATACCAAGGATGTACATTTTTTTGTATGTCAAATGAAAAGTGTTTAAAACCAGGTGAACTAGTAAACTTGGAAATGCACATTATATTATATAATAACATACTAGATCAAAATTGTATGCTTCAGTCATATTTAATTTGATACATGTAGATATCCAACTGAACAAATAACCCCTATATTTATATTAATAGATGAACAGAAAGTCTAGACATACTTTGCTTGGCATGAATTCATTTATTCCGTTCAGTAAATCAATTACTGTTCCAATTTTTTAAAATATTTATTTGCTTTGCGAATTCACAGCAAGCTGTTTAAACAATTACTGGCAGATTAAATAACTATAAAAGCCATTAAATTCGTAGAAAAGTTATCATTCACTAATTGATTTCAACAAAATGAGATTCAAAACAATTACTTTGAGCTGTGCTCTCCTGCTCATATGCGTCTTCATCTTGCCAATAATCAATGGACAAACAACTGTTGCCACAACAACAGCGGCTGTAACGACCACGGTTGCTCTTCCAACAACAGTTGCCACTGATTCCACCACTGCTGCAACGGCTACAACAACGTCATGCAGCACGACGAATCAGAGGCAAGTCCGTGTTGTAAGAGCAAAAAGGAAGCAGGGCGATAAGGTTACTACAACGAAACGTAAGGGAGGCAAGTGGAATAAGTGGGGTAAGGGAGGACAAAGAAGAAGGACAACTAGAAGGCCAACTAAGAAATCTAGCAGACCTGGCAGACCTGGCAGGCCTGGCAGACCTGGCAGACGTGGCAAAGCTGGTAGAAAGTCAAGAAAGCCGAAACCCAGGGCAAGGAGATCTGGCTAAAACAATTGTCGAAAGCTGCGCATGGACAACTTTCAATTGGATTTAATCGTTATCATTATTTATAATTTTTTTCTTTACATTTAAGATTTATTATACTGTGCACTTTAAATAAATATTATAATATGCTTCTTATTTTATGAGTTTAAGAAACATTCACATATCATTTTTATGTTTGGTTGGTTTATATCCAATAATGCAAACTTAATCTATGTTTACTCCCTGTTCCCATTAAAAGTGGGAAAGAGGGAGTTTGAAAGTACTGCAAATGTATGTAACAGTCAGAAGGAGGAATTTCCGAATGTATAAACTATATATAGTCTTGATCAGCATCAACAGCCGAGTCGATATAGCCATGTCTGTCTGTCTGTCCGTATGAGTCCGACGACCTCAGAGACTAGAAAAGGTAGAGACACCAAACTTGGCATGCAGTTTCCTGCATATCAAGCTTGTAACAAATTTCGGATGCACCCCCCCGCACCATCGCAAATCGCAAAAAGCTCCCACAGCCACAATTTTAAAGATATATCTTTGATTTTATTTTATCAATGTTTATCAGTTGCGTGAATTTCATCACGATCGGATAAATAACACCAAAGTTATGGAAGAATCTATTTCCCCCGTCTCAGCAGGCAGCAACAGCAGTTTGACAAGCACTTTACGAGTTAAGTGCACTGCTTGCTTGTGTTGCCGCTGAACTGCTTGAAATGCAAGTTGGGAGCAGGGAGTCTAGTATTCTAACTAGTTATACTCTGTTTTCCAAAATGGAAAAAAAGAGTATATTGGGTTTGTGAAATGTCCGTCTGTCCGTCCCGGTGTCTGTCTGTATGAACGCAGTTGTTTTCCACAGTTTTGAAGCTAAAGCAACCAAACTTGGTAAACATGTTGGTATATACCATAGGCGGACAAAGTGTCAAGATTTCCCACTCACCCCCACCCCTTCCCACACAAACCTCAAAAATCTATATCTTCTGCAGTTTTGCAGCTAGCTTATAGCTAGAAACCCCAAATTTTGCAGTATGAATACTTTTGATCTCATCGATAGTTTGGAGAAAAAAATTTTGACACGCCCACCCCAGCCCCAGTAAATTTAAAAATTAAATTATATAGTTCGTAGCATATATAGTATATTTGTGGTCTTTGAAAGAATTTAATTTAATATACATACAGAAAACAGAGTATATCGCAGTCGGGTGAGCCCGACTGCAACGTTCTTACTTGTTTTATTTTATTTTCAGCAATTTTTTAAGTCACATCAATCAAAGAGGTTATTAAAACTGTTAACCTGTGGAAGATATAGATTTTGTATACCCTTGCAGAGACTATTATAATTTTGTCACGAAATGTGTAACGCATTGAAGGAGCATCAACAGCATCAACAGCCGAGTCATGTCCGTCATTTCCGTCTGTCTGTCTGTCCGTCTGTTTATATGGGTTTTTCAACACTTTCTTCTAGAGCTATCTTAATGAAACTTGGCACAGATGCTTCTTATCGCAGGTAATTCCCATAGAAGATTTAGCCAGATCGGACCACTATAACATATAGCTGTATTAGGAACGATCAGTTGAAAAATAAGTTATATCTTCGGCACGCCGAAGCTTACATTTCTTTCTTGTTTTTTAAGGTGGGGGGAAGATCTAGACACTTTGTCTGCTTATGGTATGTATAAACATGAATACCAAGTTAAGTTACTCCAGCTTCAAAACTGTGCAAAAATACTGTGTTCGGACATTTCACAAGCCCAATACACTCTTTAACATTCTAGTACTTTTAAAAAAAAAAGAGCATAAAAAATTAAAGTGATACAGATCTAAAAATTAAAAGTATTGATGCTTTGAACTTCCAGACCCTTTATTTTCTTTGTATTGTTTTAAAACGATTTGGAGTATTTTTTAATTACCAATGTGAACTACATTTTCTAAATATATCATAGTAGGGGAATACTGCCTTACTTGGGACACGCTTTATTTAAAGCTCATAATGCTCATAATAAAAGAAATAGCAATTTTACCTATACTACTACTATATACCATCTATTCTATACTATACCATCTTTTTTCATCAAAAAAACATACCGCAAAATTTGGGACACCCCATAAAACTAAATCAATCGGCTTAAAAATTACTTGATATTGCTCTGTTTTGATAATTAAGTGAATTTTTATTATTTTTCTACAAAGTATTTGAATACTAAATGCAACGTAATTACAATTCAAAAACATCCATGTGGTCCATGCATTGTGGTCCAAGTCACAGTTTGTGTTGCAAATATCTAAAAGACTCTCTTACATATGTTCGATTCAATTGAACGTTACCAACGAAATTTTCACTAACCGTTAAGTTATATGATCTTTCATACCTAGACAATTCCATTTTCCAAACTGAACTTGAAAAATCAGTTTTTATAATCAAAATATTTTATAGAATACTTTTCTTTCTTCTATTTTAATTACTAAGGCTTAAATAAAATGAAACAAATTCTAAGTCATTAAAGCTAAAAATTATATTTGATGTTTACAATTCCAACTGAACAAATATCGACTTTCGCTTATTCGCTTTCCAAGACAAACATTAAGTCTATATACATATGCTTTGTTTTTGTTTATCATGTCAATCTATGACAAATTCTGTTCCAATTTGTAGGTACTATATCTTGATTAACTAAAACAAATAAAATACCACCAGGTGTGCTAACAATATGATAATTACTATAAAAGCAATTCAATTCGTGTCAAAATTATCATTCACCAATTGATTTCTACAAGATGAGATCCAAAACAATAACTTTAAGCTGTGCTCTCCTGGCCATATGCCTCTCCTACTTGCCAATGATCAATGGACAGGCTTGCACGGCTCCTGGTGTACCCGTCGGTTGTGTTGACTGTACTGCTGCCGCCAACGCTGCTGATCCCGCCTGCGTGGCAACCACAACAGTAGCTATAGTACCAACAACAGCAGTAGTCGATACAACGGTGGCTGAAACGACGACGGTTGCTGCAACTGACAGTACAACAGCAGCTGCCACCGATACCACCACCCCTGCGGCGGGAGAAGCAACAACATGCGCCAGTGGCACGGCCACGAGGCTGGTCCGTCATGTTAGCGCGACTAGGCAGAAGGGCAAAAAGACGACTAAGACGAAACGCAAGGGAGGCAAGTATAATAAGTGGAATAAGTGGGGAAGTGGGGCAACGCCGACAACTAAAACACCGACAACTAAGAAACCGGCAACTATGCCACCTATACCTAAGAGACGGGGTAACCCAAAGAGGAGAAGATCTGGTTGAACGTCAAGATGATTAAACTGCAGAACTGGAGAACTGGCTACATCAATAATCGAAAACTGAGTATGGACAGCATTCAATTGAACTAAATTGTTATTTAATATACTTACTCAACATATATATTTAAGATTTGTTACACAGTGCACTTTAAATAAATATTTTTATATATTTCTATCTTAAATCATTGCCTTACAATTTGTTTTGTAATTTCAAACCTCTTCAGAGAGAATTCTAATTTTGCCACGAAATGTGTAACACATTGAAGGATGCTTCTGTTTGTTGCAGGCCTTACATATGGCCGGATCGTAATATTCCCTCTGTGGACGGCAGCCCACGCCAGGGACAAAGCACCATGAAGGGTGCGAAAGGCGATTTGCATTATATACAGCATGAATGAAAGATGTGCTGTGAGTTTCCAATCAGATCGAGCTATACACCGATCGAAAGGTCTTACTTGAACTAAGAAAAGTTTTGGTTACTCACCTGTTTCATGAGATATGGGCGTGCAGATGGGAAGGTCGAAATTTTCTAATATTCAATGTACCTAAAAGGTCACAATAAGTCATTTTCCGAAATTCTAGCTATGTGGATGTGAAAGATACTGATCTATCTCATTTGCGGTGGCAAGTGTGGGCATGGCAACATTAATTTGACTTAGATTTGTCACGGAGCTACTCAGAAGTCATGTTCTCTAATTTGGTGACTTCTATCAATAAAACTGTGCAAGATATGTAATTTTGGCGAATGGAAGAGGGTAATATTTTGTCTGGCTTTATTAGAAACAAATAAAACAAAAGCAATACAAACACAACCATTTTGAACGTTGTAGTCGAATGTTCAAGACTGCGAAATACTCTTTTTTCACCTGTTAGCGGAGACGGAACAAACCCGATATCATCATCACAAGTGCACATCACTTCTTTTCGTTTGATGCGCTTAGAATTCTCAACTGGTTCTATCTCACCAAGCTAGTAGGAACTGATTGAATTTACAACAAAACATCACATTCTTCTTTTACTTATTTTTACTCTCTGTTCCCATTAAAAATTGGAAAAAGGGAGTTATAAAGTACTGCAAATGTGTGTAACAGACAGAAGGAGGCATTTCCGACTATATAAACTATATATTTTCTTGATCAGGATCAACAGCCTTAACAGCCTTAACGAACTAGCCATGTCCGTCCGTCTGTCTGTCCGTCTGTTCGTCCGTCCGTCCGTATGAACACACAGATCTCGCAGACTATAAGAGCTCGAGACACCAAACTTGGCATGGAGGTTCCTGTTTACCATACGCAGATCAACTTTCTTTCAAATTTCGAATGCACCCCCCCGCGCTAACGCAAATCGCAAAAATCTTCCACAGCCACAGTCCCAAAACCTGTGAGTACTTCTGCGTGTGTGAGTGTGTGTGTGTGCGTGTGTGTGTGTGACCAATTGATTTACGACAGTTGGCTGAAGCAGCGTATTTACTTATACCAAAATGTTCGGCATAATATTGTTGATTAGCGTTTTATTCACATTTTTTTCCATATTTTGAGATTGAGAATTATTTGATCAATTTTGATCCGGATTGTCTAAAAGGGAAAGTTAATTTAATGCTAAATAACCAAAATTTGCTGCTCAAAGCTTACCAGTATTATTTGGGTTTTGCCAACACCAACTGATTACCGATTATAGTGCATTTCGTTGAGTAGAAGTTGAGAATTTGTTGTGGACATATCTGCTTAGCCACTTGGGAACTTAGACGATGCTCCGACATGTCCTCCAACTGTACCAAGTAGGTAAAGCTTAGGTCCTGAAAGCTGACATCTATGACCCGACGAACAGCCAATGTTGATGGAGGTGGCATTGTAAAGCAAAATATTTTAAATTCCTTTTTTTCAGTAGATTTTACTTCCAGCAGCTGTGATATTCAATCGTCAACTGATGAGAAAAGTTTTTCTTCTTGACACTAAAGAAAATTCTTCTTAAACACTATTGCCAAATTTATACAAGGTTGCTTTGACGACAGTATTCATAATATCGATACTATTAAGTAGCGATAGGCAGAGTAGTTTTATATTTTTTTTACTCCCTGTTACTATTAAAAATGGGAAAAAGGGTGTTATAAAGTACTGGAAGAGACAGAAGGACGCATTTCCCACTGTATTCTTGATCAGCATTAACAGCCGCGTTGATCTAGATGTCTGTCTGTCCTGAGCTAGAGACACCAAACCTGGCATGCAAGTTCCTGTTTACCATACGCAGATCAACTTTCTTTCAAATTTCGGATGCACCCCGCACCCACGCAAATCGCAAAAAGCTCCCACAGCCACAACTTTAAAGATAAAGCTTTGATTTTTGGTACACATATATCAATATTGATCAGCTGTGTAAATTTCATCAGGATCGGATAAATAACACCAAAGTTATGGAAGAATCTATTTCCCCCGTCTCAGCAGGCAGCATTAAGTTAACAAGTTAAGTGCACTGCTTGCTTGTGTTGCCGCTGAACTGCTTGAAATGCAAGTTGAGAGCAGGGAGTCTCGTAGTCGGGCACACTCGACTAGAGCATTCTTACTTGTTCATTCTTATATTCCAAAGAGTTGCCTGTATCTTCAGCATTCGTACAGAAACATCCTCCGTCGAATGCAGCAAAATGTTCTTAGCATCATCTGAATATAAGTCACATGGTCGAATGGTGGTAATGGTGCAAGGGCGGATTCAATAGATCCATTAAGCTGTTGGGCTTTTATGATAAATTGTCGGGCTCGTGCCTTAAAATCTCATTTCAGGCCGGGCCCTGCCATGCTGGCCTCGTGCCTAACTTAAAGGTCTTAAGTCTTAAGTATGTACGAAATAAAATCAGAAAAGATTCACAGGGTGACCGTTTGCACCCTTTAGATTTTGCATGCAACGTTTCTATTTTAGTATTCTGATACGAACATTTTGCATTTGTGCTCTACCAAAATTAATATATGAAATAAAAATAAATGAAACATCAATTTTTGTAAAAATTCGCATTGAATCGGCCGGGTTTTTAAACAGTGAATAACGGGCTCGGGCCTTGCCGAGCCTAAAAAATGGAGCCCGCGCCCCCCTCTACTGTGAATACATGCAAAAAAGGTTACTTCAACAAGTTATATCGTGCTTAAATATTTTAATACCTATGATATGGTAATTCAATTTAAAAACTATTTACTAAAAGCAATGTTTCACTTACATATAATTTTTATATTTAGACAAAATTGAAAAATTTCTCACCGCCAGAATTTAACTGCCACATTTTTCATTGATCTACTTTTTCTTGGTAATAAAGCTGTATTAAAATGACACAAATTCTTAGTTATACTTAAAGCATAAGAATTATATTTGATGTTAATAATTCCAATTGAATAAACATCCGATTTCCCTAATTCGCTTTTAAAGACAAACAAAAAGTCTACACACATATGCTTTAGTTTGCTTATCATGCCAATCTATAACAAATTCTGTTCCAATTTTAGGTACTATATCTTGATTAACTAAAACAAATAAAATACCACCAGGTGTGCTAACAATATGAAACATGATAATTACTATAAAAGCAATTCAATTCGTATCAAAATTATCATTCACCAATTGATTTCTACAAGATGAGATCCAAAACAATAACTTTAAGCTGTGCTCTCCTGGCCATATGCCTCTCCTACTTGCCAATGATCAATGGACAGGCTTGCACGGCTCCTGGTGTACCCGTCGGTTGTGTTGACTGTACTGATGCCGCCAACGCTGCTGATCCCGCCTGCGTGGCAACCACAACAGTAGCTATAGTACCAACAACAGCAGTAGTCGATACAACGGTGGCTGAAACGACGACGGTTGCTGCAACTGACAGTACAACAGCAGCTTCCACCGATACCACCACCCCTGCGGCGGGAGAAGCAACAACATGCGCTAGTGGCACGGCCACGAGGGAGGTCCGTCATGTTAGCGCGACTAGGCAGAAAGGCAAAAAGACGACTAAGACGACAAGCCAGGGAGGCAAGAAGTGGGGCAAGAAGTGGTAGATTACAAGCTGAAACAACCAACAAACGATCGTGGCCAACTCGCAAATGGATATAAACAGACCATTGTATTTAACTTAGATTTAAGAAAATTGTTACAAAGTGCACTGCAAATGAATGTTATTACATTATTTACATAAATAATTAATATTGAGAGTTTTCTTTCAAACATTTGACATCATTTTAGGTGGATTTCAATCAATTCATTGTCTGCTCTCTTTTAATGAAAAAAGTCTGTTTTAGAAATTTTATTCTTACTTATATATTTGAACTTCTCAGGAAAAGGGCTATATTAGAGGTGGCAAAACATCAATGTCAACATCGATTGTATCGATAGTTTTCTCTTCACTAACAATGTTTTCTCCCCCTTCCACAATTTTAAAGACTAAGCTTTGACTTTTAGTAAACATATTTATCTTATCAATGTTAATGAGTTGCGTAAATTTCGTTCAGATCCGAAAATAAATACTTAAGTTATTGACGAATCTATTTCCCCCGCCTCAGAAGGCAGAAGCAACAGTTTGACGACATACACTGCAAACTTAAAGTGCGCTGCTTGCTTACATTGCTACGGAATTTCTTCAAGAGAAATTAATGCACTGCTTGTAATCCACTGTTTGTATGACTTACTGAATGCAAAGATGTTGTTGTGATTTTCAGAGTTGGGTGCAGAGTGTTTTGTAGTCGGGTGCACTCGACTAGAGCATTCTTACATGTTTTAAAAATTTAAATGTACAAATCTTTTCTATTCTAAATCTGAAAACGCGTCGAATGATACCTCGCTCATCCCAATCTGACAATTCGTTCAAAAGTTATGAACATTTTAAAATAAGAGTGGCTTTCCCAAATTGAGATGAAAGGTTTTCAGTTTGTCTGTTTTTCTGCTTGTTTGTATGAACGCGTTGAGGTAGCTGTCTAGAATTTTGTGCACTTGCTCCCCATCATAACCCAAGAAACATTTATTCTACCACTTTTGTGACTAGATTTGCTGTAAAACGCATATAACACGCTAAAATTGACACGCCCATAGTTTCCAAACCATATAAGCTACAGACATTGGGAAAGGTATTTTTAAGAGCTTTTAACCTTGGATTGGTTTTTTTCCTCAAGCAATCTGGTTAAAATCTACAGGGTAAATAATGTTGTTTTCAGAATATTTTGGCAATTTAAAAGAAATTGGCATAACCGATTTTGATTAAATTTATGAATTCGTCTTCGCAAGACATTGCCTGTTTAGTGTACCTACTCCTACTACTGCTACATTAGGACTTAACGTTAGTCCGCGTATGCAATTTTTGCAAAATAACCTTGGTTCAAATCTCAGTGATTTTTTGAAAGAAATAAAAGAGCATATTGGTCTTGTGAAATGTCCGTCTATTTGTCCGTCTGTTTGTCCGTCTGTATGAACGCAGTTTTTTCCACAGTTTTGAAGCTAGAGCAACCAAACTTAGCATACATGTTGATATAAACCATAGGCAGACACATTTTCAAGATCTCCCCAATTTTATGTATTAACAAAATCGGATGTTCAAACGTTCTCGAACGCATGGAACACTCCCGTCTTGTTCGACACCAAATATTTATACCCCTGCAAAGGGTATTATAATTTTGTCACGAAATGTGTAACGCATTGAAGGAGACGTCTCAGAAAAAAAAATTTGTATATTCGTGATCAGCATCAACAGCCGAGACATGTCCGTCTGTCCGTCTATCCGTCTGTCTGTCTGCCCGTCTGACTACCGATATTTATCGGACTACCATAACATATAGCTCCCATAGGAACGATCGGTTGAAAAATTAATTTTTGTATGAAAAACTTTTTTGTTTTTTCAAGATAACTCAACCAAGCCCATTCAACCTAAGTTTAAGGACGGTTTATACATGATGACAAAGTTTCATTGAAATCGGACCACTATATCTTATAACTGCCATAAAAACGATCGGTTGAAAATAAGTTTTTGTATGAAAAACTTGTGTTTTTCAAAATATCTCGAACAAACTCACTATGTCGAAGTTTTAGCACTTTTCACACATGTTGACATTTCAGCAAAATCGGGCGACTATATCTT